>CM031237.1:470705464-471385931 GCA_018340775.1 Taxus wallichiana var. yunnanensis
GTGGTAGTCAAGGACACTATTGCTTCTTATTTGTGTCAAAAGTGTGAGTGGGCCTAAAAATAAAAATGTAATTAGAATTAGGTAGTGAAACTTTTGGTGATGGATTCATTGGGTGTTTTAGAGTCAAAATCATATAATTTTTGACCATAGAGCTCCATACTTTTCTCTCGTGGTAGAAAAGGTATTGCCATATTCAAATTTTGCATCGACATGATGACATCAACACATCACTTAAGTGAGTGGCGTAATTTTTGACCTCAAATTTACCTTGTCCCTTTGTGAAAGGGGACAATGGGGACATAAATTTTTTCCATCTTGTGGAATAATTTATTTCGTCACTTAAGTGACATACGGGGATGCTTAGAACAACTTGCAAACTGTGTTTTAGACCAATTTGGCTCCTCCTCATGACAAAGGCTACCCTTGGCACACTTTTTCATGGTTTATGTCCCTTTTCCCTTTATCCCAACATCTAAGGGGATATCTGGGATAAAACATTGTGCCCAAGCTCATCCACCTAGCCTCAATCACATGACAAACCCCATCTCAACTCCCAAGAGCCCATTTCTACCCTCGCATCTATCTCACTTGCTCCCACATGGTGAAACTTGTCACAATCTCATAAAAGTACACATTATTTTTCCCATTGTACCCTCACCTCAAATTTTCCATATTTTCATGGGTGTAACTTTCCTCTAACCCCTGAATGATCGAGGGTAAGTCATTTTGGGTTAATGGTGATTTAAAGTGATATAGGGTAGAAAGGGTTTAAAACTCCAACATTTAGCCATTTTTGAATATTTTAATGTGATATTTTCTTGTCAAAAACATAAAATACATGATTTTATGCTACGAAATTTTTCCATAAACCTCCGTGCTTGAAAACAAATATTTTCTCATAACTCAAAAACCCGGTATCAAAATCTCGTGAATTTTTAACAACACCTTCCTTGCAAAAATAACTTTCTTTTGGTACCAATATTTCCTTTGTTAATGGCATGAATAATTTTTAATTTATATAACAAAAATGTAGTCATAGAGCTTTCCTTTTATATTTACAAAAATAGAGAAATTAAAAACCCCTAAAATTTGGAGAAAAGCATCCCAGAGTGAAAACAAAACTTTTGAGACTACTCCCATCTCATTATGAAATCCAAAAGACCACTTACTAAAAATATTAAGCTTTACCAGTTCTCACATACTAAAAATAGTAAGTTTTGAAACGAGTCACTTTCTGAGTCACCATCACCCCTTTCATGTCAAGACCACTCAAAAGTGCTAATTTGAGAAACTTTCTAAAAAGAGACATTTGGGGTGGGACCTGCTAAAAATAGCAAGTGTTGTGATTTTGGAAAAATTGTTAATATCCATCCATTTCACTAAATTTCATCACCATAAAGATCAAATACTCAAGTTTAGGGTCAATTTCTACATCAAACATTGAGTATCCCAATGTAGGCGACAATGATGTGATAAACATAGATCTGGAGGACCTAAGAACAAGGATGTTGAAATAGCCATGTGAAACTATGGAGAAAAATTATTTCTCAAGTGGGATATTCAGAACTAGAAAACATCTATCATCCATTCAAAACATAGAGCTTGTCCTATATTGTGCCCAACATTATGACTCAAATTTGAAGATAATTTAGGTAGATGATAATTCATTGTTGGAGTTCTCACTCCAAAGGGTATCTCTTAATGTCAACAAATTCCAACTAGTAATAATATGGCTATCATCACTCAATAATTTTCCTCTCAAGAATGAATTTATATTTTCAAGGTTTAGTAGTTGGATCATGGCTCAAGTTTGTAAGGAATCCCTCATGGATTACCAAAACTTGGTCTTGAGGTGAATTCCATGAGGCATACTCAGATGCAATAGTCTTGTTGAATAGGGTGATGGGAGAAGATACTATAAAAGAATTCCAAGATTGGATGGATTAATTCATCCTAGTGGTCACAAAAGGAAATCAAATGATTGATTGGGGGAAGATTATAAGTAACAACATTCACCAAAATTTTTGTAGTTGCCTACATCTAAGAAGTTCACAATGACTTCTTATCTAGTGTATTCTCTTGCATAAACGAGGCATTTTTGAGGTCTCTCTTTTGCACCAAATGTGCCACAAAAGTCTCCAACATATGAGAAATATCCAAATCTTATATATCAAGAGACTAAATCTCACTTATTGAGGGTGAATGATGCATTCACCATGCATATCATGAGGATACATTAGAATAACTCATATAGATTATATGATCCATCTCTAATAGTGCCGGATATCATAAAGTATGGTTCACATAGTGCAAATCCCTTGGTGATATTCTTGATACTTGGATTAGTGCTTTGGAGTATGTTTGCATCCCATAAGCAAAGAAAGTTACACTCACAGTGGCTCGCTTCAAGTAAAGAGGTCAAGGTAAAGGGTTTCATCCCTAGAGAATTTCCACATAGTACTTTAAGAGAAAGCTCTTGGTTATCACAGTCTTCTTCATCTTTGGATTGATCACTTCTCTCTTCTTCTCTCTCTTCTTCCTTCTCTCTCTACATTCTAATTCTTCATTGGGAATGTAATTTTTGGCTATTTCATCTTATTCACTTAAGTGACATTTTAATTTTGCATTGTAAAATTTATTTTTCATAAATAAGAAAATAACTTATTTTTATTCCTACTGGGGTATGAAAAGTGACAAGTGGTAAGTGATCAAACTAAAATGGTATATAATAGACTAATCTAAATGCTATGAAATGTAGTAAATAACAGCTAAATAAATAAAAGAAATGAATCAAGCAACTAAGTAAATATAAATGTAAAACCCTAATGTGTAAGAGAGGGTTAAGAAGTCCTTAGCTGATTCGATGAAGGTGTGGGAATGCATCGCAGCATGAACTAAATGAATAGGAGGAAATGACCACACATAAGCCCAAGAAAGTACAAATATGAGCTCTTTAACTAGATTGGGGCACCTGAAAAGGGAAAGGGCACATATGGGTGCCCTGGTCTGCAGAAAGGGCCTAAAACCCTCCTCTGAGGTGTCACTAGATGTTCTTCTATAGTTTATTCCTATCACACTAACTTCGTTAGACTATGTCGGATTTCATTGTAAATCAGAGATGAAGGAAAGACCTACAAAACCCCAAATAAAGCATCAAAACACTAAAAATAAAGATGCATATGAAGGGGCTAGACTTTCCTCAGTGGCCACAATGGTGGATTTACTAACCGAGCACCGCACTACATATCGGACCTAATTTATTTCTAGGTGTGTGTGTGTGAAAATCATGCCCTAGGTTTCTTTTGTGCCAGTTGTACTTTGTGAAGTAGCGAGTAATAACTAGATGTAGAATGTATTAAATGTGTGCATGAAAATAATAGACTCCCCTCCTTTGAAGTGTGATGCAAATAAATAGGCCTTGTGTGCCATTGTGATGGAGCTATATGGATGAAAATGTAGCTTTAGGTGCCTTTGATGGATGCAACTCTAGATGGTGATAGTAGATGCTTAGTGATTGGTCCCTCATTATGGTCTCATAACTTTATATTTATATGGTTCTCTTGTTCTAATTTTGTAATTAACTTTAAAAAGAATGACCTCTAAAAATATGGAAATCTCAAACAGATATAAAGTGCCTCAAATATGGAAGCAAAGTACAAAGAGGATAAAGGTTCCTAGAGGGGACCAGAGGGTGGGTGCCCAGGTCCTAGTAATTTGGGTGCTCTAGTCGAAAACTAGAATAATACAAAATGAAAAAAAAAAACTGGGAAAGTATGGTTGGAGGATCAGAAGTGACAACAGAAAGCAAAGTAAAATGGCCAAAGGACATGGGTTAATTACTACTCTTTTTACTCAATAACCATATGAATAGTAGTATGAGACCGGGATTAAATATTGACTTAAAGAGTGTGATTTAGAGTCAACATTTTCCCCACTTTATGTTGGTGAGAATAATGCTCGGTAACATAAAGTAGATAGATATGTGTACCTGATATCCACGTAGAGTGATGTATAAAATGTGCCAAAGTATTAGACAAAGTGTGGAGTGACAAAAAGATGGAGCTTGGAGACTAAATATGCAAAAGTGTAAAAAGTGGTGAGAGTGAGCCTAAGGAGGAAGTGTGTGTGTGTAGTGTACCTACATGGTTAGTAATGTGTGTGATTTACTCTCCATGTGTGTTGTTGTTTATTGCTTGCTTCCCATCCGGAAAGACCTGAAAAAGAGAAGATAATCAAGTAGTCAAATATGCCTCGTAAATGTGTAAACATGCATGTATATATGTAGAAAGCATGTAAAAATAGTATGAAAATGACAATGAAAAAGGAACATGTGCACCTATTTTTGGGTGATCCGACACCACTATCCAAAGTAGTGTAGGGAGGAAATTCTATTGTATCCTCTAACATGTAACTACTCTCTAGAATGCTAAGGACAATCTTCACTGTAAAATCCATTGTGTATAGGATTTGTAGACTGGTTTGAACCCACTCTCTATATTATGGACTGAACTACGCCATCGATGGTGAATGTCGGTTGTATTGTAGACTCGAACTATATTGGTACCATGTTTAAACCCCAAATGATGCCCCCTTTGGAGGCACATGCAACATCACGAGATAGGAGGATACAACCCCAAAAGAGGACCGACCATGTATACTAAAACTATGCCTTGTAGGGTGAAGGGAATGTTCTTGGTAGAGACCAAGGCACACGTAAACAAGTGGCTAGAAAAATGTGTTAGTAAGAAAAAGCATGCATGTTAGGAACAAGTATAAGCCAAACAAGCAATGTATGAGCTAGAACATAAGAAGACAATGTAAACACCCAAGAAAACAATATAGGCCGCATAAATTTGATTATAAACATGGGACATCACTCATGATGTTGCAAGACACTCAAGGTCGTCATGGCCACAAACAAACAAGTGTGTACACAAAAAAATGGAAAGGCCCGCATATAATAACAAGAAATAACAAACAAAAACAAGTATGGAAGCAAATATATTTGCATAAAAATGTCATACATGAAGCACCCATTAGCATGTTAGAATAATAACAAGTATGTCAAAAGATGTATAACTTGATAATGGAAAGTGCTAAGTACAAAATGAAACAAAATCTCTTGTAGTGTATGAATGTAGATGCCCCAAGTAGGTAATGTGTCAAGCATCCATGCTGCGTGTAAGATACCTATATCTATGATCAAAACTTAGAAAATGACATGAATGTGCATGTGTGTATGGTAAAGGTAATGAGATACAAGAGATATATCTAATAAGTGTAGTAAAGTGAACATATAAGAGTAACTGCAAGCAAGAGTAAATACAACCATAAAATGCAATATGTTGTGGATGGATGGAATGGAATGCAAAGTTTATGATAGGATTCACATGCCCCTCAAGTGAATGTAAGTATACAAAGTGAGGTTCATTTAGTATGCCCCCTCAAAAGTCAAGAATGAACCATAAATGAGAGTGCGTCATCGGGAAATGGTCAAATTATGTGTTATGTGTAGCGCACTATGATGAGTTTGTAGTGATGAGATGCGAAATAGCAATGCCATGTGTGTGACTCTATAGCCTAAGCATATATCATGAAAATATGAATAGAAAAAGGTGGTGATTTTTCCTAAAGCGTATACCACTAAAAATGTAAGTGAAAGTGATGATGTAACTTATCACGAGATGATGCTAGAAGAAGTGACCCTATAGCCTAAGGCGTATATCACTAATCCTAGGAATGTCACATGAGAAGATCAAATGATGAACGTGTGAGTGTGATGTGGTCTATTTTTTTATGTATACCCTCAACAATCTAGTATGGACTGTGATACTAAAGTGCATCAACGGGTAGTGAGTGTTGCACATAGAGGTGAATATGTAAAATGCATAATGTATGTGATAGAATAAGATATAATGTATGATGTGTCCATGCCCTAAGATGTATAGCATAGTGATTATAAGATGCAAGAATTAACATGTAATGTGAAGGATGTATACTGTAAGGTGATGTGTATAATACATGGAACATGTGATAGCTATTGTGTAGTGTGTGATTTATGTGTAGTATGTGTATGATGTATGCAAGACAAGATGTAGGATGCAAAGTGTATAATGTATGGGGATGTGTAATGTCGAGAGCCTAGAATGTACTATAGAATGTGTAGGTGATGTGTTATGTTATGTGGTGCCTAGTGTGTAGTGACTATAGTGCATTGTGTTGGGTCCATGTGTAGATAATTCCCTTAATAGTCAAGTGTGAACCAAAGCACAAGAGTGTGTCATAGCAAAAATTATGATGTATGTAATGTAGATGACTATGTGAATGATAGAATGTGGATGTGTGTAAATATGAGTATGAGATGTATGTTGAGGCTAGTATGGGGGTGGGGTGAGTGTTATTCCCCCAAGTGCATGTGAGTGAATGAACTAACCAATGAAAGTGAAGGACGAAGGTCCTCCATCTAATGCAAGTGGTGATGAAAGTGTATGATCATGTCCTAGTAGTGGTGGAATAGTAGATGGTTGATGTGCATGTGAATGAATTCTATGTGCATGTGATGGGTGAATATATGATGAGTGCATATGTGCAAATAAATGTGTAGGTCATGGAGACCGATGAGGAGGTGAATGCGGAGGTGATAAACACCCATGTGGAATAAAACTAGGTGGTGACTATACGCACCCAAATATGCACATGCTACATTGTCATAAAACAATTATAAAATGTTTGAACTAATGATTCATATCTTTTCCAAATGTGTTTGAGCTCCTAAAACTACTTGCAGCTTATATTTCTAGCCTATATTGCCTTACTTAGCCTTTTCATGCTTTTTCTTAGCTTCTCGCTTATTTTTAGCCAAGTTTTGACCTTAGTGTCAAAACTTCCACCCCTACTCGGGTGACAATTTTGTAATCGCCGCCTTGAATAGGGCGGTGGTCCTGTAATCACCACTCTACATAGGGTGGAGGTCCTATGTGTATTTTCCAGAATGTTCCAATGTGATTTGACATGTGTGTTGTTTCACTTAACTTCACTTTGAACGCACGTTTCTTACCCGTTTTGGCTGATTTTAAGCTTGATTTCCTTGTGGAATTCTCCTCTTCACTTCTAATTTTTGATTGATTGTGATTGATAGTTTAAAATCCCTCTTCATTATTGATGTGACACCCCATAAATGCCAATTTTTTATATTACACTGACCAACCTTCTATAAATTGATCACTTATTCTCAAGTAAATGGTGAAGATCATTTTGAGTATTCTTGCAATTGCTAAGTTGCCTTCTTTCTTGTTGGAAACTACATAGCCAATCTTAGTTCCATTGTGCTATCTTTCTTCCACTTGCATTGTTCCCAAATTGCCAATTCAAGCTGCCATTGCTCCAACGCTTTCCCTCTATTGTTGTCACTGCATTCCCAACCTCTTGGACTCACATGGACATGAGAGACTGAAAAGATAAGCTGAGGGGACCAAGTACCACACAACTGGATTTCCACTACTCTGTATTCCAAGTTGGATTTGTTATTTGTTTTCCTTAATTTTATTCAACTTATGTATGCACATTTATCAAATAGAGTAGAGAATCATTTCCATAGTTAGAATCATTCTAAATTGGAGTATATTATTTGTTTCAAACCCAAAGCTTTCTTAGGAAAGATTTCTTCTCTTTCTTATCTCTGTAGGTTTGCAAGGAAGTAAATTTGGAAGAAAGCTTATGTGTATTTTAGAAGTAAACACAAACATCAATCCATATAGACAAAAACCTCGGTTATTTTATCATGGAATTTGTAGAGAAGAAAAGCTTCCAAGAAGCTATGATTTCTTCTTCTTCCTTTGAGATAGAATAGAGGTTATATTTACATTCATAGTTAGTGAAGATTTCATTTAATTAAAATAGACTAGATACACTTAGCATAGGTGAATAACTACACCGGGTTATTTACTTTTTTAGTTTTAGTGTAGAAGTAGCTTTAATTATTTAGAATAAAAGTAATTTGTTGTCTTTGTTTGTAATAGTTTAGTTTAGTTTATTTATTTAATTAGTTTCCCTTTTAGTAGTAGATTAGATTGTCAATTTCATCTTGGTTAAATAGACACTTCAATGTAGTTTAACACTTAGGTTCAATCAAGCCATAGGGAATTTACGTTACCCGTTGATAGCCGTTGAATCTCCCCTTTTCTAAATCAGCTACTAGGAATTTACGCTACCGGATATTAGTCACTAATTCTCCTATAGCCATCCATCCACACATTTCCATATCGGCTACCTTGGCATGACCTCAGGGAATTGAGTGCGATTGAAGGTCACATGTCAATTTTCATCTATATAAATTAGTGAACCCGACATGAAGGATTAATTCCTTTTGTTTCCCTTTCTTTCATTATTATTACCTCACCGCTCCATTTAATCCCCTATTTTGATAGGTATTTTATACTATCTAAAATATGTCCGGAAGAGAGTTTGGTGGGCCATTTGGCTCTAATATATATTACACCATCGTTCAACCAAAAAATTCCCCTTCCCTTTCGGATGGACTCGACAATTATACAAGCAATGTGTAAACCTCCCCTAGTTACACTTCAAACCCCTTTAGCTATATAAGGATGGAGGAGGTTAATCAACCGTTAAACATGCAATGTAGTCAAACCAATGCCAACCACATTGTTATCACAAGTGGAATAGGTCCTTACCCTAGAGTCTTGTGAAGACCTCACATTACCATGCAATCAATAGAAGATGACATTTTTACATGAATAGCTAATCCTCTTTGTCAAATAGATGAGTCTTTGGATAGAATGAAGGTTACAACCTCTGAGATGATGAATACCTATCCTAAGATTCCTATTTCTGAGGAAGACAAGAATTATAACATAAAACAATTCATAATAGGGTATCATGAGCTTTCTCAACCAAACCCTACGCCACAGGCACCCCAATAAGGGAATCAATCCTCTCCCAATGATGTCATTTCTACTTTATTAGGGAGGATTAGAGAACTAGAGAGTGCCCAACCATTACAAATAACTCATTCAGTAGGGCAAGACATGGGATATCCAGTAGATAACAAGGGATACATTCCTACCAATGAACAACCAATGTAACATCTTGTGCAACAAGGTTATCTGGTTTAGTTGAATCCAAGTGATCTTCTCATAGGATCTAACACACTAGGGATGGGTCATCATCCTTCTAAAAATTATCCTACATAAGGGGCCGGCGAAGTGTGTTCTTGGATGCTACTCCTTCAGGGAAACATGACGTTCCCTAGTTTTACGCCTATTGGCCCATATCCTGGTATCACCCCACCATACTTGTATATGTATTTGAAGTCCCCAGATGGACCCATATGTCGTCCCTGATCCTTATGCACCATATCAAGGGGCTCCATACGTTCCCATCAACACCTATAATGCAACTTATCTATCTCCTCCTCCTCCACCTCCTCATCAAGGATATTCAATGGTGGAATCCTACGCAATGGGTACTTATGTTGAGTACTTAAAATAACCCCTTAACTTCACTATACATGGTGTCATGTTTATGTGCCCATTGCCTGATCTTCCCAAATTTAAGGGAGAAGGAGACCCGAATGCTCATTTTAAGGATTATGTTACCGCTATTAGGGAATTGCTTCCGTGGGATGCTATAGTACATAAAATATTTCCAAATAATCTTGATGGAATCATATTATTTTGGTATTATAATATTCTAGAATCCTCCATACATTCCTTCAAACATTTTTTTTCCAAATTTATTAAAGCATTTGACATGAACAAGTTTTTACACACGGGATTAGGGAATTTTCACATATTAGGTAGGAGAAAAATAAATATGCCACCCATTTCATCCAGAGATGGCATCAAGTTCTTTACTCCTCTATAAGTGCACCCAACATGGACCAAATGGAACTTTGTGATCTATTTCTTCACTCACTCAATCGAGAGATTAAAGAAGAAGTACACAAGTTTCCTTTCCGTAGTTATGAGGAAGTATTTGAAGGTACACTTCGAATCAAACAAGTCGCTATCAATAGTGGGCGTAAGACCTATGGTCTCAATGGTAAATTAGTATCTCGCTAATCAAAAAATATCAAAACAATGGGGCTAACAACCAAGGACTAAGGGTGTGAATCGCAATCATGGTGCTACCACAAATGGTGTTACTGATCAAGCCAAGAATACTAGTTTTACAAACAACAATAGCACCAACAATAACAACACGAGAAATCAAAGAGGCCCTAACACTATCTCCTCAATCAACATGGTTGATGTGAACCATCCCCCTCAAAATAAAATTCAAACCCAAGGCCTGAACTAGTACCAAAACTCTGGCCAAGGGGAAACGAATCATGGTTATAACAATCAATTTCAAAACTAGTTGAGGTTATAATCAACAACAAGAAGACGCTCATCAAAGGCTAAGAAATTATGATCCTAACATATATTTTGGTTTTCATAAAGTTTGAGGTCATGATGATAGAAATTTCTATGATTGCAACAAGTTTCTACAAAGACTTCTCAAAAACCAAAGGCAACTCTTTATAGACATGTTCTTAGCAAATCGAAACAAACCCACAGTCTGACTATACAGGACCCAAAGCTCCTTAGAACACTAATGTGAGAATCTTTCAGATCCACTCCCTACACATCTTGAAAATGTCAAGGTGAATCCTTAGAACATAAACAAGGGCATTCCTATTATGAACAATGAAGCTTCAACTTCTGACAACTCTTGAGTTGCCCCCAACCTCGGTTTGAATAATAATATAAATATCATGGGATTATTTGAGCTATAAGTTGAACCACAAATTGATTCAACAACTCGAGCGAAGGAATATCTTCCATAACCCCTACTTGTTCATTCCTTCGATAAGATGAAGTTCCTGCAATCTCAAAACTAGGAGGAGCCTATGCTTTAATATCATACTTTAAAAATACCTTCTCTCACATCCGCTTTCTGGATTTGTTGAATAATTCCTATGTGCATCATTATGCATTTCTCGATGCACTAGGTCTTGGTCATTTAATCCATGTTACACCACCTCCTAGTGCTCAAATAAATCATATTGACTTTGACATACATCCTCTAGGATAGAGTGATAGGGATATTGGGTTTGTTTTTATATAGAAAAGATGTCATCTGATGATGAAATATCCCAAAGAGGTGATCCTGCCTTATATTTACAGGTCTGGGTTTACAAAAATTACATTAAGAGAGACATGATCAATGATGGGGCTGTTGGAAATGTGGTTCCCTTCTCTTTCTTATAGAAGTTAGGATATGGAGAGACTAATTGCTCCTCTACAAGAAACACATTGAGGGTATGACAGTCTTAAGGCTAATTCAATTAGAACCATAGTTCTTCCTAGCAACCTTGGGCCAAAAACCATCTTGACATAATTTTACATCATTGACAGGGAAGCAAATTATGACATGATCCTTGGGAGACCTTGGATTCATCGAATGAAGGCTATTCCTTCTACCTTGTTCTAAGAAGTTAGATTCCTCCTTTTGGGAAAAGTCTTCATTACCCAAGGGGATCCTAATCCCTTCGATATACACTTAGGAAACCTCAAGAAAAAATAGGATTCCATTCGGAATATGAACTCCCTAAAAACTAGTTAAATAAGCCACCTCCATCAAACCAATTGGTCATGACCACCCCAAGCATTCTAAAGGTTGAAGTTCTTGATCCAAAAACATTTGAGGTGGCCAAAATTGATAAAGGAAAATCAATGTTCTGTAGAAACTATTTCCACTAGAACAACAATGGAAATAATGAAACTCTTATAAAGTGATGAGCCAATATTCCTCCCATTCAAACCATAAGGAATGGGTAGCCTTCTTGGTACGGCCTCTCTTCCCACCGATGGTCTTGGCCTAGGTGTAAACATGATAGAATTAACAAAGGAGGAAGAGAGGGATGAAATCAAGATGGTACCCATCAAACCCATCCTTAGGGATTTTTCTATGCCAAACCTTGGTTTAGATACGAACGTGTCAGAAGTCAAGTATGTCATCTCCACGGGATGTGATCCCATAGTGCAAAAAAGTCACGTGAAGTCACTATACTTCACCAAGCTGAGAAACATAGTCATGCTCACCTACACACAATATATCAAGGATATGAGAGAGGTTCTTGAATACCTCCTTCAAATAGAAAAGTTGGATAAACATACATACACAATCATGGGTAGGGGTTGTAAGTTTAAACCCCAAATAGTAATTCCTTGTCAAAAGAACAAAAAATTCAAAGATCGTGTTTCTTCACTATGTGCTCTTAGGGGTGAGGAGTTTTACATCCTTCAACTCTCTTCACCTTATACATTCCATCATGTAGTCCACCTGCATATCCACATGTATACTATTGCATCCGCATTGCATTCTCATCTGCTAGCTCATTTTGTAAAATTTGTAATCAAAGAACTTATCTTTCAAGAAACTTTTAAATTTTGCTAAAAACATTGACAATCATTCAAATCATATCTCTTCAAATATCCATAATATTATCATCAAACATTTCTGAATCATGTCATCAATTCAAACAAGTTAAGATAAAGTTTTGACCTTAATCCTACCAAGGCCTGCATACTTGGTTCTGCTCTTAGTTTTCTTCTAGCTTAGGTGTCTTTGCTTATAGTCTCTTCTAGAAGCTTCTTGGTGTCACATCTATCCCATACACACCTCTTTGGAGACAAAAACACTCTAAACATTTTACCCTGGGTCATTTTTTCACTTATCTCAACCTTTGGTGTTGAGCCCTCGCATTCTACTAGTTGCATGGGGTTAAGGCTAGGGGAAAAATCTCCCTCCCAAAATCACAACTTAAAGTTAAAAAAATAAAAATAAAAGTATATACGTCAAGTCAAAATCAAATACAAAATTTTCATTTACACACTTCCTTTCCCTACTAATCTTCGGTGTTGAGCCCGCACTTCTTACTGGTGGCATGAGGTTGGGAAAGGAAGGAAGTTCCCTTACTCGCCTATGCCTTGTCCTTGGTGATGAGCCCATACTTCCTACTGGTAGCATGGGGCAAGGTGTAGGGGGTCTCTACAAATAAATAAGTTAAAAGCAATTCATTCAATAAAAATTTCTTTGAAATCATAAATCCCAACAAAGTGAATTAGATGTCTAAGTTCTAAGAGAGTTTTTAAGCCTTAAACTAGATTTTGTCAATCAAGTGGCCATCTACGGATCTAAGTCTAGATAAACTAGCAAGAAATTACACTTTGAACTATGTATAAAACTTGTGTAGAACTAGGTTGTAGGTTCTCAATTGGGTTTTTGTCAAAACCTTGTCTTTCTCTCATCATGCTCATTCAAAAAATTCATACAACTCACATCCGTTCTAACTGTCGATGTTTATCCCTCGCATCTCACTAGTTGCATGGGGTTAAAGGTAGAGTGAGTTCATCTTATTATCATACCATATTCATCACATATTTCCAAACAATAAGGAGGTATCAAATATTTCTTGAAAAACCAAAGTTCTAAATTACATTGTACTTGCATAATCATCACATATCAGCATAAAAACAACAAAAAGAAAAGCATTTTGTTAGCATTTATCATTTCTGTTGCATGCATTCTGAAAAGCATATAAAATCAGAGATTCTAAACATCTAGAGTACACATGCGAAGTAAACCATAAGTGAAGATAACTATGTGTGAAGAATAGATGGGCCGAAAAGACATATATGTATATAATGACACGCGTAGGTGTGGTCAAAATGCTTACAAAAAGCACAAAATCAAAAAACATCATATATGCACCTCACAAAATGGCATCAAAATAAATAAAGAGGCCTATGGCCTATCTCCCCCTTAGGTGTAGTTTTTCAACATTTTGCATTTTAGGTTTCAAACAAACAAGTGTAAAATACGAACTTGTGTCTTCGTTGTTGGGTCTCTCGATCTTGAGGCCATGATCACCTCATAACACTGGTCATTTTAGCTACACTCTCGCTCACAGAGCCTTGATCGCATCGTTGTACTCACGTTTTGACTATACACTCACTCAAAATAGTTATCGTCGGTCAGAGCTCAAAAATTACCAATAGGATATGTGCAAATGAATTAGAAAATGAATTGTTTTGATAATATATATTATATATATATATATATATATATATATATATATATATATATATATATATATATATATATATATATATATATATGTTGTGTTTTAACTTCATTTTGAGTGTATGTGACCCCAGGGCTAGAGCATTGGTGAAGGTATATTCTTATCCCCACGCAAATGGTAAGTCCTCTTGTCATTTTTATTTAGTGTTTATTTTTTGATATTTTATCTATCTGCACTTGATTTTTCCTTTCATCTTACAGGTAGCGGGAGCTTGGATGGTGACATTTCGACACACATGCATGTCAAGTATAGCTTCTAACTCTCAATTTTGGGAACACCATACTCAGACTCTACATTTTACGCCTCTTCATGGCTAAAACGCTTCTCCAAGGGGGCAATATGTACGCACCTAAATTTGCACATGCTACATTGTCAGAAAACGGTTACAAAAGGTCCCTAATGATGATTAATATCTTCTCTAAATGTGTTCGAGCTGCTAAACCTACTTGCAACTTATACTTCTAGCCTATATTTCCTTACTTAGCCTTTGCATGCTTTTTCTTAGCTTCCCACTTCTTTTTAGCCCTGTTTTGACCTTTAATGTCAAAACTACCGCCCCTACCTAGGTGACAGTTTTGTAACTACCACCCTAATAAGGGCGATGGTCCCTGTAATTGCCACTCTACACAAGGTGGCTGTCCTATGTGTATTTTTCAAAATGTTCCAACGTGATTTGAGACACGTGTTATTTCACCTAACTTCATTTTGAACACATGTTTCTTACCCATTTTGGTTGATTTCAAGCTTGTTTTCCTTCTAGCATTCTCCTCTTCACTTGTAATTTATGATTGATAGTTCAAAATCCCTCTTCATTGTTGATGTGGCACCCCATGGCTGCTAAGTGTTATATTACACAACCCATCCAACCTTCTATAAATTGATCACTTGTTTTAAGCAAATCGTCGGAGATCATTTTGACTATTCTTGTAATTGCTAAGATTCCTTCTTTCTTACTAGAAACTACATATCCAATCTCAGTTCCATTGTGTTATCTTTCTTTCACTTGCATTGTTCCCGGATTTCCAATTCAAGTTTCCATTGCTCTAACATTTTCCTCTATTGTTGTCACTACATTCCCAACCTCTTGGAATCATGTGGACATGAGAGACTTAAAAGATAAGTTAAGGGGACCAAGTACCATACAACTGGATTGCCACATCGCTTTGTATTCCAAATTAGAGTTGTAATTTGTTTTCCTTAATTTTCTACCAATTTGTTATTTCTGAATTGTATGCACATTATCAAATAGAGTAGAGAATCATTTCCATAGTTAAAATCATTCAAATTTGTAGTAGATTATTTGTTTCAAACCCAAAGATATCTTAAGAAATATTGCTTCTCTTGCATATCTCTCGTAGGTTTGCAAGGAAATCAATTTGGAAGAAGGCTTCTATGGATTTTAGAAGTAAAACACAAGAACCAATCCATATAGAAAAAAACCTCTATTATTTCTTTGGGGAAGTTGCAGAGAAGAAAAGATTCCAAGAAGCTCTAATTTCTTATTTTGCCTCGAGAAAAATAGAGGTTATATTTACTTTCATAGTTAGTGAAGCTTTCATTGAATTAAAATAGACTAGATACACTCAGCACAGGTGAATAACTGCACCGGGTTATTTACTTGTTTAGTTTTAGTGTAAAAGTAGCTTTAATTATTTAGAATAGAAGTAATTTTTTGCCTTTGTTTGTAATAGTTTAGTTTAGTTGATTTATTTAATTAGTTTCCCTTTCAGTAGTAGATTATATTGTCAATTTCATCTTGGTTAAATAGACACTTCAACGTAGTTTAACACTTAGGTTCAATCAATCCATAGGGAATTTACACTACCCATTCATAGCCACTAAATCTCCCCTTTTCTCGACTCACCTACTAGGAATTCATGTTACCGAGATATTAGTCATTGATTCTCCTATAGTAATCCATCCACATAGTTCCACATTGGCTACCTCAGCACGACCTCAGGGATTCAAGTGTAGTTGAAGGTCGTTTGTCGATTATTATCCGTACAGTGATCTACATCAAGATGTAGTAACTATGAGAGGAAGGGGCCTATGCCTATTTGTAGGACTAGTAGAGTGGTGTGGATGTGCAGATGGTGTGTGATTAAGGTAACTAGGAGTATATTGTGTTATATTTAACAAAGGTTGTGATGTAGTAGATGAAGTAGGGGATGCATGTATTGGTGCTCGGGGAGATGATGATCATGGAATAGATGGAGGTACATCGTCGATAGAAACAAATTGATTGTTATGAATGAAATTTAGTCACAAATGATTCATAGAAATGATAGACTGAGACTGATGAATCCAATTGAGGCCTAGGAGCATGTTGCAATTGTCTACGACTTGTCCAACAAGGAAAGGTACAAGCATAGTAAGAGGTCCTACCGTAACATGAAGTTTGACCACACCATATGAATTGTTCATCGAATATGATATGTGTGAATGCAGATAACCAATAACATCAAGAAGTGGTAGAGAACATGCACTAATAGGCCATGATAGGTCAACCTTAGTATTATTGATAGGAAAATCCAATAGAGGTGTTAATATGTAAGTGATTAGAAGATAAAGTGGCATGATAATCATGATTAGATAAAGAGATGACTAGCGAATTGATTTCGAGTGTTAGCCGTAAAAATCAAGGGCCCCCAATTTAGGTGGAGGCATTGTATGATAAGTATGATTAATTGATGGATCAACAGCTTTTTTGTGTTGTCGCAGAGACAAAGTTACCAAATAATTTGAGCTTACGATTTTCATTAATCGGTGGTCTCGTAAAATTCTAGCTTATTGTTATCGATAATATATTGGATGATAATACGAAGCTTGAAGAACCTATTGGTAGAGGTCCCCACACAACAAAGGTGATAATCACATCGGAACTTCTCGTTGTAATTCCTTCCTTTTAGTCGTGATGGGTCCAATTCAAGTGGTGGAGGAAGCGTGATAAGATTGCTTTCAAAAGTCTGTTGTAAGATAAGATGTGGGTCAATATGAAATTTGGTGAATTTTCACTGAGGGGGTTGTGATTGAACTTCTTTACTAGTAGCTATCGTATTGACAGTGAATTTTGTGTCAATACGTTTAGTTATAGATGGTTTAAATGTTGTCTTACTCGAAAACACGTAGAGGATGATGCTTTCTCTTGGTATTTAAGATTTCGATAGCTAAGAGCTTGGTTTTATGAAACTTAAGAGTATGAGAAAGTTGATCGAAAGAAGGAGAAGTCTCAAAAATAACACTCTCCTGAAGAGGTGGTAGTAGACTTTGGATAAGTTGTTTTTTTTTCTTATCCGAGAAGACTATTTTTGTTGTTGGGATTTCATGTTTTCTCTTGATTTTGATAATTTTTGTGTTTTTATAATTGTAAAATATGGCTTTTTAAGCATTCTTGTACAAGGGTATAGTACCTTTTAAAAACTATTCACCAATAATAATAAAGGTAGACTTTGGATGAATAAATCCTAAAGCTCAGAGTCCACAAGAACATTTGACATCTTGGCTAAGTTATTTTTGTATCTTAAAACATAATTTGATAAGTTTTTGTTAGATCCTTGTTTAAGCTTGTGCGAGTTGGGCATATGGGATCTTATAGCCAATATTGATAGAGAAGTGAGTGAGAAAATCATCGGCTAGATACATGAAGGAGGCTAATGAATGGACAAGTTCGTCATAAAAATAACGCATAATCATGTAAAATATGAGGAAAAAAATTAGCTAAGAGGATACAATCATCCACAAAATCTAGACAAGCCACATGGAAAGCTCAGAGATGCTCTTGAGGGTTACCCTAGCCAATGAAAATAGGAAGTTTAGGGGTGACAAATTTTGGTGGAAATGAATAGGTGGATATAGCATGTGCAAATGGAGTATGTAGCAGCAAAGTAGAATCCAAAGATTGAGATGCATGAGAAGTATCCTGTTGTAATCGATGAATTTGTGCTTAAAGGTATTGATAAAGAGAGGCTAGATCCTGAGTGTCAATGAAGGAGGCTTCCACATATGTGAAACAAGGGGTGGGGTATAATGATTAGTAGGAGTAGGAATATAAATGGGAATAGTGGAGATGGGTGGAAGAGTAGAAGCAATCGGTTGGGTAGCAACTATGGTGGGAATAGTGGTAGAAGCATTAAGTTTTGCAAGTTTTGTAGCTTCCTCACGAGTAGCATATAGAAGAAAATCTAGATCTTGGGGATGTTCAACAATATGATCATTGATGGCCTTAAGATGGGCTTCAATAAATTCTTCAGAGGATTGAGCCATAATGAATAAGAGAAAAATAGCCTTAAGTGAAAGGTGGTGTCATTCGTGGGGTTCACCAAAATGATTAAACTAAAATGGTATATAATAATCTAATCTAAATGTTATTCAAAGTAGTTTATAAATAGCTAAATAAATGAAAGAAATGACTTAAGCAACTAAGTAAATAGAAATGTAAAAATATATTGTGCAAGAGAAGGTTAAGAAGTCCTTAGCTGATTCGATGAAGTTGTGGGATTGTGTTGTAAAGGTGAACCGGGTGAATAGGAGGAGGAAAATACCACAAACAAGCCTAAGAAAGTACAAATCGAGCTCTCGACTAGACCTGGGTGCCTGGAAAGGGACAGGGGTGCCTGTGGGTGCCTTGGTATGATATGTGGAAATGGCCTAAAACCATCCTCTGAGGTGTTTTTGAATGTTCACTTATAGTTTCTTCATGTTACACTAACTTTTCTAGAATGCATCGATGTCGTTGTAAATCGAGATGAAGGAAAAACCCGCAAAACCCCCATGACAAAGCATCAAAACCCTAAAAAAGAAAGATGCATATGAAGGGGTCATATTTTCCTCAATGGCCACAATGGTGGACTTACTAACTGAGCATTGCACTACATCTCAGACCCAATGTAGTTCTAGGTGTGTGTGTACAAATCGTGCCCTAGGTTGCTCTTGTTTCCAGTCACACTTTGTGAAGTAGCGAGCAATAACTAGATGTAGAATGTAATAAATGTGTGCATGAAAACAATAGAATCCCCTCATATGAAGTGTGACGCATACTAACCATCCTCATGTTCCTTTTGATTGATCTAGATGGATTTAATTTCAGCTTTAGGTGCCTTTGATGGATGCAACTCTAGATGGTGATAGTAGATGCTTAGTGCTTAGTCCCTCATTATGGTATCATAACTTTATATTTATATGGTTCTCTTGTTCTAATTTTGTAATTAACCCCAAAAAGGTTGACCACTAAAAATATGGAAATCTCAAATGGCTATAAAGTTCCCAAAATATGGAAGTAAAGTACAAAGAGGATCAGGGCACCCAGAGGGGACCAGGACGATTGGGGTGCCCCAGTCCTGGCTGGGTGCCCCAGTCAAAAATAGGAATAATGTATAATTACAAAATATATTGGGAAAGTATGGTTGGAGGATCAGAAGTGACAATAGAAATCAAAGTAAAATGGTCAAAGGACATGGGTTAATTAGCACTCTTTTCACTCAAGAACCATATGAATAATAGTATGATAACGAGACTAAATATTGACTCAAAGTGCATGATTTAGTGACTACAATAAGGATATGAAAATTCACTTGGGGGAGATGAAGAGACACTTTGTAAGGTTATATATTGGGATGGATTCTCCATTCCAAAGGGGTTAGATTTTTTCTCCTATTACTACAAGCAAGAAGTTATTTTCTTCTATCTCCTTGTCTATGTTCTTCTACTTCCTACTTTCCAACTATGTAAGCTTTGTAATCTTGGAAAACCAAGAAATAACTTTGTGTCTTTGAGGAATAAATCAATAGAAATTTATGTCTTTGATTTTTTAATCTTGTTATTTTTACACATTTATTTCTCTTCCTATTGAATGTGGACCTACTTTGGTTAATGTTTGTAAAATTTGCAAGTGCTTACTCACAACCTTAACCCTCTCCCTATTTTCTTATCTCCCCTTTACCTCTTTTCAAGAAAATTCCTCCCTTGTATTCCATATAAGAAATTTTCCACATGTTTAGTGGAGTACTCTGTGTGATCTCTCGGCCTAACGACCACCCACATATTCTATTATTTCCTTCATTCAATAAATGGGAGCCTCCCGATTCCCAATAGCGAGGACCTAGTATCGGATTGTTGAAGAAAATTACTAATTTATCCTGTGACAAATTATTTTGTCCAACAAGATGTTTGTGGACATATACAAATTATAAGGATTAGGTTACACGATTTATCATAGATCAATTACTAAACTGTTGCAACCATATTTTGTAGGTCTCAGTTCAAATAATAAAATATTCAATTTTGGATGATAAACATACATCACACATTCATAACCACACATTATGTTTATCAAATACTCGTGAAAATTTGAAGAGGAAGAACTTCTACTAATGAACATAAACGTATTAGATGGTGTGTTTTGTTTATTTTGGCTTATGTTCTATTTAAAGAATCTAATATAAAGTAACAGGATCAATTATATATTTATACCCATGTAAAAGCCACATGATTCCTAGAGAGTGAAAAATTAATTTCAAATTGAACACCCACAATATGTAATCAGCTAGATTCATTTTTTAAAATTTGTTATGGTCCAATGTTACAATAATTTCCAAAATAATTTATGCAAAGTGAATGAAGAGAATGTTGTATATTATAGTAAACATGAATTCATAATAGTAGATACATACTCTATTTCAAACAAAAAAATCCAAAATTTGGTTTTTGCAAAGTAGACCACCCTTTCAAACCAAAATTCCAATTAACTTCCTTTACCAAATACATTGTTTCCAAGATAAATCCGATTACACCATAAAATCCATGTTAAACCAAGAACATTACAACACAAACCATGGGAGCAAGGCATAAGAATGGAATAAATATCTAATGGATTTTCTTCCTATTTGTGATGGCATGCACATTTTTCATGGCATTTTAAGTCAAGACATGTTTCACATTTAATTCACCAACCGTTTACATTACATTTTCATTCATTGAAATCATTTTGTTGACTCATGACATGGCAAAGTCAAAGGTTATGTCAATGCA
The DNA here is from genome assembly GCA_018340775.1 of Taxus wallichiana var. yunnanensis. NCBI lineage: Eukaryota > Viridiplantae > Streptophyta > Pinopsida > Cupressales > Taxaceae > Taxus > Taxus wallichiana. Next base: position 470,726,643 of record CM031237.1, read on the forward strand.
TTTTCTATTATATGAACTACCAACCTAATTGACATATAAGGTATGTATGCATAACATGTCCTGGGTTTTATCATGTATGCTAGATATACATTACCTTAACCAAATACCTTAACAAATATAAATCTACCTTATAAATTCCAAAAACACATTAAACAAATATAACCTAAAATGATTTTCTCTACAAATGAACTTTTGGAAAAATTAATCCCAACAACCAGTAGTTGATTTTATCTAGTGCAGTCCACAATATTTAATATTTTGATTTTCTTAGTCTCAAGGATTTTAGGTGCCCAAATTTTGAATTTTTTAATTAATGTTGATTGTTTTTATGGTTGAAATTTTTGAAAGAATAAAAATAGGAGGTAAAATATATGCACCTTTCTTTTATTTTAGAATGCTACTATAATTAGTTTCTAGATGTAATTAGAACCTAGATGATAATATAAACAACATTTCAAAATAAAGAGTCGATGCAAGAAAAGAGGTATGAAATTATACCAAAATTGAACCAACAACATTCAAGAAGTAGTAAATGTATTGGATGATATCATAAAATGTAGGAAAATGGAGAAGCCATCAATTATGAAGAAATATCACAGCTGAAACAACTAAATAGAAATAGAAAAATGAAAATATAGTAGTAGTTGTTAGCATGCAAGCTTTGTATAAATTTTAGTAATCTTTAATGTTTTCAATAAATATGTATTTTTGTATATTGTTTTGCACATAGCAGCATCTCTATTTTTGTGTTCATTTTAATTTTACATAAGTTTTTTCCTCTTTTATTTCCAAAAATGGTATCAGTGTTTGATCTCTTGATTTAGGAAGGTTATTTTCTACTTTTTAATGGCTAGAATTGATGGTAAAGTTTGGAAACAACCTCTAACATTTTATGGTTAAAAATATGATGTGTGATCAAAGGAAATGAATACCGTTTACACTACCTGTGGAAAAAAAAATTGCATGGGTTTACAGATGTTATTAATCAAACAGTTGATGCAACATTGTCAAATGCTCGAAAACCCATTTGTACCAAATTAGAAGGAAAGATGAAAAGGCCTTGAGCCTAATTGAAGATACAATGTTAGAAACCAATATTTCCTTGAATAGAAGTATCTAAAAACTCAAAGTAAGCTTGGGAAATTATTCAAAATTCCTATAAAGGAACTGATAAGGTAAAGTTAGTTAAACTCAATTTGCTTAGGAGAGAGTTTGAAACTCTTCAACCGAATCAAGTTGAGTCTATCTCTTTTTATACTAGAATTTATGGGTTTGTAAATTAGTTAAAAATTAATGTAGAGGATATTGAAGATCAAAGGATTGTTGAGAAAATCCTTAGAAATTTTCATATTAAATATGACTAACTTAGTATAACAATTAAAGATTCTAAGGACTTATATCAAATGACAATTGATCAAGTGATGGGTTCACTTCAAACCCATGAGAATAACCTAAATAGATCTACCACTTATTACCTAGAAAAATCCTTTAAATATCGTACTAATGTAGGAGGAATGGATAGAGGAAGAGACAACAAAGGAAGAAATCCTAGATGTAGAGGATGAGGAAAAAGAAACATGGAAGAGGAACCTCAAACAACCAAGAGGGAACAAGTATCTCACACTCATAATTCTAGGAAAAGCAAAGGAAAAGTAGCTTCAACCTAAGGTATGACAAGAGAAATGTCCAATTTTACTAATATTATAAGTGTGGTAATTTTTAAATCAAATGTAGAAAAAGAAGTATGACTAGTTAAATTAAAGTACAAATGTAGGAAATGAAAAAGTATTTAAATCCAAACGAAACCCACAATTATTTCTTATGTGTAATATCGTTGAGATGATCATTTATAACATTTGGTATTTGGATATTGGTTATAGCAACAACATGAGTGGTGTTGAAATTTTGTTTTCTTTCATTGATAAGAATAGTCAGTCTAATATTAAGCTAGGGAATGATAAAAAAAAGTTCTAGTTGTGGGGAAAGGAGAAATAACCATTCACACCAAGCATGGTGCTAAAAATATAATCTAGTATATCTATTATGCCCCAAGCATAAAACATAATATTTTGAGTATTACAAATCTAGTTTAAAAAGGATATAAAGTCCGATGGAAAATTAAGAGTGCATAATCTATGATAAATATAGGAGAAAAAATAATTTTACAGTTGTACAAATGAAAAAAACTAGATATTTCCTCTAATGATGCAATCTAATCTTTCGTATATTTTGAAGAACCACTTTCCAAGCACACACATTAGTCTAAGCTATATCCCAACATGCAACATTTAATATTGTCATTAAGGATTTGTCAATATTCTAGCATTTAAGGTATTGAAATTTAAGTTTATTCAGAGTAAATATGTTTACCAAGAATGATATGGTTAAGGGTATCCCAACTATTGTAAATCATATAAAAAAAGGGGAGGCCTACATTTTAGGAAAAACACAAGAAACCCTTTCAATTAGGGAAGTCTTGGAGGGAAAGAGCACCATTGGATTTGGTGCATTCAAATTTATGTGGCCCAATGCCAACCTCCAATCTATCCAAAATTTTATACTTCATGACCTTCACATATGAATACAACATAAATACTTGGGTCCGATTCTTAAAGTACAAGTTAGAATATTTTGAGAAGTTCAAACAATTTAAGGACCTAGTAGAGAATCAAAGTGAAAACTTCATCAACGTCCTCATAACAAACAAAGGGGGAGAATATATATCCAAATTATTTCTAAATTATTTCAAGTATGAAAGAATTGAAAAATAAATTATAGCATATGCATTTATGTTAAATGAGAAAATGTATAAATAAGATGATAGAGGAGAAAAGTATATCTTCATCTTATACAACAAAGAGTTTAAATCATACATGTTGTATAACCCTATTGTTAATATGATTTTCATTAGGGATGTTGAATTCATTAAGAATGGGTCATGGGATCACATGGTTGACACCTCCTCAAGTATCTCAGCAATGGTATCCATAGCTAATGAAGAAGGTATAAATGAAGGAGTTACGAACAATTAATTTGAACATGTCATAGGATAACAAGGTGAAAATTTAGTGACACTTATTTCTACTTCATTATCTAAAAAGGGTCCACACTCAAATAGTTCCAACATTACAAGTTATCCCTCTAGAGAAATTTTAGATCCAATACTAGATTCTCTTATGTAAAAGAAGAAAAATAGGATGAGAGAAATTTATGAAAACTCAACATCTACCGATTTTGATGAAAATCTGAATACTTCATTATCTTATCATAGTGAAATAGTGTAAAATTTGTGGATGAGGAGATAGATACCATAGAAAGGCATAAGACATAATATATAGCTAATTTTCCTATGGGTAAATAATTTATTAGAGTTAAGTGGGTCTATAAGACCAGAGTACAACAAAATAAAAAATAGAAAGGCCTAAATCAAGGTAGGTTGTTAAAGGGTATAAATAGTATCCTAGAAGATCTTTGTGATGATACATGTTCTCATGTTGTAAGAATGGAAATCATGCTATTTTTTTAGCAATAACATCGCAGTAATAGTGTAAGGTATTCTAAATGGATGTTAAGTCTTTATTTCTAAATGGAGTGCTTAAGGAACAAGTGTATATTAAACAACCATCTAGGTATGAGATTATATGATCTAGAGGATTTTTAGTGTATAGATCTTCCCTAAATCTCCCTAAATCTCCCTAAACCATTGCAGGCATGTAGATTATCTTGAGAGATTTTCGTTGATAGGTAGAACTCAAAAAACAGAGCTCATACGCAAAAGATGTTGCAGGTAAAAGTTCAGGGTTGAAAATTGTCAACCTTGGTCAACATTCCAATCCGGACGTGACACGTGGCAAAAATGGTAAAAGGTGAAAAGGTAAATTCCGTATTTTAGCACCTTCGGTCTTCAACAAATGAAAAAATTGGTGGGCCCCACTTTTTGCTATCTGGGGGCCCTCAGCCAGGTTCGACACACTCTTTTATAGGAGGTGTTCCTTTTCCACCTTTGTATTCACAATACTATTAGCATATTTTCAATTATATTACCACTTATTCTCTCTAAATTTCCCAATATGAGATTATTGTTTTGGAGCATTGAATTTTTGCATTGTATGGTCTATGTATTGGCTCGGGTGAGCTATATTTCTAGCTTGGTGGGGTGATCAACTCCCCACCGAGTTGATCACATTGCTTCCACATTGGATAGGCTTATCTATATTGACCATTATATCCAGCTCGACACCTATATATATATTGGTGTAACGAACAAACCAAACTATTTGAGGATCAAACAAAATCCTTATAATATCGGTGGATAAACATTGTAATGCTCGGCGATCCATGTGGTTTGGCGTATTATCGAACCGAATACTAATCAACTCAAGTTACACAAGTATATCAGTAGATATATCTAATAGTTTGGTGGATATAGCACAATGGATCAACATACCATATGGCTCGGCCCGAAGGGTGGTTCAATGTTCAACAGCTTAACAAATAAATTTAACCCCTTCACGTGGCTCGATTTGCATTTACCAAACACTCACCCCAACTTTAGGAAAATAAACTATTGTATTGGGAAATAAAGGTCAATGCATGGCCAAAGCCATGAGTATGTAGATGATAAAGCCTACATTTAAACCGCTAAGCCTTTGATATACCGAGACGTGTGGGATTATTTCCCGCATGGTAAGAATGGTCAACGCTAAAATGGTAGGAGGTGGGATTTGAACCTTTGACCTCACGGTTGGAATACCAATGCGCTCACTTTGACTCACTGGAGGGGTTCAACATTGAAAACATGAGCTCGCTGACATTTAAAAATAGAGTTACAGTGGGTGTGTAGAGCCGATTAAGGACACAATGGTAGAAATCCGAGTTTTTAGGCACTACTTACGATTTCAAGACTTGGTGTAAAAATGAAAGTTTGCTCATAATTTCCATACAAAGATTATGGTGGTCTTCATTCTTCATGAAGTGTTGCATATTTTATTTTATAGGTGTTTAAATGTTGCATTTACACAAGAAAAACATTGTGGAAGCATTGTAGGAGCCACATATCAATCTTGGAGCAATTTTTGGTATTGTTCAGAGTCCTTGAGTCATATATCAGCTCATGTGTAGGTATAAAGGTTTGTTAGTCATTATTGAAGGGTTAATTGTACTTCATTAGACGTTGAATAGATTGATTCTCTTTTCAAAATCTGGAGACGTAGCCTTCGGGTGAACTTCGTTATCAAACTTTTGTGGTGTTCATTTGTAGTTTTGGAAGCTTTTGATCAGATAAAACATTTAAAATAATTTATTTGATTAATTGATAAAGCAATCACATAACTGGTTAAATTAGATTGAAGTAAAATTTTCAGTATCCATAACCCACAATAGTAAATGAATGCACGTATCAAATTTTTGAATCAAGAAATCAGTTTGAGTGCATTATAAATTCATCTTGTGAATATTTTAATGGATTTGTACTAGATTCAAATATTTCACTTAAGTTGGAATTTGAAGGATAATTGGTCTTTTAAAAGAGTTTTAAATTTGGGGTTTCATTATACCCATGATTGGATTAAAAAAATACACTTGATCAATTTTAAATCTGGAAAAATTAAGAATCTAGAAATTTTAAAAGTATTGTTTTAAAAAAGTACAATTTTTGGATCAAGTTGGTATTAGAGCTGGTTTAGCTCTTGATTTTCTTTAGTTAATTTGGTTCAGTTTGGTTTTTGCATTTTTGGGCTTGATCTTTCATTGCAAGTGTGCAGAGTTGGAAGTACATGTGTGCAGGAAACCATGGGAAAATTGTCTAACAAGACCAAGTTTGAGGAACTTGAAGCATGCAATCAGCATATTCAGGAACATAATGCCTTCATGAGGTGTCAATTATTGACTCTTGAGGAGAAAATTGACAATTTGAAAAGAGAGCTAGAATCTAAGGATGAGATCTTAATGGTGTTGTAGATTGATGGACCTAAGAAAAAGTTATCAATTACTCTTGATGCACCCACTAATACAGATGAATTCATTTTAAGTATTTCAACACTTATTCCTCTCCCAAAGCTAAGTTGGATTCTAAAAATGTGCTTGGTGAATTTGAAAAAAACACCAAACATATAAGATCTAAAATTTTGAATAATATAGGTTTTAATGGAATTAGTCTTGGTAGAAATAACCAAGGCATAACTAACCCAATATTGGTAGAGGAAATACCTCATCACACAGGCACGGGATTTTCTATTGTAGGGAAAAAGAAAATTGGAGAGAAATCCAACACCACTGGAAGAAGACAAGCTTCTAACAACAAAGAGGCTTCCCCAATAGCTCCAAGTGATTCATCCTCAGCAGGAGGATCTGGAAATAATTCACCATGGAGAGGTATAAAAATCCCTCCACCTTTGGTTTACCACAAGCGTAAGGGAAAAGGTAAACAAAATGATCCACTTTCTACATTGGAAAAGTTTGATTATGATATGCAAGCAATATTGTATAGTTACCCATGCACATTTTGTGGGTTATCTAATCATTGTGTGGCCAAGTGTAGGAAGTATAAATCCATGTTGGAAAATATTGAGAAAGTTCATTCTCCTAAACCGGATTTGCTAAAAGTAGTCAAGGTAAATTTTCTAACAATATGGATCCTAAAAAAATGGATCAAAGAATTTGTGGTCACTGTAAGAAAACATGTCATGTAATTGATAAATGTTGGCAGCTACATCTAGAACAAAAATTAAAGTTTGTTAAAAAGGATAATAGTATGAAACCAACCATTATGACCCCTTTAGTGAATTAGGTAAAAACTGAATTGACTCAACCACCTAAACAGGAAAATGTGTTGAAAAAGGTGGGTAAGCAATTTATCAGTTTCATGTTTGCATAGTGTAAATGTTGAATGAAATGCAAACTAACAAATAAAATTTGGAATTCTCAATTAATTGAAAAAGGATAATTCCATATTTTTTTTCTTTAGTGTTGGTGAAGTAACCTGAAGAAGAAAACCAGGTGATAGGTTTAACATACTTGGGAAATTACTTCTTTTGATGGTTTTGAAACTTCATTCTTTCAGCAGCATGTACAATTATTCCTATGGGGCATGATCAGGGTATCAAATGTCTAATTTTGGAAATTGTATTTAGTATGTTGTTGTAGTGAAAATTGTTTCTTGTAGGCATTGTTTGTGTGTGTACAACTTATACAAACTCTTTGTTTGCTATGCATGATATTTGCACATGTATAAGTCTTTTTATTAGGCTTAATATTTTTAACTGTCAGATATAGTTACAAATAGTATGTACAAGTTTTACACTAACAAGCTGTGAATGCAAGTTACATTTGCATTGTTAACAGTGGTGAGTGTAGGATCATATTGTACATGAGAATATGGCCATTGGATTTTTCATATTAGTTGCAGTATAAGCCATGGGTGATGTTAATTCAATGGTTTTAATTTATTGTAATTTTTGGAAAAAAACTACCATGCTATAAACTGGGTTCTGTGTTTGTGATATGCAGAGAACATATGTGTACAGTTTAGTTGGGTAAGTTTTCCATTTTGAGGTCAAAATGGTCTTATTGGGGAGGAGTGATCTTGAAAATTTTCAGTTTACAGATCTTCCCTAAATCTCCCTAAACCATTGCAGGCATATAGAGTATCTTGAGAGCTTTTCATCAACACGTGGAACTCATAAAACGAAGCTCATACACAAAAGATATTGCAGGTCAAAGTTCAGGTTTGAAAATGGTCAACCCTAGTCAATAGTCCAATCCGGATGTGACACGTGGAAAAAATGGTAAAAGGTGAAAAAGGTTAAAGTTCGTGGTTTATCACCTCTGGTATTCAACGAACAAAAAAATTGGTGGGCCCTGATTTTTGTTGGCTGGGGGCCCTCAGCTAGGTTAGGCACACTCTTTTATAGGAGGGGTGCCTTTTCCGCCTTTGTATTTACATTACTATTAGCGTATTTTAGATTATATTGCCACTTATTCTCTCTAACTTTCCTAATATGGGATTATTGTTTTCGAGGATCGAATTTTTGCACTGTGGGGTCTATGTATTGGCTCGAGCGAGCTATATTTATAGCTCGGTGCGGTGATCAACTCCCCACCGATTTGATCACATTACTTCCACATTGGATGGGATTATCTATATTGACCGTTATATCTAGCTTGGCGCACCTATATATATTGGCGCAGTGAACAAACCAAATCGTTTGAGGATTAAACAAACTCCCTCTAATCTTAGCGGATAAAAATTGTAATGCTTGGATATGGTCCACATGGTTTGGTGTATTACTCGGGCCAAATACCAATCACCTCAAGCTACATGATGGATTGGTGGATATATCTAACAATTTGGTGGATATAGCACAACGGATCGACATACCATATGGCTCAGCCACTCGGAAGGGCCATTCAACGCTCAACAGTTAACAAAGCAAACCTACCCTCCATGTGGCTCGGCCGCATTTACTAACACTCACCCCAACATTGGGAAAATAAACTATTGTAAGGGCCAATAAAATGTCAATGCATGGCCAAATCCATGAGTATGTAGGTGATAAATCCTACATTTAAACCGTCAAGCCACCAAAGATATACGGAGACGTGTGGGATTATTTCCCCGCATAGTAAGAATGGTCGGTGCCAAAATGGTAGGAGGTGGGATTTAAACCCCTGACCTCATAATTAGAAGACCAATACGATCGTTGAATCTCTCTGAGGAGCTCAGCATTAAAAACATGAGCTCGTTGCCATTTGAAGATAGAGTTGCAGCAGGACTGTGTAGAGGCGATTAAGGAGGCAATGGCAGAAATCTGAGTTTTTGGGGAACTTCTATTCTGATTCAAGACTTGGTGTAAAAACCAAAATTGATCATAATTTCCATAAAAATATTATAGTGGTCTTAATTCTTCATGAAGTGTTGTATATTTTCTATTTTAGGTGTTTAAATGTCGTATTTACACAGGAAAAGCACTATAGGAGCCATAGATCGATTTTGGAGTAGTTTCTGGTATTGTTCAGAGTTCCTTGAGTCATAGATCAACTCATATGCAGGTATAAAGGTTTGTTAGTCATTATTAAAGGGTTAATTACACTTCATTGGAAGTTTAATAGATCAATTCTCTTTTCGATAATCCAAAGACATAGCCTTCGGGTGAACTCGTTATCAAACTTTTGTGGTGTTCATTTGTATTTTTAGAAGCTTTTGATCAGATAAAACATTTAAAATAGTTTATTTGATTAATTGATAAAGTAATCACATAACTAGTTAAATTGGATTGAAGGCAAAATTTCAATATCCATAACCCACAACAATAAATAAATACATGTATCAAATTTTGGAATCAAGAAATTAGTTTGAGTGCATTATAAATTCCTCTTGTAAATATTTTAATGGATTTGTACTAGATTCAGATATTTCACTTAAGCTAGAATTTGAAGGATAATTGATCTTTTAAAAGAGTTTAAAATTTGGGTTTTCAATACACCCAAAATTGGATAAAAATACTCTTGATCAATTTTAAATCTAGAAAATTAAGAATCTAGAAAATTTAAAAGTACAATTTAAAAACAAGTACAATTTTTGGATCATTGTAGGATAAAAAGACAATGTAAATATGTAATATGGCCTCAATCAATCACAAAGGGCATGGTACATTCATATAGACACATAGTTACTAAGAAAATACTTTAGAAATAGCAATAGGGAACCCAAAATCCACATTAAGGTAAATCATTGCAAGATTTTAATTATTTTCTTGTATGTAGATTACTTGATTTTCACATGTAACAATGACTTTTGGATTATTGATTTTAAAGATGAAATGAAAAGTGATTTTGAGATGCAAAACTTGGGATCTGTTAAAAAAATTGGTATAGAGGTAAGAAAAATGGATCATATCATTTTTATTTCTCAAACTGAATATGCTTTAGAATTTTTAAAGAGGTTCATAATTTTGAACAACAAGCCTGTGTGAACACCAATAACTACGTTCTAAAATTAAGCAAGGGAGATTATAGAAATGAGGTAAATCCAACCTTATGCAAGAGTATGGTTGGAAATTGAATGTATGTGACAAAAACTATATTTGATTTATTTCATGTAGTAAGCATAGTTTCCATATTTAGGGCAATACCTGAGGATACACACTGGAAAGCACAAAAAAATCATGAGATATGTCAATGTCACGAAAGGCCATGGAATATTTTTATTACAACAAGTAATTTTGAGTTGGTTGGTTATACATATAGTGATTGGGTAAGTAGTGTAGATGATAGGAAGAGCATATTTGGATTTTTATTCCATATTAGGTCAAGACTCATTTCAAGGGCATCCAAAAAGTAGTCCATAGTTTTTCTCTCCATAATAGAAGTTAAGTATATTACAAAAAAATGTAACATCATGTTAGGCTATTTTTCTTAGGAGAACCCTAGTAGATTTGAACAAGGAATAAGAAGGTGCCACAACTATATTTTTTGACAGTGTATCCTTAATAACCTTAACAAAGAATCCAATCTTCCACAGTTGAATCAATCATATTGAGATCCGTTATCATTTTATTAGGTAATTAGTAGAATATGGAGAGATAGAACTTTAGGATTTCATATCTCGAGTAATATCTCACAAATATTTTCACTAAACCATTTTTAAAAGAGATTTGTGAATTCCCACTATTAAGATTGGGTATCATAGATGTTGTAGCAGTAAGCTCTATACTAACTATGGAATCATACAATCAACTCTAGAATATCACAAGTTGAATTCCTAGCCATACAAGAAACTCTAGAATATTTATATAGAAATATTTGAACTCATACAACAAGCTCTGGACTATTAGTGGAAAGCTCATAAATATCAACACGAAACTCTTTATCTCAACAAAGTTAACCTTTGGGCTATCAACATCAAGATTTGGACTATCAAAAACAATCTATGAACTATCATAGTCAACTTCAAAATTACATAAAATATCACCGGACTATTTTCACATTTAAAAAATTCTTGAAATTGGTAGTTGTGGTTTGGGGGGTTGAAAAAATTAATCCCAAACATCAGCAATTATTTTTGTCCCTGTGTAACCCCAATATTTACCATTTTGATTTGCTTGATCTAAAGGATTTTAGGCACCAAAATTTTGAATTGTTTAATTTAATGTTGATTATTTTTGTGGCTGATATTTTTGAAAGAATAAAAATGGGAGGGAAAAATGTATGTGAGGTCATTTTTGGGTTTATTATGTTTCTATCATTAGTTTCTAGATGCAATTAAAACTAAGAGGACAATATAGAACAATAATACAAAATTAGAGATTTGATGTAATAAAATAACTATGAAACTCTACCAAAATTAAACCAAGAGTATTCTAGAGAAATAAGTGTATTCAAGGAGAGTAAAGCATGTAGGGAAAATGATACGATATCATCTATGACAAACACTATTCCATGGTGAATACATTCCTTTCTTTTTATGAACACCCGAGGGATAAAGTGGCAGAAAATTATTACGCCGTGAGGCGTTCTTGTTATGGGTTGCGACCTGTTTTTGCTGACAGGTTTTGGGCATCGGACGGCTCACTTTCGGGGTCGTTGAAATCCAATGGTGGAGGAAGCCCTAGATCTCCCTAGATTTCGTTCGTGTGGAGGAAGCCCGCGTGGAGGAAGCGCTGGATTTCTGGTTGCAAGGGTCGTTAATGCCTGCTCTGCTTTGACGGTTGTTTATCATTGCATTTCGTAGTTAGGGCCGGAATAGCTCTGGAATAAGCGCCTCTTCTTTGGAAATGGAAGGATTCTGTTGTGCGTGGCAGAAATATGAGAGGGGGTTTGCATGTGGAGAAGGTTTGGGTGCCTATAAATGCCTGTTGTTTGGATTCCTGAGGGTATCTTTTCATGTTGGTTTAGATTCGTCTTGCAGTCTTCTGGTAAGTTGTCTCAGTTGTTTCTTTTCACTAACAACCAGTCAAAGTTGTGTTTCGCCTTTAACTTGATTTCGAGGTCTTTCCCGTAGGTGGGTTCTTGCTTAAACAATGTATGTTGTGTTGTGCAGGTGATTTTTGTGGGGGGCATATTCTCAGGAAGGTATTCGAAGGTATGAAATCTCTTTGGTCTGGTTTGCCGCATATTGGCCACATTTGGTGAAAAAACATTAATGTTCCCTATGGTGACCTATTTTTGCACAGAAATTTGGGTGTCATCTCCAATTCGTGTAGGGTTTTGGCTTTTTGTGTTTACTTTTGCACAGAAATTTGGGTGTCATCTCCAATTCATGTAGGGTTTTGGCTTATTGTGTTTACTCATCGCTTTTTTTTTAGTTTGATTCGGGCATTTCTTAGAATGCAATTCCTCTGTGTGGGTATTTTTTATGTTAGGATGTAGGTGGTTGTGCTTGCTTCCTCCACCATACGTTTGGTTCATTGGCTAATGTTACTTTTTTTGGAAGACGGCATTGTTATTTGACGATTTGTAAACCCCTAAAAAGCTTTGCACAAGACTTGTTTAAGGTTTTCACTTGTTTGGATTGTGAGCTGCTGATGTCGAGATCTATTAATGGTTAACCATTAAGCATCATGCTGTTATAGTAGAACACATATAGCTATATAAAATTAACTTTAAAGCAGTAATTTGCTTCTGAGCTTCTTGTGGAATGTTTTTTATAACAAAAATTGATTACTCAGGCTTGAGGGCAACCGTCCTAGGGTTTATAGTGAATTGTTGATTACTGAGATTCTACAGTGAAGCAGGCCTCCAAATTCACAGTCAATATGATGTCTTACCTTAAATTTTTGCTGTAGCTGTCGCTGCTAAAAGAATACATAGTTATAGTTGGAATAATTTTCATATGTCAGAAGCAGTCTCTCTGTAGAGTCATGCACTAGGTCGTTCCTAAAGCCCAAATACAGTGCTTAATAATCTGATATTGTTGTGTTCATTTGTTTTCTGCTGTTTTGTTTATGTTTTCATTCCAGCAACTTTACACACTAATTCTACCACAAACATACATTCAATCTGTTATGATTTGGAGTCAGGGTTTATAGTGAATTGTTGATTACTGAGATTCTATAGTGAAGCAGGCCTCCAAATTCACAAGATAATAGGAGGAAGATTTGATAAGTGTTATTTCTTGAAAGGCTGTTAAACTCTTGTAATTGGTGACAGTCCCTTAGGAAGACTGTAGTGTACAGTGAAAGAACGATTAAGGAAGAAGTTTGGGGGGCTAAGGATTTGTCCCGCTGTGAAATGTGTTCTATGAGTTTCTAATATGGGACAAACATAATTCTGTTAGACATGATTTAAGGGTGATTGACTAGCCTTGATTTTGAGTCTAACTTCACATTTGTTTGGGCAGTTCCAAGGCCTGGCATGCAGCTTGATATTTGTGAAGCTAAGACCACTCGCAGTGTCCTAATCTGTAAAAAAACGTTCAAAATCTGTTGCCCTAATCTGTCTCAGAAAATAGTATCTTTAAGGAGGTTATGGTAATAGTCAGGTATATGTTTACAAGTCAAGACTGGAGAAATTATTATGACACATTTTGTTAAGCAAAATGTAATCAATTAGATATAGGTCTTCCATATTTCTAAGTTAGTTTTATTGTAGCATGGCATTAGCTACAGAAGGGCCTAATGTGGATATCTAGACATCTAGCAATGATTTAAATTACTAGCTATTTTCAATTGGCATAATTGACTTGTTACAATGCAGCATATTGAGTACAGACATTTAGTATAACAATTATGACCTGTAGATATGAGTTTTTTGGACTATTTCAGGTGGCTTGAGTGAAGTTAGCCATTCGCTTACATATAGGAATGATACAACATACATTGTAAAAAACCTTCAAATTCTGTTGTCATAATCTGTCTCTGAAAATAGTATCCGTAAGGAGGCTTTGGTAATAGTCAGTTATAGATTTACAAGGCAAAACTGTAGAAATATGACACATATTTTTAAGCAAAATGTAGTCAATTAGATATAGGTCTTCTATATTTCTAAGCTTGTTTTATTTTTGCATGGCATTAGTTACAAGAGGGTTTAACACACATATCTGGATCTACCACAGATTCAAATTGTTTGTTTTTTCCAATTGGCATAATTAACATGCTATTATGTAGCATATTGAATCCATACATTTAGTCTAATATTTATGACCTGTGGATAGGAGCTTTTTGGAGTATTGACAATGCTGGTATAGATGATCTGCAAACATATCACTTCTACTTCAATGACGGATGAGTGTTTACCGAAGCATGTTTCAAATTAGAGTTAAAAGTAAATCTGTTTTGCCAGTGACAAGAGAAGGACATTCATGTGAACGAGTGCTGATTTAAAGCGATTCTTTATAAGCAATGTTTGTAGCATTGTTCTTTCAGCAGGCAATGGCTGTTGCTTTGTTCTAGCTACGCTTTATCTTGTATTTCGATTAGTTATTGTATGCATTAACATTGTAAGAATGGTTACAATAACTAGTTAGAGTAAAAGATAAAGAGCAGGAAAAAACAAAGTGGTGGCCAACATCTATTGCAAGAATGGTGCTGCACATATTGCAGTGTGCATAGCACAGGTGCTTAGATGCAGAGTAGACAAAAGCAATACTAAAACTGGATACTTATATGGATGTATGTGCACGTTTTGAAGGGTTGAATTCTTTAGGTATAACACTCTTTTTCCCCCAAACCTACTTTCTCCACATGCTTGTCATGCTTTTCATAACGCTGTACCATTTCCCTGTAGCTGAAATCTGTGGGCCACGAATCACGATGGCCCCTCCTACTGCTGTCACCATTTCTGTAAATATGGTTGTACGATCTCCACTAATCTGTGTGTCCACATTTAATTTAATTGAATCTCATTTTCTAAACGCGTAGAGGAAAGCTTGGAGCAATCTACTTTCACTCCTGTTGTCATTTAAAGCTTCTGAACGAGCATAGGAAACCTCAACTTTCTTTGTGTCAATATTGTAAGCAACAGTAAACAATAAACTGTAATCATGCATTTCACACTTTTCCTGGCAAGCTTTTTTAATTGTCGTCAGCCTTTCTAGATTTGATGTACAAATGGATAGGGAAACCCCGCTTGCAGGGTACACAGAGATGAACATAGGCGAAACATCCGTATGAACATAGGCGAAACATCCATTAATTTTTAAGGCTGCCGCTGTTAAATATGTTTGTTCTGTGTTTATTTTTTGTCTGTGTAAATGTACGAATGTTTATTCTTCGTCTGTTGGACTCGTCAAAATGTATTTACTTGTTTAAAAGATTGTTAATTTATTTCTATGGCTGTCAATTTTTACTCTGTGAGCTTCGTGTGATTACTCTCAGAGAAAATGTGATTAGCTATTTGTGTCTTAAGGGTAATTTTCATTCACTATTTCCAAGCAAAGGAGAGTAGAATCACGATTTTTTCCAAGCTTTAGGGCTGCCTCCCAATTACCTTAACAAAACGGAATAATTAAATATTTGAGATTTCCCCGTTGATTGTATTAGATATTTCTGGTGAATAAAAAAATACACACATTTATCCAGAATATTGGAATAAAATAAAAGGTTATTTTCCAATGGCAGGTTACTGAATTAAGTGAATAGTGAATAAACAAGTTTTAATTCTGGCATTGGAATCTGTCAGGGTTAAGCCTGTATGTTTGGCTAGATTAAACTGAGTTTTGTACAGCTGTGAAGTTGGGAAATTGATGCTTTAAGCAGCTTCTTAGAATTTTCGTCTTTGAGTACCTGAACCTTTCTAGATTTGATGTACAAATGGATAGGGAAAACCCACTTGCAGGATACACAGAGATGAACATAGGCGAAACATCCGTATGAACATAGCCGAAACATCCATTAATTTTTAAGGCTACTGCTGTTAAATATGTTTGTTCTGTGTTTATTCTTTGTCTGTGTAAATGTACGATGTTTTTGGCTTGTGAGTTTTTTAAGTTTAGATAAGTATTTACTACAATGACTGACATTTGTATTTATATTCGCTTGAAGTATAGATAAATTTTACCTAGTGAAAGAAAGAGTGTATCCTAAACCAAATACAGAAAACGGAATTTTTTTCTCTTTTCAAATTGTTTAGATTAATTAATTTTTAGATATTCCTATTTTTTTAAAATCCTTGGAATAATGTTTTCAAATTTTATACTTGCTGGAAAAAGTATGTTCTATATTGTTTTTGCTTGAATTCTTTTTTATTCTGTCAAGAATAGTATGAATTTTGTAAAGATTATATACAGCACCATGCCTTGTGGTTTTGTTAAATCTAGATGGACATGTAGGGGCATGTGCCCTGCCAAAGTCAGGAATTGAAGTGTGCTGAGAGATTCTATTTCTCTGGGAGGCCACTTCAATACGCCCCATGTAGGGTGTTAGACTGCGCTTTGGTAGGGCTATTTAAGCTGCCTGTCTTCAGTATTTTTAACCTCCTTTGCTTGCCATTACGGTACCTAACGTTTTCTTGTTTCCTCTTAGATTGCACCGATGAAAACACGAAGTCAAATTTGCATCCCCCCTGTTGGTATTACTGTTACAACACCGCAACTACGAAGGCATGAAGAATTTAAAAGAACTCAGTTTGTAGTCAATGTGTTCCATCCTAAACAATTGCGCCCTGAAAAACCACAGATTGCAGAAATTGTTAAGGCACGCCTTCACTTACCGGTGGAATCTGTCATCTATCTTTCAAAATTTCGGACGGTGGATTCATTATCGAAAGGCTTTGGGCTTGCGTACGACACAGCGGCTGATGCAGAGAAGTATGAGCCCCCCTACAAATTGAAGAAGATGGGTGTCTTTGTTAAGAAGGGGAAAACAACATTTAAAAAAGATGACCGTGCCAAGAAAATCCCCTATGTGCAGCAGAAAGCTTTTCAGAAAAAAAAATGATGTTACGCATTGGGCACATTCCTTTTTGACTTTGAAAATACTTGATATATATATCATGCTGTAATCAAAGCTTATGTTTTGCGTTGTAAATGCTATTTTTGTGCTTCGAAATTACTTTATATAAATATCATACTCTAATTACTGTTCGTTTGGTTTTTGGCAAGCTGGACTATTTTTGTACAGAAATTAAAGCTTATGTTTTGCATTGTAAATGCTATTTTTGTGGGGTGCTAATTTGCATCTGTAACTGTTGATTTTAGGAATTCTTATGCTTTAACAATGGACTCATTATCTATATGCGTATAGTTAAAACATTTATATAATTTGCAATTTTTCATTTTGATATGGTGATTGCAAAAAATGTTCAAAGTCAAAATTGAATCAGTTATTTGTTTCTTGATTCAGTCATATGGATACCCATGTCATCTCTAAGCATTAAGGTATTTTTAAGCATGATATTCAGCTAGGCATTTTCATTCCAAACTTGTATATACTGAATTACCATAGCATTGCCTTTTGCTCCAAATGAATATCTTCTTTTACCTCAGACAAGCTACATGAACTAACATCTTTTTCATACTCTAACAACATAGTTGCATGCACTTTCCTGTTGCATTCATTTTTCATCTCTTTATAAGTTATAACTACTAGTGCTCTTTTCCTTCCTAGCATGGTGCCTGCTGCTCTTTTTTCCCTCTCATATCCTTATGGACCCTGCAAGATGCCCCGAGTCTCTACAACTTCATCTCAAATATCATTCTCTTCAACATTGTTTCCTTCTTTCCTTTCACAACACAATCATCTTCCCTTTTCTGCCAATATTTATGTTTCCTCTTCAACTAACTACTTCAATTTCTCTCACCCATTTCAGGTGCTTCTCTCTGACTTTGTTTTGTTTCTGCTCCTAGGTGCATCTCTAAAATATTGCTTCATTTCTTTGATTCCCTATAGGAACTTCACCTCATCCCTTATTTTTCTTCCTCTTACATAGGTGTCAGTTTAACAACTCCGAAGTAGTTATTTTAAATAATTTGCTACAGGTGAAGCAACTTTCACACAACTGTGATGTTTACAGCGCTAGTCTATTGGTGTGTTAAGTATAAATTGATATCTGAGACTCTCTTTCATGTGCTCGCGATTTAGACACCAAGAATTCATGTTGTTTTTATCTTAACACAAGAATACCGCTTTCCAAAAATGAAATATAAACTTGGATGTTATCATCTGTTCTGATAAAAATTACTAATTTTCCCTCTCATACTGCCAAAAAAAAGACAATTACAATCTCTCGGATAACTTGCATGCTGAAATGGGTATTTATGCATTGCAGTATACTCTTGTTGTCAAAATATCTACAGAACTTATAGAGTTACTCTTAAATTACTGCTGTCAACAATATAAAATCCTATACTATCAAGTATCGACATTTACTTTTGCTCGGCTGCCCCATAAGATAACTTATATGTTTTCTTAATAAGTTCATTCTTATCTACTAGACTGTTTCAGTGTTGCTTAGACCTACATAAGCGCAGAGAATAAGTTTTATTAATCATCAGATTCTTTGGTGAATATGTTTGGGAGATACTCTGTCCTCTAATATTTGCCATATCATAGCCTTCAACAAAATATTATAAATATAACACATTGCAACCCATTATACGATAGTAATAGGGAGATTACAAAGCAATAAATATATGATAGCAGTGGTGTGGTAGCAGATAAGGACAGCAGCGTAAATTAAAGAAAAATTCAGTCCCATCAAACGCTCCTGCCAAGCTTGGCCTCCTATTAAGGTTTTAGGGTCAGCCAGTTATACCCTGAAGAAATCATAAACGTATCATTATGAGGATCCAGAAATATGAAAAGGGTTATCTTTTGATTCTGATATCATTCTAATTTCTAACAAGCTTTTACTCTTTTTAGCAATAATTAGAAGTCACCACTGTAATATAATAATACAGACTGATATGGATGCAATGATTTCAGTTGTCATATTATGTCCCTTGCAGGCCAAAACTCTAGACAGTTGGATTTATCATTTGTCCCACTGTGAAATGTGTTCTATGAGTTTCTAATATGGGACAAACATAATTCTCTTAGACACGATTTAAGGGTGATTGACTGGTCTTGATTTTGAGACTAACTTCACATTTGTTTGGGCAGTTGCGAGGCCTGCCATGCAGCTTGATATTTGTGAAGCTAAGACCACTCGCAGTGTCCTAATCTGTAAAAAAACGTTCAAAATCTGTTGCCCTAATGGCATTAGCTACAGAAGGGCCTAATGTGGATATCTAGACATCTAGCAATGATTTAAATTACTAGCTATTTCCAATTGGCATAATTGACTCGTTACAATGCAGCATATTCAATGACGGATGAGTGTTTACCGAAGCATGTTTCAAATTAGAGTTAAAAGTAAATCTGTTTTGCCAGTGACAAGAGAAGGACGTTCATGTGAACGCGTGTTGATTTAAAGCGATTCTTTATAAGCAATGTTTGTATGTGAGCATGTCCCCCATATCGCGTCCTTACTGCAACAGGGGAAAAAGTGCACCGAAGTGACATGGCACACTTCCCTTAGAGAATGGTCCCGTCATCCCATGTATTACCCTGTTGCAGATGGACCATGTTGATTTTTTCAACGAGTTACACAAAAAATTTGAATCTTTATTTGAAAATTAGAAGTTCCACGTTTTTAGCCCATTAAATTTCAGAGGTCTTTGAAGAAGAGGGCTGACAATTTCCTTGTAGTTTTGGTTGTTTTCTTTCCATGAGGCACCAATCATTTTGGAGAAAAAATTAAACTTCATAAACATGCTTTTCTGCAATGCTTTGGAGCTTGATCCTTGAACTGTGTAAAATTTCCTTCTCGGGTATGGTATAATTATTTCTTATGTATGAGAAATAATTTTAAAATAGTATAGTTTTAGCAGTGACAGATCCACAAATGAAAGTCCAAGGAACCATAAAAAAGAACATGCGATGTAAACGCCAAAGGAGGAGTCTATGTGTAATGTCCCCAAATGGAACAATCTTTACCTTAGGTGGATTTTAGGTATTTCCCCCAACAAGAGGCACCTCAATAAAGATATCACAGATAATTATTATTGCAAATCGCTTTTTTTTAAAAAGAAAAGCGACCAGGAGTGACTAGGAAAATCCATGCAACAAGATCAATACTATTTAACTTTCAACTCAGTTATGATAAGCAGATTTTAAGAACCCCAAAACACTCCTTAAGATAGTATATATGACCATAGAAAGATCAGATTACACTGATGCAATAAATACCCCGCAATGGCGACCACATCATAAATCAACTACAAAAGGGTCGCTCCACCTGGTATAATGATCACTTCGCTACTGCAATTTTATTCTTCGAACAACGCTGCTAGAAATAGTAAAAATCTGTGAAGACTCAATGGAAGAAGAGAAGACCTAAAGGAGACCTTTTTCTTCTCTAATCAGCTTGCTATAGCATTAGTTGTACAAAAATATCAACTCCATTTTGTGTTAGGTTTGAGCATGTCTTCTTTAAAACCCTTTGGATGCTATTGCTATCAGTATTTGCGTTCTAAATCATACCATCAATTCAATTTTTCAATTCGTACTGTTCTTTATGTTCTCTGAGATTCTATGTCTTATACTACTAGATAAATTCCATTTTGGTTATTACAAGTTAAAGTTTATTGCAAAACCTCGGCTTCTTGCTTACGATGCATGTTTTTTCCTTGTGCCATGCTAGATTTGTATACGTATAGCTAATTTTGTTTTAATTTATAAAAGGAATCCTGAATGTTTTATTTCTGCATTTTTAAAGTTCAAGGCACAAATAATTCGTCTAATATTTAGCAAGTTTTGCTCGCAGAAACAATTGTTGCGTACGTTGTTTCATTGACGACAGCAGCTGCCACAAAAGTAATTGAAGTGGATCTATTGCGGCATTGTCCTGGATTGAGGTGATTTAAATTTTTTGAGCATTTATAACTACATTGACCTGTGCGCTATATCGTCCACATTGTTCCCTGGCTCAATACATATAATGTAACTCAAACTTTGCAAAGCCTAAAGAAACAACATTAACGACTTATATTAATTGCATTTGTTGGTTGCAGTGCTTGCATAATACATCTTTGATTGACCCAAACGCTCCTGCATTTATTCTCGAATCGCTTGCGCCTCGCAAAAAGGTAACTTTCTAAGGTTATGAAACGTCGCACCATCTTCTAAGGTCATTAAAGGTAGTTTATGTTTTCATCCCATTCTGTCACTGAATTACAACGAGTCCCCATATTTCAAATTGCTAGGAAAGCTCAAACTTGCATTTAACAAAATAGAACTTCTCTTTTCTTTTCCATATGCATTCCATTAATGTCCATTACATAACTATAGTGAAGATAAAAGTAAAAAAAATGTACAGAATAATACTAATATGCCCATTAATTAAAATTAAATACTCTAGACAAATAAACTAAAAAGCCGTATGACAACATAAAAAAAAGGGACTAAGAATAAATCAACAAATTTTCGAACAGGATTGCAACATTTCCGAAAAGCAAAATAGTCTTACACATAATGGAGATAAACTTGACTGAAGGAGGTGTGCTGAGTATCATTAAAGAATCCCCCCATACCGGCTTGACACTACAACCATCGAACTTGTCGCCATTGCGTTCATCGTTCAACTCGCAATTCAACACCGAGTGGACTCGTGACGGAGATCATATTCAACCTTCCGCCCGCTTCCTCTAAGTTTGCAGGCCATGTACTCGACAAAACATTGCAGGAAGGGTCCATTGTGCTGCTCCGAAAATATGTCTGCAGAAATTATAATAAAGATCTGTAAGTTGCATCTACGTCAATGTTTAAGTTTTGTAAAGTCTTATTTTCTGATTTTGTAATATTGACTATTCTTTCCTTGTGTTATAGGACGGTTCTTATTACTGACATGGACAATATTGTCTCCACCTGGCCAAGGCAAGGAACCCCTGTTCCCATCCCTGAACATATTTTACGAGGGAAAGAAACAGTATGCGAGTCAACGCCCCCCGCAAACACTCAGCTGTCTCCAAACACACCCGCCTGCGATAGATACACTACTGCTAATAGTGAAAACAATTGCACAGACATTTCTGGTTTGACTTTAACGTCAAGGATATGGACTATAGAAGGCAGGGCTCTAGCTAAAACAAATCTCAGAGAGTACCGAAATACAAAGGGCAGTGGCGTCATCTTCGCCTTTGATTTTGTGGACAAAAAAGGCGCAGAAATAAGAATCACTTCTTTCAATGATGTTGCAAAAAAATTCTATGCACAAATAGAAAATGCAGGACTATACAGTATATCTAATGGCAGAGTGGGTAAAGCAAATCGTTCTTACAACCATTTAAATAACGAATTAGAAATTTTCTTGCTTCCCTCGTCTACTGTCACTCCTGCAATTGAACTACAAGACGATGTTCCCCTCCATCACTTCCACTTCAAAGAAATAAAAGATATACCGTCCATCCCTGCACGCTCAATGGTGGACTTAATTGGTGTTGTGATGGCCATTTCTCCTTGCTCGACCATTCGTCGCAGAGACAATTCTGAGGCTATAAGGAGAACACTATTAATGCGAGATATGTCCGGCTTCAGTATCTCCGTAACCTTATGGGGCCAACATTTACACGATCTTTGCGAAGAGTTGTCAGAGATACTCTCAGTTCCAGATTTTCCAATCTTGGCAATAAAATATGGCCGTGTTTCAGATTTCAATGGCACAATTGTTGACACCATTTCCGCTTCAAAATGCTACGTCAACCCTCCGATTTCTGAAACACAAGCTCTCCGCGATTGGATATCGTCGCCAAATTCACATGTTCCGTGCCCATCTGTCACCAAAGAAAGATGGGCCACAATCTATGATTGCCAATGCTACTTTGTTACAAATTTTAGAGATGGGAAATCTCGAAACAAATGAGTGGGTAACTGTTGAAGCTGAAGTATCGAACATCGACATGGATAATTTCTTCTACATGGCTTGCCCAAGAACAGTCAATGACAAACAATGTAGAAAAAGGTTCAGAACAAATTGGTGGTAAATGGTTTTGCAAAAATGCAATATTCATGTTCAAAATCAGTAATTACAAGTACACTCGCGTATGGATTTGAAAGATGCTACAGGGGAGCTGAAAGGGGTTACTGCTTTTGATGACACTGCAGAAATGATAATGGGAATTTCAGCCACAGACTTGAAATTTCTTTGCATTGATAATGATGCCACACAAGAGATTTTTGATCATGTCATTGGACATGCTTTCCTCTTCACTCTTTCTCTTAAAAAGCAAACATACAATGGAACAACCCAATTAAAATGTGTTATTCTTAAGTCAAAGACAACATGACATATACTGCAAATTCCACCATATGGGTGTTCTACATTTTGTTAATGTACAGATCCTCCCTCCACAACTACGCTCTTTTTGCATTCCTTTTTTCCCATAGTACCTTTTCCAAGTTCAGGTTTTTAAAAAGAATATTGTAACTTCCTTACTATATGTATTCCAACAATACAAAAAAGCAAATAGTATTTTCATAAATCAACTACAGTCATCCACTAAGTTTTTATTCCTCTGCAATATTTGTCATATCTCCCTCTTATATGGTTATGAAAGAAATTATTTCATGTTGCTCTTGTCCAAAATAAATCGTTTGTTATCATTGCCCGTGTGTACAATTAAATTTGTTACTATCTTCTCGACCAAAATTTAATGTTTGCACGTTATCATGCATGAACATCTATATTTACGTTTCGTAATTACTTAGACACTAATTACTTTTTGCTCATCAAATTTCTTGCAGAAAACTCCAACATTCAATTTTGTAACGTTCAAATGTCTCCTCCTCAAACAAGGGAACGTAAACAAGCGTATTACGCTGAAAAAAAAATAGCCGCACATCACCGAGCAAAGAACGTCGAGATACCACGCTCGCAGGCTGGCTAGCACACCTCAAACCTCGCTTCATCCGCAACAACCACAGATTCAAGCAACCCTGCCAAGTATTTCTGCTTCCACCTCCTTTTCCAGCCCACCTTGCGCCAATCTGCAGTGCATAAATGATTTGCCCAGCAGTTGTAGTTCCCATGCACATTCTTCCCCATGTTACACCTCCGCTTCCACTTCAGCCACCAACATTTATGCATATACTCCCTGGCCTTCTACCACACCCAAAATACCATTGACACTTCCTTCCTTTAAGCAAGCACAACAATCCTTCCGTAAAAGAATAGATACCTTTGCAAATATGAATACTTGCTCTATCTGTATGGAAAGCTACCCAGGAATCACCGGCAAAATGAGAGACCAAAAATACGTATGCAATAGATGCTTCGCAGAGAAAAATGGTCATCGCTTCTCTACATCGAATAACATGAATCCAGGCCATCAACCTGCAATTCTTAAATGCCTTACGCAAGTTGAGGAAATGCTTATTGCAAGAGTCAATCCAATCTTACAAGTTAGCCAAGTTCGTGGGGGACAATACAAATACACTGGCCACACTATCAGTTTCCCACAAAATATTGAATCTATTGTTAAATACCTTCCGCGCGTCTAGGCGAAGTGGACATCTTGCTTTTACAAAGAAAAGGACATAACCAAACAAAGTATGATTTCTATGTCAGCAGATCACGTGTTTGGGATGCTCTCCAGTTCAAAATTGCAAACGACCCTTACTACAAAGATGTTCTGATCGACTACGAAGCCTTGTCCTCTTTACCAATCGAACAAACCAATGTTTCTTCCATCTTGCGAACAATTGAAATAAATTATCCCCCCCCTCAAGAGGAAATTCCCCTTGTATCTGATCTAGAAGAATTTACATCTCCCGATAGTCAATCCCTTCCATCATCCTTTGTCCCAGTTTTCCCTAATTCAGGTACTGAAGAGGAAGAAATTCAACGGTTCTTGATTGGTTCAACAAATAGCTCGCCCTTATCATTACCTTGGCCTGAAATTGGCCTTTCCCCAATCAATGAATACAACACAGAAGGCTTGTTTTCCATGGCTTTCCCGACCTTGTTTCCCACAGGTTCAACAATGTTTAAACAACCTCGCATGAAGGAGGTCCAACTTCATGAATATGCACTGCACCTACTCCGTTACTTTGACAACCGCTTCGGAGCACACCGAGTTCGTGTACTTTTGCTCAACCTCATCATGCGGCATCGTAGCCAAGCAACAGCTTCTGTCTTCATGAGACAAGATATCCTTCAAAACATTCCAACATCTATAAGTGACTTGCGACAACGCCTTCAAGCTAATCCAAATGATGCACTCCCACAAAATATCATGCGTTTTGGCGCGTCGCTTCATGGAACTAGGTCTTTCTGGTTGAAAAGCAGAGGTGAACTTTCTGATATGGTTGAACAACTAGCAACACCGACTTTGTTCTTCACTTTAAGTGCTGCTGACACCAAATGGCCGGACCTCCATAGTGTAATGCCTGACACTAGCCCTGCAGATCCTCGTGAAGCACAACAATGGAGGAACCATAACATTATCTCCAACCCTCATCGAGTTTCTGCTTACTTACACCAAAGATTCACAGTATTCCGCGAAGAGGTCTTGCAAAACTACTTAGGAGCAACAGACTACTGGTATAGGTAAAAAATGTTTCTTCGTTTATTTCCTCTTCCAGAAAACTTCCTTATATTTGTTCATCTCTTTCCGCGAATGAATGGCATCATAACCCTTCCTCTTACTTATTCATCTCTTTCCAGGTACGAGTGGCAACATAGAGGATCTGCACATGTCCATGGGTTCCTTTGGCTTCCAGAAGCACCCAATGTGGAGACGATTGACTGGAGTGACACGTCTGCTATCAACCAAGTTAAAGAGTACTTCGACAAACTTCTTTCCGCATGGAATCCCCGTTCAATTTCATGTAGATCAGAATACATTCACCGTCCACTCCAAGATGATCCATGCTTATTAAAGACATCTGAAATATTGGCAACCGATCCTCTTTTAGACTTAGAAGAAATTCTAAATCGAGTGCAAAGGCATACCAAATGCTCTGAACGTACATGCCTGCGAAAAAAAAATGGCATGGAATGCAGGTACAAAGCACCTTGGGAACTACTTCAACAATCAACACTAACAGTCAATGACACACACAATGTCCAATACATGCCTGCCAGAAATGATGACAGATTGAATATCCACAACCCCGCCATGCTATCCATCTGGAGAGCCAATGTTGATTGCCAGCCTGTACTCTCTAAGCATGCAGTCCTTAAGTATATTGCAAAATATGCTTCCAAAGCAGAGCGACGCTCTGAATCATACCACCAAATGCTCTCAAGAATATCTTCGACAGCCGATCCCCATCAACCAGCCAAGGTTGCCTTCCGAAAAATGCTTACAGATAGTGTCGTTGATCATGACATAAGCGCCCAAGAAACATGTCACATGCTGCAAAAGTTGCCTCTTGTTCTTTGTAGCCGATCCTTTGTTTCACTGAATGTCGGAAAGAAAATTTTGCGTCGCATCCCTCCAACCAATCATCCAAACTCTGAGCCAACCAATTTCATAGATGCATACATGAAACGCCCAACCCATATGGAATCAATTACATTGATCGAAGCAGCAAGAAGCTGGTCTCACAACAAGCTCCGAGCAGGTGAAAAATGGAAGCAACGATCAACAAATGCTATTGTACGCGTCTCCCCTAGATTTTACTCCATCCCCAATGACCATTCCCCTTCCTTTGAACTCTTCTGTTGGAGTGAACTTCTTCTCTACAAACCTTTTCAAACATCCCCGCAAACATTGGAACCACATCAGAGCAAGTCATTTCCAATTGGCTATTACTCAAAGACTTTTATCATCCTTGGCATGTCAAACGCATATCCATATCAAATGATTCCTCTTCCTCTGACGAATCCCCTTCAGATTCTGAAAACTTAGGTCCCACTCCACTACATGCTGAATGGGAAATTTTATCCCGATTACGTCCAAATACTTCCATGTGCCTTGACAAGTTCAACATGCTAGGCCTTCGAGACTTTGACTTGCATCACAATTGGCTCCAAAATGGCGTGCCGCTTCATTTACATGACATTGCCCCGTCATTCATCGATATGTCCAAAAACACTACACCAATCCCTTTCCACATGCAAAATTCCACATCCAGCATAACACTTTTCTCTCCGGAACAACACCAGGCTTTCAATACTATACTCAACCATTACAAGCAAGGAACTATTTCACCCCCTCTAAAAATGATTATACAAGGTACTGCAGGCACAGGTAAATCTTATCTCATAAACAAAATCCGCAATGCATTATCCTCAACAAGCCTGCAACAACCATCTCCTCTCCTGGTCGTCGCACCTACAGGAGTAGCCGCATTCAACATTTCCGCATCGACCATACATGCTGCATTACGCATTCCAATAAAAGAAATAAAACCGCTCGAAGGCATGTCGCTTTCCACTCTCCAACAATCCCTACAACATGTTCGCTACATTCTCATTGACGAAATGAGCTTCATAGGCCCAACACTCCTTGCAAAAATTGATTTCCGTCTTCGTGAAGCCTTCCCCCACTGTAAATCAACCGCATTTGGAAACAGATCCATCATTCTCGTTGGTGACCTTGGCCAACTACCCCCAGTCAATGACGTTCCACTTTACGTCGGCCACACCTACGGAACAAACCTATGGTTTAGTTTCACAACATGCATCACACTTACAACAATATTTAGGCAACAAGGTTCAAATGACGCCCAAATTTCCTTTCGACAACTACTACTAAATATCAGAGATGGAATCCCGCTCCTCCATGACTGGAAAAAACTTATCCAACGAACAAACTCCCAAATACCTGTTGCCGACATAACACCCTTCCTTCTAGCTCCACATTTGTTTGCAACAAATGACCTTGTCGACCAACACAACCTCAACATGCTAAAATCCCTCAATTCACCAATCGCACGCTCCAACGCTGAACAAACAAGGCGTAACTACTCAGAGGAACATGATGAGGAACAACTCGAACCAATTATTCTCCTCTGTAAGCAACAAAAGGTTATGCTCACCGCAAATTTGTGGGTTGAAGCTGGCCTTGTGAATGGCTCCATTGGCCCTATTATCGACATTGTCTACGCCCCATCATCATCCCCTCCTGCTCTTCCACTTTTTGTTGTAATCGACTTCGACAAATACAACGGCCCTCCTTGGAATCCACATTTCCCCACCCATGTCCCCGTACCCCCAATCTCAAGAGGCAACCGCAGGAAACTTCCTTTAAAAATGGCCTGGGCACTTACAATCCATAAATCGCAAGGGCTTACTTTACATAAAGCAACTGTCGATATAGGTTCTTCAGAACGACCTGGGCTTACTTTCACCGCATTTTCTAGAGTCCCCTCCTTAAAAGACCTACGCATTTCACCCCCCTTCTCTTTCGAGCGCTACTCCAAAATGTCCCTTTCCCGACACCTCCTTCAAAGAAAGGAGGAGGAATCAAGACTACAAAATCTTCGTTTCGCCACATCCGTACCATAATCCACCCCAGCCCATTCCCCCACCACATTCAATCACATTGTCGCTCCCCAATGCTCTACTTCCACTCTCAAACAAGTAAGTAAACGTTCCAAAACAAATTGGTATCGATTGCAAATTTCTAAAAAATTAGAATAAATTACATTACACTTTACTTGACATTTGTGCAATGATGCCTACAGGTTTGGCTCGACTGGTGCAGACAGTAAAGGCTATGGAGCGGCGGCTTGCAAAAAAAAAAAAAAAAACGACAAATGCCAACTCCTTTCTTTTTCTTCCTTTATGTAAATTGCCTTTCTTTCTCATGTACAGCTTTCTCCCGATCTATAAACAATTCACTATGTAAAAAACATGTTCTTATGAATGACAAACCAATTACTTAACATTGTAAATAGAATCAACACAAAAAAACATCTACTACAACGTATACTTCAGAACTAAAGGATTTTCAATACATTCGTAAAAAACAACATGCACATTAATCAACCCGAAAACCAGCTGCATACACTTAATACATACCGCACACTCGACCCAATAATAACCCTCATTTTGAAATAAAACACCCTCACACTTACTCGACATCGCACGCTTCATCCGATTGCTAGTAAGTAAAGTTATAATGAAATCCCTCATTTTGAAATAAAGTGTGGAACAAGGTTAATTACATGTCTATTTAGTTATAATTTCATTATTCCAAAGAGGAAAGATTTATACATTAGTTTCATCCCTTATTAGAGTCACAATTCCATATTTTAATATTAATGGAATCACTTAAAGGAAATTAAAGTCACATTGGACTAATTTCTAAGCCAGAGTCCTTATATCCGAGTGTCATGTTCTATAAATGTTCTTTATCTTTTATATCCAACATGAACTTAAATAATTTGGGGTAATATATAATAAGATATTTTCCCCATATATAAAACTTATTGTTCTATCACAAACAATACCATATAAATATCATACCATAACGAGATAATTTAATAATTCTATCTTATTCATATGTTGGTGTGATTCTTATACAAGTTCAATCTCTTATTAATAAGAAGCCTTAATAATTATCACCTTAACCAACACACCTTATTCTAATGTAGGCCTTTATTAACAACTAACATACGCACACCTTATATGCTATACTAATATATTAATGCATTATAGGGTTTGATTATATGAGAATAATAAGAGGCACAATCCATATTGTAATAGGGCCTTACATGACATTTGATAATTAAATGGTTGCTCGAGATGATGATGAGTTAGAAGATACAAGGTCCCCGGAAAAATTCTCAAGTGGTTTTTGGTGTTGCAAAAGAAGTAGCATCCCTTCATAATTGTGAGGAGGAAAATATCACCATGTTGACAAAAATTTCAGAGAAAGGATCAAAATTGGTAGAAAATGAATTTGAAATCATCAAGTTTCTTCTCAAGGAAAAATCCAAGATCAAAGGATGTTAAATGAAATTTTTCTTCTAGATGATGATGATTTTATAAAGTCTAAAATTTAAAATATGTTTTTCATTCCAATATTCACAAGAAAATAATGTGATCTCCCCCCTCCTCCTCGGCTACTCTAAAGTACCCCAAGGTGGCCCGATTACAAATAAAAATAAGAGGTGTTGAAAGGAAGTTACAATGGGGTAATGTTGAGAAACAAGCTTTGAAGGATGAAAAGGAAAAATTAAAAATCCTTAGACTAAGATTGGAATAAGTTAATATTTTATTTTAATCTATGAGGCACTATCAAGAAAGCAAAAAAAAAAATGGCAGAAGCCAATTTGAGATTTCTATGAAGAAATTGGTTAAGGTCAAGAATACTTTGTTCTTTAAGGTTCATCTTGTTGTAATTATTGAAAATCACTTATCATATACCAAATATTTAAATAAGAGAAAGATGATTATTATTGACAATATGGTAAAAGGTGGGATTTCCAACCCTTTCCCTAAGAGTGCACCCTAAAAAAATTAAGGTAAAGGCTAGGCTTTTAGTAGTGTGTTTGGGAAATAAATCAACATAATAACATTAAATTATTTCAATCTAGCATTTGAGAGGGTGGTCTCTTTAAATTTTAAGGTTAATATTTTTTTTATGGACAATATTCTATCAAGCACAAAATATTCAAATCCCTATAAGACATTTCCAAATCCTTGAAGCCTGATTTTCCAAATATCTCGAAATGGGCTAATATTATGATTTATTTCTCACTGGTCCCCGAATGATAAAATCATTCATAAACACTAGTCTCTTCTTACATGTTAACATGTTCATTTTCATGGGCACTGTGATATTCATGAAAGGATTTTTATATGTTTATATTTTCATGTGTGTTCCTCGCATAGACGCAACAATAATTTGTGTTGATTATAATATTATAATGCACCTAGAAACAAAATTATGATAAGTATAGCCTTATACCACACAATTTTTGAAACAACACAACCTATGATTGACTTAGATCCTTACATATCAAAGCAATTAAGATAAATAAAACTTTTTTATTTCAATGAGGGAAGAAGACTTACAAAAACATAAGGCTAATCACAAATAGATATAGTATGATATTACAGCTATTTAATCTTATTATAGTGGCCTACAAAACTTGTATGTAGTTGAGGCTAGCCGCCTCACCCTGTTGGCTCCGCATTGGTCAATTCATTTTTTCCTTTTAGAGTCTTGGATGGTGTTTGGGTTTCTCTCTTGCCCTTATCTTTTTGGCCCCCTAAACCAAATAGTTATCTAATCTAAAAAAATACTGGCCTATAACAATAACTAACAATCTAAAAGCTACCCAATTTTGACTCTTCAAGCTATAACTATTTGGAACTACTTCGCTCAAGTGAAATGGTGAGTTCTTATAAAACTAAGCACCACCTACTTATAATATTTGTCTCGCTTACATCCTACCAAAATTAAATTTAATGATTTTTTTAAACTGTGTCAATAATATTAAATGTTTCATAAAAATTATATATTAGATAAGGCCCAAGTGCCTCATAAAACATCTTGATCATATCTCAACTTTATGAACACAAGTTATCTCTACAAACTTAATATTGGGTAAGGTGAATCTTCATCAGCTCCCTTCTAATTATTCCCTATGAAAACAATTATTTAATTTCAAACAATTATGCTCCTTAATTTCACGTGTGCATGGAAATGTGCATGTATTCATAAGTTTGTACACGATTCTTCAAGATGAAATCTTTTGTTTACTCAAATGACCTCCAATGAATTTTCATTTCAATGGTATCTTTGTTCTAAAAAGAAATATATTTAGCCATAAAGAAATCCTTTGGAAATGAACTATGTGATATCACATGCATTTACCTTAAAATAGGGTAGCATATAGTTTTCTACTATATGAAGTGTTCCATATTCTTCCAAGTGATCAATAATTTCACCAATAACTTTAGGTGTTGTGTCATCCTCTTTAAAGTGTATTTCAAATTTAGAGATGTTGTAATGCATTTTGACTCTCGTTCTCTTGTGTAAATCCTTTGTTGATGAAAATATGTCTTGTGTTGTACCATTGAACAATACTTACACCACATCTTGATAGCCATTACTACTATTAAACTCATAACATGCACCTTTTGAATTCCTTTAATAGTAATCCAAAATAAAATAAGTATGAAAACATGTAAAATGGATCTTACTATTTTTAGTTGATGGAGGATTTCTTTTAAACTAGGATGCTCTTACATCATACACCTCAAGTAAAAATTAAATCACAAGTCATTTCTCACACAATATATGTTATTGGTACACAATGTCTAGTTTTTTCACTTTCATTGATCCATGTCGCATATTCAATCTCTTTTCCTTTTCACTTAACCAAATATTTTGTGTACTTTTACTATTGAATCTTGTACTCGTTGCTCTCTCTACTTCCTCATGCACCTTCTCTAAAGAACTCTCTAATAAAATGAATATGAATTTTTACATATGTTATCTTTGTTTCTCTATCCTTCAAATAATAATACAAATTTTCCATGTTGAAAATGTTTGAAATTTACATACCTTATGGAAATTTAATTTCAAATATATTAGATACAAATTTTCACAATGTTTTTCATGGTCGTATGTTCTTAATTTTAATTTATATCATATTTACCTATTGAAGATATTTATTTTATAAAACAAGCTAAGACCATACCTCCTACCGAAGTTAAAGTCACCTTCTCTTTATATTATTTCCTAGAGTTCGATTCCCTTCTCTTTATCTTTGTGCATTGTTTATATTGATTTATACCCTTCTCCAATTATTTTTGCACATTTTGGCACACATCACTCATGCATTCAACAAAATATTTTGTATTTATTTTATTTCCTTTCTCATCATCCTTGTTGCACAATTATTCAATAACTCTTAAACTACTACCATATAGAATATAAAATGTTAACCTTCATGTACTTATATTTACCGAATTGCTATAAGAAAACTTATTTTGTTTTATGATTGTATCCCATGTTATTGACTTTCCTTTGATAAAAAAATCTTAAGAGATTAACAAAATATTTCTTACTACCTTTTTTTTCCATCTATCTATGAATGGTATATTGAACTAAACTTTAACATTGTATTTATCTTCTTCCACAATGCCCTCTAGAAATTTATAACAATTTCACTATCCAAAAATATACCACATGAAAACCATGGAGCCTCAGAATCTCCTTGAAAAATAATTTCACTATATAAAGTGTTCCATCTTCTGCCAAGTGATCAATAATTACAAGCACTTCGGGTAGTGTTCCATCCTCTTTAAATTGTATGTGAAATTTAGAGATGTTGCAATGCATTTTGACTCTCATTTTCTTGTGTAAATACTTTACCGATGAAAATATTTCTTGTGTTGTACCATTGGACCAATTCTTACACCACTTCCCGATAACCAATACTATTATTAAACTTATAACATACACCTTTTGATCTCCTTTAACAAGAATACAAAATAAAATCAAGTATGAAAACAGTAAAATGGATCTTATTATTTTTATTGTTAATGTAGGATTTCTTTTAAACTAGGGTGCTCTTGCCTCATACACCTCAAGTAAAAATGAAATCATGAGTTATTTCTCACACAATATATGTTATTGGTACTCAATTTATAGTTGTTTCACTTTCATTTATCCATGTCGCATCTTCAATCTCTTTTCATTTCCACTTAACTAAATATTTTTGTACTTTCTACTACACATCTTGAATCTTGTACTAGTCACTCTCTCTTCTTCCTCATGGACCTTCTCTTGCATCTCTCCAATAAAATGAAGATGAATTTGTACTTATGCTTTCTTTGTTTCTCTATCCTTCAAATAAGAATATAAATTTTCCACATTGAAAATATTTCAAATGTCTATACCTTATGGAAATCCAATTTCAAATATATTAGATACAAATTTTCACAATGATTTGCATGGTCGTATCTTCTTCCATTTTAATTTATATCAAATTTACCTCTTGGATAGATTTATTTTATCGAACAAGCTAGCACCATGCCTCCTACCTAAAGTTAAACTTACCTTCTCTTTATCTTCTTAACTATAGTTCAAATTCCCTTCTCTTTATCTTTGTGCATTGCTTATATTGATTTATACCCTTCTCCAATTATTTGTGCACTTTTTAGCACATGTCACACATGCATTCAACAAAACATTTTGTTTTTTATTATTTCCATGCTCATCCTTTTTATTACACATTATTCAAAACCTCTTAAACTAATACAATAAAAAAATATGAAATTTTAACCTTCAAGTACTTATATTTACTAAATTTTTATAAGAAAACTCATTTTGTGTTAGTATTGTATCAAATGTTCTTAACTTCCCTTTGATAAAAAATCTTAAGAGATTAACAAACTCTTGATTAATACCTTTTTTCATCTATCTATGAATGGTATGCTGAACTAAACTACAACATTGTATTTAGCTTCTTCCACAATGCCCTCTAGAAATTTCTAAAAATCACTAGCCAAAAATTTACTACATGTAAACCATGAAGCTTCATAATCTCCCCGAAAAATAAGTTTACAATTTGTATTGCATCACTTATCTTCTTACATGCTATAAAATGTGTCATCTTGTAAAATCTAACCACTATAACAAAAATAGAATAAAAATATTTATGTGTCTTAGAAAAACATAAAATAAAATCAATACTTATATCTTCCCATGACTTCTCTCGAATATGAAATGGTTGATATAACCCTACCTTTTAAATTCTAATTTTTACTAACAGATAAACTCATCATTGATGAAAACATTTGTGCACATTTTCACTCATCTTAGGCTAAAAATATTTCTCATCCAACTATGCATAATGATAGGTATTGCAAGAGCTTTATCATAGGTTTTACTCAATTAATGGAGTTCAACACGGATATAATATAATATTCTTCTCTATATATTTGTTGCACAATAGATTACAAATATATAGGAAAATACTTTCCTATAAACAAGGTGATGGTTGTTAACAACCTCAACCATCTAAAAACTCACGTACAACAATAATCCCGTAATATATATTGTTATATATTTGTTATAACAATATATATGTATAATAAACTAACATGTAACAAATATTTACCTTACGGTAACATACTAACAACCATGTGAATACTAATTCCTAACATTCCCCCCTTAGTGTTTACATGGTAGAAAAACATCCACACTCTCAACTGCAAT
Organism: Taxus wallichiana var. yunnanensis; assembly: GCA_018340775.1. Taxonomy (NCBI): domain Eukaryota; kingdom Viridiplantae; phylum Streptophyta; class Pinopsida; order Cupressales; family Taxaceae; genus Taxus; species Taxus wallichiana. The sequence goes on from CM031237.1 coordinate 470,761,744, forward strand.
ATGCTCACCCCTATGGCATGTCCAACTCTGTGACTCATGACCTTGATCCAAAAGAAAGGCTCACTCCTTCCATGGTTTTAAATAGGCTTACCACAAACCTTGACGTGACAGGAACCTCATCAACTATCTCGCCTCGTGTGGTTTTCTGGATCCTCCCACAAACCCTTTCAAAATCCATGAACTGACTTACTCTGGTGCTACTATTCGCCACTATGCTTATACATCAGGGAATAATGTAAGAAACACAACTTGCATATTACAAAACCACACAATAGAAGATATACTGAAAATATTTCACATTACTTCCTATAAGAATCGTAATGTTCTTAATCGTAGTCTCTGTCATTGATCGCTGCCACTTGATCTTGAACAACATAGAAAACTACCACTGGCACTGGAAGCTTTCCTTGACTAAGCCATTTCAGGTGCAGAATGGGAATGGAACATTGGTATGTATTCCCCCCCACCCACAATTTGAAATTCCAAATAAGAAATCGAAAGGGAAAAATGTATTGTGTTGTATCATACTATTTTAAAATAACAAAATGACTCAAATTTCGAATAGAATCTCACACACTCATATATGACTTTTGACTAACACAACTCAATGCTAAGGACACGACAATAATAAATCATTACCTTAGAAAGTAATATTTGATTACTTTCTAGACACAAATAATAACTATGGACCCAATCTATGATATATCCCTCATGCAGTCCTATTTGTATCAGTCACTTAATTCTATTCAAATCTATGTACACAACAATTACAGCGATGTGAAGATCATGATACCATTGAATAGGCTACATGAAAGTGGTACTGTAAATGAAGCTTCGTACGCTCCAAAAAAAAATATCTCGTGAACTCTTTGTGTTCAAACATTTAAACTGTGTGTTGATATCAGAGGAAGCCTCTGCCGTGTATGAGGTGAGAGCTTTTGCTACCTGGCAAGATGATAATCCATTTGAAGACTCCCGAGAGGGTAGATCTGGATAGCTACATGCACAGACACATACAAATTGCAGGTTCGACTTTCAAAAGACCATTCACCAATGACTCTAGCCTTGTGAAGCAATCACTCTGCCAAATATTCCAAACGCTTTTGGTACTTTTCAATGAAAAGTGATGAAGCGATTTTGCAGAATCAGATCAAGTAATGCATGCACACCACAATTAACAACTCGAAATAAATATGATAGAAAATAGGAGATTGAATTCACATGAGTCAAGTAATCCATTATGCACACAACTGAATCATATGCTCTAAATTGGTTTGCTCCACCAATGAGTACGAATGCCAACAAACTTGAATATAACAAATGTATAGGCACCCAAGTTAATCAGTAAATGATTTCTCTCATCCAACGAGGCACAAAGAGCTACGCCTTTGCTAATTTTAAAACTCCATGCAATCTGAGAAATAGCACGCTCTGATACCAATGATAGGTATTGCAAGAGCTTTATCACAGGTTTTACTCAATTAATGGATTTCAACACATATATAATATAATATTCTTCTCTATATATTTGTTGCACAATAGATTACAAATATATAGGAAAATACTTTCCTATAAACAAGGTGATGGTTGTTAACAACCTCAACCATCTGAAAACTCACGTACAACAATAATCCTGTAATATATATTGTTATATATTTGTTATAACAATATATATGTATAATAAACTAACATGTAACAAATATTTACCTTACGGTAACATACTAAAAACCATGTGAATACTAATTCCTAACACATAAGTCTTACATTTCCAAAATTGCCTAGTAAACCTCTACTATGTTTTTTATTAACCAAATTCTCTTGCATTGACCCTCTTGGTATGCATCATTTTTTATCTTTGAACAATAATCCTTCTTGAATGAAATAATCTAACATTTTTTTGCCATATTAGCTCTACACATACACATCATGCTTCCTTGAAGTCTTCATCATCTTTTTGTAACTCTTTCATAGAATCAAATCCTAATAATTATACTCCCATCCTAAACAATAAGAGATTCATCCTACTTGATCCATAAAATTTTTTATACTTACCACTTTTGTGCTTCAATGCAAATGATTAACTCTATAAATGTTATCACCTTTCTTGTTTTTGTTTCAATTTTCTATGACTTTCCACTTTTGTTCTTCAACGTTAATGATTAACATTTTACAAATTATACATGCTTCATGTGTGTCTAATTCAATTTTCCTTTACTAGTAATGAATTATAAACCTGGATTATTCATAAAAACTCCTTAGGAAAGATAATGTCTCCACATCCCGAGTAATTTCACTATTTTTTATAACTTTTGATCATATACAAACATTTTAAATTTATATCATTCAAATATGATATTATTGTTCCTTTGTGAGTTAACATTTCACTAATTGATGTCCCACTTTCATTGGTATCGAGCGTGCTATTTCTTAGATTTGCACTTCAAAATTTCTCCTAGGTGATTTCCAATCAAGTATAAATCTCACCTTTTCTCGGATCCATCTTCAAACCTCTTTGGAAATCATAAACACAGTACAAAATGTCTATCTTCATAAAGCTACTCTTCTTTAAATTGATTACAATATTCTCCTCTCCTAACTCGATGCAATACTTTATCTCAACTACATTAAATTATTCTCTTTCATCGATGAAAAATCACAATGTCATCAAAATAAATTATGACAAAATTTCTAGAAATCGGCTTCAAGATTTCATTCATGAGCCACATGAAAGTATATGGTACATTAGTCAATATAAATGGAATTAACAACTCGCATATAGAACCCATCTTGCATTTTGAACACATTCTTCACTCATCACCTTCCCTCATGTGGACCCGGTGATATCCATTCTTTAAATCTATCTTTGTTAAATATTGCACTCTAGTTATGTAATCAATCATATCATCCATGTGTGGTAATGGATACTGATAATTAATTTTGTTATTTTATTGATTTTTATTGTCAATGCACATTCACCATTCTCCATTCTCCATTCTTATTAGGCACTAGAACTATTAATATTACACACTTTCTCGAAGTTTCTTTAATCAAGTGTTGTGCATCTAGTTACACCTACAAAATCACAATTATGCATGTGAAAACATTTCCATATTGTTGTGCATATTTATTCTAACCCTCACACCGGCCTATCACACCAAATTATAAACATTAACATGATAAATCAAGGTGCGAGATAATATTGGTCCCATCATGTTTTGCAATTATGATAAATAATTTAATAAATTAATAGAATAGAATCATTAATGAAATAAACATATTAGATAACATACTCATACATAGAAAATATAATTTTTTTATAACATTTTGTACTTCATATTGATCACTCAAAACATTACATGATAATCCCAAAAGAATATCCTTCATGCATCCAAGACCTACATGTGTCTATAATATTATCACTTTACGGTGAACTCATAAGGATTATATATAATAGTGGGACTTACCCTTCATTAGTTGAACAAAATATATTCTTAGCCGTTAGGTTCTATAATTGCCACTTAACTATTACATCGAGGTGGTGATTATGCCACATGTCACCATACTTTGGTTCTTCACTCTGCATGGCAATCTTCTAAAATTCTCATGACTATATTTAGCCATGTCTTTACTTTATATACCTCATATGTCTATCTTTAGCATGTTCTACTTGTTCATGTGTTGACTCCATGCAAGTAATGAAACTACAATTGTTTTTTCTATTTTTATCGATTTATTTCTCATGTGCTTATTTATCTCTTGCAAGTGCATGGTCTCTTCTAAATATGCATTTTTTCCCGCATGTTCTAGTTTTAGGCACAAATTTCCTCTTTCCTTGTCGTGAATCTTCATGCTTCCTTCTAGAACTAGTGAACTTCCTAAAATTTTAGCATTATTCCTTCGTAAATATTGAGCTCGATCTCCCAATATTCTCACATGTGGCCCAAATAATATAAATAATAAATAATGAATAATTATTTCCCAATGTGGAACTTAACCAATAAAATAATCTAGTATATTTAGAGCTTAACATTACCCCACACTAGTTCTATTGTACATCCTTAGACAACTTGTTTTTGCTTCGTTAAATAATTTTAGGACCTCTTACCGAGTAAATTTTTATACACCCTCCATCCATCCGAGTCTTCTTATAAGATAAGGCTTGACTGATTAATCCATGCAAATGAGCTCACTTAATACTTTGGCACCTTTCCTTGGGTCATATGCCCACAATTTGCATCTCTCTTAAGCCCTTCTCAACCTATCCCTTCTTCTATCTTGGTCTCCTCCTAGGTAGTTAGCTTCCTTAGCTCACCAGTCATTATTCACTTTTTGTGTTACCCTATTCCCTTAACCTTTCAAATGTATCTAAGATCTCATTATAGGAAACCCCGTTAACATCATTTCCTTCTATATGCACTCCTGTGGCAGCTTGTTTCTATGTAGCTTCGATCATGTGCGCGTTCATGATTTTTCTCTATTTAAAAAGACCTTTGACCAACTTACCTCGCATATGATACCTTTTCTTTACATTTTCCTTCCAAATATGTGCATATATTTAATTTCTTTAGACAAGTGACCCTAACATTATCTTTTCACTCTTTCCTTGTTTCTATCTATTTTTATTTGCTTCCACCCTTTTGAGCAAGAGGCTTAGCAATTGCTCCAATTATTCTATACCCTTTCCTAGGGTGATCAGGTTTTATTTTGTAAGTTTAGGTTCATCAAGGATTATCCTCTTACCAAAATGTTTTTCCTTTTTATCAGGACATGTATATTTATCTTACAGGGTTATATGTTCCTTGGTTAACTCATTCAACTTACTCTTTGTTTCTTTGATCTCCTTAGTTAGCTCATTCACTCTTTTTCTTTACAGGAGGCTATCTCTGCTCTATTATTCAATTTTTTTGGACCAATCCTCAAATATTTTATATGGCACCTCACCTATTTAGGTCTCTAAAAGGTGGAAAGATTCTGAAAGGGCTATGGGTTCTCCATCTTCTATGGAAACTTGGTTCAAAAAAATGTATGGCAACTTGATTATGGTTTCCTTTATGCAAACATCGAGGGAAAAGGATAGCACATTTTTGCATGCCTTGTCCTTATTTAATCCTTCATGCTCTCATAGGTGAACAAATTTTTAACAGCCCCCTTTTTGATACCTCACATAGAAATATTTGTGAGGTTGTTTTGGATCAACCTTGAATGTTTCATCCTCCTCATCTTCTTCTTCATCCAACTTTTCCAATGCATGATTTATTTTGTCTTAAAAATGCTTCTCTTTATCCTCTTTATCCTCATTATTTCCATTTGATTCTCCACCACATCCATGTTCTTCCTATTACTCGTCCTTCTTCTCCTCTTTATCAGACTCATCTCCTTTATCTTCAATGGTGACAACCTTCGGAGACATTTTTGGATATATGGATGCCCCTTCACCTGATTCTTTAGGATTATCTTCTTCTTCTAGCTCATTCTTTGCATGTGAATGGCTTATGGTAGGGGTAGGTTACCTTAGAGGAGTTATTTTTATCCTCGGACCCAAACTTCTTTCTCCCCCTTCCTAAGATGAAAGTGGTTTTTCACTACTAGCTTATGCATCTATGTCCATCTGAATTGGTGCACTAAATTTTTTTAGTGTAATGTTAGTTCCTAAACTACTAATATCATTCCCATCACCCCCTTTATTTAACTCACTTTCCATGGTCTTGTGATTTTCTCATGAGTTTGGTGTTGGCACGGATTTTTTGATGCATCCACCATTCGTCTCTTTTTTAGTGAGGCCTTATGTTCCCCTTCTTTATAAGTGTGTTTTACTTACTTTTTCCTTTTGATCCCTTTTTTATTCTTCCTAGAAGTTAGAATCATTTATTCATCTAGATCTTCCTCCACATGTGGACCAACCTTGTTTTTATTCTTCTTCACCTTAAGTAGTAAAAAAATTAATGTGACCTATTGTTTACTATTATCATCTCTACTTGGATAAGTGAGAAAATTTCTAATTAATTCCTCTCCACATATGTTTTCCTTACCTCATATTTGTAGGTTTTACGGAGGGTGTGTATGTTCTGTTAATCCTCAACGTGTAAATTTTGATCTTCTTCGCATCTTTGATCGATTCATAGATCGCACAAAATAGTTTTTGTAAAAGTATAAGGAAATTTTTCCTGGGGTGACTTATTTCCATCAATTTGCATGAATATCCATAATAAATAGTGTTACATCACAACAAACTCTACTTCTCCTTATGCTTCCTCTAGTTATTGTCACGAAATTCTTAGTCTTACTCAAAAACGTCCTAGAAGTGCTTTAGCTAATTGCCAAGAGGAATTATTGAGATTGGTGGGCACTTAAAATTCCTTATATCATACTATGGGATACTTGTTCTCTAGAGGGTATAACTAATTAGGTTTTCCACTTCCTTAAGAGGTTCATATCTCATTGAAGACCAAAATTAAAAATATTGTGCCCCATTGAAATTTAACCACATGTTTAATATGTGCAAGCTTTGCATCTTGTGTTATACTCGCAGCAATATATTGGGACATATTATACTGGGTCCTTTGTGCCATCTTGTTCATGAGGAACAACAATTTACTATTCACCTACATCCACCTTTCGCACCCACTAGTTTAGGCGTTAGAAGTCGCACCACAACTCTTATATATGGGTCTTTTATTTTTGTGATGGGGAGGGTGTACCCCACTTTATTGTAATTTAATATATCTCTGACCTCGTTGATATCCTTATCATCGATCATATTGGTTTATTTTTTGATCAGTGAGTGGTGTCATGCCCAACAAAACATCACATGAATACAACAATAAAGATACCGAAATATTTTTTTGTCTTTCGTTACTTGTTACACGTCATGAATGACACCACATAGGATCACAAGAATAATTCAACATCACATGAGACATTTACACAAACACGGATCCACATATATAACATGATGAGGAAGAATAAACACCACAAATAGAGATGACACACATTTCCAAGCCTACCTAAGAGGCTTATAATGGGGAGAGGTCATCATTGCAACTACCCCTTATCACTCCAAGAAGGAATCTTAGCTAGCCTTTGGTTCCTCTAAAGTAACCACACCACATCAACTTTGACATGCCCCTTGTCCCTCCATTATAAGACATGTTTATCCCTCCACTAAGACTAGCCACAAATTCCTTTGGTTCCTCCAAAACAAAACACACACTTCCCCTTATTCCTCCCTTCACTAGCTACACCTTATTCCTCCAATAATCAATGATGAAACCTCACCCCAATAAGAAGAAAACATATCCACATGAAAAATATGATGCACATCAAATCCACATCTTCCCAAATGAAAAGTACAAAATAATGACCCAAATACAATATAAACTCACGAGATAGACACTTTCCATGACACAACACTTTCATGGTTACATATTTATTACAATCCTATTTCATTATTTGATCATAATTATTTGAAGATCACTTAACATGTAAAATTCCATTCTTCTTTAAACTAGACTCCTTTTCAATGTTTCATTTAACATTTTACCTATAATGGTTCCATTTGCTTTTTCCCATTTCTTTTATCGCAATTAATTTATATAGCATGGTTGTTAATAGGAACATTTAAACACACATGAGGCTACTAGTACTTGTTTTGAGAATTCGTTTCTTAAGAGTATGTTTACTCAATTTTTTATTTTACCTTCATTTCCAAAAGGGAATTTCACATGAAGATAAAAAAAAATGTCAATTAGATATAATGGTAGGCAGATTTCATGTTCCTTTCTCACTATAACACTTAACCAATAAGGATACACTCTTTTATATTCAAAATTATAACAACTAAGTAATCTAACAGCTTAGTTTGCATCATTCGTGATACATAAAATATGTTTGCATTGAGTTTAAGGGATGAGCTTGAACTATCATTTTACTCCTAATCCATCATCTTAAGAATTCATTATCAATAGCTACGAGTTAAAAACAGGTTTCAGCCAAAATTAAATTTCTTAAGTGGTCCTAGGTTTAATATATTTCCATTTATGCCCAAGGGATCTACTCCTTACTACAAATCAAATTAGAGTGCAATATCCTTAACTCATAAGACCTTTGTAAAATCCTAAAGTATTTTTCACTATTTGCTAAGGAAACATTTTTAACCTTAAGGCTTAGGAATGTTACAATGGGGTTCATTCACAATGTGAGCTTACCACCACAAGAAATTTTTTGAGTTCCTTTTTTTTTGGAAAATTGGTCTATGACGGTAGAGAAAGAGCATTCTCATGGACCATGCATGAAGGGTGGATGAGGTACAAATTTTACCTACCCCAAAATGGTCATGAAGGAACAGGTGAGACCCATTTACTCGAAAATACCGTAGAACCTAATATCGATAAAGAAATGGAAATACATGGTTCGAGTTTACCAAGTTTGGTTCCACTATGGAAATAAGGCACAAGGTAAAATCAAGGGAACCATTCCTTATGGCAAGGGTTATTATTTCATGTTATAATTTTTATTGTTACTTTCCACCCAAAAGAAAACATGAAATTACAAGTTTTTATTTTTCCTAGGAGACTAAGAGAGTTCCCTAGGTCAACAAATCGATACCAAATAGATAAAATAATCCATTCTCAATTTGTTACCATCAATTTTATTGGTACAAACAACATTTAAAGTTATGACAGTTCTCACAGTTTTAAATAGCAAGCTTCCAAATTCATCCTCCTACAATGATAAACAGATAATATCAATAGGAATTATTTTGACGTCATTTTCAACATGATACAATCAACTTATTTTACCCAACCAACATATAAAATTATGACCAAGTAGGAAATTATTCCACATAAAAGTGTTACTATGTACAAGAATAATATGCTTTCCAAACATGCTAACAATGTCGTATTCATCACATAAAATAATAAATGACAATTCTATTTATAAAAATAGCACTAATATTTCATATATAAATAGATTATTTTCAAGATCACATGTTATTATGAAAACACCAATAACGCTTCACTTTTCCTTATACTAGTACTTGCAACCACCACATGGTCAAAGACAAACGGTTGGCATGGCATCTACCCAAAAAATAGCATAATTCATTATTTCCTAGCCACAAATTCCTTTGGTTCCTCTAAAACAAAACACACACTTCCCCTTATTCCTCCCTTCACTAGCTACACCTTATTCCTCCAATAATCAATGATGAAACCTCACCCCAACAAGAAGAAAACATATCCACATGAAAACACATGATGCACATCAAAACCACATCTTCCCAAATAAAAAGTATAAAACAATTAACCAAACACAATATAAACTCACAAATAGGCACTTTCCACAACACAACACTTTCATGGTTACATATTTATTACAATCATATTTCATTATTTGACCTTAATTATTTGAAGATCACTTAACATATAAACCTTCATTCTTCTTTAAACTAGACTGCATTTTCTTTATTTCATTTAACATTTTACCTATAATGGTTCCATTTGATTTTTCTCATTTCTCTTATCGCAATTAATTTATATAGCTTGATTGTTAATAGGAACATTTAAACACACATGAGGCTACTAGTACTTGTTTTGAGAATTAGTTTCTTAAGAGTATGTTTACTCAATTTTTATTTTACCTTCATTTCCAAAAGGGAATTTCACATGAAGATAAAAATAGGTCTATTAGATCTAAGGGTAGAAAGATTTCATGTTCTTTTCTCATTATAACACTTAACCAATATGGATACACTCTTTTCTATTTCAAATTATTTCAACTAACTAAGTAATCTAACTACTTATTTTGTGTCATTCATGATGCATAAAATATGTTTGCATTGAGTTTAAGGGATGATCTTGAACTATCATTTTACTTCTAATTCATCATCTTGAGATTTCATTATCAATAGCTACGAGTTAAAAACAGGTTTTGGCCATAATTAAACTTCTTAAGTGGTCCTAGGTTTAACTATTTCCATTTATGCCCAAGGGTTCTACTCCCTACTACAAATCAAACTAGAGTGCAATATCCTTAACTCATAAGGCCTTTGTAAAATCCTAAGGTCTTTTTCACTATCTCGCTAAGGAAACACTTTTAACCTTAAGGATTAGGAATGTTGCAACAGGGTTCATTCACAATGTGAGCTTACCACCACAAGAAATTATTTAAGTTCATTTTTTTAAGCTGGAAAATTGGTCCATGAAGGTAGAGAAAGAGCATTCTCATGGACCATGCATGAAGGGTGGATGAGATACAAAGTTTACCTACCCCAAGACGATCATGAAGGAACAAGTGAGACCCATTTTCTCGACATATGGTAGAACCTAATATTGATAAAGAAATGGAAATACATGGTTCAAACTTCACCAAGTTTGGTTCCACTATGGAAATAAGTCATGGGGTAAACTCAAGGAAACCATTCCTTACGGAAAGAGATATTATTTCATGTTATAAATTTGATTATCACTTTCCGCCCAAAAGAAAACACGAAATTACAAGTTGTTATTTTTCCTAGGAGACTAAGAGAGTTCCCTAGGTCAGCACATCACTAGAAAATAGATAAAATAAGCCATTCTCAATTTGTTACCATCAATTTTACTGGTATAAGCAACATTTAAAGTTACGACAGTTCTAACAATTTTAAATAACAAGCTCCCAAATTCATCCTCCTACACTAATTACAGATACTATCAATAGGAATGTTTTTGACATCATTTTCAACATGATACAATCAACTTATTTTACCCATCCAACATATAAAAGTATGGCCAAGTAGGAAATTAGTCCACATATAAAAGTTCCACTATGTACAAGAATAACACACTTTCCAAGCATGCTAATAATGTCATATTCATCACGAAATAAATGACAATTCTATTTATAAAAATAGTGCTAATATTTCATATACAAATATATTGTTTTCAAGATCACATGTTATTGTGAAAACACCAATAACACTTCACTTTGTCCTTATCCTAGTACCTACAACCACCACATGGTCAGCACAAACTGTTGGCATGGCATCTACCCAAAAACTAGCATAATTCACGATTTCATAGTTTTCCATTCACATGACTATAATAATTAGCACGCAACAAGAGAGAGTTAGTTATGCATTCATTTCATTTTATTTCATTTCCTAACTATAGGGAAAGAGAGAGGGAGATTAAAAACATTTTCCTTAAAGAGGTATGGATACAATTAGAATACATGCATGAAGGTACGCGCTTATCTAATATTATTAAACTTGTTTTAGAATTGCTTATGACTCCTATGGAAGGAGATGAAAAGGTATTTAATTTCTTAGCCAAGATTAAAAATATCAAATCACAATTAGATGGATGTAATTGTGACTTAATTGGTGAAGAATTAATCTACTTTATTGTTCAGTTGAATATACATGAAAGATTTAGGAATTTTATTTCTATCTTAAACTCTAAATATTTTAATGAGGATGAATTACCATACTTAAATACTTTGAGTTCTCTTCTGATACATGAAGAGCAAGTGATGATAAACTTAGACTCTAAGGAGAATGCCTCTCAGGCACTTATTGCTCGGAATTCAAATTTCAAGCCTCGTACACCCTTCTCTGATCAGAATTTCAGATCTAAATATTCATTTGTCGATAAGAAAAGTGTTACTTCTGAACATTTGCATGTAATTTTTAATGGTAAATTTCAAAAATGTGGAAAATTTGGGAATAAAAAGGAAGAGTGTAAATCTAAGAAACCTATACATAAAAACCATAAATAGATTGTCTTGTCTAAATATAATTTAAGGAAAAAGGATAGTTCTACTCCTAAAACTATTGCATTATATGTTGCTTTATAATCTTCCTCTAATTTTGAATGGATTCTAGATTCAGGTGCTTCAAATCATATGACTGATATTTCTAATTCTTTATTTGATGTTATGAAAATCAATGAATGTGTGTATCTTGGTGATAAATCATCTTTAGAAGCAATAGAGAAAGGAAAAGTAAAATTTGCAAATGGTATTTTGAATAATGTTTTATTTGTTCCTAAGCTTAAAAAGAATCTTTTTCATGTTCACAACTAACTCATGATGGTTTTTCTATTCAAATTTTGAAGGATACTTGGTACATCAAGGATAGTAATGATAATATAATTGTTGAAGGAATTTAAAGAAATGGTCTATATATTTTTGATGATTTTTCTTCTGCATCATGTTTTGTATCTCAAATTTTGAATAATTCAAAACTATGGCATGAAAGGTTAGGACATGTGAATTATCGAAGCTTGTATGAAATGTCTAGAAATAATCTAGTGAAAGGTTTTCTGTGTTGTCTTCATCTCACGATGTTTGTGAAGGGTGTTTACACTCAAAATAAAGTGTTAAACCCTTTCATTTACATGCTGAGGAGAGTTCTTGTTCACCACTAGAAGTTGTTCATAATGACGTTAGATGACCTCTTGAAGTAGCTTCCTTAAATGGTTCTTTTTATGCTATGACTTTTATTGATGATTTCACCCTAGGATGATTTTGACATATTTTCTTAAAAATAAATCGATGTACTTGGAAAATTTTAGGAATTTAAAGCATCTCGTTGAAAATTCATCAAATTAGAAAATTAAGATGCTTAGAAATGACAATGGGGCTGAATATGTTATAAACACATTTGAAAATTTTTGTATTGATTGTGGTATTAAAAGAGAATTAACTTCTCCCCATTCTCCCTCAGTCTAATGGTGTTGCAGAATGGAAAAATAAGACTATTTTAGATATGGCTTGCACTATGTTTCATTTTATTGGTCTTCCCAAATTTTTGTGGGCATAATCAATGAACACAGAGTCTACATCCTAAATAGGGTCCCTACCAAAGATATTCACCTTTCGACCCCCTTAGAGAAGTGGTCAAATCAAAAACTTGATGTATCACATTTAAAAGTCTTTGGTAGTCCTACCTCCTTATATATCCCTAAAAAGAAAAGAAATAAACTTGATATGACTTATTTTTCTTATATTTTCATTGGATATGGTATTAACACTACAGGTTTAAGGATTTACGACCCTGTAAAAAGGGAAGTAACTAAAAATTGCAATGTTGTTGTTTTGGAAAAATGCTTCTGTGCATCTACAAATAGTTATGAGACTCTTAATCATGTCAATATTTCTAATGATGGTTCTAATTCTAATAATGAAAATATGGTAAATGATCATGATGATGTTTCTTATGTTGATGTTATGGATGTGTCTTAATCTCTTATCTCCCTAGCTAAGAAACTAAAATGGGCTCAAACTGTGTTAGAAATTTCTAATCATATTGACCTTAGAAAAATGATCAAAAGCCATCATACGTACCATACATTAATGACCTTGTATGAACCCGAGCTGCAAATTTTTGAAGAAGCTTCTCAAAATGAGAAGTGGATCAATGAAATTCAGGTTGAATATAATGTCTTGATTCAAAATCAAACCTGGGATTTGGTTCCACCTCTAGATAAAAGAAGCGTTATAGGGTCTAGATGGTTGTATAAAGTAAAATACAATGTTGATGGTAGTATTGAAAAATATAAAGCTAGACTTGTTGCTAGAGGTTTCACTTAGAAACTTGGGATAGATTATGTTGAGACCTTTTCCCCTATAGCTAAAATGAGCATAGTTAGGACCTTGTTTGCTATTGTTGCTCAATTTGGGTGGGAAATCCACCAAATGGATGTGAAAAATGTTTTTTTAATGGTGATTTAAAGGAAGAAATTTACATGTATCAACCTAAATGATTTGAAGAAACTAGTAAAGAAAACTATGTTTTTAAGTTGAAAAAATCTTTGTATGGTTTAAAGAAAGCTCATAAGCTTGGTATGTGAAAATCAATGCTTTCTTTAAACAATTAGGATGTGAAAATTAATACTTGCTTTTAACAATCAGGTTTTGTTAATTGTTCATTTGTCAATGATATATTCATTAAGCAAGAAGGTTCTCACATTATCATTATATATGACCGGTGATAGTCTTGCTTTAATTCATAGGATTAAAGAAAAATTGAAATAGTACTTTGAAATGACTTATTTAGGTCTCTTACATCATTTTCTTGGCATGGTTGTATTTCAAGACAAGCATTCTATTGTTGTTTCTCAAGCACAATATGCAACCAATGTATTGAAAAAGTTTAATATGATTGATTGTAAACCAATTTCTACACCTATGGAAGTTGGACTAAAATTTGATCCTAAACCTGCATGTGAAAAATTTGATCCTACTTTGTATAGGTAGTTAGTTGGTAGTTTGATTTATCTAACTATAACTAGACTAGATATTTCCTATGCAGTAGGAATTTCTTCAAGGTTTATGTAGGAACCTTATAGAGATCATTGGAATCTTGCAAAAATAATTCTTAGATATATTAAGGGAACAATCAATTATGGGTTGCATTATACTAAGGATGAAAATGCTAAATTGCATGGATTTTGTGATTCTGATCATGTTGGTGATGTATTAGATAGAAAATATACTTCTAGTTATGTGTTTAAATTTAGTGCAGGTGTCATTACTTGGTGCAGTAAAAAGCAGCCAACTGTTTCTATCTCTTCAACTGAAGCTGAGTATAGAAGTGCAATGGAAGCTACAAAAGAGGTTATGTGGTGAAGAGGTTGTTTGATGAGATAAAGATGAAGGATCAAGGTATTGTTACTTTGTTCTGCGATAACCAAAGTACCATAGATCTTGCACATAATCTAGTATAACATCAAAGGATGAATCACATTGAGATACATAAACATTTCATCCATAAGAATGTGTTAAGTGTTGAGACAGATCTCAAGTTCGTTTTGATCAAGAGCGGGTTCATTGACATCTTGACAAATTGCAAACTTTGTCACTTTCATGAAAAACTTAGATTGTCAAATTTTCCATTGAAGGGGAGTGTGCATGAAAATATCACCTCCTAATGGAACTTGGTATTTGTAAATTAAAAATGCATTATAATAAAGACCTTTAGGCATGTGTAAAAGACCTTTGGGCATGTGTATACCTCCTCGGCTTATTTTTCATAATAAGTATAGAAAGACCTTAAAGGCGGTCTTCAGTAAAATCTTTAGTGTTATTGAATTTACTGGTAAACATCCAGTGTAAGCATATTGTTAAGGAGGTCCTTGGTTATAAAAGGCTCCTATATGCTTGGTTTCAAGTAACCTTTTACGAGAACTTATGAGAACATGTAAAACTCACAAATCATACTTAACCACTGATCATGGGATGATCTTTGGGATTCCAAATCCTTTTGTACCAAAATGTAACTTGAGTATGATGAAGGTGTTATAATTCCTTCAACCTATATGTTATCCTAAAACCTTTATGGTTTAAGGATTGTAAATCTTGTAGTGTACCACGGGTAGGTAATCTATTGGCATATGTTATCCCACTTAACATTAAGGGGGAGTGTTGGAACATAATGGTTAAGTGGGTTGGCCACCCCTTAATTAAATATGGGTCCAACATTATACTATAGGTTAAATATTTAATAATAAGAAATATTTCTATTTCTATTATTAAATATTCAAACCTAAGAATATACTTTAGGTTAAATATTTAATAATAAGAAATAGTTATATTTCTATTATTAAATATTTTAAACCTTTGTATATGTGTCAACCGACATGGTTGAAAAGGTGAGTCGGGAGACATACCCGATCACCTCATATAAAAAGGACTTCAGGTCCTCATTTGATATATTCGAAAAAATAATATATCAAAGGTTTTCACCCTTTTGATTAGGGTTTCTAAGGAGAAGGTGATTTATTGGATGTAAAAATTTCTCTACAATAAAGGTTACTTTTCACAAAGGGTTTTACCTTCGGGTTTTCCACTATAAATATTGTGTCATGTGTTATTTACTTTTGTAAGTATTATTAAACTATTATGCAATGTGATGTGATGTTTATTTATTTAATATTGCATAGTTTATTAATGTTGATTAAATCCATAATTAATTAATAGAATCCTCAAATTCTAACACATTTACGATAAGTTGTTAAACTTATGTAATATTATATGGATCTCTAGGAAAATATTCATTTTTAATTAACCAAATAAAGAGAGACCGAGTTCAAGAAACTACACTAGAGTCTATGGACTCACAAAATGTGATGTCACCTAATCAAGATTTTACCAAAGATGTGAAACAAACCACGACGTGGATTGTGAATGGACCGCAAGTGAAATTTGTAGTAGTGAACGAGAATTGGGGTGAAATATGAATAGATTAAGCAATTATGGAAGAACATCCATGAGTAAGTGCTAGTTTATTACAATTTTTTGGAATCATATTTTTTTGGATTTTTGAAAAAATAGCTATTAGAGGTGTGTGTTTGTGTTTATGTTTGTGTCAATGATGATAGTGGAGGATGTGTGGAAAATCAGGACATGTTTTGAATCTAGACCAAATAAAGAGAAGTGGAATGTATGGAGTACGTAGAATGACGAAGTGAAGACAAATTAGAGTCCCCCCATTCTATATAGGAACCATATGAAGAAGAGGCATGATGTAGAGAAGAAAATGATAGATGAGGTAGAAAAATGGATTGGATTATACATGATGTTGAGGAAAAGTAAAGCAATAATGTTAAAGAGAATCCATAAGGTGGTAGTGAGTGGAGGACATGATTGCAGAGATGAAACAAATAGGATATATCCCAAGTGTGGTGAATTTGTAATAATGTTAGGTCACGAAGACATGAAAAGAGCTCCAAGGTGGATGAGAGAATGATATGATGTGGTGCGGTTGAAATGGTGTCGAGTAGACAAGGATTGGGGAACATATTGATACTTAAAGGAAGTGTGAGAGCCAGTGATAGGATCATGTAATGAATGATTGTGATGAGAGGGTGATTTAATGGAATATAAAGGGATACGTAAGTGGTGAGGTTAATTGGATGAGAATGTGGAAGAAATTTGAAATGATGTGAAAGTGTACATGGATGTGAAGGAAATTTGAAATGAAAATCCGGAAGAACAAAGATTTGTGTGGTCATGATAGATGATGTTTACAAAGGAGGATTTAGCAACATGAAGGGAACCTAAATGAGTGACGGTGGAGGAAATAATGTGTGTGGGGAAGAATGCTCCAAAAGAGGTGAACCAATGAGATAAAGTGTAGGTGACTTATGAGGAAGATACGAAAAAAATGGTTGGATAAAAATGATGGTGAATAGATGAAAAGGAGTGCGAATGAGAACAATATATGGTATAGGATGTAATGGGGTAACATGTAGTAATAATGGTTCTTAGATGAATGGTGGTGGAGGAAATAATATGTGTGTGGAAGAGGGCTCCAAGATATGTAAAGTGATGAGTGGCTTGAGATGTGATGAAGAGAACATTATAGATGTGGGGAGTGAATGCATGATAGGAAGCTTGTATATGATCAAATAAAGTGATGGAGTGGAGGATGTGATATTCAATATGGGAATGTCTAATGGTATAGATGGTGGGAATGATAATGGATATGATGAAAATGGGGAGAAGGACTGCGGGGAAGGTGGTAATAAGACCACGTCTAAGGTGGTAGTACATGATGAAGAGACATTATGGGAACATAATGATATGGTACCAAAGGTAGAAGCATGTGATGAGACACTAGTTGAATAGGATGATTTGGTAGTAGTGGGTGGAAATGATTCAATACATGGAGAAGTAGTAGTGGTGGTAGTAGTGTGAAATGATTGGATCGGTGTTAGAAGGTCGAGTAGGAGGAGACAAAGGATCAATATAAATGTCACCCTTGTCCAAAAGATCTTGAATAATGTTACGAAGTTAGGGACATGAATTAGTGGAATGATTTTCAATATGATGATAGGCACACCTTTCATGGGATGTGTGTCATGATAGCAGGGGCAAAAGTATGTGAATAAGAGTGATGAGATTGGCACCGAGAAAAATTTGTAGAATAGAAGTGAGTGATTTGGTCAATGGAGTGAATTTTCAAGGGGTTAGACAAAGAAATTAGTCCTTGTAAAACAAAATCAATATTAATATGTGGGTATACAAGGTGATGAGATGATAGGATAAGTTTTGGATGACATGGTGAACATGTAAATACGGTGGTGGAATAGGTGGAGGAGAAATTGAAATGCACAAGAAGGCAACAAGGTGACAAAGATGGACATCATCGACACATTATGTCATGTGCATGGGCTCGTCGAATGTGTGTAAAGGATGGATTTATAAATGGTGTGAAATATAGGAGGTGAAACATTTTGAAAAAGGTTAATGAGCTCAAATTGTGGGAGCTAAAATGAGAGATGGTGGGTGAGCACATGCCAATGCATAATAAAGGAAATGATGGATTCATTATGAGTTTGTCGAAGCATGTAAAGGTTGGCTATTATTTATTTGGGTGCAATATGAATGGAGAAATGATATAATAGTATGCCAATAATGTAGACACCTATAATTTGGTCTACATGATCTTATTACTAAGATCATACTAACTATCCTAGTCTCGTGTTAATTTACTACACTACGCTAGTAAAATACCCTTCTAAACCTCCTAAACCATGTTAATCCCTCTCTAACCAGCTTTTATAAGCTTGTTTTCCCTTTAATTAACCTTGTTTAGGTTAATTAACCCTCTTATTGACTTTTTAAAGAGGATTTTACTTTCTAAACAAATATCTTACCTTTCCAAATAGCCACTTAGCTTCCTAAAATCTTGTTCACACCTCCAAATATGTTTTTCTAAAAATCAACTTTTTGACTCCTTTTTAGTCCCACATGCATCCAAAACATCCTTTTCTCAAATCCAAAAACTATAAATAGAGGGATACCCCTCCCACCTTTTCCTAAGAACTCTCTCTCTCTCTCTCATTTCTGATTTAGGTCATGCTTAGGTCTTTTAGAGTCATTTCATAGTTTATTTGAGCTATTTACTTGTTATTTGTTAATCCTTTCAAAGCTTTAGGTAAATGGGAGAAGCCATTAATGGTGAGCTTCCATTCTTAAGCTTTTGAAACATCAATAAACACAAAATTGATTACTAGAGCTTTAATAGGTTCACTTATAGATAGCTTTCACGCAAAGAGAGAAAGAATAGTCATGTTTAAAGGTTGATTGTTTGTTTCAAGATTTATATATATGCATGTAAATAGGTAGCTCTTTCTTATCTCTAATATGATGGTCATTTGATTTTTTTGTTCCAAATCTTTTGGGGTTTCTTTAGAAGTTCTTACCCCATCTTCATATTTTTTGCAAACTTTTAATTGCAAAAAGAGCAACTCATTCAATAGGAGTTACAATCAATGAAGAACACACTTACTATGCTATAGGAAGGTAAGGAAGTAATTATATGAAGAACTATGTCCTTACCCCTTTGATAAGGACATGTTGCAACAACCGTTTCCAAAACATTTTTCCATTCCTAAGTTTGATAAATATAAAAGCAAAGGTGATCCTTGTGATCACATCAAGGACTTTTACATGGCTTTTCAAGAGGTCGTGTACAGCAATAATTTATTAATAGAATTGTTCCTCGTAGCTTAGGAGCTGAAAGGAATGATAATAATATTGTTCCAAGCTGCGATCTCAGATGATAATAGCACACCACATTAGATTTACAAAGCAGAAGAGCTGAAATACCATATATAAAAATCTATCATAATCCATAATGCTCAATATATTACAATAGAATGACTTGAATTATTCAATAAGAAAGATGTACATATAGGATGAGGGAAGTGCAACTACTACCTAAATCAATGGTGAAGAAATCCCACTAACTAATATTGGTAGTTAAGTTAACTCCAAAATACTAGTAAGCTAACTCCACATAACTGAGAAGCTAACTCAACACAACTAGTAAGCTAACTCCACACAACTAGTACACCTAAGCAAGCTAACCCAGCAAGTGTAGGGCTAACACAAGTGTAAGAATTATCCTGATAAATAAATAAAAGGATAAATAATAACCTACACTAATAGGAGCACTGGCATTAGAATGGTTCTTTAGTATACCCAAGGGATCCATTACAACATGGCCCGCACTAGCGGAAAAATTCATGCGACATTATTCCTTCAATATGGAGAATGATATCATGATGAACGAAATTTGTAATGAAAAATAGAATCCCAATGAGACCTTTGCGGGCTTCTTATAATGATGGTGTGGATTGGCAAGCCATTTCCCTTGTGCCTGCCAGAAAATAGCTAGTAAGCATATTCGTTCCTAACCTAAACCGGAGATAGCCTTTCATTTACAAATGCATTGTGGCTCTAACTTTGAAGAAGTTATAGAGAAGGGTATTCAAATCAAAAAGGATCTCATCGTGAAGGGTACACTTAAACTAGTCATCAAGGAAAAACATGAAAAAAACCCTTAGATAAACCAAAATTCTTCAACAAAAACAAACATGTCATTGGCAACGACATTACAGACTCCAAAAGATTCCAAACCATATAGACTGGTCCACTTTTAAATATCTCATAAGGACCTTGCCCAAAGGCACCCACAAAACATACATTTATGCCACTAACAGAATCACTATCTACCATACTTAAATAGTTAGATGCGGTAAACATGGTGCAATACCCAACCGTGACAAAGAACCATATCCAAAGGATGCTCCAAAACCTAGTTGGTTCAAAGAGCATGATTACTGTGATTTCCATCGTGTTAAAGGACACAAAAAGATAGGTGCTTGAGACTATGAAATTATATACAAGACCTCATCGAAGAGGGAAAAATCACTATAGATTCCCCTCTTGACTCAAGATAGGGTCCCAATGAGAAAATGGGTATCTTCAAAGATCCCTTTCCTAACCATGTAGATAAGAAGAATAGGAAGCTAGATCACAGACAAACTTCCAATGACTATAGGATTGCTGCTTATGTTTATCCAACTAATGATAGTCCCTTTGATTCCCTTATAGGATGTATCCGTTCATCTAATGAACAGTTAATACTATTAGGATCTTAGAAAAAGTTGTGTAGTAGGGACGTGACGTGCTCGTTTGATCATACCAGATCCCCTACCTATCCCTCAGGAAGGTCAATACAATTTAATAGAATAGTTAGAGAAGACACCCGCTAGGATATCAATTTTAGATCTCCTCAAAATCTCTACTGCTCATAAAAACATATTGTATAAAACATTGCAAAGTTCAGGAGTTTCCACAGATGTTGTGTGCATGTGTACTTTACTTAATGCTAAATCAAATGGAGCAAGAACTACCACCTAAAATAGTTCTACAATCTAGCTAAAACAAAGCATAAGCACCATCAAGATAAAGAGCTAAACAAGATCTAAATTAACATCATAACTTTGAAATACATAAGATCAAAACTAGCATGCTATTTAAAATCTCTACTCTCCTAGATTGCCAACAAGAATGAATGGACCTATTTAGCTCCAATGGCAATCAAAAATTACTTGTTTGATCCTTAAAGAATGCAAGAATAGGAAGCTTAGCTCTTAACAATGGTGACCTCTCAAGAAGACAAAATGCAAGCTCTTAGTCTCTTTGTTATATGCTTTGCATTTGCTCTCTTAAGAAGTTTAGGTGTAGGTATAAAGGTAGAAGGAGGGCTCCTTATATAGCCCAATGGATAAAGGAAACACTTCATCCCTTTGCATGTGGGATAAAGGTAAAACATGATTAGGAATGGATAAGGTTGTTTTATTAAAGGTAACCTTATTTTAGAAGGGTTTAATTTATGCTTAGCAATTCATGGGAGTTGGGGGTGTTTTAATTAATCAAAGGTGATTAACTTATAGGTAGATGTAAGCTTATAGAATCCAATTAGAGGAATATTAGTACAATTTAGACTATTAGAAGGGGATTAAATCAATTAAATATTGATTTATTAGTTAAATGAAGTGAAAGACTAATTAATTAATAATAATTAATTATTCTAGATAGAAGGGGTAAATAATTAATGGAAGGTCGTTAATTAGGTTGTTAGCTGGATATGCGACTTAATCAATTAGCATATTGTAATTAATTAATGATAACAAGAGGGAATATGAGTGCTTTTGACGATATGTCGTCGATTTGTGAGAAAGGGGATAATTAGCACAATTTAAGTATTTAAATTACTTGGGCGTAATTATGGGTGTCTACAGATGTAGATCTCACACACCTTCAAGAAATGATTACACACCTTGATTCCAACAATCATATCACTTTTGATCATGCTACAATCTCGTGTAATGACCCAGAGCACAACTTACCCCTATACTTAGAAGTAGTTGTTACCCATCATAAGATCAAGAGAGTACTTGTGGATGGTGGATCTGGTCTAAATATTTGCACTTTGAAGTTAGTTAAGTAGCTAGGCCATTCAGAAATAGATCTAGGGGCTAAAACTATTACAATCACAACCTATGATAATGAGGAGTGAGAGTCAGCAGGTACTATAGTAGTTTCGATGGAAGTAGGGCTGACTTTTCATGATATAATGTTCCATGTCCTTGACTTGGATCTTCCGTACAACATGCTCTTAGGACGCCCATGGATCCATGCCATGCAAGCCATTCCTTCAACCTTCCATCAGTGTATCAAGATGTGCTATGGAGGACATATGATCACCATTCAGGGTGATCCAGATTCATTCACACATTGCAAGGCATTGTACAGTTTTTCTTGTGCATCCTATGAATGTCTTTTTGTGGATATTGTTGTTCCTTTAGAAACAGAAGCTATCAAGGAACATGTGGATCTAGATTCACTCACTCCTTGTAATAAAAACTTTCCTTCATTAGTTAACCCTTTCACATCATGGGAGGAAATGTCTATAAAGTATGGCCCAGGTGAGCAATTCACTCTTCAACAGGCCTTATTAATATCAAATATGTTAGTGTCACCGGGACACGTGGTAAACCCTACTTTCAATTCAAGAGCACTCGGGATAAATTCCCTAAACCACTGGAGAAGTTCATCCCTAGTGGTCTCCTATCCGAGGAAAAGATGTTAGAAGATCCCACTAGAAGAGTACCTGAGGGTACCATGGCCTCATGCCATCAGGCCCCGCATAGTATATCAAAGGCCACTATATGATGTACATCATGGGTTACAATGGGTTTGGATGTGGTATCAATGCACAAGGACGGTTAGAACCCATTCTTATCCCTCATTTCAAATCTAACAAACATGGTCTTGGAATTAGACCTCATGACGATCCACCCTTTGAGATTGATGCCACCTCTTCCAAACGTGAGGATGACTCATCTCATTCAGATAACAATGCAAATTCCCAATGTAGCCTCTACGAGGATCTTGCCTCCACTAACATATTCCCTAATTCAATTATTTTTACCTTATCTCGAATCAAATTCCCAAACCAATTATCAAGTAGCCCTTGTATATCCCAAACTTGTAGATTAGGATCAACAATTTCATGTGTCAATCAATTTATTTGAGAATGATGAGGCATTTACATAATTCATGGGACTCAGGGATTCTATTCCGACTAGGGATCACAAGAAAGGTTTTTCTATTAAACTAGATGTCTATGCATACTTTGGAGAAGAGGCAGATATGTGTGGATGCTTGAATAGGAAGGTCGTAAGCAAGAGTAAGAATGCTTTAGAGAATCCTTGTGGAAAGAACAAACGCAAGTCTCATAGTGACAAACTTTTTGAAGCACTAGTAGATAAACAAAATGAAGAACCTATAGAAGAAATGGTATACCCATTCAAAGATAATGATGAGCCACCTAAGGAGGTTGATCTTACTCTTCCCCTAATCCTACATGGATGGAAGATGCTTCTAAAATTCTTGTTGAAGAAATGATCAAGTGTCAATATTGGCATAGAAGAGGAGCCTAGAATGATAAACGGGAGCTTCACTCTCGGCCTAAGAACGAGAAGGTTTTCATAGCATTACTATAGGAGTATGCAAATATATTGGCATGGTCATATGCTAATATGCTAGGTTTATACCCATAATTGTTCTTGCACAACCTTGTTGTGCACCCAAACGCCAAACCCATCAAGCAAAAAGTGAGAAAGATGCACCCAAAAGTTAAACTATATGTCAAAGAAGAATTTGAAAAGTTATTAGCTGTTGATTTCATTAAACCCATTGACTATTCAGATTGGATATCTAACATAGTCTCAGTTCAGAAGAAGTCGGTTGGCATAAGGATCTGCATTGACTTCCACGACATCAATAAAGCATGTCCTAAAGATGACTTCCCCTTGCCTAATATTGATATGATTATCGATTCTACCATTGGTTATGAAATGTTATCCTTAATGGATGGTTTTTAGGTTATAACCAGATCCAAATTGCAAGGAAGATCAACATAAGATAGCTTTCATCACCCCTTGGGGGACATTTTGTTACAAGGTCATGCCTTTTAGACTCAAGAATGTCGGGGCCACCTATCAACGCGTAATGACAGTCATCTTCCATGACATGATGAATGACATCATGGAGGATTATGTTGATGATATCTTAGCAAAATCCAAAAGTAGAGGAGAGAACCTTAAAGTGCTGAGACATATTTTTTAGCGTCTCTCGAGATTATAAAGTACGTTTGAACCCTAAGAAGTGTGTCTTTGGAATTTTGTCAGGGAAGCTCCTAGGTTTCATCGTTTCACAGAGAGGAATAGAGGTGGATCCTGCAAAGGTTACAGCTATCACAAAAATGCCTCCACCTAAAAATATCAAACAACTAAGAATTTTACAAGGAAATATACAGAGATCCATCGTTTCATTTCACAACTTGCGGATAAGTGTCATCCATTTACACATCTCCTCAAGAAGGATGTTGCATTCAACCTGGGGACTAGACTGTCAAAAGGCATTTGCACCGCTTTTAAACAAAGACCTTGTCAACCCACCCGTACTCATGTCACCTACCCAGGTGAACCTCTATTATTAAACATTTTAGCTACCCAATTTTCTATTGGTGCACTAATTTCCCAATATGACCTAAACCATAGAGAAAGGGAAGTTTATTACCTTAGTCGCACCTTGATTTCCTATGAACTAAATTACCCGTAGATTGAAAAGGCTTTCCTAGCAGTTTTCTTTTCCTTTCAAAAACCGTGTCATTATCTCCTTAACAATAAGACCAAGCTAATATCCAAAGTTGACCCTCTCAAATACCTTTTATCCAAACCCACCCTTATAGGATGAATGGATAATTGGATCATTATCCTAAGTGAATTTGATATTGATTTTGTTAACCATAAGTCATTGAAAGGAGGGGTATTTGTTGATCAGTTAACAAAAGCTCCTATACCAGGATGGAACCTTTGTGTTTGGATCTTCCAGATGCATCCATGATGTATGTTGAAGAATATATCAAATGGAAAGTTTACTTTGATGGATCATTCACATTTCATGGATCAAGAGTAGGAGTGGTGCTCATCACTCCCACATGTGAGGTTATTCCAAGATCATTTTTTTAGGATTCCCTTACACTAATAACATTACAGAATATGAGGCACTCATCGCTGGCCTTAAGTTGGCTATCACTTGGAATATCAGATAGCTACAAGTCATTGGTGACTCCTAACTTATTATTAAACAAGTTAATGATGAGTATAAGGTTAAAGATGAAAAGCTTATTCCATACAAGAAAATGGTTGAAACCTTGAAGGAATATTTTATACAGATTATCTTTGAACAAAAACCAAGGTTACACAATAGATCAACAGATGTCATGGCTACTATCGGATCACTATTACGCATTCTACCTCAGGAAAGTAAAATGCCCTTCTTTGTAGAGCATTTATGAGTACCCGCATATGATATGCCAGAGTCGTGTTTGGCATGTGAAGTTGTTGGTCCCTTCTCCCCTTGGTATGACCCTATATTTAGATACCTATAAGATGGCACATTTCCCCAAACATTACCCATTCTAAGAAGAAAGCTCTTATCTGTCGTATAGCCCATTACACCCTCCTAGGAGGCACCCTCTATCGTCGTGGCTATGACGGGAATCTCCTTCGTTGTTTGGATGTTACTGAATCAGCCCATGTTATTAAGGAAGTGCATGGAGAATTTTGTGGAGCACATACCAACGGCATGGTCTTGGATAAGAAACTCTTAAGAGTAGGCTATTATTGGCCTACCATGGAAGTAAATTGTTGTAACTTTGTCAAGAAATGTGAGTTGTGCCAAAATTATGGAAACTTAATACATGCACCAACACAGGATTTGCATCCTATCGCAACACCTTGGTCATTTTCTAAATGGGGTCTAGATCTCATAGGGAAGCTTCATCCTTCTTCTTTAGATGGTCATACCCACATTATTACCGTCATTGATTATTTTACTAAATGGGTAGAGGTTGCACCTCTCACTTATATCACTGGTGTGCGAATATCCAAATTCATCATCAATCACCTCATTTTCCATTACAGTATCCCCTTCGCCATTTTCACAAATAATGGTAAGTCATTCAAAAAAATAGTTGAGACATTGTGCCAACACTTCCATATTCATCTCAATTAGTCTACACCCTATTAACGCCAAGGTAATGGACAAGCGAGGCTACTAATAAAAATATTGTATGGATCATGGAGAAAATGGTAAGTAAAACTGGCCGTAATTGGCACTTACAAATACATCCCGCCCTCTAGGCCTATCGAACTTCCATCCGCACTCCTACTGGTGCAACCCCATATTCACTAGTCTATGGCACTGAAGCCATCATACCCTTGGAAGTGGATCTTCCCTCCCTGATAATATCTCTCTAGGACTATCTTGATAAGGATGAAGACTATAGAGTTGCTCAGCTAGCAAAGCTAGAGCTATTGGATGAAAAGCGTATGAGAGTGCTTAATCACCTAAAGGTTTACCAGAATAGAGTATCAAGAGGATATAAAAAACAGATCATTCATCATGAATTTGATGTAGGAGATCTTGTTCTAAAATAAAATCAGAAGAACATTGTCAAGGACAGAGAAAAGAAAGGTAAATTTGAGGCTAACTGGTTAGGGCCTTATGTGGTGGTTGTTAAATATGGATCAAGAGCTTATAAACTGGCATACTCAGATGGTGAAGAGCTTCCAGAACCTATGAACACCATGCATCTCAAGTGGTTCTATGCTTAAGCATGGTTCAAAAATTAGAAAAGAACTAAAAATTAGAAAACAAAGAAAAAACAAGCAAAACATAAAAAAATCAAGAAAACAAAGAAAGAAAAAGTAGGTCATCCACATGTGAAAACCACACAATTGTGGCACATTGGGCAAGTCTTTGGGTGAAAATTAGTTTCCAATGCTTAAGGAGGATTCATTGGTCACAAGCTACTCTTACATTTGGATGGGTAACTCTCACCACTATCTAGGATTAGTTTCCCTTGTTAGGTCTAGGAACCCTACCGAGTCTATCTTCGCTAGGTCATGATCTGGCTTGTTTGTTCTTATATCTACGTGAAGGATTTTCCTTTTATATTCCCATCTAACGCTAGGGCACCTTCATATTCCACTTTCTCAAACATATACACATGGCATTCTGCCTTTTGTATATTCCCACATCACGCTGGGGGCATCCACGCTTCTTTGTCCTTGTACATTGCTTTTGAAACAGGACCTTAGAAAATACAAAAACATTCAAAAAAAGATACACAAAAATCTAAACATTCAAAAACCCCCCTTAGGAATGAAGTTACACCAAATTTGTAACATTTTCTCAAGGAAACCTCGAAAATAATGTGCACAGATTCTTGAAAACTTATCTTGCAAGATAGCCCAAAAACATTAGAAAATATGTTGTGCCACAAAAATAATGTAATGATTGGTTTGCTTTTTAGTTGATGTTTGTCTAGTTTTGAGTATCTTTTAGCATTGTATGATTTAAAGTATGGTTCATTTCCTTACCTTCAATTGAATCTCATTTGATTAAATTGTGTGCCACATTGAGTTCATTTTTAAATATTTCATACTTGTAAGATATTGATATTTATTCATCTCATGTTATATGCATCTATTAGGATTAATTTTACTTAGATTGGATACCAATTTAATCTGTTGTTAAAATTTGCATGAATTCATTTCTAGTTACATATTGTTGTGTGGTTTTGAAGGTTATATTTGTTTAGTCTGTTAGATTTTACTTGTGTGTTTGTTTACTTGCACATATGTTTGTTATCACATTTATCATCTATCATTTCATCACATATAACATCATCTAATACATCATATATAAATAAAATGCTAAGTTTTACATCATGCATGTATACTAAGCTAATCATCACATATCGTATCATCAATGGGGGCAAGAGGGGTTGTGCATGATCACAAATCTATCCCCCCACACCAATATCATCTAATATCATCCCAAATGCTAGCATCTACCATAATATCTCGTGTCCAAAACATATGATATTATCTGAAGATATATCATCAATATAAAAACATGTGGTACAACATCACTATCTAACATGAAATATACATAGGAAATGAGAATCATACATCACCATGATACACTCATACATCTATAAACATGAATCATCATCATAGAGCATATAAAAACATGACAATATAAACCATCGAATGTCCATATATACATATGTAAATATTTGTCTCAAAATAAGATATACATCATCGATAAAAATCTTCCATCTAAAGGGCATGAATCAAAACCGAGCCTTCATCAAGAGGCATAATCAAAAATGATACATCAAGTACATACATCGATCAAAATCAGCCTTCATAAGAGGCATGTATACATACATATGTCAATACAAAAGAGAGAGTCAACCATGACTCTCGCCCTCTCTAGGGCTGCCTGGTCTATGACCTGGAGGATGAAATGACAACTGATGTGATGGTCGGCTCAAGGTGTACCACCCTACTATCCATCTAGTTGTTATACCTGATCTAACTAACCGCCCTAACCTTTGTGATCTAGAACCTGTCTTTCTCACATCTAGTTGATCAAATGGTGTAACCCGCTCCCCTGCTAGAATTGTGCAATGGTAGGCAGCCTTGCCACTTTGGCTCTCATGATGTCATGAAAAGGTAAGTCAGTGGGGTAGAGCATGATTGCAATCGTGACTAGGAAGAAAGGGTATGTGTAGGGTGAGGGTGTGGGGACATGGAGAGGTAATATGGTTGGGTTGAGCTTAGTTGCACCTAGGACTAGGTAGTAGGTCATGTGTGAGGTGAGGTTGTGGAGATAGGGAGAGGGAATTATATCGAGACAAAGTAACGTTCCGACAAAGAACTGGATGGCGTGGACAAGTGCGGGAGTGAGGGCGTAAGGACAAGAAGGGGGAATTCGGTGGGGTTGAGATCATCCATGCCTAAAACTTGGTGGTGGGGAGGGTGTGGGGTGATCATGTGGGGATGGGGAGAGGGAAGTCGGTGGGATGGAGCACGGTTGCACCCTTGATCGAGAAACAAGGAGCGTGTAAGAAGAGCTAGTCACGGGTGTGACCGGTTCTAGGTTTGTTTTTCATTTTTATAGTGAAGTAGACTCACAAATGCGACTAGGTATAGTGAATAGTCGAGGTGGTTAGTAGGTGGTTCATAGGCATGATCGACATAGTGGTGTA
Organism: Taxus wallichiana var. yunnanensis; assembly: GCA_018340775.1. Lineage (NCBI taxonomy): Eukaryota > Viridiplantae > Streptophyta > Pinopsida > Cupressales > Taxaceae > Taxus > Taxus wallichiana. The sequence goes on from CM031237.1 coordinate 470,791,217, forward strand.
TCATGACATGAAGCACATAGCACTAGTGGTGAGCCGGTGAGTGCAAGGTGTTGGGACGAGGTTGGTCACGGGTGATAATTGTCAAAGGATGAGGGAAGCAAGTTTGAGGTTGTGAGAAGGGTGAGTTGTAGATGTGACTGGTGGGAAAGGGATGGGTTACACAAGTGAGGTGGAGGAAAGGCAGATCGGGATACCACGGTCGTGGGCGTGACTAAGTGGGGGTAAAAGGGTAGGTTCTAGAGAAATGATCAAGGTGATTAGAGGGAAGGTGGAGCAGATTTCCTCGAGGCATAGGTGTGACCAAGAAGAGGATTGGGGGGGGAATGTGTAGTTGGACAATGGGAAGGTAGTGCAGATATAGAGATAGAGTTACTAATTCTATTACAGATGCGGTGACATGTGACCTACTGAGAATTATTTATTTATTTTTAATGTGTGTGATTTAATGAGGGAGGTGAAGGAGGAAGGATCAAACAATCATGGGTGTGACCGATAAAGGGTAGGAGGAAGAAGGATAGGATGAGGGTAAAGGTTTCAAACTAGTTATAAGAAGGTTTTAGGAGGGTTATAGGTCGATTGAAAGATGGTTGCAGTATGGTTGTAGGGTGGTTACACATACAACCAAGATGAAGTGGCCAAAAATAAGGCTTAACAAGGTGAGGTGAAGTGGTGAGGGGACTAGAGCATGCACAGAGGGACCGAAGCGCACAAGGGATCAAAGTGCACAAGGTAAGGACCGAAGTGTGTAAAGGAAAAAAGTGCACACAAAAGGGACCGAAGCATGCAAGGGACCAGAGTGCACAATGAGGGGACTAAAACATGTAAGGAAGGACTAGAGCATGCAAGGAACTAAAACACACAAGGGAAGGATAAGTGCATGCAAGGGAAGGATTAGAATTTGTAAAGGACTAGATCATGCAAGGTAAATACCAAAGAACGCAAGGGAATGGAGGACACACAAAGGCAAACCAAAGATTCAATGGAGAATACAAGTTGAAAAATGATGTTGGATAGATGTAGAATGACTAGAATAGAAGAAATAGAAAAAAATGGTCGATATAAAAATCATGGGGTATTCACGCTCACGACTTGGATAGGGAAAAATCTAAAATATGATATAATTCAAGAAATGGGTTGGAAATATGATCTAAGAAATGAAAACTTGTATAAATGTGACTAATGGAAAATCACATGGCAATCACACATGTGACTAGGTCTAGGAAAAATATGGGATGCAAAATAGGGGAATATGGAAAAATGAGTGTACCAAAATCAAAGGTCGGTCACACCTATTAAAGAGTGTCATTGATTCTTTTACTTTAATCATATTATTATTTCAATCTAGGGTGGTGTCCATGGTTGTTTGCAACAAAGGGAATAGTAGGAACGATATCACAGTAGATACTTTGGTAACAAAAACTAAAAAATTGTTGAACTAATCATGATTAAAAATAAAATGTTTGTAAGGAAAACTAAAATGAAATACATAATTGGAGAATCATTGATCATGGAAACATAAATGAATCAAAGTAATGAAATAAATGTTGGAACACTAAATGCATTCACAAAGAAAGAAATGAAATAAATGTAAACTCCCTTTTCGTTGTATAGGAATGGCCCTTTGCCCTTTCCTTTGATCAGGTTTAACACTTGAACTCAAACAATAGAATTTTCCCCGAACCTGCTATATTTATTAAATTGAAAAATTCACTTTTACAATTAATCAAATGACTAAAAATTGAACCGCTAAATCTAAGTACGTGATCTCTTTTATACAAGAGATGTCCTAGTTTTCTTAAGAAAGAACTAGTTATTCCAAATGACTAAGTCTACTTAACTAAATGCCAACCGACGTGATGGCTATCTATTTTTGGAAATACATTAATGAAAGGGCATTCCTTAAAGTGTTTGAACTAGAATTATTCATGACAATCGAAGAGGAAATCCACGATTGGCTCCTTAGAAGGAGTCAATCATCTATGAATATTCTTCAACTCATTAAATGATTCAAGAGGATTTTGGTGATGACAAATCTCAAGTTCAAAATACTTCATCCTCAAATTTGTGTGGAATGTTTTTGAGTTAATGGTGTTGTGTCATGTCCAATATATGGTGTTCTTAGTTGTGATTCCAATAATTTTAATTATCGGATGTATGTGCTAATTTCCTTCTTTGGAGAATTATGGTTGATGACCTATATGAGCTTGATGTGGTATTTCGAGTTCCCTATTGACGTGGAGGTGAATCCTATGCCAAGGTGATTCATGCGCCAAAGACACATCAATTAGAGTCTTGTGTTGGTGTATGAATTAAGACTTGTGTTCCCTGTGATAACTCAACACATACTCTTCCAAAAGTGAAATTAATGTTTCACAACATATCTATTTAAGCCATTTTGAAGAAGAATTAACAAAGTAAAAATAAGAAACATATGCACAATAATTCCTTCAAAATCATTGTAAAGTATTAAATATAATAAGTTAACATTGTTCATCATGCACTATGTTATCAAAATGGTATAAGGCTAAACATGGCTTAAACATCACAAAATGGGGTTCATCACTCCCCTAGACTAAAGGTTTAACAGTCCTCGTGCTACCCAAAGATTCAATTTCTCTCGCAATCCTAGAACAATAACATTCATTGGAAAAAAATTCCAAGTTTCATCCAAAGATGTGTTGGAAAATCTAAAATGATCAACAACATTAACCCTCCATGTCTTGTAGTTTTCCTTCTAGTTGTTCATCCGTTGGATTCCATCATGGCACAGGTGCAAGGATTAGTGGGGGCATGTATCTCATACCAATCCATTGTTCTTTGAGGTCCATAATTATCCTGCAGAGATATTTTTATCGTTTCAATTACCATCCGAGGTTTGTTGGTGAAATGACCTCTTCTCTTTATATGGCTCGCACGTAGCTTATACCGGACACTGGGAAGCAAGGAAATTAACATTAAATGTGGGGATCACCTATTCTCTAAAATTCTTGACACAATTCTGAAGAATATCTATGTACCGTCTACTAGACGTAGACAATACACCTATGAACAAAACCTATTGAAAAATTGAAGTGGTGTTGGTAAATCATGCCTCATTAAGAGGCCAATGGTAGACTTTGACTGCACAAAAATGATCATTGATCTCTTCATTCACCCTGATGTCTGAGTGTGGAAATGAAAGCCCTTAATTGTACTTCTCCAACATAAAGATTGATTGGAATCTCAATTTTCTCTGGGAGAAGAAACTTGTGAACATAAAATTCACACAACAAATTTTTCTCAACATCATTTCCTATAGTATATGCAGCTACAAACTATCTATCATCCTCAAAATATATGTCCATAATTTCACGAGCCCTAGATATTTTCCATTTGAGGAACTTTTCTTTCAAAAATAATGCATAAAATTTTGAAGGGGGTCGGCAAGAAATAACCTGATCATAGAATCGACTTACTATCAACACATTTTCTTTTAACAATTTATTTTCTTCTTTCAATTTTTTGTTCTCCTCTGCCACTGCTCTTAGTTTGTAGCACTCTTCCATCCACTTGGCCATACCAATTAAAAAATGTGGGGGAAAACCAAATCAGTTTGAATGGCCTGATCTTCCATGGTCATAGGCTCCTACTCTCTTCTATTTTATTGCAATAGAGTAAGAGATTTGCTAAGCTCTTCAGTTCTATCTTGAAGGGAGTTTACATGTTGTTCTCATCCTCTAAAGTCTTTTGGAACTGAAGGGTGGCTTCCTCATATTGTGCTAATATTCCCTAGTTGGTGAACCTCTTGATCCTTAACAACCATTTTCTAGGAGAATTAAGTTTCTTTGGCCTCCAAGAGTGATTGTAGTTGGCTTATTCTCTTTTGGGCTATTCGTAGTTCAAATTGAACTTTGGACAATGAAAGGACTTGGGGCATGATAGTATCATAATCAAGAGGAGAACTAGGTTCTCCCTCTTCCATAGGTACCTTCCATTTATCTCTATCAAATGACCCTCTAGTTGTAGGCAAATAATGATTAATTTCCATTTCTATGTCAGGAGTAGATGGGGACACTGGATTACTAGGAGACTCGGTGGTGTTTAAACCAAGGTTTGTATTATTTCAGTTGCTTCTTGTTCCTTTTGGGATAGGGGATTATCAATTGATGTCTCATGAAGGGTAGGTGTAGGCTTTGAAGTTCGGAGACATTTCTTAGGTCTCACAAAGGCAAATGGGGCTTGTTCTACAACCACCATAGGATTCAAGGCACATTCTTTTTGAAAATTTAACCATTTCTTCATCCCATGCTTCTTTTTGATAAATTGATGTTTGCATATTAAGTGTATCAAACCCTGAAATTGAAAATATGGATCCCCCCAAAAAAAATTCTCTATAGCAACACAAATGGATTCATATAGAAATTGTGGTAAATTAATCTTATACTGGGGAACATTTTAACCATGGCAAAGATGGATTAACATTCTTAATATAGGACCCAGTACAATTTCATATTGCCCCTCACATGTAAAATATTTAATCAACCATTTGGCCACTTTAGCCCAAGGTTCAAGTATAGTTATTCTCTTAACCAATTTTCTTTTCCTTGTTATCTATGACTAGTTGTAGTTTCTCTTTTTTCCCAACTGCAAATCTTTTAATTACTTCATGATACATGGTTTAATCACTTAATGTTAACCCCTCACTAGAAATATGATTGATTACTGATTGTTGGATAAAAGGGAATTTTCTTACCATTGATAGTAGATTTCCCCTCTTCCATGTTCCTTGTGAATTCTTTAGTCATTGAAACACTAAATTCTTCATATGCCAACAGAAAATCCAGCCATCCCACACTTTCAAAAAAATCAACTGCCTTTGTCTTAGCCAAAATCTTAGCAGAGCTTGTTGGCATGTCACAACCTAGGCCCCATATCTAAAAATTATGCACAAATAGGAAATATGGATGAAGGCACATGACTGGAAGTGGAAAATTTTGCAGAGTGGTAGAGTAGGAGACTAGCAACACAAGAATGGAAGCGTCTAATTTGGAAAGCGAAAAAGGGATGAACTTAGCATGCAAGAAATATAACTGAATTTAGAAATTAATGCTAAAATCCCGAGATGGTAATGGAGGAGATTGGACACGTGTGAACATTATGGGGAAATGAATTATGGATTTAGTTGGGATTTGAGAATTGTGTGAAGTGAGTGGTAATCAAGGTGCACGATGTTCAATAATTATCAACTCATAATTTAAAATTGCCCTATTTTTAAGAAATGAATTGATTGTGCATACCTTGGTATTAAAACTTGTCAAATCTCTACCACCATTCCCATGCTATCATGATGCTCCCTTCATACTTCCTTTATTGATGAGCAGATTCGAGTTAGATGACCACCATTGTTGGTTTTCGGCCTTTATATTTATTTTCTCTTTTTTTTGGAAGCATTGGCCGCCATTATTGGTTTTCAACAAATGCTTCAGAGGAGGATGACCACCATCACTAGTTTTTAATCACCCCCTCTTTATTTCTTAGTAGTTGGTTGATCAGGTCTGAGTTGTGTTGGGAAAATAAACTTTTCCCACACAATTCAGATTTGAATCCTCTTGAATTTCCTTCTGAAACTCTTCTTTTGATGTTGGTTTATGGTACCTTACTTCTGTGCCCATTAACCAACATTACCTTCTTTTTCCATCTATTGGAACCAATTGGACAGTACCATTGTCAAATACTTTTGTAATTTGATATGGGCCCATCCATCTCATCTACAATTTCCTTTAAAGTCCTTATACTTTGAATCAAATAGCAAAGCCCAATCCCCTACCTAAAATTTCCTTGGTTTTATCTGCTTATCATGTCAAAGTTAACTCTTCTATTAAATGATCTCAGTATGATGTAATGCCTGAAGTATAATTTCATCTAGTTCATTTAATTGAATAATTATGGCCTATTGTGCTTCTGTCAAATCAATTCCCACTTCAGTTATTGTCCTCAAGGTTTGAATCTCAAATTCTATAGGTAGAATTGGCTTCTTACCATAGAATAATTCATAGGGAGTAAATCCCTTTGTTGTTATCCAATTAGTGTTATAAGCCCATACTACTTCTGGTAGTTTTTGAGCCCAATTCTTCCTTGAGATGTCTATTGTCTTAGTTAGTGTGTTCTCCAGTTCTTTGTTAGTAACTTTCACTTGGTCATTAGACTATGGATGATAGGGAGATGACTTCTTAAACTTTAACTGATATGTTTCTACAAAAGAACTGATTACCCCTGACATGAATTGTGGTCCTTGATCTGACACAATGTATCTTGGTGCTCCAAGCCTTTGAAAGATATGCTCATAAATAAATTGTAACTTTCTCATCCCTTGCATGTGCAAGAGTTTTGAACTTCCACCCACTTAGTAACATAATCAGTACAAACTAAGATATATTCTCTTCCTTGGGAAGTTGGGTCCATGGGTCCAATGAAATCCAACCCCCATTTTTCAAATGGTTCCAAGACAACCTGTGGCTAGAGTGGTATCTCTTATGTAAACGTTGGTTTCCCCATTCTCAAGAATTGATCACACCTCCACACATGTTTTTTAACATCCTTAAACAAGGAAGGCCAAAAGTAACCAGCTCCAAGAAATTTTTGAATGGTCCTTTGAACTGAATAATTCCCTCCGATGGTTCATCATGGCATGCTCTAAGTATGCCAAACACTTCATTTTCAGCTACACACCTGCGTAAGACATGATTAAGCCCACATTTGAAAAGAATTCTATTTAAATAAGTATACATTACACTCTGTTTAATTATTTTCTTTCTTTTCTTGAGTGTGAAAATTTTGGAAACTTTCTTGTGGCTAAGTAATTAGCCATATCTACATACCAAGGAGAGATAGTGGAAAGTGTAAACAAATGCTCATTTGGAAAGTCATCATTGACCTGCTCTTCTTCTTCTGAAGTGGTAAGTCTAGAAATAAAATCAACTACCACATTTGATTTCCTTGGTTTGTCAATGATTTTAATGTTAAACTCTTGCATATAGCAACAACCACCTTACAATCTTGTCATGCACTAAAGGTTTATTCATTATATATTTGATAGTAGAGTGGTCAGTATGAACAATCACTTCATAACATGTAATATAATGTCTAAATTTGTTGATTACATAAACTACTACTAGAAATTCTTTCTTAGTTGTTATGTAGTTCCTTTTAGCAGGGGAAATATTTTTCTAATGTAATAAATGGCATGCATAGGTTTTCCTTCCTCTTGTTGTCCCAAGACAACACCTACTGCTTCATTTGAGGCATCTATTTGAATATGGAAGGGTAGCTTCCAATTAGGACCTCTCAACACTGGTGTGCTTATCAACTTGTCTTTGATTGCATCAAAAGCTTGTTGACATGCTTCATCCATTGAAATTCAGAATCCTTAGTTAGAAGAGAAAATAATGGAGAAACAATTTTACTAAAATCTCTAAAATGAACCTTCGATAATAATCGACATGACCAAGAAATCCTCTTACTTCAATTTGGTTTGTAGGTGATGGTAGTTTTAGAATGATATTGACTTTGTCTGGGTCAACTTTAATTCCCTTTATTGAGACATGATGGCCCAACACTATACCTTCTTCCATCATGAATAAGCATTTCTAATGATTCAAAGATAACTGATGTTTTTCACATCGAGCAAGAAATTTATCCATATTGTTGATCACCTGTTGGAATGTTGCTCCATAAACCATGAAATCATCTATGTAAATTTATATGCAATCACGGGTGAGATCAGAAAATATTGCCAACATGGCTCTTTGAAAAGTATCAGGGGCATTACATAAATCAAAAGGTAGCACTTTGTAATAAAATATCCCCCAAAGACAGGTGAAAGTTATTTTATCTTGATCTTCAGGGGTAACTCTTATCTGGTTATATCCACTAAATCCATCAAGGAATGAAAAGTATCTCTCACCAGAGAGATTGTCCAAAACATGGTCAATAAAAGGTAATGGAAAGTAATCCTAATGAGTGGATTTGTTCAATTCTCTATAGTCCATTAAAACTCTCCATTTTCCATTCTTTTTTATGCATGATAACCAAAGGGGAAACCCATTGACTATTTGAGATTGGATAGATAAATCCTATATTTAAAAGCTTCTCAATCTTAGTTTTCACAATATCTCTTACAGCAGAGTTTATTCTTCTTTGAGGTTATCTGACTAGTCTGGAATCAGTGGTATAGATGTGATGTGTACAAATACCAGGGTGAATACCCTTCATGTCACTATACTCCCAAGAAAAATATTGGGGATGAGACAAGAGGAGTTTGAATAAGGTATTTTCTTCTTGATTAGTCAATCAAATATTAATTGCCAATGTTTTACCAGGAAGAATGGGCAATTGTTTGGTATTAGGGTGAATCGAATCTACAACAGGGAATTCTCTTAATAGTGCATTTAATGGACACTTGTGTGGTAACAACTTATGAATAGAAGTTATGTTTTGAAAAATAGATTCCATGGATCTATATGTTTTTGCGAGAAGGACAAATAATGGGCCTATTATCTCCATCCATGAAATCATGTCCTATTTCTATCAGTTGTAGAGCAGGACTCAAATTGAATTTAGCACAAGACTCAAGCGCATGACTCAAACTATATGCACCACTGAGTTCATGGAAATCACATTAAATTTGATCTGAGTGCTCTTGAATTATGACCATGCAAAGAGAGGAGATGATATCATCGAATCGTCAAAATCATCTTTAGACCCTTGTTTTTTATATGTGGCAAATGGTTTAGCAGTAGGATATAATGACAATTTCTTTGAATCTTTACCATTAGTGATCACCATATTCCCTATCCTGTAGTCAATAAGGGCAGAAGTTGTAGCTAACAAGGGCGTCCTAGGATGATGGGGTATCCAATATTCCTATTATTTGTTTTTACGATCATGAATTCTACTTGCATAGTCCCGTGTTTCAATGGTAATGGTAACGTATTCTATTATTCCCTTGGGTTTGTTCACGATCGGTCTTCCATCTGCAAAACTATAGATGTGGACCTGTGGTTTTGAAGTGCTAAAGTGGATAGATTATTTGTTGTCATAACATTGATGGAAGCTCCTAGATCAATCATAATGCTAGGAATTTGGACTCTCCTATGCAGATTGTCATAAGAGGACTTTCAGGATCTCCGTATTTAAGAGGGGAATATTCCTTTCCAAAATACTAGCTAGTTTTTTATCAACATGGATGTTTTTAGGTTAGTTCTTCCTTTTTCCTGGAGCCTTGAAATAGAGCTCTTTAATTATTTTGTTTAACTCAGGGATTTCCTTAAGAGCTTGCGATAGGGGAATGTTAATACTTAACTTCATCAATCCTTGTATGAATTCTGACTTTTATTTATCAAGGACTGTGATATTTGGTCTTTTGGAAAGCCTAGATGGAAAAGGAATGTCTTTTTTTGGTTGAGGAGTTTCTTCAATGGAACTAGGTTGCATTTCTTTTATTTTTCTATTTCTTCGGGAATTTCATCTATCACAGGAGAGGAAGGTTTTGAGGCCACCTTCCCTTAATGTGGAAAAATATTCATGCAATCCACTGAGTTTACTGTGGGATTTCTATCAGATTCCACAGTATATGTTGGATTTCCCTACCTCACATTTTTGGATTGCCCACAATTTGTGTAGGTATCTATCACTAGGCAAGTTGATCAGAATGGGCAGCATTGGTGGGTCCAGTCAATAGGGCTTGTTGGCATTGAGGTCTTCTTTGATTATAGTACTACTTCCCAAATCCTTGAGGTGCATTCCATTGTTGTTAGTACTTTTGTTGATATGGTGGAATGTTTTGATGTGGATCCCAAGGTTGTTGATAATAATTTGGTGGGGTATTCCACTGTGTGATCCATTCTTATGGGGCTTGTTGAACCCAAGGTGGTGGATATGGCCATGGTGCATTCCATTGATTTGGAGTCCATTGTGATTTTGGGATGTAGGGTTGATTTTGATTGGTCTGAAATTGTCCTCCTTGCCTTTGAGCCATATAGTTTAGTTTATATTCCTCTTGGTTGATTTGTTTTAGGTGATTCTTTAGCAAGAGAAGAAGCCCACATTGATATGTGGCATGCTTAAGTTCACAGAGAAGACATATTTTGTCTTATCCAAAGGATAGTCCTTAAGTCCATGTTTAGCTCTACATCTTGGGTAGTAAATGAACAAAGGCTTTGTATTCCTAGCCTTTTCTCTATCCATAGTTGTATTGAGTTGAACCAAGAGGTTTGTTCTCAAATTTGTAATTTCTTCCCTCAATTTGGATAGGTCCCCATTGGCCATTTTTCCTTTTTGTCTTCTCATATTGGGGCAAGTTCGAGAATAATTCCTACAGAGGTCGATAATGTCTGTGAACTCTAACTTGTTCATGTCTCCCTTTCCCATTAAATTGAATGCTTCTTGTGTGTCTTCATCCAACCCTTTAAGAAATAAAGTTTTAAGTAGGTTAATATCCAGGCTAGTACCACACCTTTTGTGAAAGAAAAAAGAACCGATCCAAGTAATCTTCTACACTTTCATCTTCCTTTTGTTGAATTCGAAAAGAGATATTCTTTCCTTTCCCTCACTCTATAATAATCTTGATACTTGTCCAGGAAGGTATGTTCCATTTCTTCCCAGTTATGAATGGAATTTGGGATTAAACCCATAAACCACCTCATAGTTGCATATTTTAGAGTAGAGGGAAATAGTTTAAGATTTTGGGTATCAAAAGTGTAGTCATATGTTTGGCATAAAACTTTAAACTCAAAAGGAATTGGTCAGTGGTCCTCTAAAACTAATCCCTGAAAAGTTGGTAGAATTAATGGGGATATATTTTTCATAGGAGCATCTTCGTTAGGATCCAATTCAATAGGGTAGGTAAACGTCCTGCCAACTGGAGGATTTTCATTGTTTGCACCATTGGGGTTATGTACTTCGTCATCCATTCTTCTTTGTCAGCAATTTGTTCCATAGGCTGGTTTTGTGGGGGGTTTTGAGGGTTTAATCTAATGAATCTACCTCTATGGTCTCTAGGTCTAAACATACAATCCTATCATACTGAAAATGGTTCCCTAACTATTAGTACTTGAACTTAATTGTGTGTGTTCCACATACTCCAACTCAAAGGATTCTTGTTGTCACTACAAGGTCTTCTAATCTTTTTAAAAAGAAAGAGTTATGGAAATGAGATTTTTGAATGGAAACTTACCAAACAAGTAAGTACCTCTAGCTAGCACCTTAACCTTGATAACACCTCGAATTCCTCAGAAAGGGTGCCAAAAAGTGACAAGTGTCGTTGATGCTTGTACTTTAATCATATTATTTTGTCAATCTAAGGTGGTGTCCATGGTTGTTTGCAAAAAAGGGAACAGTAGGAATGATATCGCAAATACGTACTTTAGTAACAAAAACTAAGAAATTGTTGAACTGATCGTGATTAAAAATAAAATTTTGAAAGGAAAACTAAAATGAAATGCAAAATTGGAAAATCATTGATCATGGAAACATAAATGCATCAAAGTAATGAAATAAATGTTGGAATAGTAAATGCATTCACAAAGATAAAAAGGAAATAAATGTAAACTCCCTTTTCATTGGTTAGGAGTGGCCCTTACCCCTTTCCTTTGATCAGGTTTAACACTTGAACTCAAACAACATAAATTTTCCTTGAACTCTGTTATCTTTATTTAATTGAAAAATGCACTTTTACAATTAATCAAATGACTAAAAATCAAACCACTAAATCTAAGTACATGATCTCTTTTATACAAGAGATGTTCTAGTTCTATTAGGAGAGAACTAGTTATTCCAAATGACTAAGTCTACTTAACTAAATGCTAACTAAAGTGATGGATATCTATTTTGGGAAATACATTAATGAAAGGGTAGTCCTTAAAGTGTTTAAACTGGAATCATTCATGACAAATGAAGAGGAAATTCACGTGATTGTCTCCTTTAAAGGAGTCAATCAACTCTTGAAGAATCTTCAACTCGTTAACTGATTGAAGAGGATTTTGGTGATGACAGATCTCAAGTTCAGAACACTTCATCCTCAAAGTTGGGTGGAATGTTTGTTGAGTTAATAACATTACTTCATGTCAAAGATATGATGTTATCATTGTGATTCCAATAATTTGAATTATTTACATGTATGTGTGAATTTCCTTATTTGGAGAATCATGGTTGATGACCTAGATGAACTTGATGTGGTATTTTGAGTGCCCTATTAACGTGGAGGTGAGTATTGTGCCAAGGTAATTCCTGCACCAACACGTCAATTAGATTCCTATGTTGATGCATGAATTAAGTCTGCACTCCCTATGATAACTCAACACATACTCTTCCAAAAGTGTAGTTAATGTTTCACAACAGATCTATTTAAGCCATTTCTGAAGAAGAATTAACAAAGTAAAGATAAAAAAACATATGCACAATAATTCCTTCAAAATCATAGTAAAGTATTAAATATAAGAATTTAACATTGTTCATCATGCACTATGATATCAAAATGGTATAATGCTAAACATGGCTTAAACATCACAAAATGGGGTTCATCACCTATGATTGGCTCTGGGAATAATTTGGGTTGTGGAATAAAATATACAATGGTTGAATTATGGAAATGGGGAGCCATAAAAATCATAAGGAAATTAAATCTGTGGACTGGTTCTAGGAAAAATTTATCTGTGAAACAAAATACATAATGGTTGAATTGTGGAAATGGTGAGCCGGAAAAATCGCAAGGAACTTACACCTTTGACGGGTTTGGGGGAAAAATGGGACTACGGAACATAATACATGATAGTTTAATTTGTATAAATGACGAGCCAAAAATTATGAGTTAGTCACACTCGCAATCGGCTCTCGGGAAAATATGGGACTGTGGAACAAAATATAGAATGGTTGAAAAATATTGAAATGACTAGCCAAAAAGATTGCATGGTAGTCACACATGTGACTATTTCCGAGAAAAACTAATATACATAATTGAATGTGTAGAATGATAGAAGTGGATGAATGATCAAACAAGAAATTATCGAAAATTTTGGAATCAAAAATCGCAGGTAGTTGTGCTCGCAAACAAGACTAGGAAAAGTATAGACTCGAAAATCTATCGAAACTAATACGAAATATGGAAGAATATTGTACATACATGAAACAATCACAAATTTGAAGCTGGATACGATGGAATGTTTAGATGAAATGTGTTGAATAAAGTATGGTATTGTTTTTGGAATTTTAATTATTTTTAAATATAATATGTTGTGATATTGATGTAATTGGCTCTTAACACTCTAATAAATATGTGCCTTTTGGTAAATTGTAAATAGTACATGAAAGGGACTCGTTTGATCAATGACAACCTATTCAAATGGATCCCTCATATGTAATTCTATGGTGTCTCAAACCTTCAGGGTTTATATCCAATGACCAATGACATTGGACAAATGGGGAAATGGATGCATATGTGTGTCCTTATAACTCCCTAGAAATTTATAAGGTCGATATCATAGACATTGTTGTTGCGGTTGTATTAGGAGGCATATGTAGTGGGTAAATCATGATGGTTTCACCCATAAGTGTGACCTAAAGGAATTATAAATACTAAACACCACTATGAGGGCTAGCCTCATGTTGTGCACTATAGAAAAATAAAAATATCAAATCTATTTATGATTCCTAAGATCACATGATGGTGCAAGGGAAGAGCATATGTAGCAAATGGTCTATGATATGTGATTAACAAAAATAAAATTCTTTCCCTTAAATAAAAATATTTTCAGAAATAAAATTATAAAACAATCGTGTGTGTGGTTACCCTACAACCAAATTGTTATATTTTTTACTTTTTTGAGGAAAAACGTGAGAAATTCATGGCTATGCAACTAGCCTACAATCATTTTTATTTTTTTTTTGTGCAGTCCGCAAGACCAAGTGTTAGATCTACAACCACAAATGTTAGGGATAAATAAAACCAAATTGAAATGACTACAAAACCCTAAAAAAAAACATAATTAGATTCAAATAATGAAATAATTTACCCACGACCAAAATGGTCCCATCGTGGTCGCCAAAATATATGGCTAGATTTGGATCACATGCAAGATGTATTAATCGATATAAAATTTTCTCAAATCAATGTTACTTAAATAAATGGGCTTACATCGTCATTGATAATGAGGACAATCATGGGTTTTTAAATAAATAAAGTCAATAAACTTCCAAATCTAAATCTAAAACCTACATGCAAACACTTGAAATATATTAGTTATTTTTATGCTTAGAGGACATGTTTTGGTGGATCCTAACCCATTTAAGGCTGAAATAATAACATGTAAGACATGCAACAAGAAACTGAAATGCTGAAATGAAATGTTATACATATTCAAGGGTTTGAGTGAACCAAGCATGTTGTAAGGTTTATTAGTGGATTTTTTAATTACCGATGGTGTTTTGGTTAATTTGGAACTTGTCATGGTGACATATCGGTCGTAGGTGCAATCACTAAAAATCACATAATAATCGTAAACCAATCACAGAGCGACTAGGAGCAAGTGTTGAAAATTAAAAATTAGATTGTTATACAAGCTTTGTGATGTATAAATGCTTCTCATTATCCTTCGAAATACCTGTGAATAAAGCATATGTGAGAAATAACTAGAATTGTGAAAGTAACCATGAGAGGTGAATGGATGGGGTGAGTGTGATTTTATAGATTTAGGGTGCATAGAGGATTGGAATGGATATGGGTGTAATGTGCATAGAGGTGTGACATGATAAGGGTCAATATGCATTGGAGATGTGAATTGGTAGGTGGGTAGATAAAATTAAATGAGAGTGGGTAAGAATCAAGTAAATGAGGATAAGTGAGGATGACATGTCTTAAATCAATCTTATTTTTTACTTTGTAGGTGTTTTGTGGGAATATTTGATTTTTGGATTTATTATGGTTTTATATTGTTTTGGTATTTTTAATTAGAATACCTTATGAGTAAGTTGTGTTTTCTAATGTCTACACAAGGAAATGAAACTATGGGAGCTTTCAATGGCCTTCCCTAGTGGAAATCGATCTCGAAGCAGGACCAATAGTGAAATGGACATCGAGGAGTAAATATTATTGGAGAAGTTACATAAATGCGTGCATGAAATGGTTTCCTAATTAAGGGTGTTTCCTAGGTCAAATATTACAATGCAAAAACTAATGTGGGGGACAATGATAGTGGTATATATAAGGCCATGGATCCATTTGAGTCTAAGATTATCCATGTCCATATCCTTTTCTCTACTTCCCTAACCTAGATCGTGAGAACAAAGAATGTGGTGGTGGATATGGGTAAGTGTAGAGGTAGGTTGAAGAAAATTTGTGGCTTTAAGCTCCTCGATTATGACTAGATGGGGACCTTTTTTTTTTATTTTCATCAATGGTTGAATCTTGGGTAATATATATGGGGGTTTTGTGACATGGCCTTTATCTCAATCCACCGCTTACCTCTCCTTTTCGGCGTCTTTGAGGATTATGGTTGTGATTTAATCCCATCAATTTTTCTAAGGGGGAATAGTTGTTTGGGTCGGTATGGATAGAACAACTTTCCTAGTCTTTTTTAATAATTTTCTAGGAGAGATTCCTTGGTGCAAAGTGTCTTTCCTTTCCTTTTCACAAAATTTGCCAAAACATGACCTATTGGCTTGTTTAGCTAGCGAGAGTTTGTTGGACTATCAGGATAGATTTGGTAAGGAGTGCTTGCACTCCCTTGATCAATCTAGTTCCCCCTTGCTCGGTATCTATTTTATCTCATCCTCTGCCAAATCTAAGGTATGGGATGGTGAGGCGGAGATTTCATTTTTTCCAAATTCAATCTATATAGTGGGATTGAAGAGAACCTATGGTTGAGTGTAAGGAGATTCAATTCGAGGAAATATCTCATTATGAAGTGCATGGCTTACAAAGTCAAGTGGAAGATTCCACCCTAGCTTTGTTGTGATTGTTAGTTGATCTCGCATGGGTGGGGACTCTGTTTCCTTAGTCAAGTCAACTTGAGTTGGTATTGATTGTTAGAATGGAATGGAGGGAGTGAAGTATGATGGAGATTCCTACATTTATCTTCATTTCATTATGGTTTACCCTATTTTTGGGTGGTTCATCTACTCTAGGGTATGTCCCCCTTTGGTTCACAAAGTCTCAACTGCATTGGTTGTCTCTCGAAGACTAGTTTTTTGGGTAAGTTTCTTCCTTGATTTAAGTTTTGTCAACCTATTTTTTATTCCAGTAAGGTTGGGCATCAGTGGTTGTAGAGAAGATTGGCACATACTACCAGTTTATGTTTCTTTGAACGAAGCTCCCTCAACTGCAGTAGTATTTCCACTTGTGTTTGTTACATTATCATTGTATGTGCTTGATTTTCTCTTATTACGCCTCAGGTTTCTCTTTACACCATGGTTTCAAATCTTTGAAGACTCATCCACCCATTCATCAAATATCTTTTTTCATGTTTTTGCCAATCTACAAGTACAACAACACATTCTAACTCTTCCTTTCCTTGAAATATATTATTGTAACAAAAAAAAACATGAATAGAATTTGGTTTCAATTTAGGTAAAGGTAAATATTATACTTGTATCACAAGAGTGTAAAGGGAATACAGTTATATAATGTGCAAGATTTGAATAGTAGTCCTAAATTTCAATAATAAATACACTTGGTTATGTTACCATATATTATCCCCATTATCATATTTTATCGGAAATAAGATTAAAAATGTCTTTATTCTTCAAGTAATATAATTCAATGAATGGGCATTGTCCAAAATTTATCACTACTTACCCCACGCCTAATGTACTTACAATCTCTTTCGTACTTCCATGAAAGAAATATTTTAGGCCATACTTGTATTGCATTAATTGTATGGACATAAAATATGTATCAAAATAATGTGAAGAATAGATATAATTTACTACTCAATTAAAGAAAAGTCTTTCCACGACCAAAATAAAAATACAAACTGGAAAGCATTCAGAAACAAATGTCAACAATTTAATAGTTAATCAATTTTAAGGTTGTAAATTGGAATTTGTTAAATATAGTAAGATAAAAAGGAAATTTATAATGTTTATTAACAAGTAGATATGACACAATGAAAAACCATAGGGGAGGACTGTAGAAAAATTATATGCACCTCAATAGTAAGATAAAAAAACCAGTTTACTTAAATAAAATTAATATTCAAGTAGAATACCTTATGAAGACCACAACAATGAAGTCATCTTCTAATGATCTCTTTATATATTTTTGAATTTTGAATCTACTTTATGGAGCAAAGTGGGCTTGTAGTAGTAAAGGACTTTTATTGTCAAAATAAAATATTAATTATAATTCAATCCGTCCTTTCAAATATTATAGGCATATTGAGGAGGCATATAAGTATAAATCCATGACACAGTGTGAGGTAATCAACTTTGGGCATAGAGCTCAAAAATTGTCTCAAAAATTATATTTGCAAGCAATGGATATGTCATGTAAAAAATGAGTCCATCACTACTAAATTATGAAAAAATAGAATCCATATATTAGAAATAAATTTATACAATCTAATTTTAAATGAATCTAAAATTGATATTTATTTAGTTTTACATCACATAATCATCAAATATATAATGTTATGTATAATTATCAAGATTATCAATTATCGTGCCTATTATGTTTGAAATTATGGGTTGTCTTCATGGAAAAAGTTGTGCGATGGATCAAACGTGGAAATTTAGTGGGAAACTGCATGCTATATTTGATTGTATATCACTGCATGACTTGTTCAAGTCAAGAGACATATCCGATTCTTGTGGGAGACATTCACAAGAGAGGGATTGGATTGAGTTGGAGAGTGCAAGTCAAGTCCGAGAAGGGATTAAGGAAAGGGAGTGGCACCATTTGGCATGTGCATCGCCCTCTCAAGACTTAGAGTTAAGGTTTTGTAAACATGACTCAAGAGCCAATAATTGATGTTGAACTCGATGAATGGCAAGACCCGTTAGTATATATACACCTTGAGGGTTTAGTGAAAAGGGGATGCCAAGAGTTGGTTGATCCATTGTTGAATTGATAGTGTTCAAAGATTAGGGCTAGTTGGCCTTCTTCAAGTGTAAAATAATTTTGAGGTATGAATGTTTAAGGGTTTTTCATTGATGGTATTCATTGTAATAGATAACATTGAGACAATATGTTAATTGAATGTAAGAGATTATCATTATTTAAGTAAGGAATAGGTTAATGTCGTTAATTTGTGCTTTCGTGTGTTGGTGTTACTATTTGTACTAATCTAGTTGTTACCCTGAGTAAGTAGAAACTTTGAAAGAATTTTATTAGTCATGTCAAACCCGATGGGAACTGATCTACTCTTGCACATCAAATGAGTGCACTAGGGATATGCCTAGTGTGATATGTCGGCGTGGGACGTTGCAGCAACAACTCGTGGCATGCATATAGTGGAGTAGTCTCGTGTGTGTGAAACTAAGCTTGAGGAGTAGAACTTAGACAAGAAACATCTCTCTAACACCTCTAGAATATCTCAACCTTCTTTTCTCTCTCCTATATTTTTGATTTGGTTGAACAACCCAACACTCATGTACAAATCTCTCACAACATTATTATCCCAAACTCCTAACTTATATAAGTTGTTAAAACAACTCATTTATACAAATATATTAACCCAAATTAACAACCATGTGAGTACTAACACACTAATTCCTAACAAAGAAGTAAAAACATAAAATATTTAGTCTACAAGAGCATGACTGCACTAGATTTGAGAAGGCAAGAGAAATTATATCACTTATCATACTCAAACTTTGGTCATACTATATTTTAAAATAGTGAAACATTTTATTTATGTGTAAGGGTTATTTCTCAATGAAGGAAAACATTGATAGTTTTTAGTCAATCACATTTATCCGTGTATGCTAACACACGTGTGTTATCTAAATTCAAAAATCAAGTATCTTTGGCTAGGGAAGTCCAAAAGAGCTGAAATTTTGGATCTTAGGCCACAAAAATATGAGAAACAATATCACAAAACCATATTTTGCATAGCCAACACCAAACCCTAATTTTTTCCCCAAAAATAAGTCACCCAACACATTTAGGGCACCAATTCAACTCCAAAATTTATGAAATGAATTTCTCCTTATTCCTCCTTGTTTTTTCCACATAAACCCCCACAAGAGTAGAGAAAAGAAGCTCGATACTCATCGTAATATCCCTATCGGGATATTATCCAAATATGCAAATTTATTTATGGAATCGACTCTAGAAGGACTAAACCCTCCTAGTTCAACCTCAAATAATCCAATGTTAGCTTCAATACAACCCAAATAGGGTTGGAGTGAGCTAAGGTAGTGGATTAGATGGGAGAACCAGTTAGGAAATTAATCACTTCAAATCTAAAATTAATTACAACAGTAATTAATTAATAAATGCACTAGACTGCTACAAACTTCAAAAATTAATAACTCCTTCACTGTCTAATATTTTTCTTTCAAACCAATGCCAAAAGATTCTTCATATTTTTAGCTTTCCAACAAGCTATAGATCACAATTTTTGAATAAGTAGAAGGCATGCAAATCAACCCACAAAATCAAAGCGTATAGTTAAAACCACATTGCATGACAGACAAGCTGAAACTTGGAAAATTCATAACTTGCTCAATACTTCATCTTTTGTCGTGAAATAAAATGCAGACTAATCTATAATTCAAGAGCTTTCCAAAGATATTAAAATCTGAATTTTTAGATCACTGAAGACCCTCCAAAACAGCCCCCAAAATCCCCAAACCAGTCGCTAGGGTTAGCATAAAACTTGTAAATTATTTCCAACTCTTAGAACCCTTCAAAATATTCAATAACATGCAGATTTTACCCTCAATAATATGCTCTAATACCCTAGACAAATTGCCAAAGCTAGAGAGAAAATATCATGCATAAACACCTTCAATATAAGATAGCAAAATGGAAAGAACAATGGAGTCTTCAATAATCTTCAATAATGGATCCAAATAAGAGAGAGCAAAATGCAAGAACTAGGGCATACATCCCAATTCTCCAAGCATGGAGTGAAATCAATAATTCATCAACATAACCCTCTAAGGAAATGGGACCTCCCTTTTATAAAAGCGGGGTGCAATATCCAATAAAGACCGACCTTTCCTTTTGGAGGAAAACATAAACTCTCATTAAAATATTTAATACTAAGACTATGTGCACTTTATTTATTTTTTAAATAAATAAATAAAAGTAACTAACCTATGTGCACATTAAAATAACTAAAAAGACTCCCACTTGTAGCTCTAGGCATGCCAAGGGGTTACAATGCAAATGAAAAATAAATATTAATAATGTCTCGAAAAAGGGGACATTACAACACGTGCGCTATCTAAATTCAAAGTGTTTGAACTGTGTATGAAATCTATCAGATGTGACCATTTATATAAGGTTTCATATGTCGGTTCAAGAGCTATGGCGGTCCAAAAACTAAATGTCAATTACCAATTGCAACTATTGTGATTTTAATTCCAAGTTAAAAACAAAAGTAATTATAAGATTTGCATTGTTCTACTTTTATTGTTGTAGCTACTACACTAAATGTTTTCCTTTCTACTTGTAGAGGTTGTATAGCATTCATTTCCCAAAAACATTATAGCCGTAGTTTCAAAAAATAGTTTTTAGTAAGAGGTCTTCGAGATTAAATAATGAATGGCAAAGACCAAAGGCAAAGGAGGCATAGGGATGTTCACCATTAAATAGCTATAGATATTCAATATCTGTAGTAATTATATTTTTGGATTGTCATGTTAATCCAATCAGTAGGACTATTGTGATTAAAATATTGTCTGAAAGATAATGTGATTTCTTCAATAAATATTGTTCTCCTAAATCCTAAACAAATTCTATATTAAATATTATTTGTTGAAAAGTGCAATGAACGTTGATTATTTCATAAGATTTTTGGTTTTTCCTCGCAATTTTCGGGTAGGATAGTGCATCAAGGGAAATGTTTGATGTGTTAGGTCATTGGTTATTGACATTCATAGGCATGAAACACTTAAAAAAATATAACTTCATTTAAAAATGAGTTGAGACATATTTTTTTTTGAAAAAATGGAAATAGTATGCAATGAGGCATGGGCAGTTAACCAATGTGTGACAAAGTTCTTAAATGCTATTTGGGAATGGATTCCCATATTAAAATATTATTGGCTAAATAACTGAGAGTTATACATTGTAAGCATGTTTTGAATTAATGGAGGTAAATGATCTGAAACATGCTCTCTCATTTTCCATTAATTTAATAATCAAAATAATAATTTTAAAGCTATTAAAATATAGTAGAATGTTCAAAAAATCCATCCTGGGTTACCCAAAGAGATTTTAGTGTTTGCACATTTCGTCAAACACTTGGAAAACATCCTTATTTCTGTAATTTGACTTATGATATTCCATGAAAATGATGGTACAATAAGTTTTAGGCATATACATGAATTAAGAATGATTACACTCATTTAACAACTAGAAATTCACAATTCTCCTCTTTTAAAAGCGAATCCACTAAACCCATATGAAAAAAATAGATTTTCTAGAGGGTGGATGGCATGGAACATGTAACAACCATATTTTCTTACTAATATTTCTTCCTTCAACCCCATAACCCTATCTTAGGCTTGTTTTGTGGTCAATGATGAAGGAATGGCTCTAAACCTTAAAATCTCTTCCTAGATTTAGCTCTATTTCTCTACAAAACCTAGGCATTAAAACATTAGTTTAAAAAAATACCATCTAAAAATGTAAAAAACATACATATTTCATAAGTAAAAATAAATGAGAGAGAATTTACTGATTTGGTAAAACCCCAAATGAATTCCTTTCAACAATTTGTTCTCCACCTCATCCCATCTTTCAAACCTTTCATGCATTCCATAATTTTCCAACCCTTCTCTCGGTCACCCCGTGCCCTTTTATTTTTACATTTAGAAGTGGTGGTGGCGCAAATGTGACACAAACATGACATTATTTGCATCACATTTGCGTCACTTTTGTACCACCATAATTGCTTTGAAATTTCCATCGAAACTGAAAAAAATGAAACGGCGATTGACTCAAATTCGACACAAATCATGACTTTTTACACACCGTGTGTAGTAGTGACTTCTTCTATTGCCATCACTTTAAACATGTGGTCACTCAAATGCCCTTTTCCCATTCTTCCCGCATCTAAAAAAGGTATCTATGAATCCACGTCCATGGGATCCTTTACCTCTCTGCATGACATCAATATGTTGAGATGTACTAGATTCACCTTCTTACACAAAGTATTCGTTGTCACTACCTTTTCTATGTCCTTACAAGAATCTTTCTTCACCTCACACCACTCCTAAATCGCACAACAATTTCTTCTCTGCCTTCAATGCACACTTGTAGGATTCTTCAACTAAAGCAGTTGGATCATACCAAATTCATCCTAAATGGATGTGTGCAATCCATTCACATACCATGGTACCATCCTCAACATGATCCACTCGATAGTCAATCTATGAAATTCCTCAATATAATCTTTTACAAACTCCTATCGTAAAATCTACAAGTTTTTGAACAACTTACTTAATGGGTAATATGAGGGTAGAACCTTAGCCTTCAACTTCATCACCAGTTTATCCAGTTTTTTATCTTGTCTTTACCTCTACAAATTCATTCGGTATGTACATGCTCCCACCACAAGGATGTGTGACCCTTCAACTTAGTGCAGGCAAACTTTACTTTCTTGGGAACTTCCATAACTTCATACTCAATGTATTTCTCTAACTTAGTGATTCAATCAACGAGTTCTTAAGGATTCAAACTCCCAGAATAACTCGGAGTTCCCAACTTAGCTTATTACCCATCCTCCGATTGCATGCAAGAATCTATCCACTTATTCATCAATATGTTCTTTTGCAGCCTAGCCTTCAATGGCATTTACAACAATCTCATTGTCACTCGCATAACCATCCACCATAACTCCTCTGCATTAGGCAATTTCCGTAGCCTTCAAATAGGCTTGTGTTCTGTCATCATCTTTGTTAATTCAACAAGTCTTTGGCACTCTAGGTGCTTTTGCCCCTCTTGCAACGAAATCTCTTGAGTCATTTATTTCCCTCGAAATCAAGATGTCATGACCTCCACAACCATCACACTTCTACCCAACACGTTTCCCTAGATATTTGAATTGAACAGTTGTGCTCCTTAAGTTCATGTGTGCACAAAAATGTGTATGTGCTCATAAGTCTGCGCACAAGGCAAAGATGAAATCTTGCACATTTGCTCAAATGACCTCCGATGATTTTGAGGTTTCAATGATAGCTTTGCACCATCAAGATGAAACTCTTGTCATATTGTGAGCCTCTAGAAATGAATTATGTGATAGCATGCACATATACCATCGACGAGATGACAAAATTTTCAATTGTCTAATGTGTTCCAATCTTGTGCCAAGTGACCAATCATTGCACCACGTATCTCAATTGTTGTGCCATCCTCCTTAAGTTATATTCATTGGTATAATGCATTTTGACTTCCGATATCTTATGTATGGCCTTTATTGTTGACAAACACAATTCTTGAGTTACACCATTGAACCAATGTTTGCGCCAACTTCGAGAACTAATATTACTATCATAATGATACCATGAACCTTTTGAACACCTTTTTGGTACCACAAAAATAAAAAAGTATGAAAACATGCAAAATTATTGTAACTACTTTTGGTTGATGCAAAATTGGTTATGAACATTGATACTCCTCCATCAATAGTGCACATGAGCACTTCTTTAGACACAAATCTAAAAAGGAGTAATCATCTTATAAAATCATTTTGTAATTATCCAAGTGATAATCAGTGAGAATGAAGGCAACAAAAAGAGAGGCACCCAAGGGACAACTACCAAGTCCATCAAGCTTATCTTCTTCACTATCTGTTGGAAATAATAAAGGAGCCTTCTCCTCTCACCTAAACATTTTTGCTAGTTTGGTATACTCTTTTCTACTATAATTTGCATATATTTGTTTTATCCGTGTTTTTTATTAAGTCTTGGTTATGACTGTGTTGCATATTAGTTTCAGGTTATATAGGGAGTTGCTGGAAAATAGTGGAGCTCATAAGGAGTATTTAGTCCAAGAATATCGGTGTTCTAATTCTTTTGGCAGATAACGTATCATTTAGGTTTTATATGAGTTACTACTTTTAAGATTTCTTAATGTTAATGAATGGTATGTGCCCAATGGATCAATGGGACCAGTCCTTATTGATTGGGTCAAAGATTCTGTTTCTTGAAAAATTGTTATGTCAGAGACTTGATTATGAATTTTCTTTTATCTGCAATGCATTTTGTCATATTTTAAACCATTTTCTTTTTCTACGACTGTTCTATGAAATGTTCCTAGTGATAAAATGTGCATGCAGATCTAGAAGATCATCATTCTTTATAAGTTCTTAATTTTGATCTAGAGATGTTGTGTCAGCGTCTCAGATTGTTAGTCATTGCAAATTGGGTAACTCAGCGTAGTGGGTTTTGTCCATGGGTTCAGACCTAATGGATGCTTGTAGGTTGATCATTATAAAAACATGTGTGCAGCACTAAGGAATACTCCCCCTTGGTCATGCAAAGCCAAAAGCCGAATTTGATATTGAAACCCACCAATGGATAGAATTTTTATCTTCAAACTGGCCAATGGGCTGAAGTTGATCTTGAAGCCCAGAAGGGGTTTTCTTCATCCAACAAATGAGCGTATGTTCACTTTTGCATAAGCCCATAAAACTGCAAATAAACACCCTCATGCCCAAAATAAAAAGTTCATTTGTTGATTAATCCATTTTCAAGTCCAGAATGGGGTCTTCTTCGAGAACATGGAAGCATATGTGAGAGCACTTAGTTCACCGAAGAAATTCTCAATCCCTTGATGACAAAAGGCCCAGGTCTATGCAATTCCCTTTGAAGGAAGATAAATGGAGTTTAATAGGGCAGAGTATGACAGATGCTGCATAAAAACAAGACATTCATACAATATCCTCCCGTTGATCACAAATATATAATACATTATCATTGCCTCGTTTGTTCTACTCGTGGCTGAGGTTTTGTCTAAAAGAACTCTTGTACCCATATGTTTGTCCAAAAGGTTTGAAAGCAAAAAATAGTGACCAACTTTTTATGAATTTATTGTGCAAAAGCTTTACTTTATTTGTTTATCATGTAAGTGTTTTCATTGGACGGCCTTCATTTATCTTATTCAGCTAGTGTAACCCTTGTGTTTATGTTCACAAGTTCATTACAAATAACCTAATTGGGCTCAATCAACTACAGAAATGAAGCACCTCCTACTGTGCTCATTAATTTCGCAAATGAATTAATATAGCCATAATAAATTCTAAGCTTTTAAAAATCAAATTAGAAAGAAAAACTAGAACCTCTAGACTAGGAAACAAAAAACAATGCAATGTTAGAAATTTATGTTACATATCACCAATAGCTTACGAACTACACAAGTTATACACTTCAAATCTTCAATGCCCATTTTACTCTGTAGAAGCCATCGGATTATATCATTTATCTCATTTAGCCAAAGGTTAACCCTTACATGTTTATGTTCACAACTTCATTCACAATAAACTAATTGAGCTCAATCACATACAGCAATGAAGTACATTGATTTCACAATGAATTAATAACCTTGTTAAATGTTTACATTTTAAAAATTTGAATTAGAAAGAAAATTTAGAACCTCTAGACAAGAAAACAAAGAACGGTGCAATCTACAACAGCCACTACACCACCCACAACAACAAAAAAGTTGAATAAGATTTGGATCCCATGGATACCCACATCACCAGTATTAGAAATTTATGTTACATATTGCCGTGAGCTTAAGATATGCACAAGTTGGCCATATAAAATCTTCAATGCTCATTTTACTCTGTCGAAGCCATCAGATTATATCAGAAGTAGCCGAACTAGAAATGAATATGACTCGTTCTACTTCAAACGAGAAAGTGTAAGCTTTAAGAAAAAGGTTAAACTGCCGCTAAGAATTGCCTGACATATAAAGATGCAGATAAAGATGATTTAAGATGCAGTGAATTTCTCCAACCAAAAGAAAAGACCACACATTTTCAAGGACAATATACGAGTCCAAAAACTAGTCGGATATTTGATCAAGTTTTGGCATAAACAAAAAAATAGGGATTCTCCTAAAGCAGTAGTAACCTCCGATTTCTCATATTACATATTTATATTTATGCCGGCCTTCCATTCCTGATCAGCCCCAAGATCTGTATATTAGGCTTTAAATGAACAATCATATGCCTTACTCAACAGAACATATAGGAAGATTTTTTCTTTAATCTACGAGTGATGAAATAAATTTCTACTCTATTTGCATTACTTCAGGTTCTATTAAATCCAAAATAATTGCATAGCCTACATGTAAGCTGTCCTGAATTTTAATTTTAATTCTTTTCACATCCGGTGCCATGTTTTTGGTAGTTTCAAACATGAACCCTGTAAGTTTGTTACGTTTTAGAATGCAATATTTTGGAAATGTCATCAAAACAACTGTTTTGGAGTGACCACATACGATTGCAATTCTGTGTACACACCACGGCTGGATGTAAAGACAAAAATGTTAGAAATTGCATCATTTCTTCTTGGAGCATGGCATTCCATTTGAAGCTAGATAACGAAGAGACCTGTACAGAAGTATTTAATCTAGATTTTGGCAATACACATTACATTGAAATGTTAGAGGCAGCAATATTCTCCTATTTTAAAATGTTGTGAATGCAATCCACAGCTGGATGCAAGGACAAAATGTTAGAAATTGCATCATTTTCTTGGAGCATGACATTCCATTTGAAGCTAGATAAGGAAGAGACCTGTACAGAAGTATTTAATCTAGATTTTGGCAATACACATTACATTGAAATGTTAGTGGCAGCAATATTCTCCTATTTTAAAATGTTGTGAATGCAATCAAGTTTCCATAGATTTAACAAGCACCTTGCAATATCATAGAAAGAAAATAGAAAATGAGTAAGGTTCTCTGATGGAGCAGCTCAAGTCATTTTTTGCTGGTTTAATCAGAATAGCATTACACAATTATTTAGGCCAAAAAACATTTGAACCAGATGGTTGCTATCTTACTCCTTTGTTTGGCTCTTCATTTCTATTTTTGTTTCTGGAGATTGAGGCTTTTCCTTTGGCACAGGTTGTATCCTTACATATGGTTTCCGAGTCAATGTCTCCCCTCGTAAAGCAGCCACATACCTATCTCCAGTGTTTTCCTTCCTTTGCAGCTCACCAAGAAATTCTGCAAGCCTCTCTTTATTAACTTTGCCCATCATCTGACCAGGCAATCAAAAGAAAAGCCAGGGTTTTAAAACCTAAATGCTAAGCAATATTAAACAGAGCATCAGAACATAGGGAAGAGAAATGTAATTCACCATTTCATAAATTATACACAAATAAAAAATGCAAACAAATAATTGTTGCACAAAGAAAAGGTATAATAATAAGATGTCAGGCGCATCATATATAAGTGTTAATTGTGTCAAACAGAATGATTGTTAATACTGTCTAAAAATTTAAAGTAATCCCGACAGTAGCAATTTCCCCACTTCAAAATTCATTCTATAGCAATAACATGTAAAATTGAAGAACATTTCAGAATTGACATTTCCAAAGAACAGAATTAAACAGATCTTTCAGTTAGGCCTTATGGCAAGAACCTTACAAAAGTTATAATGAATTAGAACACATTTTGATATAGTTCACAAACAAAAAAACAAAGCACCACAGAATATATCACCAGAACATGTGTAATCGGTGTTCATTTCAAATGTGAACAATAATGGGATGCCAAACTTTCACTTGCATATGGTCAAAGCAAAAACAAGCCAACCCTCATCAAACATATCATTAGAATATGTTTATTTCAACTAAAACCAGAAGAAAAGCAAATTACTGACAAAATCATTTAATCGCCTAAAATTCAGGGGTAGCAAATTACTGACAAAATCATTTAATTGCCTAGAATTCAGGGGTAGCAAATTGCCATTAGAGGGCATTGAAGAAACATCAAATAAAAAGGTGTGCCATTTCAGCATCTTGGGCCAGAACCCAAACTCTATATAAGCTTCATAAGTCGTTTAAAGAACTACAATTGTTGGGTAAAACACTGGATGTCATGGAGGCTAATGTAAACAAGACAACAACTGTGAAATGCATGAAGATTACTCTTTGGTAATGGAATATGCAGTTGAATTTTGGAACTCCGGTAAACCAAAATAATTTTGGAAAGAAAACAGTCTCAAAAAAATATAATGCATATGGTTATTTTAAATTCATTTGTAGCTTGTTGGCCTGGAAAGATAAGTTGAAAGAGACAGAATCACTGCTTGGTTAAAAATACCAAATGTGCCCCTCAGAAAGGATATCATACCAAATCAGTTCAATGGAAAGAGTATCAATCGAACTGAAGCATTCCCAATAAAAATTAATTATGCCCGGGAATTCCAGATGGCAACCATATGACTTAAGTCCAAAGACATGATGTGACTCGCTTCAACATCTAAGTAGCTGAAAGGTCAATATTTCACAAATAGTATTCACAAAAACAGTAGAATAAAGCAAAATGATATTAAATATGCAAACGGTAACTCAATATGTAATTGCAATCTAATAAAATATCTAATCAGAAAAGAAATGTTCATGTGTATGGAAACAAAGTTCACTCAACTTCTATAGATATTTCAAAATGCTAACAATTTCAAGAAAATCAATGTAGACTCAAAAATATATGACCCAAAACCCTGCCAAATCTTTGGAAACCTGTCTTTTAACTTTGAGAAGATATTTAAACTTGGTCTTGACCCTCCACATCCTTCCACAAAATGTGGGAATATTTTTATATTTCACTAGTGCTGAATTCAAAAACCTGCAAGCTCTGTCACTTACTCTCACCACCAACAGATATATTTGCTTTAGCAGTCCCTTACAATTACAGCTAACATACACATGTATACACAATGAGTATGCAATGCGATATTGAAAGATTGAACTCGAACAGTGGACCTTGAAACTTAAGAGCTGAATTAAATACGTTGCTATTATATTCATAAAATTGTTTCCTTGTACACAAAAATAGATTTAGAAATCCATGGTGATGGCATCAACAAAAAAACATTAAGTACAAGGTACAACTAAGGTTGAGAGGAGCCTGCATTGCTTGTCCCAACACGAGATGCACCATGTTGGAGCCTACGACGTTTTGTGTGCTTCAAGGAAGTAGCTCCACTCATTCTACCCACCCTCAAGGTATCAACAGATTCGACAAGATCATCCTCCACAACATTTATATCCCTATCCTCTGCACAAGAACAATCAGTTCTTCTGAAGGGAAAACCAGAATATCAGAATGAGTTTCTGCAGCTGAATAAAAATAGACTTTGAATGAGTGAATGAGTGTTTGAGTGTTTTAGGATGACTTTTAGGTTTAGATTAGTGTGTTTGTTTTAACTTCTTCTTCTTTTGCATTTTAAAGATATAATTAAAAACGGCAGGCCCAGCAAGTACAGACACAGGAATCGCGAATCCGACAAGTTTGGCAGGACTCACGAGACTCGCTTGTAGAATCGCCAAGTCTGTTGAATCTTTCCTGAGAACTCACTGGGGCTGCCTCGGACCTGGATTCACAATTCCTCACCAAGACTCGCTGAGTCTGGATTCACTGATATAATCACATGGTATCATCCTAAAATGAAGTTACATGTTGGGGGCTCCCATTTCATAAAAGACAGGAGGACAAAACAAATTATACATTAAAGTCTTATGTGAACATTTCAAGCAACGTAAAAAAATTAACAAATATTCATCTCCCAAAAACGTATTTCAGAATTCCTCCAACAGCTAATTATCATCTCCGTTGACTGCATAGTTACCATGTTTGAAAAGTTTGGATAGTTCGAAAGGGGAAAAAAGTTTGGAAGTTTAGAATTTTCAAAAGGTTCAGTTCGGTTTAGAAAATTTACAAATATAAAATATATATAAATAATAAATACTATACATATATGATGATATTTGAAAAGAAAAACCAATTACACATAATAATAAATAAATATATTATCTACGAAGTTTTTCCTTTACGTGCTTAGGTATTAGTGTTTCTTGTTTCGTTTTTGTTTTGTGTTGAAGTTCTTTTAATTTAAATGCTTTAATTTTTTAATTTTAAAAAAAAAAAAAAAAATATGTTCGGCTGGTATGTTCAGTCAAATCAAAAAGTACGGTTCAAACCGAATTTTCACTAAGTTCATAAGAACATGGTAATTACGGTTGACTGATCATGGTCGTTAACTTTTGGTCAACAAAATTTGCCTTTTACCCCTGTTCAGCTGGAAGTACAAGGTTGCCATTGTCTATGTGGGTGTACGCGCGCGCGCACGCAAAGTTCAAAATTTAAAGGTGAATGCAAAACATATATCACTAGCATAGATATCTTAAATACATCTATCTAAAATATGCCAAGAGATATCAATCTCAAGGAACCTATCTAACTATGCTAGATATTACTATTTTTTATTCAGTTAGCCAAGAAAAAGAAAAAAACATGTAAATGACAGTTCAATGGAAGTTAAATTTATAGATGAATTGTCACGTGACAATTAAATGAATTTCAAATTTAACGTCGAAAGTAAAGTTGAACTCACTCCATTACAGTCCTGGCTGCCATTGTAGGAACGCCTTTCGGCGTAATTAATGAAAATCAATCAACATCAATAAAAAACCTCAACACTTGCAACAATGTTAGAGGATTATAAAGCAAGATTTTTTTAAAGTTTAAACTTTTAGTATTTAATAAATTTGGTTCAGATTTACAAAGAATAATAACATAATAAACTTTCATTATAGAATTCATAAACAAGAGTTTAGATTTATAGATTTGATAAGCTCCTGAATATGAGGATTCAAATCTTATCATATATCTAACTCCTCCCTAAAATCTCTACACACTCCTACAATATCTCTTGCGAGTTGTGTATACCCACAACTTATATACACACTTACAAATAATCTCCTATAAGTATATCTTACTCAATCTTCTAATATTAGTGCATTGTAGCAGCACACTAATATTACAAACTATTATAGGTGTATATGGAACACTTTTATTTTCTCACACAAGAATATTATTAACCTATACAAATATATATACTCACCCATGTGAGTACATACCACTAATTTCCTACCAGTCACTGTCAACTGATAGATGTCAAGAATTTGGCATTGAATAGATGTTAAAAAACACATTAAGAATCAGAAAGAAAATCTACTCCGTGTCACCAAAAACTTCATGATGATCGTCATGATTCCATACTTCTAGTCCCCTGTTACTATACTCGAGAATAATTGACGACTCTCAATCTCTAGGTCACTTGTCAGTTGTATAAATCTCCTCTCTCTAAATGATGCCCTCAAATGCATTATCATCAATTACAAGGTGGATGATTATTCTTTGCACGCAAATGGGAATTAGAGGTTATATCTACCCCTTTTACTTCTCCTGAGCCTACCATGTGAGATTTGCAGGTAATCCTGCAGTGTGCTTTGCGGCCTATACAAAGCCAAAAGGAGAGACCAAAAAAATACCTCATTTTTCACTTCTACAACTAAAAAGTTACAAAGTGCAAGTTAATTTACCGTAGCCAGCAGTTACCATGAATAAGAATATCATGTAAATAGCACGTGTGTTTGGCTTAATGTACTGGCTGTTTACATTCACACGTGTAAAAGTGATCAACAGCCAGCATGTTAAGATAGTTAATGATGAGCACACAAACTATTTAAGTTCTTCCCAATAAGGGGAATTGATATCCCCCAAACACAAAAAAAAATGCATGATAATTTCAGAAATATAGTTGTCAGAGAACATTGTTTCTGTAGCAGTTCATGTTTATTGATGGTTTCAACAATGAGCTTGTCAACCATATTCTGGATATATTGTCTCCTTCAACAGAAAGGAAGGTAGAAAATCTCATGGACCGAAATCCTCAATTATAAAATTGTGAAGTTTAAAGCATTCTTTAATTTGTCATATTCTTTTCCAAGCATGAGTTTTACTCCTTTTTTGCCATGCCAAGTCCAAGGCTGGCTGCTGTGTTTTGGTCATTTATGACCATTAGCATAATCTTATTTCCTTTTGCAAATCAGCCAAGGTTGGTTTCAAGAATCACAATGTTCAACGTGCTTTCTTCTGCACGTCCTTGCTCCTGAGACACTCATGGAACCATAGTCACAAGACCATCTTTGAATCAAGCAATAATTGCAGGACCAGATTTTGACTTGTGATTGCATGCAAGTTAAAACTGCCTCGAGTCTATTCGGCCTATTTGATACTAAAGCAAATATGCCAAAGTCTAAAATATACTACATGTGGCATAAGGATTGATGAAGAGCAATGAGGTGATTTGTGACAATTGTTAATTATTTCAAAGATGTTCTTTTAAAAGCGATTACCAAATTCTGGGTTTCGAGGGAGAATTGAAATAAGGTTATATAATTTTTATGGTGAATCTTGTTAACCAGCATACTAGCGCTAATAAGCGCGATTATCAAATTCTTGGTTTCAGGGGAATTGAAATAAGGTTATATAATTTTGAAGTGAAGCTTGTTAACCACCGTACTAACACTAATAAGGCCTTGGCATCACAAAGGATGTAAAAGGTGTGTGTTTTGCAATGCCTTCTAAGACCCTTTTTATAACTTCATACAAAAAGTTCTCATCTCACCAGGTGTGGTTTAAAGACATGATTTCCACATCTTGATCTGTGTATTCCATGTTATTTTCTACAATTTAATAACCAACTAAAGGTTTAAATCATTGAGTAAACGAATATGTATTTATTTTTTTTATCAAATTTCCAAAAACAATTGATTGTTGGTTTAAAAAAAAGGGATTTTGAGAGGGCCCTTACCCTTGTACAAAAGGAAACATGTAAGATATGACAATAAAAGAGCAGAGCGAGACTAAGAGCATAATAGCAGGGGATATAGCCCCTGCATACAAAAGGTTGTCAGGCAGCAGCAAAATTATTGCAAACTTACAGCTTATATATCTTTAATGCTTTTACCCAGAAGAGAATCCTTCCATTCATCACACTGAAATTGACATAGTTCTTTGGCTTGCTAAAGTCTACCCCCTCCTCCTGAGGGTTACCCTTCTCTTGAATGTGCTTCCTCTTGAATATGTAGAAGATTCAGTACAAACTTCAAAACAGACACTTGCAACCAAGGCAAGCACTTCAAAGAGGAAATATCAAACTAACTTCACAGGTAAAGGCAAGAGAAACATTGTCATTATTGCAAAAAGAGGACACTTAATAAACAATTGTAGGAGATTGGCAGCTAAAAATCTAGTTAATCAAGAGGGTGAAAATAAGGCTTTCCGAGCTGAATAAAGTGAGAAGCCAGAGCACTCGGATGATTCAGATTATTGTCTCATGCAATGTGGTATTAGAGGATGGAGAGAATTTATGATTTTTGATTCAAGTTGCTCAATTCAGATGACATGTCAGAAAATGGTTTTAGTAAGTTTGATGATTCCTTCAAAAGCCAAGTGTGATTGAGTGATGGAAAGTCCATCCAAGTTGAAGGAAAGGAAGCATGCAACCTCCCAAAAGTCAAGGTATGGTAATACGTATTCCTAAATCATATCCTAAGAGTGTGGCACACACCTTCACAAGATATAGGGATAAAAACAAGGCATACAAGTTTTATAATCCTCCAAGAAAAACTACAACTGTTTCTAGAAATTGTAATTTTTTTGAAAATGAGATGTATGTTGATCATGACCAAATTTCTAAAAGGGTCATGAGTGAAGGGGGCAGCCTCTAGAAAAATATTTTGAGGGCTTACAAAGTCCTATACAGGTTTCTAGTTCAATAGGAAACAATACTAGCTCTTCCCAAGAGACTAGTCATCCATCTACATCAACACCAAGTAAGCACAAGCATTTGTTGAATCCACATCCATCAAATTAAATGTGGATCAAAATTATGAGAAGAGGATCACAAGGCTTCAAGCTCAAGAAGATAATTTGTTTGATGATGCTTATGATGAAAATACTATGTTTGCATTGTCATCTATGGCTAGTGAACCTAGAAGTTATGCAGAAGCTAGTCAAAGGAAAGAGCGGGTTGATGCTATGAAAATTGAGAGGAAAATGATATGTGGACTCTTATGCAACCTCCAATTGATAAATATGTCAATGGAACCAAGTGGGTCTACAAGATCAAAGATCAAAATTATTGGGTTTCACTAGTTTCTAGATTTATGGGCAATCCATCACTAAATCATTTACTAATGGTGAAAAGAGTTTTCGAATATGTAAGAGGAACTTATACTCAAGGTATTCATTTCAGACCAGCCGGTTCATTATTTCTAATTGGATACACAGATTCAGATTGGGGAGGTTCTCTTGATGACAAAAAGTCTACCACAACTTATTGTTCCCCATTGGGAAGTGGTTTGGCTTCATGGTCATCGAAGAAGTAAGTTACCGTTGCTTCTTCCTCAGCTAAAGTTGAATATGTAACTCTTATATCTTATTTAACACAAGGTATGTGGTTGAGAAGACTCTTAGTTGACTTCAGAGAGACTCAACATGAGCCTACACAGATTTTTGTGATAACAATAGGGCAATACAATTGTCTAAATATCCAGTTTCCCATGCTAGAACCAAACACATATAACTCAAGCATCATTTTATCAGAGACTTGGTCAATAGTAATCAATTTGTCATTGAGTATGTGAGAAGTGAACGTCAATTTGCTAATATTTTCATGAAGGGTTTGTTGCAGCAAGTTCATGGAAGACTCAGAGAGATGATAGGCATTTATGTTTTTTTACATAAAAGGGGGAATGTTGAGTATGACACCAATATAGGCACTGATTAGTTATTAAACTAGCAATCGTACGTGAAATGTACGATGGAAACGCCGAAGGGGATCTTTTGAAGGATTCATATTGGAAGGAGAGAAACATTGGGAGAGGAAGAGGGGTGAAGATGAAGGGGTTAGAGGGTGGAGAAGTGCAGGGGCAGCGAAAATAGAAAGTAGAAACAATGTGAAACTCAAACGTTGAACATGACGATGTATATGGAAATCCTTTGAAGGAGACCGGGGTTGTTCAAGACGATGCGAAACAATTTATAGATATATATGTGAATGTAAGGAGTGGTAGAAAAATATTGCCGAAGTGAAAATGTGTTTGTAGTTTTATCCGTAGCATTTAGAGACATGAAGATGTGGAGTGCAAGTAGCATCCTAGAGGTGGCGATGTCATGTGAAGTTCTCCCCATCAACAATTGTGATGGCATCGTTATTCAACAATCACCAACAAAAAAGGGATAGGTGTGGGTTGTTGTGGATTTTTGATTGGACAAGGGAAATTAATCACCTGCATGGGCCACACCTTTTCCACAGATGAGATTATTCCTCCCAAGAAATATCCAGTATATGAGCTCAACTATATAGTAGAGATTTCACATGGGCTATGGGACGCGGGAGCTATTGGGTATGAATATCTAGTCCATTTTGTTATAATTTTTTGTTGACATGAGCGTAAAGTGTTTTGGAGGGACTAGATATTATGTTTTGTCGTTAGGAAGGGGCCACATGACACTTAATGTTTTAATTTTGTGTTGGGGGTCACTTATGGACCATGGCGACTTAAAAGGGAAAAGTAACTTAAGTTACTTTTATTTTATTGGTCCTTCCTAAGGAAAAATGCGACTTGGGCTATTTTGGGGCTCTTTTGCCTTGGGGAAAAATATATAAGGAGTTGATAGGAAAAAGTGAAGATCATTCTTGCATACACTTATATTTTCTCTATGTGCAACTATTGTTTGCAAATTTCCCGCTTGTGGAGTAAGATCCCACAGGGACCCCAACTTCGGTGGTGAGAGATCCATCCCTAGCTAGCAGGGCATTCTTCGGTGGTGAAAGATCCATCCTAGTTTTGTCATTTGGAGTTATTTTCAGGGCTGTTTTGCAGAGATATTTTCAGAGGTTTTCAGAGGAACGGTTTGAAGGTTTTGGAGATATTTGGTGGAGAAAAGTAAAGGGTTTTCAGATCAAATTTACGGCAGCAATAAAAACAGGTTTTGGCATCATTCCTAGAGATTTTTCAGAGGGTTTTGATCATTTTCCAAGGGGGCGACTTACTTTGGAAGTTTGCAACAATTTTTGGAGGGTTTCCGGGTTGCCATTTTCAGATCTGAAGGTTGGGGTTTCATTCTCCATATTAGTATATGTAATTTCCAGAATTTCATAATTTTATCTTGCTTATTAGAGAAGTTATGAATTTTTGAAGTTTTACCATTGTTTAGGGTTTTCTGTAATTTTTTGACAGCATTTTATTATTCAAAAAATCTCAAAATAATTTTCTTATGTTTTTATAATATTAGCAAGCTCTCCTAAAAATTCCAAGTGATTTGAGTGAGTATTTTGAGAGATGTCAATTTTTTTCAATTCGCTGCCCTAGCTGTTAAAAATCTGCAAAACCAATATTCCATTGCTGCAATTTTTTTCTATATTTTGTGTATCATTTCGTGGTATCCCACTAGGGATATTTCAGTGGTATCAGAGCAGTTGTTTCTCCAGCCTGTTGGGGTTGAAAGATGGGAGACAGAGACAGTGAGGATATGGGTGTGGATCTGATGAAACAATTGTTCACCAACATGGTAAAGCAACAGGAAACTACTAATCTCTATTTGAGCCAGCTCACTGAGAGATTAGCGCAAGGTAGAATTGAGACTCATACAGATAGAGGGGAAAATAGCAATATGGGACAACAGGGTCAAAGAGGTGAGAGTGGACATTTAGGCAATGGTCTCCCCATTCTTCTACTAGACCTTTGGGGCTTCACGAACCTTCTTTCTTGAAGGATCCGAAAGTTTCACAGGTATGGCAGCCAGTAGATATTTTGGATGAGGAGTCTTGTTGGGAGAGGTACCAGACCTTGAGTGAGGGCTTTCGTGACAACATGCCATTCCAGGAATATTGCAAAATGAAGATTGGCAACAGGCCCAAGAGAGATCATCAGATACATGTACCAAAGTTACAGAGGAGATTGGGACAAATTTCCATTCCACACTTCGATGGTTCTAAGAAGTGTACTGCACAATCTTGGGTTCAGAAGTTGAAGACATACTTCGACTTGAATCCTATGTGTGAGGAAGATGCAATTAAGTTTGCAATCTTACATCTTGAGGGAGACGCTCATGATTGGTGGCATCATGGATTGATTACATAGGGACACATACACATTACTACTTATGCAGAGTTCACGCAGAGGCTAGTGAGCAGATTTGATAGGAGGGACCTTGATGATATTTTAGGGAGTTGACTCATTTGAGACAGACTGGTTCCCTGGATCAGTATATCGCAGATTTTCAGAGATTATCAGTCATGGTACCTGATGTTACGGAGATGAGGTTGATTTCACTATTCACAGCAGGTTTGACAGATGCTCTCGTTGGGTTTGTGAAGGCATTTGAGCCTTCTTCTTTGCATGAGGCTATTAGGAGAGCTCGTGATTTGGAGTTATCCACTCCTAAGTCGAGGTTTCCACCTCGAGTGCAGCCTAAGGTTTTTCCTTCTAGATCCGATGGTTCACAGCCGAAGGTACCTCCACCTAGGCAAGATGCAACCAAGAGACCATTCATATCTAGGAGGATAGAGATGAGTTGAGGTGAAAGAAACTATGTTTCGATTGCCGCACACCTTGGGTTCCAGGACATGATTGCAGGGGTAGAGGGAAGGCCCAATTCATAGAGGTCTTTGAGGAGAGTGATGGTGACGAGGAGTTGGACACAAGGATTGGAGGATGATGACGATGAGGCATTGGATAGTGCAGGTGTTGAGCAAGATAGCGAGACTTTCCCCCAGGAGACTATCACCACTTTGTCTAGTACCCCGAGGTACAAGGCATTCAGAGTTAGGGGAGTTTTACAGGGACAACGAGTAGTGGTACTCATTGATAGTGGGGCAACCCACAACTTTATTGATGCCTCATTGGTTGAGAGGTGGGATTACAGACAGAGGATTTTGAGGGCTTCAACGTGGTTGTAGCCAATGGAGAGTCTATGAGGTGCACACGGTGGGTTCCCCAATTGAGCATCACGATGGGTAACTATACAGTTACCGATGATTTCTATATTGTTGGTATTGGAGAGACCAACCTAGTGCTTGGAGTACAATGGCTCCATTCCCTTGGTGAGTTTCGGACTAACTTTCAGACGATGGAGCTGAAGTTTAAGTCCGAAGGGAGGAATGTGACTTTGAGGGGCTTATCTTCAGAGGCACCCCGGTTGTTACAACCAAGAGGATTGAGAGAATTTATAGGCACAATGGGGTGGATTGGGCAGTACATTGTTTGGTTTCGACCAAGAAATCAGAGGATGGACAACATGAGTATCATGTGGATATACAGGGCTTATTGGATAGGCATAGTACAATTTTTGGTGACATACCTCCAAGCATACCTCCAAATAGGGGATTTGAGCATGTGATTGAGCTCGAGGACGCTAGACCTGTGGTTACTTCTCCTTACCGTCACCCCAAACGGTTTAAGGATGAGATCAAGAAGACTATCCATGAGCTCATTGATATG
Organism: Taxus wallichiana var. yunnanensis; assembly: GCA_018340775.1. NCBI lineage: Eukaryota > Viridiplantae > Streptophyta > Pinopsida > Cupressales > Taxaceae > Taxus > Taxus wallichiana. The sequence goes on from CM031237.1 coordinate 470,829,956, forward strand.
GGGCATATTAGACCGAGTTCCAGTCCTTTTGCTTCTTCAGGGGTATTGTCGAAGAAGAAGGATAGGACCATGCAGATGTGTATAGACTATCGTGTCTTGAATAAGAAGACAATAAAGAGCAAGTATCTAGTACCACGTATTGATGAGTTGCTTGATGAGCTACATGGTGCAATCTATTTTTCAAAAATAGATTTGCGATTGGATATCACCAGATCAAATTCAAGGATGTGGATATCCATAAAATGGTCACTTTGAGTTCTTGGAGATGCCCTTTGGATTGTCTAATGCTCCAGCTACATTCCAGTCTTGCATGAACCATGTGTTCAACCGCCACCTGCGGAAGTTTGTATTGGTCTTCTTTGATGATATTTTGGTCTACAAGCAGACTTGGGAGGACCATATCAGGCACCTTGGTGAGATATTGGGGATATTAGAAGCTAATTCGCTATATGCGAAAGCTTCTAAGTGTGAGTTTGGCATGACAGAACTTCTATATTTGGGATATGTGATTGGTGGGGGAGTAGTGAAGGTGGATAGAGAGAAGATACGGGCAATTTTGGATTGGCCGCCACCTAGGACGTTGACACATTTGAGAGGATTCTTGGGGTTATGCACATACTACAGGAGGTTTGTGAAGAATTTCTCTCGGTTGACTGCTCCATTGACCGATTTGACCAAGAAGGGGGCTTTTGCTTGGTCAAAAGCAACACAACAGGTTTTTGATCACCTCAAGGGGGTGATGAGTTCATGTCCCGTTCTCGCATTACCAGATTTCTCTCACCCATTCATTCTAGAGTGTGATGCATCAGGAGAGGGTGTTGGGGTAGTTCTCATGCAGGATAGGCATCCCATTGCCTATGAGAGTCAGAAATTGAAACCGGTGGAGAGAGGGTATTCAATTTACGACAAGGAGATGTTGGCCATTATGCATGCTTTGGCCAAATTCAGACAGTACCTTGTGGGCAGCAAATTCATGGTTTGTACGGATCACAACAGTTTGAGGTTCTTCTTGGGGTAGAAGGATCTCAACGACCGCCAACAGAGATGGGTGAACAAGGTACAAACCTATGACTTCAACATAGAGTACACTAGAGGTAAGAATAATATTGTTGTTGATGCTTTATCTAGGAGGCCTTACCTTACTTCTATGTTTAGTTCTATGTCTGAGATTTCAGCAGATTGGAAGGCTCATATACTTGTTGAGTATTCCAAAAATCAGTTTGCATGTGAGATCATGGATGGTATTATACAGGATGACCGATACAGAGTGGTGGATGATCTCATTTTCTACAAGGATAGGATTTTCCTTGTACCAGGGTCCAAGATGAAGGAGAAGATCCTTCGAGCAGTACATGATACACCATTAGCTGGGCATCCTGGGTATTTCAAAACATACAGGTTTATCAGGGAGAGATTTGCATGGAAGGGGATGAAGGACGATGTCCTTAATCATGTCAGAGAGTGTATGGTTTGCCAGCAAACCAAATCCGAGCATTCTTTTCCAAAGCAGGATTACTTCAGCCTCTTCCCATTCCCGAACAGAAATGGGAAAGCATATCTATGGACTTTATCACAGGGCTTCCCTTGGTGCATGGGCATAGCTGCATTTATGTTGTAGTTGATCGGTTAACTAAGTATGCTCATTTCTTTTCCCTACCCAAGGGGCATGAGGCGGCAAATGTGGCTCAGATTTTCTATACAGGTGTTTTTAGGCTACATGGGTTGCCTAAAAATATTGTCAGTGACCGGGATAAGATCTTCATGAGCACCTTTTGGCAGGAGATCTTCAGACTAGCAGGTACGGAGTTGACTCCTAGTACTAGCTATCACCCACAGATGGATGGGCAGACGGAGATAGTCAATAAGTGGATAGAGGGCTACTTGCGGAGTTATGTGTCAGGTCATCAGCGGGCATGGATTAGATGGTTACATATGGGTGAGTATTGCTACAATACCACCTATCAGATGAGCATAGGCATGACTCCTTTCCGAGCCTTGTATGGGTACGACGCTATGACATTTGTGGATTTGGTATTACCGGATAGCCGAGCTCCCAAAGCTCGAGATTGGTTACAGGAGAACCAGGATATTTTAAAGGCTCTTAGGAGAACCTTCAGAAGGCACAGAATCAGCAGAAGGTATATGCAGATCGGCACAGGATAGAGAGGTCTTTTGAGGTTGGGGATCTAGTATTCCTACATTTGCAGCCATATAGGCAGTCCTCACTAAAGCAGAAGGGTGCAGAGAAATTGAAACCACGGTTTTATGGTCCGTACCGGGTAGTTCGACGAGTTGGGGCAGTTGCATATGAGCTAGAGCTTCCAGAGCACAATAAGATACATAATGTCTTCCATGTTTCGTGCCTTAAGAAGGCACTTGGGCAACATATTGTACCATCTACGGAGTTGCCGCCACTGGATGAGGAGGGGAAGTTGGTGTTAGAACCAGAATCTATTATTGAGGTGAGACAGAGGAGGCTTAGGAGCAGAGTGATCACAGAGTATTTGGTGCGGTGGAAGGGATTGCCACTTGAGGATGCTACTTGGGAGGGACAACAGATTTTGCAGCATCCTAGTTTGCATTTGCTTGAGGACAAGCAAAATTTGGGAAGGGAGGACTGTAATGTCCCCTTTCCTACGCCTAAGGCCTAAGGGCCAATTCGAGTCCAAGCCTTGGTCATACCCAAGGGGCTATGGACACTGGGAGCTATTGGGTATGAATATCTAGTCCATTTTGTTATAATTTTTCGTTGACATGAGCGTAAAGTGTTTTGGAGGGACTAAATATTATGTTTTGTCGTTAGGAAGGGGCCACATGACACTTAATGTTTTAATTTTGCGTTGGGGGTCACTTATGGACCATGGCGACTTAAAAGGGAAAAGTAACTTAAGTTACTTTTATTTTATTGGTCCTTCCTAAGGAAAAATGCGACTTGGGCTATTTTGGGGCTCTTTTGCCTTGGGGAAAAATATATAAGGAGTTGGGAGGAAAAAGTGAAGATCATTCTTGCATACACTTATATTTTCTCTATGTGCAACTGTTGTTTGCAAATTTCCAGCTTGTGGAGTAAGATCCCACAGGGACCCTAGCTTCGGTGGTGAGAGATCCATCCCTAGCTAGCAGGGCATTCTTTGGTGGTGAAAGATCCATCCTAGTTTGTCATTTGGAGCTGTTTTCAGGGCTGTTTTGCAGAGATATTTTCAGAGGTTTTCAGAGGAAGGGTTTTGAGGGTTTTGGAGATATTTGGTGGAGAAAAGTAAAGGGTTTTCAGATCAGATTTACGGCAGCAATAAAAACAGGTTTTGGCATCATTCCTAGAGACTTTTCAGAGGGTTTTGATCATTTTCCAAGGGGGCGACTTACTTTGGAAGTTTGCAGCAATTTTTGGAGGGTTTCGGGTTGCCATTTTCAAATCTGAAGGTTGGGGTTTCATTCTCCATATTAGTATATGTAATTTCCATAATTTCATAATTTTATCTTGCTTATTGGAGAAGTTACGAATTTTTGAAATTTTACCACTGTTTAGGGCTTTCTGTAATTTTCTGGCAGCATTTTATTATTCAAAAAATCCCAAAATAATTTTCTTATTTTCTTTATAATATTAGCAAGCTCTCCTAACAATTCCAAGTGATTTAAGTAGTATTTTAAGAGAGATCAATTTTCTTCAATTCACTGCCCTAACTGTTAAAAATCTGCAAAAACCAATATTCCATTTGCTGCAATTCTTTTCTATATTTTGTGTATCATTTCGTGGTATCCCACTAGGGATATTTCAGAAGGTTACCCAATGATTTGCTTGACCCTAAAATGCAGAGCTCATCCAATAAGCTAGTAGTGAAGTGGGTGGTTGATTCTCATAATCATGATATCTCGTTACTCCAATAGACTATGTGTGAAGGAACCTCTATTGTGAAGGCATTGGGTAATTTGTTGGGGAAGTTTATTTTTATGGATTCTAGGGGTAGATCAGAGCGTTGATATCGGGTTGGCGTAGCAAAAGTTTAATTTTCTCTAACATGTGGGTTGTGGATTCAGGTTTGGGGCTAGAGCTCTATTCACGTGAATTGGGTAGAGATGCTTTCAAGCGTTGAACATTTATGGTCCATATAACTATTGTGGTGTCGCAGGTGCACCTCTTTGCTTCAGATTTCTTGAAGCAGAGGAATATCATTCTGGGCAGGGATTTGAACTTCTCTTTGGGTAGATCCAAGGTATGGGGGCCTTCTGCCTAGACTGATTGTTTATCGGAATTTTTATGTGGAAAATGGAAGATGTCAACCTCATTGATGTTGAACCAAGCACGCTAACCCTACATGGAGGAACAAGAGGTTGGGTCGTCAAATCACCCACCTGTTGTATTAGAACTAGCAGGTGTTGGTACCAAACCACCGAACCCCTTTAAGTTCAATGTGGACTAGCTTTCTGAAGAGGATTACGTCCAATGGTCAAAGACTCTGGGGTCCCCTTTGATGGCAATGCAAGAGCATCAGCTTCCCCCAGTTGTCTGCAAATCTACAGTGGATAAAACAAGTGTCCATCAGTTGGGCACATTCTAGGAAGGTCAGGGAAGAACAAGAGCTTGCTTAGTTGGAGGCCGGTTGGCAGTGAGGTACGAGTCAGAGGGTTTTGGTTTCCTATCTGAGGAGACTAAGAAAGATTTAGCAGATCTTGAGAAGTGGAAAAGAAAGATTTTGGAGGATAGGGAAGCAGAGTGGCGTTTAAAGAATTGTGCTCTCTGATTGTCAAAGGGCGATGAAAATTCAAAATTCTTCCATCAGTATGCCAACCACCGTAAAAACATAAATACCATATGGAAAATTACAGATGATGCTGGTGTGGAGGTGAATTCTTTCGAGGACATTGCCAGAGCTGAGTTGGCACACTTTGGCAATCTTTTCAAGGCGGAAGAGAGAGTTTTGATTGCTGAGGTGCTTCACATTGCTCAATTTTTTCCTTGTTTCATTGATGAAGCGGAAAATCAGTTCCTTATGGAGGAGGTTTCCATGACTGAACTGCAAGAGGTTATTCACAGCTTTCAAAGGGGCACGAGTCCCGGGCCAGAGGGGTGGCCACTCGAGTTTTTCACTGGTTTCTTTGATGTTTTGAATGAGGACGTGCTCCGTGTGATTGAGGAGACTAGAACATCAGGCGGGGTCTTAGCTACCTTCAACTCTACATTCATTGCCCTCATACCTAAGTCCGATAACCTTGTCGTTTGATGAGTTTCGGCCTAACTCCCTCTGTAACTGTATCTATAAAATCGTGACCAAGGTCATTGCAAAAAGGGTTAAAAGAATATTGTCTCTTTCTGTTTCAAAGGAACAGTTTGGTTTTTTAGAAGGCAGGCAGATTCATGAGGAAATTGGTGTCGCATAGGAAGGCTTACATTCAATAACAATAAAAAAAAGAAGGCAGTGGTGATAAAAATCGATCTGTTGTAAGCATTTGATCAGCTTGGTGGTATGTGAGAATGATTTTAACCTGTCTGGGCTTTTGTGTTTCCTTAATAAGATGGGTTATGAGTTGTATCACCTGTTTCTTTCTCTGTTCTCATAAATGGTGCAGCCTCGGCTTTTTTAAATCCAGCAGGGGATTAAGGCAAGGATGCCCATTATCTCCTTTGCTGTTCCTCATAGTGGCTAAAGGTTTAAATCGATCACTATCGATTGCAATGAGGTCAAGGAGCTTCAAGGGTGTAAGAATGGGGGTGATTTTTGGATCACTTACTTGCTGTTTATGGATGATATCCTCATGTTCTGTGATGGGTCGAAGCAGGATTTGGAGAAGCTAAATGAGATAGTAAATCTTTATTGTAAGGCAACCGAGATGGGAGGTTACCATTGGAAAATCTATGATTTCATTCTAAGGGGTTGAGGAAGCTGAGAGGCAATACTATATGATTCTTTTCCCTTACAGACAGCTTGTTTTGGAAGAGGGACTGTCGTATCTAGACTTCTTGAAGCCAAACTCCTACAGGATTAGATACTAGACATGGCTGATTTCTAAATATGAGAAAATGATTTCAAAGTGGTGTTATCGGCGATCACTGGCTGTCAAAGGGTGGGAGATTGGTCCTTGTTAAAGCTGTCTTGGAGGCAATCCTGGTCTATTGGATGACCTTCTCATGGATTCCGAAAGGGATCTTTGAGATTCTCGGATGGATTAGTTTCCGTTTTCTGTGGTCTGGGAGCGTGGAGAAGAAAGGCCTTGCTTGGACAAAATGGAATGCCCTTGTGATTCCAAAATCTGAGGGAGGTTGGGGTATAAACAAATATTTTTCACTTCTCTACGGCCCTTGCGGCCAAGAGCATTCGGAGGTTGATTCAAAGTAGAGGGTTATGGTTCCAAGCAGTACATCAAAAGTATATTGCTCCGGAGTCTGTTGAAGGCTGGATCCACAGACCTCGTAACTCCTGTCATAATGTTTCAGTGATATGGAAGGCTGTTGTTCTCTCTTTTCCTCGGATAGGTGATGGGCTCGCTTGGAAAGTTGGTAATGGCTTTAGTGTTCGACTTGGGGAGGATCCTTGGGTGGAGAGGGGATTGGACCATCGCTTAGCTGATCATATGATCCAAACTCTGAGACAGAGGGGATTCTTCAGTCTTTCAAATATTGAGAAATCAGCAACAACTTCCATTTGGGGTCAAGGTTGGTGCTCTGCAGATTATCTGGGGTTTGACGGGGATGATGCTAGGATATGGGGTCGTTTTGTGGCCAGATTGAAAAGAAGTCATGTTTGGATACTAGCAAATGAAGATATGTTGGTATGGACAAGATCGCACTCGGGTGTATATACACCAAAATCTGGTTATGTAGCTCTCAGTTCGGTGGGTTTACAAGGTGAAGGTGAACGGTGGTGGAAGGCTGTCTGGAAGTTTCACTGCCCATCAAAGATCAAAATCATTATGTGGTTTTTGCTCTGCAACAAGGCTTTTATGTGGGACGTGCAGCAAAAGAGAAATAGGGTTGGGCCTGTAAGGTGCTCTCTATGTAAATGCTATGAGGAATCAGAATTTCATTTGGCGTTGGGATGCCCATATACCATACAGGTATGGAAGGAGATTGAAGGTTTATCTGGCATTAAGAATGCAAGGTTTGGTCTTTCAATAGAAGACAGTCTTAGGAGATGGTGTTCAAATCCACTGGTCAAGTATTATTGTGATGGTTATATGTTGGCGCATTTGGCAGGCTAGAAACTCTAGTTTATTTGAAGATAGGCCGATTCCTCCTTTGCAGGTGGCAACTCAGGGTATGAGTATTATAAATCACTTTCCACAGGACAAGAATGATGTTGCTGTCAGAAAGGTGATAGTTGAGGACCTGAGGTGGTCAATAAAGATTAACACTGGGCTTATTTCGACGGTGCAGCTCGAGGCAATGCTAATTCTTGCGGGGCTGGCAGTGTTATTCATTTGGATGCTGATCAGTGTTTAAATTTCAAAGCGGGCCTCGGGTCTGGCACTAACGATTACTCTGAACTAATGGCCCTCAAGTTGCTTAAGTTGTTGGCAGTTGAAAAAGACATTTCCAGATTGCAGGTTTTTGGTGATTCGCTGAATGTGATCAAGTGGATTCGGTTTGATCAGAATTGCTATAACATTATGCTACAGCCGCTATTGGAGGAGATCAAAAGATTGGCAGAGCACTTTGATTCCATTTCTTTCTGTCACTTGTATAGGGAAAGGAATTCTGATGCAGATATGCTGTCTAAAGGTGGTCGCCTTTCCTTATGGAATTTGGCACATTTGTGAAGAAGCAGTGGATCAAATCGTGGAGTACTATCATCCTCTATTTCATGATCAAAATCTTTTATTTATATCTGTGCATATGACTTCTATGTCTTTATGATCTGGTTGTTCGGATATTGGATCTTGTGTTTAGATTCATGAATATGTCATTTGGATTCGATCCTGGTCATAACTATAGGATCTAGCAGCTATTTGATCTCCTTGGAACATTTGTTGGGTCCATGGGACAGATTTCTATCTGATTGTCGTTTTCTGTGATTAGGATACTTGTCAAGTTGGGTGTTGGTATGTTGATGACTCTTGAGCTGGGCTGTTAGCACACAGTTCCACCTTTCCTTTTTTTTATTTGTATTCAGATCTTTGTCATGCGTTTGAAGCATCTGAAAAGTTTAACTTCGCTTTTTTACTAATAAAGTTACGATCTTTTTCTGGGGAAAAAAATGTTTTGGATTCATTATGTGAAGTTATACAGTGCATATTTTGTCATCAATTTCACTTACAAGCATACTAGTTTAAGTGCTAGTTATTTTGGGCAAGATTGGATGATCACTAACATCATTTAGAGGGTATTTCAGATCTGATTTGCAATCCTTCCACATGAAAAACCTTCAGCCAGATCCAACTTCTTCCATTTCTTACACCCATTAGATTCCACAATGTAGTCTTCCACTTTATTCCTGATGGATTCAAAAAAGTAACTAATCAGTTCATTGTCTCTTACATTATAACTGGTGTTGTAAGCCTGTTTTGTTGCAGAAATTTTCTTGCTTGCAGAGCAATAGTTTCATCATATGTTGATTCTAAGATTTCAGGGAAAGTTTTGAAGTTTTTCCCCAACAATTTATATTAATGTGCCGTACGTTCAGACATCTAAAGAATTCAGAGTTTACATGCTATTCAGTTCTGAACTGCAAACAGTTTCAGATACCTGTTGTGTGCAGTTTTCGTCACAACTTTCAGCCATTGACCATTCGTAAGGTTTGTGTCAGTTTTCATCACAACTTCAGCCATTGACCAATCTTAAGGTTTGTCTGCAATGATCTAAACCCATCTAATTCTCAGTCAGATGTTAAATTATACAGAAGAAACAATTCGGTTTTCTCCTGAACAGCTACTGTGATCTGCATCAAGAGCCCAGGAGGTTGTGAGGAGGAAAATGCTACAGCTAGTTAAGCAAGGCAGACCTGCTCAAGCAGAGTTACAGATTGTAGAACATGCAATAGAAACTAGTATATAGATGCAAAAACAACTATTACGCATTCAACACACGAGACTTGGGAGAATAATACCACTTCTATTAAAATGAAAGAATAGGGTAGAGTTGAAATGTGAACAATGCGTGGTAAGGCTAAGACAGTAAACTCCTGTCATCAGAAGGGGAATGTTCCTTGCTGATTTGCCTAGACTGCAAGTGACCAGAGAGACGAGGAGAGCAAGCTCCTATGACCAAGATGGGGAATGCATCCTACTGATTTGTCTAGACTAAAAGTGAGATACATAGTGTGAGAATCATGAGATATGCAAAGCATGCAAGTATTCTGACTATCTGGTTCGGCTCTCAAGGGTTTGACTAACAGATGACCAGCCAACTGATGGCCAACCCTTAAGCAGATGTATCTGTTTCATATTTATACAACTCTGCGAGGAGGGCACTTGCAACAATATGCAATAAAGAAGGAGAATAATTACAAGTTGTTCCATCTTCCATGTGTGACAATTGAACTTCCTCCGGATGGGCGTGACAGTTATGCTTTTGGCTTCAACGGTTACGCAGTTGATTCCCTTGCACGCCGCAGAACTGGAAAGGCGCTACTTGGGAAGCCACGCAAAACCGAAGTCTCCAAGTGGATGCTAAAAGAAGAGCCGTTGCACAAAATTTGGGGACTACATAAGAGAGTATTGTGAAGTTGTCACAAGGCTGAGCGAGGCAAGCTTAGCTCACAGGGACACAAGATGTCATTGATGTTGCGAGGCGTTGGAGGCCTTGCACAGGGCACAAAAGTGTGATCTATTCTGGGCAGGCACAAGACCTTGGCACTTTTGCATGCACAAGTTCTGCACGGGATTGCAATCGAGCGCAATTCGGCCATGAGATTTGTGCATGTGTGTGCTACGAGTGGCATGCAAATGAGAAGTGCACGTTATATGCTTGCAAGGAACTGCAGAAGTTGTGAGTGTTGTGAAACAAGTGTGCAGTATTGCAGAAGTTGCAAAATTCGTCCATGAGATTTGTGCATGTGCGTGCTATGAGGGGCACGCAAATGAGAAGTGCATGTTATATGCTTGCACGGAACTGCAGAAGTTGTGAGTGTTGTGAAGCAAGTGTGCAGTATTGCAGAAGTTGCAAATATTGCGATGGTGCAAGTCTGTAGGAGCTGCAAGCAATGTGTTGTTAAGGCAAGCTCTGTGCAGAGTATGAGATGCCACTAGGTTCTACGAGGCTCAAGAGGCTCTCCATAGAAAGAGAAGTAATGCATGATGGTGAGCAAAGGTTCTGTAAAAAATAATGTGTGTTGCAGGTACACAACGCAGATGAACTCCAAATGAGCAATGCACAGGCATACAAGTCGCGTTCATTTTATGTAGTACAAAACGTTTTGACAACTGAATAGATATAACTTTATAAGGCAGATGGTTCAATTGATAAGTTAATTGTCCAATGATTTGATTGATGAAAAGATGAGGAAAAATTACTTTTCCTATTTTGTGACCTAGAGGCACAAAGTTTTCAAAAAGTACAGATGCATCTGATTGAACTAAAGACAACATAATTATTAAATGAATTGCTGGAATCATGGGAACAATGGATTTCCTTCCTCACAAAGCTCTCTAAAATCGTGAGAAGTTCGCTGCCAAAATTGTGTCCTCTGACTTCCAAACCCCGTAATTTAAAAACTTAATCTTTGCTCTCAAGCCCATATGCAATGGCCCTTCTTTATCATGCTCCAGTTAGTTGCAATCCTGGGAAGGAAATAGTGTATTTGCCCAAGAAATTGAGTCTAAAGACAATTTATAAAAATACAAAAACAATCAAAAACAAGGGGGAATGCACAAAAATCAAGTGTTGTGATGCTAAATTTTTATGTCTTCTCCCGCAGTACAAGGTTTGATTAGGTGATTTGTCAAATTATAAAAATTTCCAAAATCCTTGAGTCCCCAAATATTCACCAAACATTAAAAACAAAGTCATCCTAGAGCTTCTAGGGATAAGGTGGTAAATTGAGAAGTGGCAAACGCCATGTATTCACACTCACCTTGAGTGCAAGAAGACCCCAACCCTCAAAGCTCAGGTAAGAGGAAACATCATGCCAGGACAAGGCAAATGAAGAAATGAAGACCTGGCCTCCCATTATTGTTAGGGTGCTCTACGCAGGTGAAGGAGCGATCCATACATCTTCAGAAATAAAAATAAAAATAGTGGAGGAGATGGCAAGCAGTGTGATTAGCAGGGCGATTAGATCATAGCAGCAGCAATGAGTACAATATCTCAATGTCCATGGGTATCAAGGTACAAATCAAATGAACAAGTATGAATTGAATGTTCAAAAAAGGTGTGGTTGTATCTGCAAATGCAGAAGTGAAGTTTACCATCAAAGATTTTTGTGCAAGTGAGGAGAAGATTGTTGTCAAAAGTCAATTTCTTACAGGTAGTCATATTTTGGAAGCTTTCAAGAATTGATTTAAAGGAGTGCTCATATTGTAAAAATCTAAGAAAGCCGAGGACATTGCAAATTTTGGGAGCTTTCAAGAATTGATTTAAAGACGGTGCTCATATTGTAAAAATCTGAGAAAGCGGAAGACATGGCAGGTTAGATGATTAGACAAATTCTTGTTACAAAACAAATTAAACCAAGAGGGGACCTTGTTAACAAGGTCTACCTATGCCAAAAGCTGTCTCTTCCTAATGAAATGTACTTTGCCACTTGATTATGCTAAAATGTAAAATAATAGCCTAATCTAATGCAAGTTTGCAGTAAATAAATGAATACTAAAATAATGAAACCAAGCAACTAAGCAATGAAAATATAAAACCCTAATGTGCAAAGAGGGTTAGAAGAGCCTTAGCTGATTCACAAATTGCTAGAGGTTGTTGGACTGTGTCGCAGTGGAGACCAGCTGAACAGAGATGGAAGAACTTCACACAGAAGCCCTAAAACTTGCAGATCTGGCAGATTGGACTAGATTGGGGGCGCTGAGAGGGATGAGGACACCCGTGGGCGCCTTGGTCTTGATTGCGGGCGCCCGGTCTGCGTAGATACTCGAAGACCTCCTCTGAGGTGTCGCAAGATGTTTGCACTTGTTCGCTCTTGATCGCCTCGAGGTCACTGTAAGGCCGCCGAAGTACCTGCAAATCTAGAATGAATGAATCACCTGCAAAACCCCAAACAAAGCATCAAACCCTAAAAAAAAAAGGAAATGAAGGGGTCGAACTGTCCTCAGCTGCCAAAATAATGGACTCAGAATTGAGCACTGCACTACATCTCAGACCCAATGTAGTTATGTGTGTGTGCGGAATTGTGCCCTAGGTTGCTCTTGTGCTAGTCGCACTTTGTGAGTAGCGAGCAAGTAACTAAATGTAGAATGTAAATAATGTGTGCATGGAAACAATAGACTCCCTTCCTATGAAGTGTGATGTAGATGAACCACCTTTGTCCCTTGTGATGGAGCTAGATGGATGCAAATGGAGTTATAGATGCCTTTGATGGATGCAACCTTAGGTGGAGATAGTAGATGCTTAGTGCTTGGTCCTTTATTATGATCACATAACTTTATATTTATATGATTCATTCGCTTGAATTTCGTAATTAACCCCGAAAGGGCCAACTACAAAAAGATAAGATGCTCAAACAGCTAGAAAGGACCAGAAAGTGTGACCAAAGTACAAAGAGGATAAGGGTGCCCAGAGAGGAACGGGGGCGCCCTGACGCCTCGGCGCCCTAGCCCGGGCGCCGGTGTCCAAAATGACAAATGCCGAAAGGTGAAAAGACAGACTGAGCAAGTAAGAGTGCAAGACTGAAATCAAAAGCATAAAGCAAAGAAAGGTGGCCAAAGACATGGGTTAATCAATACTTTTCTTACTTAGGAACCATATGAATAGTAGTATGCGATCGAGACTAGATAATTACCCAAAGTGCATGATTTTGTGTCTACACCACTACCCTTAATCATGTAATTGTTGATCCTGTCAAATATTTGGAGAACTAATAGGTCTATGCGAGAGAAAATAAAACTCAAAGAAGACCACCATGCTCCTCGACGGAAATAAGGCTTGTCGCGAGCATGAGGAGAATGCCATTGAGAAGAGAGCACAATAGCATGGTGATCAGACAACATTAAAAATAGAAACGTGGAGAATATGGGAAAAAAAACTAAGTGCACCCAAGAACCTTGGGAGGATCACAAAAAAATGGAAAAGTTCCAAGCACACTTTACCAAAAAAAAGCCTTGGATGTATCGAAGATATCGATACTTTATTATTTAACCACTTTTGGGGTATGGCACACACACGAGAGAATCTTCAAGTTTTGGATACTTGTACAGGATATTCGACCAATCAATATTAAAGTGGGAATTTGCATCTTGTTAGAAGGCATTCGAGTTGGTGTTCTTGGAGACAAAGTACATAAAGAACATCTATTCACATTTCTAAGATGTTGTTTAGTGTAGAACCACAAGGTTGTGCTTCATTTGAATTTTTCTATTTTCTACAAATGTGGGAAGTGTACCAAGTTTTGAAAGACCAACGCAAGGATCGTAGGATTATGCAAAGAAATTCAATTTGGCCTTACTTTTAGCCTAAAGATGAGCTTCTTACTCACCATTTCTCCTCTTTTTTTTTGCATTAATTTATAAGTATTCTTCTAAATCCTTAAAAGTCTATATGTTTTGTTTACGAATTTGGAGAATTATCATAGATATGGGGAAAAGTCTTCATTTTCAAAACAAGCTTCAAATATTTTTCAGGATAATTGGAAAATATAGTCCATAGGAGATTATTAATTATCTCTAATTTTTGCACCAAACTTTGAAAGAGCTCAAGATGCTCACAAGTTTTAGAGGAATTCTTCATTTTCCATTTCCGTTAAGCTTCTATAACATATCAAGGGTTGTAAAAACTTGCATGGTTGGGGGTGATAATGGAGAAGAGATCGCAACCAAAGGAAAGGCACTTTTTACTACACACATATGTTGAGAAGCTTCACAACATATTTTTATGTTGTAAAGCACAAACATCTCAATTGTGTTTCTTAGATATGTGATGGCGAGTCCTTTAAAAAGTATCAAACTTCACACAATTTTAATATGAAGTGATTTTGGTCAAAGTCATCATAGTCCATGGTTAAACCATAAGCAAGAACATGACACCAAAAAGTTTGTAAAAAAACATAGTTGAAACTTTTGAGCTAACATGATCCTAACGGTAAAGCAGAAAATCATCCAAAATAGATGGACCCTAAAGTCCAAAAGTCATTGGAACCCATGCTCCTACATTTCTCTCATCAAAATAAAATCCAAAAAGAAATCAGTCGAGCTTTTCAAGGTTTTGGGGCTCCCTGGGTAAAATGGGAATATTATCCAAATTTTAAAATGGAATAAAGGTGCAAATAACCTCCAAAGTGCCAATTTCCCAACCAATTGTGTCAAAATCACTTTAGGAACATTGTCTAAAATTTAAAATAGCAACAGAGCAAGTATCTCACGTCGAAGTGCAAACCTCGTATGTTAAAAGTGTTATTAGTGTTGTATGTAAAGTTTGTTTGGGTGCCAAATGTCAAATAGTAAGACGTGCTATGTGTAACATCAATTTCAAGTAATCCAAGCTGGATCCGTATGCATGCAATGCCACCACAAATAGCACCAGCTCATCAGATCGCTATATGGAATCCAAAAAAACCAGCGGTGTTATCAATGGATTAGTTAGTATTTTGGCGATATCTTTTTCTGTTTGTCCTCTAAATTTAGTGTTGTCAAAGGCATCAGAAAAATGAACCACACAATTATGGGATTAAAAATCAATTTTAAGAAGGGGTCAATCAGGCTTATAACAGCAAAATCCACCGCGATAGAGATGTGCAGCGAGCGTATTGACAAAGCAAACGTGCAGAAAATTTTGAACAAGAGATCCATTGGAGTTTTGACATCATTGTTTTCTGCATTATCATGCATTCATTTCTTTGTCTTACGATAGGCAGTAATAGGTAGACCGAAGGTTCATTTTCATGCACCAAGTGGGAAATACACAATTTAGGAAGTGATAAGATAATTCAAGGACAATAAAGACCAGTAAAAGTTGAACTAGCGATTCTAGAATTCTCCTGCATCCTATAGGGGGTGTAGTCTCCAACTAGAGCCATTGTTTGTAAACATTTTTGTATCCCTTTGGAACAAGGGTCTAACACCCATTTGCACTCATTTGGGTATAAATGTGCTCCATATGGGGTGTCTCCTTTCAAACAAAGGACATATAAAAAAATTCTTCAGTGCTGTAAAGCTTTACGACATTTTGGTTTTGATGCAATGTGAGCCTCATGTTAAGTTCGTAATGGATGCCCTGTGCTAATGCAAGGTTTAATGGGTATCACTTAAAATGAGAGATTGATTTTAAATAACATATAAATTGACACAAATATTTCGTAGAATCCAAATGTTGTTTTGGGATAGCATGCAAATGTAGTATTTCTTGGTCCAAAGTACAATTCATGGAACAAGAGGATGCTATGCAAAGACGTGACATGTCTTATGCTCTTGGTTTATTGTGAGGTTATTTCAATCCCATAAGTCATGTGTAAGTGAATGTCTAAAGGTCCAAAGTTAGCATTGGAATGTAGATGCGATTAAAAATGAAATATGGGGTTAACTTCAAAAGGTGCCCGTGCTTAATCTGAAAGGTTCATACAAAACAAAAATTTCCAGGTAGTTACAAGTTAATTATCGGCAGTTATGAGCAGTTGTATCACTACCACTAAGCTTTAGTTTTAGTATAAAAGACAAGAAATTAATGAAAAAGAGGTTCCTCTTCTCTCCCGCCAATTTCGGGCTTGTAAACTTGTGTTGTCATCTTCTTGGTTTTGGATGGTTTATTTCTGGCTAATGGATAAGACAGACAATGTCATGTGTTGATTATTTGAAGATAGTAGTAACAATGTGTTAGAAGAGCAAGTGCAGATTGTAGAGATTAGATTTTAATTATGGGAAAAATTAATTGATTTCTTCTCATCAACTTTAGCACAGCTGCTTCATTTGATAGAAACATTATTTTCTTGATATTGATTCTGGTTGCACATAAAACTTTAGCACAGAAGCTTGCATTAATCAAGGACTTTGAATCTTTTGCCATTTATCCAAAATGTATTGGCTGTACTTTGAGTTGTGGGCAAAAAAGGGTTTAATTTGCCTCTGCCATACAATCATCATTCATACATATTTTGTCGTGGCCATTCAACCGAGAAAGGAGAATTATGATTTCTGCATGTTACATTTCTATTGGTTTCTTGGAGAAATTCTCGGCCTTTAGTTTTGCTCTTACTCACCACCCTTCAGATCAATAATTTCTCATGTTCCTACTTGCTGGAAATTAAATGCAAATTGTATCATTGTTCCTACTTAATTATGAAGAAAGTAAAAACATTCCTAGGATCGACTCTGGTTGAACATAAAGTGTGAGCTCTTTTTGGGTGTTAAGAGAATTTACATGTGCATTGTGGATCACACGAGTGCAGCTTGCATTGGTCAAGGAGTCTGAGTTTTCAACCATTTATCCAAAATCTATTGGGCATTGGTCAAGGACTTTGATGCCATTTGAGGCAAATTCAACCATGCGTATTTACCCCAACGCTCAAATTCCCTAATTTATATTATTAAACCATCCAATAATTAAATGCAAAACCTTGCCTCGACGATTGCAGCTGTCAATCCCAATGGTGGCTCTACGTCCTCTCATCATAGCTTCGAGATGCACTGATAATGGTTAATCCAAAGCTCCATAAACTCAAAAATTCAGATAGCAATATGTCAAATGAAGGGTCTTGACCCCTATTTATAACCTCCGAACAAACATTTCAAACTTTCAAAAATACTCCTCAAATTCATAAAAACACCATATTTTGCAACTGTAGCTCCTATTGAAAAACCAAAAGAAATGCCAGTTTCCTGGCACCACAAGGAATTTAAAGGTATTTACAGAAAAAATTGTCAAATTTTGGAAAAGTCACTTATTTCTCAACCCTATTAGACGGTCTACCTGCGCGTCTATGCACTTTACACCCTTTCAGGTCATCCAAACCTAATTTAGCCTCTCCTTTACAAGTTATCCAGACCAACTTAACACCTTTATATATTTTTGGGTCTTCCAGACCTAAGTTAACCTTCTCTTTATAGGCTATTTCGACCTAACCTAGAACCTTTATACCATTTTGGGTCTTCCGAACTTAATTTAGCCGCTCCTTTATAGGCTATTGCATTTTTCTTTGTAGTCTTATATCATTAGGGTTAATATGAGCAGCTTTTGGGCCCGCCACGATCAAGACAAAGGATCATGCCTGCATTCACTTTCACAGAAAGGTAAGTCAAGTTATGCCTATTTCATTATATGTACAACTTCTCAATTATTTCGATAGCCATTTATTTTGAAATCAATATTATGTTCATCTCCCAAAGCACCATTCCTTGTTACACTATTGTGACACATGATGAGCTTTAGATGGGGCATATGTATACACCTTAATTTTGCTTACTAAGATTTTTGTTTAGGAGCCCCGTCGGTGCTTTAATCTCCTTAAATGTACATCTTAAAGATTAGGCCAACTTGTTACACTTTGTGAGAAATGTGTTGTGGCATTCACTTCCTACTACCACCTTAGATCACCTTCACACCAGCTTCAATTGTCTTCTTAGGTTCTCAATCCCCCCACCGACCCTCTTCTCCCCTCTTCTACTAGCACTTAGCCGATGTCTATAAATGATTTTTTTATTTCTAGGGTGTAAGTTTGTATTTATAGGGTTCCCATTTTTCATTTCTCAAGATATCATCAAATAATCTACTTTGTTCATACTAGCAAATTCACCTAAAGAAATAGACTTTTGGTTTTAAGGAGCTTACACCAAGAAAGACAAGTTGACATATATTGGGCCATTGAAGATACCAAGAATAGGAGTTGAACCGGCAATGTCTAAGTTAGTCTTTGGAGTCCCCATCTTGAGGTTTACTTAGATCTTCCACCTATCCATCTTGGCTTCACCCACAACAATATCTCACAAAGAACTACAAGCAAACGGAGAAGATTAATGCACTAACAAGTCAACCAAGGGAAGTATCCCTAACCTGCATCTAGTAAGGACCTACACCTTACATATCATAGCAATTGTATGTAGATTCCCTTATAGATCCATTTCAACCTCTTGTGCATGCGCACTTGTTTATAACCCCAAACCATTTTGTGGACCGATAATTTGTGTTGGCTCTTGAATGGCATTTTAGCTTTTCCTAATTTAGAAGATCCTTCATATGATCCACAACGTGGGGCCCAGAGTGTCGGTGTAGTGGGCATAGTCATGTTTGGCAACAAGTTATGGATTGTAAAATGTGCAAAGGTTATCCTAAACCACAAAAAAACAATGCATTTGAATGCGGAAATCTAATATGAAGAATAATGCAACTTCTATTCAATATGCAAAACAGTAAACATACAAGCGTACAAGATTCAATAAAACTAGGATCGCAGGTTCTTGTGATCGAAGGAAGACTTCTTGACTTGTCTAGGTTGAATAAAATAATATAGAACTCTAGATGTGTTTGAATGGTTTATGGTGCTCTCAATCTCTCGATGTCATCCCTAAGAGTCGATGCACAATACACATTTATACATGTATGATTACAAAGGAGGTAGCTACAACTAAGACAGATACAAGAAGAGATACTTTCAAAATGGTTCATCTTTGTTGGTCGAGTAACGGTTGTGTTTTGCTGCATGGCATGGTGACAAATGTTCTATCATGGCTCTAGCGTGGAGTGTGCCATTTAGTGTGTCATGGGTAAGTGGGATGCTAACATGTGGTCGCAAATTGTGGAGGTCCTACACAAGATTGTGGAAGAGTGTGAAGCACTATGAAACAAGGCACTACTTAGCCGAAATGTTGTAAGGCCTACGATACTCTCAAAGTTGTCATGGGATCTTATGAGAAGATGTGATGTGTTACGTGGCATTGCAAGAAGTTGCAAATGTTGCATGTCTCTACGAGATGTTGGTTGCAGAAAGCAAGACACTATCAAGCCAAAATGTTACAAGGCTTGCAATACTCTACGAGCTACAAGATCTTACGACATGTTGTGATGTGTTGGCGCACCGAGAGAAGTTTTGAAAGTTGCATAACTCTGCGAGATGTTGTGAATGTTGTGATATGTTGTGTGAAACTACAATAGGTTGTGAGAATTGCAAAGCGAGTTGCAGCATGCATAGGACTAAAAGAAGCCATACACCAAGGTACTTTGTGAGGCTCTGCGAATGGCGGAAAGCGATGTGTATGACACTATGTAGCAAAGGCAACATACTACAAGAGTTGTGCCAATGCTACAATGTACCACATGTCTATGTGCGTGTCGTGAGATGCCACAAGGCTAAGGAGTTCAAAGTCCTTCAAAGAAGTGAGGAGGCTTGCATGGCTACAAGTTATGGCCAAACAAGTTGTGCATGGGTTCATTCACCCTTTTTCGACAAGCAATGGTCCCCATTGCATCTTCCATTAGTCAGTAGGGCTGAACCTGAAGTTGTTGAAGGTTATAAAACTTACCTTGATCAACATATTGCCCAGCCTTGTCCACTCAAAAGAACCAATGTGTGCCTTAGTGAGTGCGAGTTTAGTCACTTCAATGATCTAGTCCTTTTCTACATGATGCAAGTATCTGGGATCAAAATCAAAAGGATGTGGCATTGCTAACTCGAGTAGTAGCTGGAAGTAAGGCTTAAGGAGCTTCATATTGAATACTAGATGAAGACCCAAATCTGGTGGCAAATTAAGAACGAATGTGTTCTCAGTAATTGCCCACAAAATGGTGTAAGGACCATAACATACAAGCTTGATCTTCTGGTGAGGACCCTCGAAGTGTTCTTTAGCAGATACAACCAAACTTTGTTGCAAAAACTTCTGCAGTAAGGTCTACTCTATGTGCAATCACTATTTTTCCTCACAACTCAACCGTGATCGAAGTATTGAATCCTACGCCACCTAGCCAACAACCCAAATGTTGGAAGATGCCTACAACTACTTTCTACCCTCAAATATGTATGGAAAGCAACAAATCTGAGAATTAACTCACACCTACAAACACAAGACTTAAAATCCTTGACACTAGATTGATGTTATTACACGCACCAAACTCCACAATAGGACTTATAATCCTTCCTCTCGATAGCAAAATTGATGTAGTCATGGTTAGGGATCTGAGTGAAGGGATGCCTTAGGACATGCAGCCCACAATCCTCAAAGTTAGATCTCACCAAAGCAAGACCTCACGAACAACATATAAGAAACAAAAGAAGCTTCTTCTATTAATATAAGGAAAAGATTACAAATCCAAACACATTCTCATAACCCACTTTGCCAATCCTATGGAAAGACTATGTAGAAATTCCTTAGGGGAACTTAACCATATGACCTATCATAAGCCAAGCTTGCGGACTCTACATAGCTTCTACTAAACTAGACCTAACTCCTCAAACAATGGACCTCTACAACACTAACTTTTGTCTCGATTCAACAACTAATCAATAGACTACCTTCCGATAGATAGAAAAATGCCCTACACATCTATTGTTCCTTTCTATTTATAGAAACAAATGGGGGAAATAAAGATACCTTTGCAAGTAAAGATACTCTTGTAAAAATTCCATGGATCCCATCAACCAGTTTGTAGGTATACCAAATTGCTAGGTTTTTCCTCGGGCAAAGAAAACGGATTATAGCCCACGTGTGTTCCTTCTAAATGTATCGATTTTGACACGCAAGCAAAAGAATGTGCTTCAAGAAGGGCACAAAAAGTAAAAATCCGTCTAAAAGAGCTAAAGGATTAAAGACTAAAAAAACAATAATTTTCCAAGCACGGGCGCAAGTCCTTGTAAATGTGCATTTGCACACGGTTTTTTGCGCAAGTCTCTAGTTGTGCAAATGGTTTCACAAAATTCCAAGTCGAGTCAAAGCCTCCTCTCATTCAAACAACAAAATGCACAAGTTTTATTTCTTATTTAGAGCAACGCAAGTTCGCGCATGAACCCAAATGCTCCTGCATCATTCACCTCGGGTAAGAATAAACTTGAGCTCTTACTCAAGCATGTTTTTGAAGGTCTTCAATGGGATGGCCAAGCTTAACAATTTCCACAATGTTAAGCCAAGATGCATCCTCAACTTCTTTACCCTTCCATTTTACCAAATTTTACCCTTCAATTTCCACATGTTACCTTCACTATGCATTCATCCAAAATGCATTCAATTTCTTTACGTTTATTTTCTAGTAGTAGGCATCTATAGTCTATTTCTGTGTGGTCTGCTTCATCACTGGTCCCCCCTCTTAAGTACGAGTATATATCCACAACAATGAAGATAGCCGAAATGTCTATCCCCTTTAACACTCAATCTCATATGCACTCAGCTCAAACTTCTTCAAGTCTCTACATGGTTTAATCATCTTTCACTTGAGCTTATCATATGTTCCTCTCCGAACCTCTCTTTGCACGCTTATGCAATGGCCATATCTCCAACTTGAATTCCAACTCTTTTCTCCTCAAATATGTGTGTTGATTATATTGTGCCTTACTCTACTCCAGCTCTTTACACACTTACTTGTGCACCTTCGTCATGTACCACACAAAATCTTCAGCTTTAGCACTTCTTCCCTTTTACTGCGGTAAGTCTCGCAAATCCTCTTGGAACCAATCCATAAACAATCTAGAAAGGTGGCCTCTCAATGCTCGTGTTTGTCCATCCATATGTGGATAGTACGCAAAACTAAATTATAACCTCGTGTTCATCTTCTTCCACTGTGTGTGCCCAAAATGGCCCACAAACTTTTTATCTCTATCAAACACGATATTGTGCGGCAATCCATACTTGGTACCATCATTTTTCAAACCGAAGAGCACGACAACGTAGCAGAAAGTACATTGCAGGATATGAACGGTGTCTTGTGCTAATTATGGGGTAAAATATGAATCTTGTTATGCCCCGAGAAGTCGTTCATGAGTGACAATATCTCCAATACAAGGTCATATCAACAATAACATCTATGGGGGAATAGGAAAGTTGTCCTTTGGGCAGGCCAAGTTAAGATTAAGAAAATCTATGCACGTGCAAACTTTCTCATTCTTCTTGAAGACAAGGTCAATGTTGGAAACTGTCAAGGATAGTCAAAGGCTTTTATGAGCGGCCCAAATGAGTTTCTCAACTTCTTTCTTGACCAAACAATAGACCCAAGGGCCATAAGATGCTACTTTTGGCGAATAGGTCGCATGCCTCAGAGGTCATGACGTTGTGAACCACTATAAAGGGAATTCTTCCTTCAATGTCCACATATTTCCCAATGAATATGTTGGTGTATTCATGAAGTTGAGAACAAGAGGTTCCCTTTCTTCACAAAAAAGGAGGATGTTGATCTTAACAATCTTAGGCTTCATTGTGGAGCTTATGTTAACATCGACAAAATCCTCAATCACCATAAGGTTACCCTCATTAAAGCAATTAAGGGCAAGAGAGAGCTCTTGGTCGAACTTCTCATAGTCCATTTTGGAAACTTCTACTTGTATGGGTCCTATGGGGAGTCATTTAGGAGAAGTTAGTGAGATTTCAAGATTGATTCGATGACAAGGGGGAATATCGTCTTTACAAGGGGTCTTCATGAATTTCTTGTAGGCCTTCCACTCATTAAAAATGTGTCGTACATCGAGTAATATGTCTTAACACTCAAGGAGCTCATCTTGGGCAATGAATTCCTTGTGGGAGGAATTCACCACGCCAACTAGTGTCTTAACTTCTTCTTGACAAATTGGGAGACCCGAACAAGTTTCTCAAATTCTTCCTTGACTAACTAGGAGATTCAAGGGGCCATAGGGGCACTTGCTTTTGGCAAATGGGTTGCATTACTTTTAGGTCACAAGATTGTGAACCACTATAGAGGGATCCATTCCTTCAATGTCTACATATTCCAAAATAAACATGTTCGTGTATTCGCGAATCGGTGTAGCAAGAGATTCCCTTTCTTCAAGAAAAAAATGGATTTTGTTCTTAACAATTTTGGGCTTTTCGGGAGTTTAGGTTAACATTGACAAAATCCTCAAGCACCATAGGACTACCCTCTTTCAAGCATTCGAGGGCGGTAGAAAGCTCTTGATCAAGCTCCTCGTCATCCACCTTAGAAACTTCTACAACAAGGGTACTATGGCGAGTCACTGGAGAGATCATAGAGATTTCAAGATTGAGTTAGTGACGGGGAGGAAGACAATCATTACGAAAGGCCTTCATGAATTTCTTAAAGGCCTTTCCTCATCAAAGATGGTGTTGTGCATCGTGTTTGTGGAGTAACACTTGTGGAGGTCATCTCATTAGCATATTCCTTAAAGGGAGGGATTCACAATGCCAACTAGTGTCTTAGTTACTCTCGGGACCTAGATGAGGCTTATGCTCGAATGGAAGAGGTATATCTACTGAGAGATATCTCCAAAGAGCAAAGGACCGAAGTGGCATTGGAGGATGTAACAAAAGCCTCCTTACATGTCTTAGGGTGATGCTAAGTGGCCAAGAAGTGAAAAATTTCGTGTACTTGCTAGAATCAAACTCATCAATCTTGACAAAGCAATGATTGTCGACTAATTTGAGGGTTGAAATGGCCAAAGCTTCATCTTTGTATTTAGTCTTAGCATTCTTCTAGGCCCATGGGCCAAGATGAACCTCTTACGTGAGTCTCACCTTCGCTCTCGAATGAACTACGCAAAAGGTAGCAAAAGTGATAGCTTGCACGGTAGTTGTCCAAGGCTAACCAAGAATCATATTGTATGACAATCAAGGTTTAGCACACAAAGTTGCACCTTGACCATTTTGGGTCCAAATTTGACCCAGAGCTTGACATTACCAACTAGTACAACTCTATTGTTGTTGAAGCCTACAAATTCATGGTACCACACCTAAATCTTCTAAAAACTAATTTCCTGAGCTTCAAACACCCACATGGGAAATGTCCAAACTTTATCCTTTGTCGACAATGCATGGCTTGATACAATGCGTTGACAGAGGTCTCTATATAAAAAGGAATGTGAGGCCTCTTTTAGAGGATCCCACGCCAAGGAGCTTTAACGGGTCAAAGCTCAAGAGGGGGCTATTACTAGGAGTGTGAGAGTTATACAAGACTTTGGGTGAACTCGCAATGAAACCTCCTTAGAGAGAGACCCACGTCAAAAACAAGCACACTCTAACTAGGTAGAGAAGTAGGAGATCCCAAAGGAAGATTCCGGTGGAGAGGCAAGCTCCTCTGACAGAGTAGGGTCAAGGCCTCACATGTGTAGGGATCTGCCCGCCAAAAGTAAACTCAAACATTGGTTAGCTGCCCCAAGGCTTCACCAAAGGGTACCATTCACATCTCCAAGGGGATCAATATCACAACCCAAATGTATACCAACGAAACACTCATTATTAGGACAATCATCTATATGGATAGAAACAATGAGTTTTTGTCCCCACATTTAGATTCGTCGCTCGTCAGTTGAATCAAAAGGATTAGAAGCAAAGGATTGTGACAATTGGGGATGAGATCGTTTCGTCTTGCTCTTGCTTTTCTACTTTGTTGCCTTCTTTTTCTATCCTTTTTTCCTTTTTTGAGTCGACAAAGGGGCTTCCTAAAGGTGTATAATTTACAATTAGAAGCCACAAGTATGTGTCTTCAAAGGGTTTCAATTCTTGCCTTCTTCGTCCTTCATTTCAAAGAAGGCACAATAATTCCATCTTTACTCTTCCAAGACTCCTTGTTCTCGTGGGAAAGAATTGAAGATGCCATCACCGCTTTGCAATTTGCTTGTGATCACAAAGAGATGACAAACCTCAAATAGGGGGAATACAAATGTCATTGCAAATCTCAAAGGATTCGAATTTTATACATTCATTCAAGGCTTCTTCATGAGGGGGACCTTAAAGTGAACCTCGCACCTCAATGCTCAAATAAACATGTCAAAGAGTTGGATATCGTTGAACCTTGTTCTACAAGAGTGGACAACCATACGCCAAACAAAAACGAATTTTAACTCACCATTATCTTGTGTCATGCTAGTGAGTGGTTGGATACCCAAATTAAATGGTCTAGCAATGTCAAAGAAAGGAATGAAATCCTCAACAAGAAACTAACAACTAGAGAAAGTATTTTATGGAAGATTTTGAAACCAAAAGAGAGCTTTAATCTATAAAGTTCAAGCGAAGAGCTTGAGCAAAATCCCGTCATCGTGCTCATAGCCCATGCATGCCATCATGAAGACATTAACGTGCTCTCGTGGCACATTCATTTGACTTGCCATTAAACTTCGCGAGTTCAAGCAATGGAGTACGGAATGGAGTGAGGGGTTTGGCTCGAACATGAAGAGCTAAAGGATTGCTACAAAAATCTTCATGGTGTAGGTTTATGGTGAGGCACCACTGACACTTGCATGAGTAGCATAAACCCTCACTCCTCGAAATGAATAGTCAAACAACCCATGATGATAGGGGCCCTCATGCTCATCCTCAAAATAGGGTTGTCTATATCGATGGACCCTAGAAGGAGATTATCTAAAACAAGCGGCTTGATACTTTTCATAGGAAGGTAGATGTTTATGAGCTTTGCGGTGAAGATAATTGTCCTTATAATATGCACTGGAGAAGACCAAACTAAGCAAACGACATCTCGAAGATGGTAGTCCGGAGAAGGCAACCGGGAGACATACCTCTCATGTGAGGTCTACACTCCTCACAAGGGCGATGATTAATGTAATAGTAGGAATCCCTATGCCAACAATGGGGATCAACATCTTCATTGGTAGACACAAAGATAGAACAAGTAGGAAGGGTAAGAAAATCAAAGTATCGGTTATGACCTCTATCTAAGAGTTCAAGATCCTTCGAGTGATCCCTATGGGGAGAATGTCTTCATCTATTTCTCGGAGTGTTACGATGTTTCTTATCAAATTACTCAAATATAGTCCACTTCAAGGGGGAAACCTCCAGAAATCAGAATAAATGATTAAATAGATTGAATGATATGATATGTGATGGTTTTGGGAGAATATCACCCATCCGTATTTGTATACATAAATACAAAGAGTCTCACCCCTTCACCTTATTTAGGTTAGCCTAACAAAATATTAAGAACTAATAAATGAAAGGTTAAGGTAATGCAATCCACTCAATAGCCTTAGTAATCATATGAAGATATAATGTTAGAGCTATAACATGCCCTTCCCCTTCGAGAAAGGGTTGCCCGCTAAAGAGCTCAAGTTGTTGTAGTATTAACTATTCATCTTCCCAAAGCACATCTTCAATCGGCAAGATGCTTCCATTCGATGATAAATTCTAGAATGATTCGATTTTTAGTTTCTTCACTCTTCTCTCGATAACTTCATCAAGTTCTATAATGAACTTTCCTTTTTCATCCCTTTTTCATCTACCTTAGGTAACTTTGACCCAAATGGGAGCTTGATATTGATTACTTTCATAGTGAGCCTTGTTTGGCTAGATGGAATAACCACAAATTTATATTGACCCTCATGTGCACTCTTCTCTTGATAACTTCGTCAAGTTCCATAATGAACTTTCCTTTTTCATCTACCTTAGGTAACTTTGACCCGATTGGGAGCTTGAGTACGATTACTTTCATAGTGACCCTCATTTGGCTAGATGGAATAACCATGAATTTGTATTAACCCTCATGTGCTTAAAAATCAGTCTTACGTACCTCCTCATCCTTTACTATAATTTGATGGTGCATTGAACATAAATCTAAGTTAGTAAAGAAAACAACGCCTTTCAATTCATCCAATAATGCATAAATGACAAGAATAGGAAACTTATCTTTGAGAGTGATCTTGTTGAAGTTCTTGTAGTCCAGGGACCTTCTCTCTGATTCCTCCTTTTTTCTAACCATAATCAATGGAGATGAATAAACATTTTTACTAGGACAAACATTCCATGATTCAGCCATTACCGTTACCAATTTTTTTATAGGGATGGCGGTAAGGTCTAATATTAAGAGGGATACTTCCTAGAATCAATTCAATTATATGATCATGATCTTGGATTGGAGGTAGGATATTTGGTTCTGAAAACCATTTGATGATGTTGAATAATTTCTGAAGATTTGACGGAGCATGGTTTTCTACATCATGTGCTTCTAAGAAATTTAGTTGTGCCACTATGCCATAAGATCCCTTCTTAAGTAATTTCTCCATCCTATGAGAGTTAATAATTTGGTTTGGTAGTGACTACATCCCACGTTAAGTTTGTACTTTTTCCATTCATACTGAAAACCATAAATAAGTCTTGAAAATTGAAAGACACTATTCCCAATTGTTTAAGCCATTGCACTCCCAATACTACATTTGCTCCCCCAATTGGGATGGCAAACATTTTTGAATCAAGAAGATAATCCCCCATTGAGAGTTTGATATGATGACATGTACCCCCACGAGAGAGAAGTTTTCCATCAGCAATTCTTGATTTATTATCAACTGGGGAAGTATCCGGGCAAGTAGTAACCATAAACCGTCAAAATATGTGTTATATATGAATTGGATGTTCCAACGTTGACTAACTTTGACCTAAGAATTTCCAAGTATGGAGTACCTTAAATCTGAAAGCTCAAATTTTATGAGGTTTCCAAAAATGTAAATAACTTAGAAAAATTCTAAATTTTGCGGCCTATATAGTGGATTTGTCAAAAACAATGAAATCGCAATAACTCGAGCAAATCAGATCAAAAGAGGCTGAAATTTGGTGTGAATACTTTTATCATGTATAAAAACAACCCTGAAAAAATCTCTGAAAAATTCGCAGATGTGTGCAAGATATGGTGGAAAAAAATTGTTGCCAAAAATTGATACTCCAATACCACTTGTTAAGATATTTCTTATCAAATTACTCAAATATAGTCCACTTCAAGGAGGATACCTCCAGATTTCAGAATAAATGATTAAATAGATTGAATTATATGATATGTGATGATTTTGGGAGAATATCACCCATTCGTATTTATATACATAAATACGAAGAGTCACACCCTTTCACCCTAATTAGGTTAGCCTAACTATTTATTAAGAACTAATAAGTGAAAGGTTAAGGTTATGCAATCCACTACATAACCTTAGTAATCATATGAAGATATAATGTTAGAGCTATAACACGGAGGAAAGGGAGCTTCCCTAGGTCTACGGGGAGAAGCATGATCTCGCAGCTAGGAGATTTGTCTTGCATAGTGGGGGATAAAGAGACAAACTAGCAAATAGCCTACAGCAACTAAAATCCAATATGCCGAGGTGCATTACTATAGGCCTAAGATCTAGGATCTAGTTGAAAACACAATTCAATAAATTTGATATAAATTTCTCGGAGGGATTTAAATCATGTGATCAAATTAGCTACTCAATCTATTAAAATTTGTAATTGAAAGGAAAAGCATACTAACTAACCATATGGCATATATGTTGTGAATGAACGTGAAACTTTCATCCGGATAAGCAAGGTGTCTTTGTATCTATCTCCATATAAGAGACGTGCATAGTCTACCAACCTGATTTCATGCATTCTTGATTGTTGTGATAGTGTGAAGGGGTGAATATGTCCATAATATGAGGCAAATGGGTGTGACTTCTTGGCTATTTCTACCATCCAAGTTGCAAAATGGCCTTAAGAGAGATAAGAGTTAGTAAAAGGATGGAATCCACCTGGGATTGCTACAAATCTGAAAACTCCTATGAAAATGCTGTAGGAAGAAGAATGAGAGTTGAAAGATCAAGAAAATGATGGGATTCTTGTGAAAATGATGTGCATGTGTTTAAAAGCATATGATATGATATGGAGGGAGTCTAAAAAGTCTCTTAATAATAATTTCAAGGTGGAAACCTTAAGACAATGGTCACAAAACAATTAAAAACAAGCAGGAGGGACAATACAGCGAATTTTTAAGAAAAACCACAACAGACCCACAAGCAGCTCTCTGGAAGGCCAGACAATGAGAAATGGCTGAGATTGGTGTGGTAGCCTTGCACAACACCTGACCTCGATCACTGCGTTAAACAACAGTGTAATACGAGCTTTACAAAATGAGAATCGTATTATTGTTCCTACTCGATTCGAACTTCAAATGACAACAGATTGAATGCAGTCTTTTTAAAATTTACTGTGACTAGTTGCTGAGAACGAAAACATGATTCAAACAACAAAACTTCATGGAAACAACAACAAACAGAACGAGCTTTAACGTCTCCGGGGTTTTTATTCCGCTAAATTGGTTAGGAGCGGTACTACCCTCATTTCTCTGATTCGCGAAGAACATGCCGAGAATGAATAGTTTGGCTTAAACACTGCGTTCTTATATTGACAAACCCTCGATGTCGCAAAGGGTACTCAGCTTCACTTTTACAAATTGCGCAGAAGCAGGGCCATCAACTTATCTTCCTGCTCCGCCTGGCCGCCTTGGAAAATTGTTTGGGCAAGGAATCCCATTCGCCAAATTATAAATTTCAATAGTCTTAAACTATATATCAAGTAGCATAACCGACAATATTTTAACAAGAAACATTGACAAGGAAAATAGGAGAGAGTACCAGGGATTGCTCTGATGCCCCTTGGTAAGTTGGGCTTCAAGCTTTTGACTGCTAGCGTTGGTGAATTGCATGACACCGTAGCCGATGGCGCCCGGTATAACCCCGCAAATTAATGCAAAGGTGTAGAAGAATTGCTTTGAATCCCTGCATGATCTCACTATCCATCTCCATGTACCGCTTTTCTCATACATAAATGCCATTGCGATTAAGATGATAAACCCTCCCAGCGCCCACAACACCGCTCCGCTGGATATATGTTTGAAAACCCCATGCGACTACTTAACCTACCTCAAATATGGAGAATTCTCGTTAGGCATTGCATTTCTAACGACCCCGCCTTATGGTAAAACTTGAATAGAATTTGGCCCTCCTCTCTTATTACCACTTTTGTGTTGGTTATGATTCAAGGATCCTTTATGGTCAAAAGTTTGTACAAGGCTTGTGAGGTTGTAATACCTTATTTGTGATGGGTTGGTGATGTTTTCATATGGAGGCTTTCATATGAGAATATTTGATTTTACCAAGGATGATGAAAACGTGAATTCCCAACCATTCATGCGCTCAAGAGATCATAACATCCAAAGGACGCCTATCATAATAGTGGAATTGTATGTCTCTCGCTAAGACATTTGGAATCAAAGTTCTTCAGTTGTATTGGAAGGGAATTGTTACTATTCAAAACCTTGTTTCATCCAGGGACTAGATTTCATGGCCCAAGCTCAAACTCGAGTACAACCTTACTAATTCAGGGCTTTTCTCCATTTTGAAGATTTAGGGATTCCTTTCGGATGTGATGATGTAGACGTTCAAAGCATTCGGACCTCTAGTTATTTAGTGGTAGGACTGCAATCGAATACTAATACCGATTTTAAAACTTTCTATGGGCTTGCTTTATCAAATTATCACCCTTTCTCACCGATCTCTGTAAATTGAATTCTCGTTATAGCTCAAGTTCCTCCCCTCGATCTTGGTTTACACGCCATAATCATGTCATAAGTCCAAACTTGAGCCCAAAATTACACATTCTATGTGGTCTTATCAAGGTCTTCCTCTAAGTGAAAGGCTTAAAAACATTGATGTTTCAAATCTTAAATATCTTGTGTGTCTTAGATCGAGACCTTCAAGCATATCTTTGGTTTTTCCCTCGAGCTAAAGACATGTGGACTGGATCTACTCCCTCTTTAAACCTTTCCACCCCAAGCCCTTCACATGGAAAATGGATTCTTTTGATGAACCTTCCTATTGGCCTAATTATATTGTTTTTCTATGGAATTCTTTTAGAGCTATTATTCTTTTCAATTATGGAAAGCTAGAAACACTACTATTTTAATAACGAAACTTTTTCTCAATAGTTTCCCATTAATGATAAAATCCTTATTATTTCTTTTGTTTTCCTATATATTCAAGTGTAGGTATGGAAGGTGGCTCTCAAGTTTCAACATTTGCAAAATTTTCTTAATCATTAAGAGAGTGCCCTCGCACCACGAGTTGGGCCTTCGGATCCTCCACAGTTGGGTTCTTCATTGCTTGTTAGAGGCAATGTCACTCATGAAGTCGCTTCTCATACCCTATTTGTGGTCACTTCTCTACTTTGCCACTACCTCAATAGTCTTTGGAGTCCTCCACCACCATGGGGAAGTTTCATTCTTGGCATGTTTGTTGTTGAGTCTGCATTCTCATTTGCACTTTCTAAAGTGCGCAAGGCGACATTATTGTTATGGGCTCTTTCACACCCAATTGGGAATTATGGTGCCACTGGATATGCAAGAAAAACCACATACCTTGGATGATTGGCCCACCCTAGATCCTTCAACAAATGAGCTTATTAGTTTGGGAGATCTCCCTCCCAAAGATGATTTGCCACCTCCCCCCGATGTTGTTATTGTTTGTGCTTAACTATTTTCCATTTGTCACTTTTATGTAATTTCTCTCTTTTGGTGTTCCTAATGGCATTTTGACTTGTGTTTCATATGTGTTCTTTGTCCGACATGGAGATCAAGTCATGAATCTTTCCAACCACCTTTTATTTGTAACCATTTCATATTGATTATTGAATAATATAGTGACATGTGTTCCAATAAAAATTATTGGGAAAGTATTTAGGAACTTAAAAATGGCCTAGTAACTTACATTAATTTATTTTTATATTGAGAATGACTTGGCAAGATTGGGACTCAAATATAGGTAGCTTCATAACAAGTTCCAACTTATTACCACTGGATTTCATGGCCCAAGCTCAAACTCGAGTGCAACCTTATTGATTCAAGCCTTCTCTCCATATTGAAGATTAAAGGATTCCTTTCGGATGTGATGATGTAGACATTTGGCCTTGACCTCTAGTTATTTAGTGGTGGACCTGCAATGGAATACTAATACGATTTCAAAAAAATGTATATGGGCTTCTTTGTATCAAATTATGAGCCCTTTCTCACCCGATCTCTACAAATTGAATTCTCATTATAACTTGAATTCCTCCCCTTGATATTGGCTTACACACCCTAATCATGTAATAAGTCCAAACTTGAGCCTAAAATTACACATTTTATGTGGTGTTTTACTTATCAAGGTCTTCCTAAATCTTAAATGTCTTGTGTATGCTAGATCTTAGACCTTCAAGCATATCTTTTGGTTTTTGCCCTCGAGCTAGAGACACGTGGACTTGGATCTACTCCTTCTTTAAACCTTTCCACCCTAATCCCTTCACATGGAAAATGGATTCTTTTGATGAACCTTCCTATTGGCCTACTTATATTGTTTTCTAGAGTTATTATTCTTTTCAGTTATGGAAAGCCAAAAACACTATTATTTTTAAGAACGAAACTTTTTCTCAATAGTTTCGCATTAATGGTAAAATCATTGCTATTTCTTTTTCCTATAGATTCAAGTGCGGGTATAGAAGGTGGCTTTCAAATTTCAACATTTGCAAGAATTGTTTAATCATTAAGAGAGTGCCCTTTGCACCACAAGTTGGACCTTCGGATCCTCCACGGTTGGGTTCTTCACTATTTGTTGGAGGCGTGCCACTCATGAAGCCACTTTGCATACCCCTGTTTGTGGTCGCTTCTCTACCTTGCCACTACCTCGATAGTCCTTGGAGTCCTCCACCACCATGGGGAATTTTGTTAATGGCTTATTTGTTGTTGGTTTGTCTCATTTGCACTCTCAGTGCAAGGTAGAATTATTGTTGTGGGCTCTTTTCCACCTAGTTGGGGAATCATGGTGCCACTGGATATGTGAGAAAAATCACATACCTTGGATGATTGGCTCACCTTGGATCCTTCAACAAATGAGCCTATTAGTTTGGGAGATCTCCCTCCCAAGGATGATCTCGCACCTCCCCGGTGTTGTTATTGTTTATGCTTAGCTCTCTATCATTTGTCACTTTTATGTAATTTCTCTCTTTTGGTGATCCTAATGGCATTTTGACTTGTGTTTCATTCGTGTTCTTTGACCAACATGGAGATTAGGTCATGACTCTTTCCAACCACCTTTTATTTGTAACCATTTCATATTGATTATTGAATAATATAGTGATGTGTTCCAATAAAAAATGATTGGGAAAATATTAGGGAACCTAAAACGGCCTAGGAACTTACATTAATTTTTTTAATATCGAGAATGACTTGACCAATATTGGGACTCAAATCTAGGTAATTTTATAACAAGTGCCAAGTTCTTACCCCTACACTAACTCTCAAGCTTGGGCATTTAATATTAGTTAAAGTGTATGATTTTATGTTTTGGTGCACGTGTCC
The DNA here is from genome assembly GCA_018340775.1 of Taxus wallichiana var. yunnanensis. Lineage (NCBI taxonomy): Eukaryota > Viridiplantae > Streptophyta > Pinopsida > Cupressales > Taxaceae > Taxus > Taxus wallichiana. The sequence continues at coordinate 470,863,281 of CM031237.1, forward strand.
ATTGTTAGTCTAAATTAAGAGGTAGGTATTAACATGTTTGTCAACTTTGAGGATCCTTTAGTGACTATCATTTTTATCTCTCCTCCGAGCTTTTTGTTTGGGGTGTTAGTGATACTTCTTATTCTTTTGCATTGTACGATCCTTTGTGGCTAGAGGGATCTCACTATCTTTAGATTGCATTTTTCATTTTCCAATCATTAAATGTAAACTTAGGTTCTAAAAGGGTCCTAATTTGAATTCGGTTTGTCTATAAACACAAATTAACTATAGGTTGTTTGTAATCAATAATAATAAGCACATTAAGCATTTTATAGAGAACACTTGGAGCATTCACTTACATTTTAGATAAATAAAGTAATCATTACAACATTTATTATTGAAGCACACAAGATTATATTAGAACAATCATTAAATGATACACACCACACAACATTGGGGTTTTGCGTGCGATTAAAACTATTTCAATTATGAAGTTTGTAGTTTTGATATTGTTATTGCCTAAGGCCTTGACAAATATCAAGACATTTTTGTTATCATATAGTTTATGGAAAACCCCGAAGAAAATGTTGTCTTTGAGTTGTCCAATGTTGTTTCCCATCTAAGGCAAGGAAAATCTTGTTTTATAGGTGATCGGGGATGTAGCTCTTAAACTAACTAAAGTTATTATAGACTAAGACCAAGGGAACATAGTCCTCAATTTATTTTTATTTTGTCTGTCATTCATGAAAGGGCATCGTTGATGTTCTGGACATTTCTTTGAGAGTATCATTAATGCTTTGAACATGGTAGAGAGTGAGATTTGTTAGTGTAGGTTATTATTTATCCTTTTATTTATTTATTAGGATAATTCTTACACTTGTGTTAGCCCTACACTTGTTGGGTTAGCTTGCTTAGGTGTACTAGTTGTGTGGAGTTAGCTTCTCAGTTATGTGGAGTTAACTTACTAGTCTTATGAAGTTAACTTAACTACCAGTATCAATTAGTGGGAGTTCTTCACCACTGATTTAGGTAGTAGTTGCACTTCCCTCCTCCTATATGTACATCTTTCTTATTGAATAATTCAAGTCATTCTATTGTAATGTATTGAGCATTATGGATTATGATGGATTTCCATATATGGTATTTTAGCTCTTCTTTTTGCAAATCTAATGTGGTGTGTTATTATCATCTGAGATCGCGGCTTGGAACAATCTTCTTATCATTCCTTTCATGGTATCAGAGCGATAGATGATGTAGACATCCATTTGTAAGTTTTTTTTTGCAAATAAGGGTTTATTATTTTCATGTATTTGAAATTTATTAGTAATTTTCTGCAGCATGCATTTTTATGTAAAACAGAGTGTGGCATTAGATTTGGAAGGTGCCAAAACCCTAGAATCGACTATAAACTCGACCATGTTTTGAGACAGTCAAATCTGGATGTAGATCTGTACCCTATGGGTGCATTCTTTTATCCATTGGATATAAGCGTGTACCTTCCGGATGCATTCTTTTACCCTCTGGGTATTTCAGTTTTGGATGCAGTCTTTTATCCACTGGACGCAAATCTGTACCCTCTAGGTGCATTATTTTATCCATTGGGTATTGACATGTACCCTCTGGATGCAATGATTTAGCCTCTAGACATTTTAGGTTTTGGGCGCAGGCTTTTATCCTTTGGTCACAAGCATGTATCGTGTGGATGCACTCTTTTACCCTTTGGACATTTGGGTGTCACGTGTACCTTTTTAAAAGATTAGCATTAAAATATTATTTTAATAACAAAACCTTGTAGAGTCATAACTTTTGATTCGTAGCTCGGATTAAGGTGATCTTTTTGAAATTGTGTATTTTTTCGAGATCTACACATTGGTGACATTTTTATACACATATTTCAAATGTAAAAGGTACTGTTACTCATTGTAATATTTACATGCACTCAATTATAAAGTGCCAAATTCGGGAGGGTGTTGTGATCACTTGTGGATGTATTTTTGGTTGAGCCCAACATCCTAAACTTTTGGGTATTGCATTCTTATATCTATGGGTGTATACATTTATATCTCTCTTGTTTGTTGAGATATTTTGGATCTGTATTTTTGACACTTTTTTTGCATGTTGACAGTCTCTCTTGTGGGGGAGCTATTCTGGTGGAGCCCAGTGTTAGTTTGTCAATGTTCAAGTAGTTGATTTTGACAACTCATACAGATATGTGGTGTCACTCTACCCATTCTGCAGTATGGGAGGGTGTGGTGTTGATATTGCTTCTTTAGGTTTCGTGCCCTTGCCTTGTTACCTTGGATTTTTCTTGGATCGTGGCACTCCTATTTATTTGGATCTTGTGTCCTTGCCTTGTTGCCTTAGTTTTTCTTGGATCGTGGCACACCTATTTGTAGCAATTGATCAAATTATGTTTGGTGTTTGTTTTTTACTTTTCGACATCACTCCATTGATAGTCTCCTTGCATGGAGCTATTTTGGTGAAGCCCAGTGTCAATTGTTTTTGAGTTATATGATCGAGCAGTGGATTCAGACCATAGTGTGCACCACACTTCTTCAGCATTGTACGAGTTTTTGGAGCCGAGCTTTTGAGGATATCTTGTAGCAGGATTTTACTCTCTCTACTTTGTTATTACTGGTTTTGGGTACCTTGCGGTGTCCAATTTTCCCAATTATTGTACGTGGGTACCTCATCAGGCCTTATTATCAAGACCCACCTTCTTTTCCACCCACCTAAGCTATGCTTACGGGAGGGTGTTAGTGTAGGTTATTATTTATCCTTTTATTTATTTATTAGGATAATTCTTACACTTGTGTTAGCCCTACACTTGTTGGGTTAGCTTGCTTAGGTGTACTAGTTGTGTGGAGTTAGCTTCTCAGTTATGTGGAGTTAGCTTACTAGTCTTATGGAGTTAACTTAACTACCAATAAGTTAGTGGGAGTTCTTCACCACTGATTTAGGTAGTAGTTGCACTTCCCTCCTCCTATATGTACATCTTTCTTATTGAATAATTCAATTCATTCTATTGTAATGTATTGAGCATTATGGATTATGATGGATTTCCATATATGGTATTTTAGCTCTTTTGTTTTGCAAATCTAATGTGGTGTGTTATTATCATCTGAGATCGCGGCTTGGAACAATCTTCTTATCGTTCCTTTCAAGATTAGCCCTTTTAACATCCATCTTTATTTGTCATTGAATTTTCGGGTGATGTCATTATCATTTATGGGAATGCATTATATTACCTTATCGTAGTGATTATCATCATATCTCATGATAAAACCGATACTCCTCTAAACCTTATGTATGTCACCTTCATCTAGTTTTGGAATTAATTAATTATGCATTATTTATATATTATACATGTTATCTAGCTTAGTTAAAAGCAATTGAGTATTATTAGCATAGATTATTTGTATTCATTTATCCATATTATAGTAACCTCTTTATTGCCTTTTTATTTTTGAGGTGAACATCATTTTAAGGAAAAATGGTTTTCCTATAAAAAGAGAACAAGAATATAATTTCATATGGGTTATGTTATTGGCTAGTGCTTATTGGGGCCAAAACCATATCACTTATGGATTGTATCATTTGTTTATCATGTTAAGCATATTCAATGAAGCTTGAGCTTGGTGTCATGGACCCTACAACCTATCATAGTTTGACATATAAATGTGCCACCACTTTCTCCCTCTATGGTTCATAAAAGAATGGAATGTTGGTGTCATGGTTTGTGTTCATGCATACATGCATGTTGGTGTGGACATTGGAGACAAAAAAATTAAAGTCATGGTTTGCCTTCAAAGCAGTAACTCAGTAAAATAGAAGTTCACTTGCACAAGCCCACAAACCGCATCAAACCTAAAAAGAAAGATGCAATATGGGGAGTCGGACTAACCCCAGTGGTCACCCCAAGAGTGAACTTACAACCAAGTGTTGCACTACATCTCAGACTCTATGTAGTTTTGGTGAGTGTGTGTAGAAAATGTGTCATACGATGCCCTTGACACGTTGCACTTGATAGCGAGGTTGTAGCTAAATGTAACAATGTAATAGAATGTGTGGATGGAATAAAAATGAACTTCCTCTTCCTATGTTGTGTATGCAATCCCTTTTCCCTTGAGTGGATTGCTATATGGATGTTTTATAGTCCTTTAGGTGCCTTTTGGATGTAAGCTTAGGTGATGATAATAATGTTTAGTGTTTGGTCCTTGATTTTGAACACATAACTATGTATTTATATGATTCCCTTGTTTGAATTTTGTAATTGACAACTAGAAGGCTGACCCATAAGTGAAAAATATGACCAAAAGATAAAAGAGACCCAAAAGGAGTGAGTAAGGTGGGAAAGGGTCAAGGGCACCCAGAGGGGATAAGAGCACACGGGCGTTGTTGTCTGGCTGGATGTTGGTGTCTAAAGCCATAAAAGATAAATCAAGTAATATTCTCGACTAAGTTGTAGGGTGAGTAAGACCAAAAATAAAGGAAGAGGAAATTAAAAGAATCCAAATATAGTTGTCAATTACTAGTTTTCTTTCTTAGGAATCATATAGATGCTAGCATGTGTTTAGGACCTAGAAATGTACCAAAGCGCGTGATTTTATGTCTACATTTTCCCCAATTTATGTTATTGAGTGAATATTCGATAACATAAAGTAGATAAGATATGTGTACCTTATGATCATGTAGAGCGTGTGGCGAATAGTGTGCCAAGTGGACAAGTGAAGTGTGGAATGATGCAAAGTGAAGTGTGGAGACTAGGAAAGGAAAGTGACCCTAGGGGTGAAGCGTATGTGTTGTACCATGTTGTTGTAGCTTGTGATTGTTGCTTCTTGTAAGGATGGACCTACAAAAGAAGAGCAAGAATGTAGTCAAAGTCACGTGTATGAAAATTTTGCATAAGTATGTTAAAGTATGTAAAAGTGTGTAAAAGGAAAGTGTGCATCGATGTAAAAGAGTGTAAAAGGATAGAAAAGTGTCTTGAATTGCTATGAAGAGTGAGTTTTTGGGTGATCTCACGCCAATAGTGAATTTTTTGGGCGATCTCACACCAAGAGCGAGTTTTTGGGAGATCTCATGCCAAAGAGCCAATGTTGGGGAGAGAGGTCTAGTGTTACTCTCCATCCATGACTTTACCCGATAAGCACCACTACACAGATGATACATCCCTATTTTGTTCCTATTGTCCCGAATTAGTTTCAATTATACTAATTTTTTCGATTGCAATGGATTGTAGGAGATTGCATGCATGCTATAACTAAAGGATTGTGCATGTAACTATAATCTTTGCTCTGAAGGCTTATGTGAATTGTGTTAATATGATAAGTTGACTATGTGTGCCCCAGGGACATTAGTACCCAGGGGAGGACATAGGAACCCGGGTGCTATTGTTTGATTTCGGACACTAGTCTTTGTGCTATGATTCGACCCAAGTATGATTTTGGGTGGTTTTGTGATTGTATCTATCTATGTTGAATCGAATTGTAGCTCGAGTTGTTGTAGGGGTGACTTGTTAACCCAATGTATGCTTCCTCGTTTAGTGTGCATGCAACAAATTTAGGAGTGTGTGGCCCAAAAGAGAGGATTTGATGTTAATCCGAAGTTGATACCTATAGAGGTAGGTAATGTGCATGGTAAAAACCATGACACGTGTAAACAAAGTGGCTAGTAATACGTGTTAGTAAAAAAATTAGTAAGCATGTCATATAAAAACAATGTAACAAACAAGTGTGCGAACAATGTGGACCGCGAAAAGTGGGTTTCAAACATGGGACATCACTCACAATGTCATAAGACAATCATGGCCGAAGTGGCCAAAAGCATAAAAGAAGCATACGGGACATAGGGCTTAGCCCCAAATAATGACATACAATATCAAACAATAACAAGCAAAGCGTATCGACAACCATGGTGGCATATAGTCCTACAAAGTAAATGTTACACATGAAGCACCCGTTAGCATGTTATAAAGATAAAAAGTATGTCAAGGCATGTATGTATCAATGGAAAGTTATGTGCTTGTAATAATAGGAAGTAGTATGTAATGAAATAATAATACTTGTAATATGTGAGTGTAGTAATGGTAGATGTCCCCAAGAGCCTCGATCGGACTGGCAAAGGGTACAATGTCGAGCATCATTGCAGCGTGTGAAAATCTGTAGGAGAGTTGCATTCACAACAAAAGACCAAGTGAACACACATGTTTATATGTAGAAATATAATGACATACTGAGTATCTAACTAGCATAGTAAGTAAAGTGCATCTCGTAAGTAGTATAAGAAAGAAAGAGTAAGTGCAACCAAGATATGTAATATGCAGTGAGTGTGATGGGATGGTATGCAATGTGTGAAGATGGTAGGAGCAGCGTGCTCCCTATAGGATATGTATGAAATGAGATTCATTTATAAATGTCCCCTCAACAATTAAGAATGAACCATAGAATAAGAGTGCATCATTGGGAAATGGTTTCATAATGTGCGCTAGAAAGATAGGTCATGAAGCATATAGCGTGAAGTGTGAATGTGGTGAGGTTCATTTCATATTTAGACCCTTAGTAATTGAGTATGAACCATTGAATTAGAGTGCATCATAGGGTAATGATGATACAAAGTGTGTATCAATGTGCGTAAGAGAGATCTAAAAGACTATATGTGAAGCATGAAGTATTATGTGTATGCATAGAGATTAGAAAGAATTGATAATGAGCGAAAGGGGGAAGAAAACATGATGCCCCTAAGTGTGTGATGGTTTTAAGGCTATCTAATGATAGTGAAGGGTAAGGGCCCTCCACCCGATGTCCGAGGAGATAAAGGCATGTGACGATGCTCTAAGATCAATGGAGTATGAGAGTAATGATGTACATGTGAAGGAGACTCAGTATGGTGAAGGAGGTGGTGAACACCTATGTGAAGGGACTTCCGAGTAGGGGAATTATGGTGACGAGATGGACTAGTGGACCTATGAGGACGAGAGTGTCGTGAAGTAGGACGTGTGTGGATAGGAGAACTAGGTGTTGAATGTACTTTAGTTTTGAGAGGCCCTGGAGGCCTAAATGTTGTAGCTGGTGGAAGGATATCATTAAGACTAGGTTTAGGAAATGGTGTACATGGTGGAACACCTTTAATAGTGACAACTTGCTTATTGTGAATGAACTTAAGACACAAATGATTCATAGAGGGGATAGCTTGAGCGACGCAGAGCTAAGGAGACCTAAGAACATGTCACAACCTTTGATTGAAGATGCCATAATGAATGACACAAGCATAATAAGAGGCCCAACTATAACGAGCAGCCTAATGTAGCCAAAAGAATTAGGAATTGGATAGGTGATAGCAAATATTGGACATTTGATAGCCATAAGAAGTGCAATTGAGCACACACTAATAGGGGTCATTGGATAGACAATAGTGTTATTGACAATGTATGAACCAATAAAAGCATTGATGTGTAATGAATCAGAAGAGAATGTTGGATGATACTCGTGATTTGAGACCTGCAATGATTGGTGGTGATGCATCGATAGAAGTATTTGTAGACACCCTACCCTAAAAGTACATACATATTTCTTTCTCGTTGCTATCCAACTAGAATTAATTAAATTAATTATATCATATCACAATACACTCCTTTGGAATTAATTAAATTAATTCTATTTCCTAAGTCACATTCCCACCCCTTAGAATTAAATAATTTATTTTTATTATGCCTTTGAAATTAATTAAATTAATTCCTACACACTTCTAGCTAATATAATTAAACATTTAATTAAATAAATGGTTAATTATTCCCTCACAATTAAATAACAATTAATTTAGTTATTTAATTAAATCCTTTTATCTACTCATACTCCACTTCACTCTGCTTCCATAAGCCTACAATGGTGGGGGCAACAATAATGCCCGTGTAACCACTTCTTGGATGAATTCAAAAATAATGATTGCCCCTGCAAAGTTGCAACTACACATACATGGTCATCTTACTATTTCAGGTAATTATAATTATTACTTGTGGAGCCAATTCAACCCAAGATCCACTTCTCATGGCCTCACCCTTAGCTATCAAAACTTGCCAATTCCGTTACAAATGGATCTTTGGAGCTTTGAGCAAATTACATCCAACTTCGTTGAATTTGTTCCCACATCCTTGTGAAATCTACTCGTAGCATCTGTAACTACATTTGGAGACTAATATACAGAGCATCCATAATCCAAACTATAACAAGATCAAACAAGCTTCAAAATTCTATGGTCTTATCTTGAGGTTTGTAAGAGGTCTACAATGAAGGTAATATCTGCATTTGTTTGTTTACTTTATTTATCTATGATTTTTACTTGTTTACATTTTATTTCTTTCATTTTAATTAATCATTTTTGTGATGTAACTCTTCCTTTGTGTTACTTGTGTTTATTTAACATTCTTTGTTAAATTTTTAGTCTCTCGAGATGATGCACAAAAGCTCTAAAATTAAAAACCAAGTATTTTTCTCGTATTTTAATGTTTTTTTAATTTTTCGAACTTCCTACGCTAGCGTGCATGACATATGTGTTAGCGTTAAAGTTATTGCACTAGCGCACAAGTACATATGCTAACGTCATTTTTTCTACATTTTTGTCAAAGTATTTTGCGCCACCATCGCTTTCTATCTGCGTTCCGTTTGAAGTTCACGTCTAGTGTCATCAATCCTTCGCGCTAGCATAATTTATATCTGCGTTAATCTTTTATTCTTTTATATTTATTTAACTCTATTTTTCAAGTTTTCCTTATAACACTAGCACACACACTTGTTGCACGCTTATGGTTGAATTAACACTAGTGCATCCATAGTCTACGTGTTAGTGTACGGTTTCACGAGTTAGCTTAGTCGATTTGTGTTTTTCAACATTCTACTTTTTCCTGCTTTTCTAATCTGCTCTAATCTATTTTTCTATTTATTTAATTATGTTTCTATAGGTTTATTTCTATTTTTTAGTTTTAAATAAGGAAATAAATACTTTCTTTTCTTAATCAACATTTATTTGTGGAATCATACATGTATGATATTTCCTCACGTTTTTTCAAACAACCTTGGAAATCAAAAACATGGTTAACATATTTTCTAAGTTTTTGTTTAAAGGGCAATTAATCTTTATTTTCTCTTGTTAATCAAAGCTTGCTCGGATCTTTCCTTGCGCTTTTAAGCTATCTCGGGAAATCATAAACACGAACTCGCTTCTATCATCTTATCATTTAATTACCTCAAGAAAACTTCCTAACTTTTGTGTGTAGAAATAACTCTTAAAGGTGACTTTAAAAATAGTAAACTACTAATTGCAGGTTACCTTGATCGAAAACTAAAATAGTTTATTAACTACAGGTTGCCTTTGTCAAAGAGTGGTGGTTCAAAAAATCTCATTTCTTAATGAAGATAAAATGAACATTACACATTGTATTTGAGGAGTGTGCGATTAACAAGGCCCTTGCCCAACTATCATAACTATGGGAAGTATCTTGTCATAAGCCATAAAACTCATTGTGAGGATTGCCACAGGGAACCGAAAGTAGTCAACACATTAAGGGAACTGGCTAATGAAACAGGTAGCCCCGTCCCAACTAACTAGTAAAACTTGTGAGATTAGAATCACAAATATCCAAGTGAAGTGGCGACCCGGTGCAATTCATTATGAGAAAGATCGTTTATCATTGTTTCAAAGGGGGTAAATTAAAGATGACAACTAGCAATAACATCATGCTCACTCGGGTATACTGCTGATACCTAGTTGTGAGAGCCACCGAGGAAGCTAAACATTATCCAGGCTAAACTAAGGTAGAGGCCAAAACATCTGTAAATAAAAATTTTGTTTTTAGATTCTCTTTTCTCTCTTTTTTTTTCATGAGTTGTGTTCCAAACTTGTCTCTCACGTTCTTAATTTCGTTTTATTTTTATCTCTCCCAAATACCTTTTATTTGGGTGCATTCACATATCTTTCATGTTTCCAAATACTCCTTATTTGCATCCACTCTTGTCTCATTTTCATCTCTTTGTACACTAGTAAAGTGTTGAGTCGTGGACATCCGTATCCGCGCTTAAGCATTATCATCTCCCATCTAAGTCTTGTAATCATGATACTTGATTTATCACGGTCAAGCACCATCACGATCACCTTGATCTATCATATTTCTAAGTATTAAGTTTGACATCACATTGTTGAGCTTTAAGCATTTCAACCATCTCACGTCATCAAGTTACACATTCACTTTGTTCACTTGTTGACAACTTCATACATCTTTTCACTCATCTCTTTTAAAGTATTCACTTTGCTCTAATTTAATATCCTTAACCAATTACTCTCCCTCATCTCTCACATTCACTTTGTCGAGATTTGAGCTTTTCATCATCATCTTTTCATCTCTATACTTCAACATTCACATTGTTGTCATTTGAGTATTATCCCTCCTTTGTGTCATCTACTCTCTTAACACCCATCTTGTTAAGAGTTGTGCACTCTCGCCATCTTTCTCGTCTCCTCTCTTAACACTAATCTTGTTAAGTGTTGAGATTCTCTCACCATCTTTCTAGTCTCCAATCTTTTCATTGTGATCTCTAAGTCTCCTCTTATAGCACTCATTTTGTCGCAAGTTGAGCAAGCTAACCTCTTTCACCTCTTTCCTCTTTACATTCACTTTGTAAAGGATTGAGAAACCTTTCAACCTTGTCATCTCTCTTATCACTTATTTTGTTAAGAGTCATCTAACTAACGTTTCAATCCCCTCTTCCGCCTTAACAAAACTCATTTTGTTAAGTGTTGTGAAGTCACCCCTTTCGTTTCTCTTAATACTCATCTTGTTAAGGGTTAACATTGCGAGCCTTTTTGTCTCTCTTAACACTCCTTTTGTTAAGAGTTGACCACATCATCTTGTTAAGTCTCTTCTCTTCTAAACATCCATTTTAGAAGTTGAGCAAACTAACCTTGTCAAAGTATCGTTTCTTTTGCATTCACTTTTTCAAAAGTTCGAGCACATCACTTTCACTTTCAAAGCTTCTTATCTTCATCCATCTTGACATTCACTTTGTTAAGATTCGAATCTAACAAACCTTTTCCTCTTCATCCACCTTGACATTCACATTGTTAAGGGTTGATTATATCAAATATTTTTCACTCCTTATTTGTTACATTCACTTTGTACATAATTGAGTAACCTTTTGTCATCGCTAAGTCTCTTCCACTTTAACATTCACTTTGTTAAGGGTCAAGAAACTTCATTTTCAAACTCTTCCATCTTTACATTCACATTGTAAAGAGTTGAGTAGTCTAACAATCTTTTCACACTTCATCCATCTTAACATTCATGTTGTTAAGGGTCAAACCAATCAAATCTTTCCAATATCGCTTCCATCTTAGAATTTACGTTGCTAAGGGTCACATTGTTTAACATTTTTGCCTCTTCCATCTTAGCATTCACTTTTCTAAGGGTTGAGTTCTTCATCGCACCTTTCTTCACTCTCTCTCTCATTTTTCATTACAATGGTGGATTCACACAACTCATCATTTTATCAGGAATGGTAAATGATGAAAGACATTATTGCGGTGTGCAATAATAACACAAAATTTTTAACTTTGATGAATTGTGTCCTTACCCTTTTTTGGTCCTCAAATCTACACCCCTTGGTGGCTTGACAACAATTCTCTTTATGAAAATAATAGTGGGGAATTGGCTTGGAATGGTGGTAGACCGGGTGGTATGTCGTTTTGTAGCCGGGGATGGGTCTAGCACTTTCCTTAGGGATCAAGCTTTGGGATGATTGAGGGGCATATATAGAGGATATGGCCTCTTCTTGCTACTTTTGGTCCTACCTTGAACCAGGGTGAGAGGACTCGAGGTGTAACTTGAATGGGAGAGGGGAGATAGGGTCTTTGTTCCCTCAATTTCTTTCTGAAAATGATGGGCCAATGGGATAAACATGGTCAATGGACACAACACTCACTCTCACAAGTTGTCATAAAATATGTTGTGTGTGTTTACTTTGCTAGACACAGGTTACTAAAGATAGTGGGATTTAATTGCTCTTACGGTCTCTAGTGGGATTCGATCACACCTTTCTTCACTCTCTCCCATTTTTCATCACAATGGTGGATTCACACAACTCATCATTTACTCAGGAATGGTAAATGATGAAAGACACTATTGTGGGTGTGCAAAAATAATGCAAAAATTTCAACTCGATGAATTGTGTCCTTACCCTTTGTTGGTCCTTAAATCTACACCCCCTAGTGGCGACAATATTTCTCTTTATGAAAACAATAGTGGGAATTGGCTTGGAATGGTGGTATACCTAGGGTGGTATGTCGTTTTGTATTTAGGGAAGGGTCTAGCACTTTCTTTAGGCATCAAGCTTTGGGATGATTGAGGGGCACATACAAAGGAGATGGCCTCGACCTGCTACTTTTGGTTCTGGCTTGAACTAGGGTGAGAGGACCCGAGGTGTAACCTGAATGGGTGAGGGGGAGATGGGATCTTTGTTCCCTTAATTTATTTCTAAAAATGGTGGGTCAATCTGGGATAAACATGGCCAATGGACACCACTCACTCTCACAAGTTTTCATAAAAGATGTTGTGTATGTTTACTTTGCCAGATACACAGGTTACTAAAGACAGTGGGATTTGATTGCTCTTGCATTCTCTAGATGGTAGAATTTGTAACTAAGGGGTAATCTCAGTGATATTTAAAGACAAAGAAACAACAACAATGAATGGTAGATAAAATGGGGTAGGATTACTTATGTAATTTTTGAATGAGGGGGATTATAGGTAGACAAATTCCTTGCAGTCAAGCATTTAACACTTAGAGCAACCTGCAATTTAGGAAAAGCACAAAGAATTGAATTAACTAGTAATGGTTTCTAAAAATTCATATTTTCATTCATTGATCCTCAACAGATGCAAAGCTTTGATACAATATTTAAAATACTTGACACAAGAACTCATGCAAGCATTCTAACAAAGTATTTATTGCTCATACTCTCGTATGCCTAAGATACACTCAAAGGCTAACAAAAATCTATTGGCACAAAATGGTTATAGTAAGGATTTTATAATTAATCCAATATTGTAGAGTAAATTCTTACAACACAATATCAAACTAATGACCAAAGCACAACCATTAAGGACAGATCTAGTGTACGACAAAGAGATAAATAAACACAAGACTCGTAGAAAAATATAACTCATTAATGGACAATTCCAAACACAAAACCCAGAAGACAGAATTTAAACTCAAAAGTGGACATATTTCATTTAGATCTTAGAATTTCTTAGTAAGGGAACATCAATTGAATGCTCTCAAAGCTTGTCAATGGTTGTACATTGCAACCACCTTGACACAAAAGTTTGGGAAACTGAGATCAATATGCATTTCACAAAGGAAACATGTAATATTTACAATTGAATCTCTACCTTCTTTCAAAAATAGAAAAACTAACCCCCCCTGAATATGAAGACAAGTCCTCATATTTATACAATTTTGATGTGTTCTTACAATTTGATTTCCCCCCCAAAAATAGTAACAAAATTTCCCCTTGTTTGTAAAGAAAATATTTTGATCAAAGTGAGAATGTTCTAACTGAAAATATATGATTTAGTATTTTGGGATCTGCCATATGTTAGTCTATGGTTGGTTGTTGGTTCGAGCTATTGCAGGTGAAAAACAATTATTTGATATTGCTAAGTACATTTATGCTCTTTTCACTTTGTTCACAAACTTATAGAAAATCTAAACTATTTTTTTCTTTTTTTCTTACAAAATGCATCATCAATTTCTAAATTAGATGATGCCAAATTGAAGAGCTCGAGGAGACCTTTCCAATGAGACCAATTTTTCTTAATTTGGAGCTCTAGATCAAAAGTTATGGCCATTTGAAGCTTTTGCGTGTCAAGATGAACAAGAGAGTGACATGTGATAGCTTTTGATTGGCTTCGGCTTTTTTCACATGTGCATTTTTTTTTTTTTCTTTTATGTGACTTTTCTCACAGATACGTTCCATTATGAAATGCGAGCCAATCAGAAAATGCCACATTCCTTCACCTTCTTTAAATTATTCTTTCACTTGATTACTCTTCGTAAAATGTGAGCCAATGAAAAAGCTCCATGTTTTTCATAGTGTAGGGATTTTCTTTTATTTGTACTTAGCCACCTTGAAACGTGATCCAATGAAAAGGCTCCACATTCCTTCATGGTGCTAGACTTTTGATAACCTTGGTTGATTCCTGTGAAATGTGAGCCAATGAGAAAGCTCCATGCCTTTTGCAATTCAGACTTTTAGATGGCCTTGAATGACCCCAACAAAACATAAGCCAATAAGAGAGCACCATGTTACTTGGTAGTTCAGTCCTTTGATAGCCCTTCTTATAAATTGCGAAGCTCTAGCCAATAAGATCATTCTAGGTTCCTGCATTGTCTTAGACTTTTTGATAATCTTAACTAACGTAAAACACGAACCAATAGAAAAGATGAGCTACTTTATATAGATCCTTTGATAGCCCTTCTGACAAAGTGTAAATCTCTAGCCAATAAGATCATTCCATGCGCCGCATTCGAATTTTTGATGATCTTAAGACACATGTGAAACACAATCCAATATAAAATTTGCACACTTCTCGCAATGTCAATTCTTTCTTTAGCTTTTACTGATTACTGTGAAACATGAACCAATAGAAAAGCTCCATGTATGACACATGCTCACCTTTCATTGGTTTTACCTTCGCATCACAATTTCAAACTTGAGCAGACTTTAAAAATTTGGCTTCATAAAAATGTTGCCACATATCTGCCTTGACCCGCCTTACAATCCGGACCTAAAGACATATGAAACTTGGTTCATTCCATGGACTTGAGGTCCGTTAGATCCCATCTACTTGAAGAGTGTCAGAATGCCGACACGTGTCTATTTGATGCCTTTGATCTATGCTGCTTGTCTTATCCATCCTTCCACCACGTATACCATTTGACTTTTCAACCTTGCCTAGACCTGAAGCTTTTATAAAACTTGGTTCATTCCATGGACTTGAGGTCTATGAAATGCTTTGGCTATGGAAAGCACCAGAATGCTTCCATGTGTCCTTTGGGCATTTATGATTTTCTCGGTGGTGCAAACATTTGACAACTAAATGAACATCTATCAACCTTTTGAAAGTAACCCGCCAATGCTTTTAAACTTAGTCTCCATGGGTTTTCAAATGCCAATGGCCAATGCTTTTGGAAAGGAGGAAATTGATGGTTGTTTTAAACATCCTAAGTTTTACTTAAAAGGAATAAGTCCATTTTAACTAATTTTTTTAACCAATATTTGCAACTTTATACTTCATGGTTGGACTTGCATTCTTTTGGGCCTTGTAGCTTCAGATTCTTGGAGTAGTTTGGATCATTTTAGTGTTGATTTGTAGGTTCCTCATGAAAGATGTAGACATAGTCCCGATCACCCACAAGTTGAAGCTTTTACTTTAATCACCCAGACCATTAAACCAGTCCCCGACATTTCTATTGAATCCTTTCATTTATTTCACCAAGGCATGAAATTTATAACAAATTAATACTTCTCCCTTACTCAGAATGAACTTTGAAGCATGGGAGCAATATGAAGCACACATAAGAGTTAGATTTATGGAAAATCTATGAAAAATAAAATTTGATCCAAGGAACTAGATTGAGCACCAAATGGCTCCTGCTTGGGGATGGGCACCCCTTATGGGTGCCACAAGAACAAAGACTAGACCAGATGCCTAATCCATTGGGTAAGGAGTCATGGGGATAAAACACATAAGGCTTTTATGAAAAGATACATTACATTCATACTAAGATTTCCATGTTTCAAAACAGTAACTATATACAAGATCATAAAAGGGAAACAACAACACAATAAATTGGAAAACATCACACTAAAGGGAAAAACAACAAAACAAATGGAAAAACAACACAACTATACATTATACAATGATCATACCGATCCTTTGGCTCAATCCAAAAAGTGTTTGAGATGTTTGTCATTGATAGGTAACTCCAACAAATTTCCTTCCAAGTCTTCAGAAAGAAAGTATGTTCTCTAATCTGATATCAATAGAGTATGGTCCCATCCATAGGGCATCAAACTTTCCATGTTTACCTTTATCTTCATGTTTGTTGTCCCATAATAGACTAAGTCTCCAACATTGAAAATTCTTGGAGTGACCTTCTTGTTCAAATATTTTCTTCAATTTTTCTTTGAATTTAACATGTTTTTAGTGGGACTCTCTTCTGACTTCATCTAATTCCATGATTTGATTTATCCTTGCCTCATATGGACTTACTTCTCCTCCATCTTCAAATTGTTGCATAAACTGATATGAGGAAAGTTGTAAGTGCAGGGGAAAAAGGGCTTGAACTCCATAAACCATCTCAAAAGGGATTTTTCTTGTAGACCTCTTAGTAGTAACTCTGTCTACCCATAATGAAAACTTGAGTTGCTCACCCCATTTATTTTTATTGGTCTCTAGTGTTCTTTTGAGGATCTTTAGCAAGTTTTTATTGCTCGATTCTGCTTGGCCATTTCCTTGTGGATTATAATTTGATGCATAAGCCAAATTTATACCATACTCTTGGCACATTTTTGCCAATGGTTTAGCTCTGAAGCTCATGGCATTGTCAGCAATTATCTTAGTAGGCACACCAAATCTATAAATTATATTATTGAAAATAAAGTCCATGACTACTTGATGAGTTGCCTTTCTAGTGGGAATGGCTTCAACCCATTTGGTAAAGTAATCAGTGGCTACCAATATCCACTTATGACCAGCACTTGAAGAGTCGAGATTTCACCAATAAAGTCCAAGCCCCATTGTTTAAATGGAGCTTTTATTGACACATGCTATAAGGGTAGGGCCCCAGAAGCTTTTAGTCTTCTAGAAAACCATTGAAAATCTTGAACCAAGATTTCACATCTTTAAATAATGAAGGCCACCAATATCCTACCCTTAGAATCTTGTGAGTAGTCACTCTTCCAGAAAAATGGCCTCCACACACTCCCCCATGAAATTTTGCAATTATTTTGGGGCCTCTTCTTCAAAGTGATACATCTAAGTAAAACTCCTTTTGGATTCTTCCAAGCTAATCCATGATCAATCAAGATATACTTATGAGAAACCAACTTAAGTGTCCTCCTTTGATTCTTATCTAAGTGCATAGGACAATTCAAGTTCATCAAATAATAAACTATATCTTTATACCAGACTGAATTTCTCACCTTTTGATGAGGGTGTGGCCCATCTTCTTCAACATTGTGGATCTCTACCACCTGCAAATTTCTCTCTGCCATCAACCTTGCTAAGCCCAATCCTCGAACAAGCTTGGTAGTTTGTATGTCCATGTCATATTCTTGAATCTTGTTAACCCATCTGCACCTTTTACTGGATATTTCCATCTGAGACAAAATATCCTTTACCATTATGTGAGGCACATATGCTATAATTTTGAACTTAGAATATAAGGTCTGAAGATTTTGGTTGCTTTGACCAAAGAAAAGCTTGCTTTTCCATGACAGAATATTTCAGCTTAGACCCTTGCAAAGATTTGCTAAAAAATGCAATAGGCTTTTCATGGCCTTCTTCATTCTTTTGTAATAACACAGAGGAAATAGTAAATTTAGAAGCAAATGAAAACATTTGAAAATCATTTTTATAATTTGGACTAGCTAATACAGGGGTAGTCTTGAGTGCTTCTTTTACTCCTTTGAATGCTTGAACAACCCCTTCTTCCCATTTGATCACTTGATCTTTCTTTAACATATTGGTGATAGGAAAAGTGATTTCAACAAAATTAGAAATGAACCTTCTCACAAAATTAATATACCCAAAGAAAGACTAAATACCTTTCTTTGACAAGGGGATAGAACTTGGTCAATAACTTCTACTCATTCTGGATCAATCATGACTCCTTGGTGAGAAACTATGTGTCCAAGTAACTTAGCTTTGCACACCAAAATGACATTTCTTGGGGTTCAATGAAATTCCATACTCCCTACATCTGATCAGGATTTTCTCTAAGTGCATTAGGTGATCTTATCTTCTTTTGGAAAACACGGTGATGTCATCCTGATATACAACAATGAACTGGTTTATAAAACCTGCAAAAGCAACATCCATTGCTCTTTGAAAAGTAGCCCCAACATTCATCAACCCAAATGGCATCTGATGTAAACATAAGTACCCCAAGGAGTGGTGAATGTAGTCTTGTATTGCTTGATTCTCTCACCACAACCTGATTGTAACCAAAGAAGCCATCCAAGGTAGATAACATTTCTGAACTAGTTACCTTTTGTAGCAAATTATCCATATTAGGTAGGGGATAATTATCTTTAAGTGAAGATTTATTCAAATTTCTAAAATTAACATAAAGTCTTATATCACCATTCTTTTTTTTGACTGGCACTAAGTTAGCTACCCATGAAGAATACCTAGTGGGTTGTATTATCCCACCATCTCTTAGTTTGGTCAATTCCTCTTACATTTTGGTTGTAAGGAGGGGATTGATTGGTATTTTATTCTATCTGAAGGGCTTGGAGTGAGGTGCCAATGGTATCTCATGCTGAAACAAATCCTCTCTATAGGATTTTAATTTAGAGTAAGACCAAACAAGGTAATCCTTGTATTTTCTTAATAACTAGCCATAAGCCTCTCTTTCTTTTTACTTAGATTACTTTGCCTAACCATACATTTCTAGGATCTTTGGGAGCCCAAATTGCACTCCACAACATCTCTTGAAAAGTAGTAGATTTATAAACTACTCTATCAATATTATCAAAACTAGATTCTAAACTGACTAATCCTCTTGGGATTACATTAGTCTTTAGTTGAATTACTTATTTTCCAAATAGAACTTCCTTCCCTTCACATACCTCTATCATAGGCTCTAAATCAATAATCTAGTTAGTGAACTTGCCTTAGAAATTGAGAAATTTTTAATGTCGAATCATCATCAAATACTTTCCAGTGTTGAATATTATCAGGTATAGAAGGTCTAACCAAGTACTTCCACTTTAAATTTATAGTATAGAGATGAATCCTCTTTGTCATATTGTGAAAGCCAAATCGCGCTACCACCTATCAATTTAATATCAAAAGAATCAAAACATTCGGATCCTCCCATGATACTTACCTATATATAGCTTACATACACTGATTGATTATCGTTGAGAATATCCCTTTAGAAGGAGGTATTTTATCCCATGCTTCAAGAACTCTCAATCGACAAGAGTGCTTCATATTTTACTACATTATTAGTGCACTCAAAATTTAACTTAAAATAAAAGCTAAATGACTCACCATTCAAAGAAGTTAGAACCACTCCAACTCCATTTCAAAATTTAGAACATGATCCATCAAAAATCACAGTCCAGGAGAATTTGCATCCTCAAGATGTGCATTAACATCCATACAATGATCTTCAACATCTGCATAGCCTATGAAGTTACCCAAATCTATATCAACAAATAATACCTCATAAGAGGCATTCATGGGATCCTCAATAAGATGTAACATCTTCTCTTCTCTGTGTAATTTGACTAACTTCCCTTCTAATGGTATAGAGGCATAAGACATGTCCATCGAACACTTCCTCCCACACTTGTAACCCATTTTCTTGATAATAACATGCCCCACTTAGCAGGGCAATCCACTATAACCATATTCATGGTTAAATATTTTCCTAGATAGGAGCAAGTTGCACCACTAGACCTCTAACATACCCAACAATAGGTACTTCTCTTGAATCCATAGCATAACACCTTCCAAAAGTTGTTTTTATCTTGATATCTAGTTCATTCATGACCTCTAAAGGCATGATATTACATGAAGCTCCTGAATCAAACATGCAATTATGAAGAAGTTTCCCATTAACAATCAAAGTAGTAAAGAAAGGATCCACATCCAATTGGGATTCAACTAAGGATGTGCCTAAATATACTTCTGGGGGTTCTTCCATGTTCTATTTCTTCATTTATCTCAACTTCAGCTATGATAGGAGGAGTCACCACATTATTTGCACCTTTTTCTTTGACAACCACATCATCCTTCAACCCTAAGTATTCAAATGCTCTTTTTCCATGTTCAAGAATTCTTAATAACTCCACAATTGAGACTATAATTTTTATTTGACTTATAATTTGAGCCATATCACATATATCATCCTTTAATAGGGTTGTATTAGAGGCCATGGCGATTGTCCTTTCTGATGGAATGTTATCCTTTCTTGCTTGAGCAGAAGCAAAAATTCTTGGTTTTGAAGAATTAATACGACCGATTTTGCTCAAATAAGCCCAAAAGTCCTCCACAGTTATAACATATAATAGATCAGTTGAAGTGGCTCCTGGTATTAAATATTTGGATACTCCATCATGCATATGTCATCGAAACCAACTTTATCAACATCATCATTATCTTCAACAAGTTACCCATAAGAGGATTAAGGTAATAAACACTTATCACACCATTCAATGATGTGGTCTTCTTTCACCAATGTAACTCTTGTTGTTAATGGATCAGGGATTGTTTTATTTTCTTCATAAGCCTATTGCTTATTTCCTGAAGGCATGGGTCCTTTTCCTTTGTCATCAGTCCTGTGCTCCCCTCTGGGATGATTCCCAAATATATTTTGTCTTTGGGCTTAGTGTTAAACTTGTGGATTTAAACCCAATCCTTTCTTACTATAACAAACTTGTAAGGAATCTCTTTAGCTACTTCGGCCAAAGTTTCAACCACTTCCTCTATGTCTAGTGCCTTACTTACCTGTGGTCTCTCTAGATTTATCATCTTGACACCTTCCCTCTTTGAAGGCTTCCCATATGCTTGGATATTATTCTCAATTTGGACAGCCATAGAAAAATCCTACCTCAAAGTTCTAGGATTTTTATCCCTTAGATAATAACCAACCTTCTTATCAAAAGCATTTGAGTAATTAATCAAGAAAAAATCATCGCTAGACCTTAGATTAATAGACAATCTATTCAAGGTTTTATTAAACCTTGCATTAAAGTCTTACACATACTCATTAGGATTCTTTTTGATATTTTCAAACTATGATAAGAGAAAACGGATTCACCTGGAAAGCATTCTTCATTTCTAACCAAGAATCTATGGAATTTATAGGCAACATATTGTACCATTCTCGGCATCTTCCTCTAATGTATGTATGAATAACTTTACATAAACATCTTCATGCTCTACTTCATAGTCATCCATTATATTTTGAAAAAATATAAGATGTTGATCTCCACTTATGGCATTATTTCCTTGAAACTTGGGCAACCTCATCCTAATTTCATGTGGTACTTCATTTGGATAACCTTCCATGTTATTAAAATCAATAGGTCTATATGTGTTAACTCTAAAAGGTTGTCTAGGTGGAGGTTGTGCCATATTATTTGGTGGAGGTGTTTCAGGATTGAAATGGTGGGGGACTGGGGGTCTTGGAGGTAGAGGAGTATGATCCAAAAATAGGAGTCCTTCAGGGATTTAGTTTCACATAATACTTTATTCTTATGAGTCAACAAAGGAGGGAGATGAAGAATACCTTTGCTAGTTGGAGATGTTGAACCTTGAAACAAAGTTTGCAGATCAACCTAAGGACTACCTGAATCTGAGATATCAAGTGTGCTAGAGTAATCTTCCACCAAAGGCTGATCAAATTTAGTAGTTTGAATAATCTTTTCTTCTGTATTTTGACCACCCACTAGTTTCCAATCTGTTTCCTTCTTCTTAACAATGTATTTTCCAGCTTTGGAAGTAATCTTCTGGTTGGATTAGATTGGAAAAAGGACCTTCTTCCTTTTAGCTTTGCAAAAGGGGAGAGTTAATCGACAAGTTGTAAAAATTTAGCACTGGTATATACCAGATTCTCTTTTGAAATATGGAGCCGTCACTAAGGTATTGCACTTTAGATGTATAAATTAACTCAAATTCTCTTGAAAGGATAAATTCAAAAATGGGTAGACAAAGCTTTACATATCTTTATGAATTTTACTATGTTTTTCCTAGTGGAGTCAGGTTTAATGGAAAACTTGTTTATAATTAATTTTTTTGAACAATACCTCTAGAATAGATTTGTATTTGCCTAATTTTAGATCCTTAATTGGAAAGTCCGCAAAAGCTTGATGGTGGGATATCTCGAATCTTAATTTCCAAAATACATATTAATTTGTATCAATAAGTCCCTGGTAATGGCGCTAAAAGCATGTTGGTCCTCAAATATACACCCCTGGTGGCTTGACAATGATTCTCTTTATGAAAACAATAGTGGTGAATTGTCTTGGAATAGTGGTAGACCAGGTGGTATGCCGTTTTGTAGCTGGGGAAGGGTCTAGCACTTTCCTTAGAGATCAAGCTTTGGGATGATTGAGGGCATCTATAGAGGATATGGCCTCTTCTTGCTACTTTTAATCATGCCTTGAACCGGGGTGAGAGGAACCGAGGTGTAACCTGAATGGGAGAGGGGAGATGGGATCTTTGTTCCCTCAATTTCTTTCTGAAAATGGTGGGTCAATCTGGGATAAACATGGCCAATGGACACAACACTCACTCTCACAAGTTGTCACAAAAGATGTTGTGTATGTTTACTTTACTAGACATAGGTTACTAAAGACAGTGGGATTCGATTGCTCTTACATTCTCTAGATGGTATAATTTATAGCTAAGGGGTAGTCTCAGTGATATTTAAAGACATAGCAACAACAAAAATGAATGGTAGATAAAATGGGGTAGGATTACTTATGTAATTTTTTAATGAGGGGGATTATAGGTAGACAAATTCCTTACAATCAAGCATTTAACACTTAGAGCAACTTGTAATTCAAGAAAAGCACAGAGAATTGAATTAACCAGTCATAGTTTCTACAAAGGAAGATTTACATTCATTGATCCTCAACAGATGCAAATCTTTGACATAATCTTTAAAATACTTGACACAAGAACTCATGTAAGCATTCTAACAAATTATTTATTGCTCATACTCTCGCATTCCTAAGATACACTCAAAGGCTAATAAAAATCTATCGGCACAAAATGGTTACAGTAAGGATTTTACAATTAAATCCAATATTGTAGAGTAAATTCTTATAACACAATATCAAACTAATGACCAAAGCACAACCATTAAGGACAGATCTAGTGTACGACAAAGTTAAGCAACAAACACAAGATTGTAGCAAAAAATATAACTCATTAATGGACAATTCCAAACACAGAACCTAGAAGACAAAATTTAAACTCAAAAGTGGACATATTTCATTCATATCTTAGAATTTCTTAGCAAGGGAACATCAATTGAATGCTCTCAAATCTTTTCAATGGTTGTACATTGTAACCACCTTGACACAAAAGTTTGGGAAATTGAGATCAATATGCATTTCACAAAGGAAACATGTAATATTTACAATTGAATCTCTCTACCTTCTTTTAAAAATAGAAAAAACTAACCCCCTTTAATATGAAGAAAAGTCCTCATATTTATACAATTTTGATGTGTTCTTACAATTTTATTTCCCCCCAAAATAGTAATAGAATTCCCCCTTGTTTGCAAAGAAAATATTTTGATCAAAGTGGGAATGTTCTAGTTGAAAATATCGATTTAGTATTTTGGGATTTTTCATATGTTATTATATGGTTTCTTTATTGGGTTGAGCTACTACAAGCGCGAAACAATTATTTGATCTTATCGGGTGCATTTATGCTCTTTTTACTTTGTTCACAAACTCATATGAAAGCCCAATTTTTTTTTCCTATTTTTCTCTTACAAAATGCCATCAATTTCTGAATTAGATGGTTCCAAATTAAATATCTTGAGGAGACCTTTCCAACGAGACCAAGTTTTCTTAATTTGGAGCTATGGATCAAAAGTTATGGCCATTTGAAGCTTTTGTTGAATAGGAGAGCGACACTTGATAGCTTTTGATTGGATTCGGATTTTATCCACGTGTGCATTAATTTTATTTTGCTTTTATGTGACTTTTCTCATAGATACATTCCATTATGAAATGTGATTCAATAAGAAAATTCCACGTTCCTTCACCTTCTTTAAACTATTCTTTCACTTGATTGCTCTTCATAAAACATGAGCTAATGAAAAAGCTCCACATTTTTCGTAGTTTCAAAATTTTCATTATTTGTACTTAGCCACCTTGAAGCATGAGCAAATGAAAAGGATCTTCTTTCCTTTGCGGTGCCAAAATTTTGATAACCTTGGTTGATTATTGAGAAATGTGAGCCAATGAGAAAGCTCCACACCT
Source organism: Taxus wallichiana var. yunnanensis (assembly GCA_018340775.1). Taxonomy (NCBI): domain Eukaryota; kingdom Viridiplantae; phylum Streptophyta; class Pinopsida; order Cupressales; family Taxaceae; genus Taxus; species Taxus wallichiana. The sequence continues at coordinate 470,887,548 of CM031237.1, forward strand.
TTCGTAATTCAGACTTTTAGATGGCCCCGATTGACCCCAACAAAACATAAGCCAATAAGAGAGCTCCACATTACTTGCAGATTCAATCCTTTAATATCCCTTTAACGACAAAGTATAAAGATCTAGCCAATAAGATCATTCCATGCTCATATATTGTGTCAAACTTTTTGATAAGCTTAATTGTGAGATGTGAAACATGAGCCAATAGAAAAGCTCCACACTACTTTATAGTTCAATCCTTTGATAACCTTTACGAAAAAGTATAAAGATCTAGCCAACAAGATCATTCCATGCTCTGCATTGTGTCGAGAATTTTTAATAAGCTTAAATAATAGAGGTGAAACACAAGCCAATAAAAAAATCTATGCTTCTTATAATGCTAGTTCTTTCTTTATCTTGTATTGACAACCACAAAACACAAGCCAATAGAAAAGCTCCACATATGACACATGCTCACCTTTCATTGGTCGTGCCTTCGCATTGCAATTTCAAAATTGAGTAGATGTAGAAACTTTAGGCTTCATAAAAATGTTACTAGGTATCCACCTTGACTCGCATGACCATTTAGACCCAAAGAAATATGAAACTTGGTTCATTCCGCGGACTTGAGGTCAGTTAGAGCCCATCTTCTTAAAGAGTGTCGAATGCCAACACGTGTCTATTTGATGCCTTTGATCTCGCATCACTTGTCTTATCTAACCTTTTGCCACGTATATCATTTGAATTTTCAACCTTTCCCGGACACAAGCTTTTATAAAACTTGGTCCATTCCAAGAACTTGAGCTCTGCGAAATGCTTTGACTATGAAAAGTGCGGAATGCTTCCACATGCCCTTTAGGCATTTATGATTTTCTCGGTGGTGCGAGACATTTAATGACCAAATGAACTTCTATCAACATTTTGAAAGTAACCTACCAATGCTTTTAAACTTAGTCTCAGGTGGGTTTTAAATGCCAACAACCAATGCTTTTGGAAAGGTGAAATTGATGCTTATTTGAGCATCCCGAGATTTCTTAAAAGGGATAAGTCCATTTTAACTGAATTTTTTAACCACTCTTTGTAGATTTATAATTCGTGGTTGAGTTGCATACTTTTGGGCCTTCGTAGCTTCAGTTTCCTTGAGTAGCTTGGATCATTTTAGTGTTAATTTGAGTTCCTCATGAATGATGTAGACATAGTCCCGATTACCCACAAGTTTGAAGATTTTACTTTAATCACCTAGACAATTAAACTAGTCCCCTCAACATGTCTATTGAATCCTTTCATTTATTTTTTCAAGGCACAAAATTTATATCAAATTGATACTTCTTCCTTACTCAAAATGATACTTCTCCCTTACTCAAAATGAACTTTGAAGCACGTGGAGCAATATGAAGCACACATAAGAGTTAGATTTATGGAAAATCTATGAAAAATACGTGCTTGATATAAGGAACTAGATTGAGCACCAACACCTTTTTGACATGGAAATCTTATGCACACCCTATCCAAAATATTTCGAGATGCTCAAATTTGACAAATACAAAGGCACAACTGATCCTAGATAACATATCAAATAATTTTACATAGTATGCCATGAAGTGGCATATAACAATAACTTTATCTTTTGCCTTTTTCCTAGAAGTATAGGAGGAAAATATTTAGACTAGATTTTACACCTTCCAAAGGGATCTATCACCACCTTCACGAACCTCTTGATGAAGTTCATCAAACACTTCTCTTTCAACCTTGACTCGAAGTCACCTTGACTCAAAGAGACAATGCCTTCATTGTTAAAGGCTTAGTCAAGCCTCATTCTAAAGACCATGGGCATAATCACAATAACAATACTAACAATCACAACCACCCTAACACTCATCATGATGAATCTTGGTACATAAACCAAAACCACAATGTCATCACCATTGGTCTCACTGATAATTATTGCAATGTGCGCAACATACATGACCAATCAATCAAAAATCCAATCATACAACCTAGTGAAGACACTACTCCGTGCAAAGTTAAACATAAGTTTACACCCCTCGGAAAAAGTCTCTTTAGTGTCTTTCATCAACTCAAAGAGGCTAGGATGATAAACTATCTGCTTACAAGACCCTAGGTTGAAGGAAAAACTAAGCCATATTAGTACAAACCTCATGCATATTGTATTTTCATTGCATTGATGGCCACTCAACAAATAAATGTGTGTGTTTTAAGAATTATGTCCAAGACTTAATTGATGATGGAGAGATCTTTATAGAGCTTGATGAAAAAGATATCACAACCGAAGACACATCAACTACCATAACTTCTCAAGAAGAGTTTAACATTTTCCAACCTCCTATACATACTGAAATTCAATGAGATCACAACGATGAAAGTCAAGTATCTCTCACTCCAAACTAATCTCTCTCTTTTCAATATTTTCATCCTATAGTTCAAATAGATCACTGGACTGCTTTGGAAAACAACCTTCTACCATCACACAAGAGCTTGACCTTGCCTCAAGTTTTTCTTTCTCTGATTCTGCTATGCCCTTAATCATATATCTTATATTGGATGTATATAGCCAAATTGTGGCTATCATAACTTCTTATCATTATGTATCTCTTTCATATATGTTATATTATCATTAGTGGGTTGGCCTTGGTGTTGGCCATATCATAGGAATAATATATATAGGGATTAGTAGGTAGTCGTTGATCATATATTGAGCATTTAAGTCTTATCATTTGGTTTGGAGGTTGACCTCTCAAAGTGGCTAAGCTATTCTACTTGCACATTGAGATCATTTATCTAAAATATTGTGTTCATTGGTGTTATATTGCTACTAATAATCAGATTTATACAAGTAATTCCATTACAAGTGGTATCAGAGCTTGAACTCGGCCAACACTATGTCAAACCCTAATTGTGAAGGTTCATCCATATCTCACAATAGGTAGTGAATTTTTTTGCATTTTTTTATTTTTTTTTGTGGTGTGGCGAAATCAGAAAGTAAGTTCCCCCAAATTTTAAGAATTTTAGACTTGGTTTGCAAACGTTATAGTGGTTTTATATTTTTTCATAATTCAAAGCTACCTAGGGTGCAATTTGTGGATTTTTTCAAAGTTATTTACATTTCCATTGGTGTTATATTGCTACTAATAATCAGATTTATACAAGTAATTCCATTACAAGTTCAAAAAAATATTGAGCTTGTTTTGGACAACAACCTTCCATCATCAAATGAGAGCTTGAACTTATTTCAAGACTCCCTTTCAACCCTTGATATAACTGTAGACTCTATAGAAGAGGGTCCATCATCAAACACCATTGATCTTGATTCTATTCTTTCACTACCGGCTCCTATGCCTGACATCCCTAGTCTTGTTGTAGAAACAAAACCGTACAAAGCTTGGACACTTATAACAATGTAACCTTCCGTGTCTGCAATCCCTCAAAATCAATCTTGCAGGCATCTCATCAATGATGACCCTTACATGTCAAGACATCTATATGTATACACTCCACGAGTTGCATATACCTAGGAATATCCTTATACAACCTTTTCATGCTTTAATTACAAATCTTTTGTCAAATCAATTAATCCACAACCTCAACAGAGAACCATTGAATATTTTCTCTCTATGACCTATAAGGAGCCTCGGATATACATCTAAAGATCAATCCTTACTTCCTTGTATTCTACCACTCATGAATGAATGTGCATTTCAATATATACTTTTTGTTTATAATCCTCCTATAACATCACACAAGTATTTCGATATGATCAAATCCTTATCTAATCACACATCCTTTGACTTGGCCATTGTCTGCCTAAGTCTCGTAAATAAGGACTCCTTGAATCTTAGGATTCTCTCCTTTGACTTAGACCTTGTCCACCCAAGTCTCGTACCTCAAGACTCATCGAATCATTTGATTCACTCTGTGGATTTGGGCCTTATTTGCCCATGTCTTGTAAATTACGACTTCTTGAATCTTAGGATTCTCTCCTTTGACTTGGACCTCATCCTCCCAAGTCTCATAAATTCAGACTACTTTCATCTATCATTCATTGAAAATATTTTGATCCTCTCCTTTGACTTGGATTTCATCTGCCCAAGTCTCATAAGTTAGGACCATTCAACTTTAATAAACATGGACCTCTCTCTTGATGATTCCATTGCAATATCTCCTTTGTCCAAATTTAGAAAAATTAAAAGCATAAAAAGAAAATAAAACTCTGTATTAAACCTTTGCTTAAAGCACTATTTGAAAATAAAAAGTGGAAAAGCAAGTGCAAATAATGTTAAGTATTCCATCTGGCAGATATCTTAATCATACCATTATCATATCTTCTCATTCTTCACCTATCAAACATAGGTTAAACTTGTTCCTCTTGGGCATTGTGTGTCTCATCCCTGTTATGGTTTCTACCATTTCATAATTTACCTTCAGTTTTGTCTCGAAGCTTAATGATGGTAACTCCTCCTTTTGAAAAATATCTCTTTTTAATAGAAAACACTAATCTTCTTTACTTAGACCTTTTAATTTTCCATCTCAGTCTAAGGTGTTGAACCCTTGTGTCCTACTAGTTGTGTAAGACCGAGACTTGGGGGTAGAATGTTCCTTCCCAACAAGCACATTATCGAAAAACAAGGCCAAATCAATCTAAAAATAGAAAAATGTAAATCAAGAATTACACCTTTTGTTCTTCATAGTATTTAGTGATAAGCCCATAATTATCACTAGTAGTATGAGACTGGGAATGGAGGTAGGTGCCCTTACTCGCCTACATTTTGTCTTCAATGTTGAGCCCTTGTCTCTTACTAGTGACATGGGGCAACATGTAGGGGGTCCTTCACAAATTCAATCAACAAATAAAGCCTTTATCAAATCTGAATCAAAAGTGCTTAATAAAAAACATCCCAAAAAGTAATTTAGCTGCTCATGTTAAAGAGAGACAACAATTCCTTCAACCATATTTTTCCAATCAGTAGGCCATCTACGGATCTAATTCTAGTAAAAACCTATAAAGTGGAATCATCTTGGAATCAATCAGATAATCTTGACTAAAGATGAGTTACATTCTTCTTACATGGATCATTGTTACACCTTGTGTCTTAGCATCCAATATCTTCACCTTCATATCACTATTCACCTCATTTTCATGTCCTTCTTGGCTCTTGGTGATGAGCCCTCGCATCTTCCTAGTTACATGGAGTCACGAGTGGAGTGAGACATCCTATCATTACATCATCTATATTTTTGCTAATGGAATGGAATGCTTCTAATTGTTTTCACTTGCGTTCAAGCTATACAACCCCTTTTATTGAGTCAAAAATATAAAAACATTTTAAAAATGTTCAAAAACTCAAAAACATTCAAATATGTTTCCACAAAATTCAAAAAACATTTAAATATGTTTCAAAAATTAAAAACATTCAAATATGTTCAAAAACCTCAAAAATAATATAAAATTGTTCAAAACTCAAAAACAATATAAAATTGTTCCAAAATCACAAAAAGAGTATAAAAATGTCGAAAATCAAAACATTCAGATAATGTTTGACCAAATTTCAACAACTGAATAACACAGTTGAATAATCTCAAATCGATTGATGACACTCATCGTGATCATTCAGATCATTTTTGATAATATGTTTTTTCCCGTGGTGTATATCTATGCTCGAGGCAATCAATTATCACTTTCACAATATAACTTTGCTTGGGGCACACTTAGAGTTCACATTTTGAATGCAATACAGATTAAATTTCAATGGGATTTGACAAGATTATCTTTTGCGTATCTAGCATCACTCCACTCTTCGGCCAGATCCAATCCTCTCGCGTTCTAAGCTATCACTCGGGGCATTCATATATGTCTAGTTCTTTAATGTGGAACACATTCAAAGTGTCATTAGATGTAATTTTTGTAAATTGTTTTGTACTTATTGCGGTTTGTCAACATCATGATGATGCTTTTTTTTCTCTCGGTTTGTTATTTTATTGCACTTTGTTTACTTGCATTGTAGACCAATTGCAGGAAACTTCTTTGCATCCTAGTTCACATATAACTTTGGTGTGGTTCCTTCCTATTCATATTGGGTTTGTTTGACATGTTTGTTTTATGCTTTCAACAACATCATTTATCCATAATAAATTCGATGTAACACACACAATGCTCCTTTTATAAAAACTTTGTAAAACCATAAAAAAATCCAAAAATTCAAAATTTAAAAAAAAAAATCAAAAATCTCAAAATTTTCGAACAAACATTCACTTATCGGAGAAATCCTACAACAGAACAACCCTTGAGGTAAATATTTCAACATTTCAACTCAATCTCGATAAGTCGTGCCTTTATTTACTACCCTAGTGATCGTTCTAATCTTACAACTATCACTTTCTTCCCTTTGCATGATCACTAACTCTGTTGGGGAAAGTCACAAAATTGTTTTTCCTTCGCAATATAACTTTACCTGGGGAAATTTATTTTAGATCATTTGTAAAATGGATCCAACAAGAGTGTCATGAGGAGTAGCTTTACTTTTCTCTTTAGTCTAATCCTATTCCCACTTTGGGAGCATTTACATCTACTTAATCATCATTGTGGTACACATTAGGGGCATAACTAATTGTCTTATTTTTGACTTTGTGTTACATTCTTTATGTTTACTTTTTAGACCACTTAGCAAGTAGTGTGATTACATCTTGGTTCTTTTATAACCCTGATGCCTACACCTACTCTGTATATTGGGTTTGTTTTACTTGTTATCTTTTGTTTATTGTGTTTGTGTGTGTGTTTGTTTACGCGCATCTGGGTTAACCATCTTGATTCTTTCATAATCATGGTGACAACTCTATTGTGTAATAGAAAAAATAAGGTTGGTCTAAATTTATTCTCGAATGAATCTCATGCTACGAGCACAATTCCTCCCATCCTTGGTCAAATTCCTTGCTTTCTTCCTATCAAGTAGCCGTCCACTGCCTTGTTGTGTCATCCACCCACTTGAGGGTGCATTCCCTTACCATATTATCTTGTTGGGGAATCCAAACACTTCATTGCTTTCCGCTTGCTAGTCTGCATGTGTTTACTATCTTTAAAGCACTATTAGTTCGCAATAACACTTTGAAGAGGGGAAAATGTAGACACCCTACAAATACATAAATAATTCTATCTTGCTGCTTTATCTAATTAGGATTAATTAAATTAATTCTATCCTATCACAATACACTCCTTTATAATTATTTAAATTGATTCCATCAATTAAATACCCCCTTCTAGAATTGATTAAATTAATTCTATTTCCTAAGTCACATTCCCACTTTGCTCAAAATTAAATAATTTAATTCTATTATGCCTTTGGAATTAATTAAATTAATTCCTACACCCTTCTAGCTAATATAATTAAATAAATGGTTAATTATTCCCTCACAATTAAATACTAATTAATTTAGTTATTTAATTAAATCCTTTTATCTACTCACACTCTACTTCATTCTACTTCCAGAAGCCTACTCTGATGGTGGGTGCGGGGATAATGCCCATACAACCACTTCTTGGATGAATTCAAAGATAATGATTGCCCCTGCAAAGCTGCAACTACACAAACATGGTCATCTTACTATTTCAGGTAATTATAATTATTACCTGTGGAGCCAATTCAACCCAAGATCCACTTCTCATGGCCTCACCCTTAGCTATAAAAGCTTGCCAATTCCTTTACAAATCGATCCCTGGAAGCTTTATGCAAATTGTAGCCAAATTCTGCTGAATTTGTTTCTCGCATCCTTGTGTACCCAAGCTCGTAGCATCTACACTCTTCATTTGGAGAATTGATCAAGAGTACCCACAATCAAACCAATATCAAGATTTCACAAGCTTAAAGGCTTCACAAATCTACTTGAGGTTTGCAGAGAAGAATTCCAAGAGGTATAATTGTTGTGTTTTTATTTACTTTTGCTTTGTTTGTGATTTTTCCTTGCATATAGCGACAAGGAAATCAAGGGGCCCTAATGAAGGAGGGGCACAACTCGATATGTATGATTAGCAGAAGAATTAGGAGCTTGTGTGTTGTGCTTAGGCAAAGGGTCATTAAATATTTTTAGCTTTTTGTTATCATTGACCAGTTTAGAAGAAGATGGCTCAAGGAGCTCAAGTGAATTATTGTCAATAATATCTTGAATTAGATGCTTGAGTTTGAAACAATGATCGATATAATGCTCAATGTTTTGATGATAGTCACATTTAGCATTTTCATCATAATTGCAGCCACGAGGTGAGATGGATAAAGATTGAGTGGCGGTGGAAGAGTGATTAGATTAATTTTGAGGAGTTGGGGTAATAGAAGTCGAGTTGGATATGACAACTTGGTGAAAGTACTCTTTGGAGGTTTAAGTTGTAGCTTTTCAGGAGGAGAGATTGCATTGTGATTGCCTTTGATTCGATAGGCTTAGGAGATGGTTCAAATGTTGATTTAGCTTGAAATCTATTAGAAGACGATGAATGAGTATCTTGATATTTTAATTTTCCCATAGAGAGAAGTTTGACTTTGCACATTTTAAGTGTATGGCATAATTGATCAAATGAAGGAGAGGTCTCAAAGATAACACTCTCCTAAAGTGGTGGTATTATACTTTGAACAAATAGATCTTGCAATTCTGAATCAACAAGCACATTGGTCATATTAGCTAGATTGTTCTTATAACATAACATAGTCCATTAGATGCTCATTAGATATTTGTTTAATTTGAGAGAGTTGTGCATAAGAGATATTGGTGCGATATTGATTAAAAAGTGAGCAAGAAAATCATTGGCTAGATGCGTGAAAGAAGTTACCTGAGTGAACAGGTAGATCATAAAACCAACGCATGGCATAATCTTGAAGACTTCAAGGAAATAAATTAGCTAGTAATGTATGATCATCCACATAATCTAGACATGCCACATGAAAATCTCGGAGATGCTCTTGAGGGTCACCATGGCCATTAAAAGTGGGAAGCTTAGGGGTGAAAAAATCGAGAGAAAGTGAATAAGTAGAAATGAAAGGTGCAAAAAGAGTGTGAAGAAGTAAGGAGAAATCAAGAGATGGAGAAGAGGGTGATGTAGCCTGCTATATCTGATGAATTTGAACTTGTAGGTCCTGATATAAGGAAGCTAGGTCATGGGTTCTAGAAGAGGAACTAGGTTGTGTATTAGAAGCATTGGGATGGAGAAGGGGAGCAGTATAAATAGGAATGTTAAGGGGTTGGGTGGAGACCATGACATCCAAAGAATAACCTATAAGAGGTACATAAGTAGCATCTCAAGAGTGTTTTGTAGCAAGTAAATCATTGAGAACATGTGGAAAATGCAAAGGATTAATACGTAAAGCTTGACGAAAATTAGCGAGTTTGTCTAATTTTTCTAAATCAACATTAGTGTCCTCATCATAATAATATTCACTATCAGATGTTTCAATGTTTTTCGGAGGAACATTTTGTGAATTAACAAAGGGGTTATCAGATTCAATCATTGATTTATATTATTTACGAATAGAGGGAGGAAGCTCAGTGTACTTAAATGAACCAAAATGACCACTATGGGTGACAGACATAAAAGGAAAATCCTAGAATGAAGGTTAGATTCAATCGATGGGTTAACAAATGATTTAATTTAATTTGAATTAAATCTAAATATTGTAGAGTCATTAAAGTATAAATGCGAAATATAGAAATGACACAAGTAAACTAAGATTTAAAATATGAAACCCTAAAAAAGAAGAAGGAGAGAGAGGACTTAGCTAATTTCCTTGATGTCTAGGACTGATATGAACTGGGAAAAGTGTTGAACAAGTTGGGTAGAGTGTCATTACTGCTAAAAAAATTCTAGAATGTAGGAATGAAGCTAGACATAGGAACCCATGGCATGGGCATCTAGGCACTTGTGACTACGCAAATGATCGAATTTAGTTTTTATTGTGTCACAAGGTCATCGCTATTACTTCTTGTTGATTGTCGAGAATCACTCCTTGAATGTCGAAGGTACCTGTAACCTAAAAATAGAAGCTCACCTACACAAGCCTATAAACCGCATCAAACCTAAACATAAAGATGCTGATATGGGAGTCAAGCTGACCTTGCGAACACCCGAGAGTGAACTTACGACCAAGTGCTGCACTACATCTTAGATTCCATGTAGTTCGGTGAGTGTGTTTAGAAATTATGCCCTAGGATGCCCTTGTAAAAGTTACTTGATAATAGGCTATAGCTAAATTTATTAATGTAATAGAATGCGTGGATGGAATAAAAATGAACTTCCCCTTCCTACGTTGTCATGTAGTCCCTTGTCCCTTGAGTGGATTGCTAGATAGATGTTTTAGAGTGCTTTAGGTGCCTTTTAGATGTAATATTAGGTGATGATAATAATGTTTAGTGCTTGGTCCCTTATTTTGAACACATAACTATGTATTTATATGATTCCTTTGTTTGAATTTTGTAATTGATAAGTTGGAAGGCCAAACCATAAGTGAAAAAGATGCCTAAAAGATAAAAGAGACACAAAAGGAATAAGTAAGGTGAAAAAAAGGGTCGGGGGATGCCTAGAGGGGACATGAGTGCTTGGGTGTTGTTATCCTAGGTTTCGGGTGTTGGTGTCTAAAGCCATAAAAGATAAAGCGAGTAAAATCTCGATTGTGATGTAGGGTGTGTAAGACTAAAAAGAGAGAAAGAGACAAAGAAAAGAGGCTTTAGGTTCCTTTTGAATGTAATCTTAAGTGATGATAGTAATGCTTAGTGCTTGGTCCTTGATTTTTAACACATAACTATGTATTTATATGATTCCCTTGTTTGAATTTCATAATTGATGCAATTTGTAAGGCCAAGTCATAAGTGAAAAAGACACCTAAAAGATAAAAGAGACACAAAAGGAACGAGTAAGGTCAAAAAGGGTCGGTGGTGCTTAGAGGGGACAAGAGTGCACAGGTATTACTATCCTGGTTGGGCGTTGGTGTTTGAAGCCATAAAAGATAAAACAGTAAAATCCCAACTAGGATGTAGGGTGTGTATGACCAAAAATAAAGCAAGAGGGAAAGAAAAGAGGCCAAAGATAGTCATCAATTACTAGTTTTCTTGCTTAGGAATCATATAGATCCTAACATGTGTTTAGGACCTAGAAATGTACCCAAGTGCATGATTTTGTGTCTACACACGCAACTAACGAAAAATCAACATTTTCATTTTTACTAATAGTTTCATTATCATACACATTATCATCTATAAGTAGTAGATGAGAAGTAAAACATAACATCATTGTATTTGGTTTCAAGAGAATAAGTAGAAACACGAGTTATATCATCCATAGTATGCATAATATGAATAAAATCATTTGTATTATTATTGCATTCAAAAGTATTAGTAGAAATATTAGTTGTGCAAGTAAGACCATTTCTTTTGAACTCATTTGGAAGAGTATAATCATTTTTATGTGAAATAGAAATGTCGTGATCAAATTCATTAGTTTTACATGCAAGAGGAATGTGATAGACACAAGTGTGTTCATTAATATCATGAGAAAAGGGGGTAGAATTGTCATGGATATCATCACTAGGGAACTCACTATGAATGGAAGCTAACTTGTCATTAAAAACATAAAGGTCACCATCGATCAATGTAAGGATAAATGGAATATTGTCCTCATGTAATCTAGAAACACTCTCATCATCACTAGAATATATAGGACTTGTGATTATAGGAAGGTCAATAATGGGTGGAGGGGACGGTGGTTGTTCACCATCATTGTCCCATCCAACTACATTATTGTCACAACTAGCACTATTATCACCTTTGAGTACAAGGAGGGGCACATAGAAATGTCATGGTGTCAACCATGACTTTGGATCCTGTAGGGGTAGGGGAGGAAGAGTGTTATGTTTTGGAGCAAAGTGAGGTGGCCTATTTCAAAATATAAGAGGATTATCCTCTTGATCATAATTGAATATGATGTCATCCTTAGTAGGAGAGAGTGAAAGGGCATAATTAGGAACAACCTATGAGATTGAGATGATCTCATAGCCAAAACTCTTATTTTTAAACCAAGCGGTAGATCCATCTACTAAATTATGACAAATAAGAACTATATGAGAAAGATAAGAAGACCATACAAAACAAGAAGTGGTATGGACCTATTTAAAGGGATGACAACACTTTTGGTTTTGTAACCCCTATAGTAAGCTATGGTGACGTAAAGAACAAGAAAGGCACTTAAAAAAATCACACACATGCCCTAAGTCATCCATATGGTTTGGGAAAATAGTAGGCCTAATGTAAAGGAATTTCCAAGATCCCCGAAATTAGGTGAAGGGTTTGATCAAAAGTGGGTTCACCAAAATGTATCAACCCTAATTAATTTTAACTTGGTTTTGATATAATACTATAATATCTAAACTTATAAATACACTCAAATTCATGGTATAGATTAGATAGAGGGAACATATAGCACAATAATCACAATAGAAAACCAATACACACAATCTAGATTGTAAAAAAGATGAAAAAGGCACTTAGTTGATTCATGAAGTTGTTTGGGGTTGTCAATAGGGACAAGACCAAACATGCACGACCTAGACCAAATTATACAATTTTGAACTTGCAAGCAACATGGATCTATTTGGTGCTTTTCATTGTGTGTATTATTTGTCATGCTTTGGTATTTGTAACTTCACACAAAACACCTTTGGATGTCGCACCTAAACACTGTAAAACAAACCCTAATTATCTTGTAACACACTCAAGCAATCGTTAGCTCTAAAAATAAATATGTAAATTCTTAATTCAGAATGACCTCAGTGGTCACCTTGTATGTGATTCACTAAGTGTTACACTACATTTCGACACAATGTATTTCTCCTAGTGTTTTTCTCGATATGCATGTAACTATCCCTTGAGTTGGTTTGGCCATTATGTATTAACACTAATAATGGGCTATGCTTACCTTATCCCAACAGAAACCCTTGTACGTGTTGAGTTGTGGAGCTCAATTACTTCATTTTAGCATGTAATTGGAACTTGCTAGAAAACACAGTAACCGACATTGGTTAAGGGTAGACCGACATCGGTCAGGGAAGACCGACATCGGTCAAGGGCAAGTAGGAACCGCGACGATTAGGCGATTGGCATCGGTTACCTATGCGATGAAGTTTTAATTAACTCTCGGGAATTATATCTATTTTTAGCATTAAAATAGATTTATTGATTGTAATTGCATGGCTAAGTGCCCTAAGTCTATAAATGACTATATAAGCACAAAAGCTAGGGTTTAGAAGTAATGATAAACAAGAATTAGAAAGAACTTGAAAAAGGTTGGTGAGAGAGAATTCTTGGTGGTAGAGAAAAAGCTTGAAGGAAGAAAGTACTGAACATCTGAGAGGTGTGGAAGATTGTAAATCTTCATTGTATATCTTGTCAAAGCTTTGGATAATAGATTGACTTGTTTCTTGGTGGACGTAGCCCACACTAGGTGAACCACAGTTAAATCTAGTGTTGATTTATGTCTCTTGTTTTATATATTTCTTCTAGTAGAATATCCACTTTTATTTGCATGTATGCTTAGATATGATATATTGTCTATACAACCGGTGTGCTAACCCCAACAATTGGTATCAAAGCTTTGTTTGAGGGTTTTGTGTGTTGACAAATTTACTCACAGAGGGTTTTCTGATTGAGTGGGAGCTACAAAAAATGTGAGAAGATAATAAATAAAGGTAGAGAAATTTGTGGCTGAAATTATCAATTATGGAAGATGCAGATTGAGGATTATTTGTATCAAAGAGATTTGTACTTATTGTTGGATGAGAAGTCTAGACCTACGAAGATGACTAATGAAGAATGGAAGATTCTTGACAGAAAAGCTTTGGGATCTATAAGATTGAGCTTTGGCTGACATCCGTGGCTTCGATATTACGAAGTAGCTTCTACGGTAGACTTAATGAAATCTCTTGCTAAATTATATGAAAAACCTAGTGCTTCAAATAAATTTTATTTGATGAAGAAACTATTTAGTTCTAAGATGCATAAAGGTGAATCTACCTCTAGTCATTTGAATGATTTACGATCTATTATAAATCGAGTTAAAATTAGTTGCTTTATACCATTTGATGATGAAGTAAAAGCACTTTTATGCTTATGTTCTTTGCCTGATAGTTGGGACAACTTGGTAATAGTTGTTCGTAATACAACATCTGCTAATAATATTTTGAAGTTTTATGATGTGGTTAGTATAATCTTGAATGAAAAAATTCGCAAGAAGAGTACAAAGGAAACATCATTTGGAAATGCTTTGAATGTAAAAAGCAGGGGTAGGCAGAAGAAGAAATCCAAGAGTAAGAGTAATCGGAAATCAAATTCAAGGGAAGCGAGATATAAATATAGAAGTAAGGGAATTACTTGTTGGAAATGTGAAAGAAAGGACATGCGCAAAGAAATATTGTTGGTCAAAGGATAAAGAGAATCAACAACCAAATAAACGTAAAGAGATGAATCTTACTTCATCGGAGGTAATGCAAGATGCTCTTATTATTTCTTTGGATAATAGAATTGAATCGGGGTTTTAGATTAGGAGCTTCTTTCCATCTGACCCCTAATAAGGGTTATTTTAGAAATTATGTCCATGGAAATTTTGGGCATGTTTATTTGGGTGATGATGAACCTTGCAGTATTACTGGTAAAGGGGAAGTTCATCTAAAATTATAGAATGGAAATACATGGGTATTGAAAGATGTGAGGCATGTGCCAAGCCTTAGGAGGAATCTTATTTCTATAGGGTAACTAGGTGAATCTGGTTGCATGGTTACTTTTACAAGAGACTCTTGGAAAGTCACCAAGGGTGCTTTTGTTGTGGCAAGAGGTAAGAAGGTAGGAACATTATATTTATCTACTGTATTATTGATTCTTTTTTGCATTATCTACTTTAGATTCAGATGCATGCATGTGGCATAATCGGATGGGTCATATGAGTCAAAAAGTAATGTAGATCTTAAAGGCTAAGGGTAAGTTATAAAATTTGAAAGATTTAGATCTTGATTTCTATGAGCATTGTATCTTTGGAAAGAAAAAGAGAGTGAGATTTCTCAAAGTTGGGGCAACTAAGGAGTAGAAATTGGAGCTTGTACACTCAGATGTGTGGGGACCAGCTCAGGTAGCTTCTCATGGAGGATCCCAGTATTATGTTACTTTCATTGATGATGCTACAAGAAAGGTATGGGTTTATTGTATTAAACGTAAATCTGATGTTTTTGATACTTTTAAAAGATGGAAAGCCCTTGTTGAGAATGAATCAAATTCTAAGTTAAAGTGCCTTAGATTTGACAATGGTGGTGAATACTGTAGCAAGGCTTTCAATGATTATTGTTCAGTGAATGGAATACGTAGAGAAAGAATAGTTCTAAGAACACCATAAGAGAATGGTGTTGCAGAAAGAATGAACAAGACAATCATGGAACATGCTAGAAGTATGAGGATACATTTTGGATTGCCCTTGCAGTTTTGGGTAGAAGAAGTTGATATAATGATTTATTTGATTAATTGTGGCCCTTTAAGTTCACTAGATGGAGGAATAGCAAAGGAATCTTGGATCGGAAAAGAGGTAGATCTTTCTTTTCTTAAAGTTTTTGGTTCAAAAGATTTTGTGCATGTTGATAAGGAAAATAGAAAAAGTTGGATGCAAAATCCAAGAGGTTCACTTTCATTGGTTATGGATATGGTGATTTTGGTTTCCGTTTTTGGGATTTAGATAATTCTAAAATTATTATGAGTCATGATGTTGAATGGAATGAAAAGATAATGTACATGGATCAAATTTTGGTACCCAAGGATGAGAAAATTGAGAAGTTTATTGATGAAAATGAACTCTTGGGTTTTAAAGAAACACCTACAGAAATACACAGTAACTATGGTCGGTTAGTCCCTGACCAACATCGGTTAGATGAACCACCGACGGTTATAGAGGATCAAAATCGGCATCGGTTAGTAGAACCGATGTCGGTTAGAGGTGACCGGTGTCGGTCACTATTAGAAGTTGATACTAATGTTCAGGAGGCCCAGATAGAGCCTCGGTACCCCAAACTCATGTGAGAAGGTCACAAAGGGTAAGTAAACTTCCAGAAATATTTACACCTTCTCTATTTTATTTATTGTTGACTGATAGTGGTGAACTAGAGAGATTTGAAGAAGCAATGTAGGATAAGACTCACGTTCAGTGGGAGCATGACATGGATGAGGAGATGGAATCCTTGGAACATAACCAAACTTGGGATTTGGTTAAGTTTAGCAGTAAGAGGACATTGTAGAACAAGTGGGTTTACAGGATTAAGGAAGAAGAGGGTGGAAAAAAAAGGTACAAGGCAAGGCTTGTAGTAAAGGGATTTACACAGAAAGTAGGTATTGAATTTGGTGAAATATTTTCTCTGTTGTGAAGATGACTTCTATTAAATCTTGTATTGAGTTTAGTTTGTAGTAGAAGATTTTCATTTAGAGCAACTAGATGTGAAGACGACTTTCCTTCATGGTGATTTGGATGAAGAAATTTATATGCAAAGAACTGCTTTGGTATGAAGTCAAGGGTAAGGATAAACTAGTGTGCAAGTTGAAAAAGAGCCTATATGGGCTCAAAAAAGCTCCAAGGCAATGGTACATGAGGTTTGATAGTTTTATGCATGAGCATGGTTACTTGAGATGTGAATCTGACCATTGTGTTTATTTCAAGAAGCTTGAAAATGGGAGCTATATTATTTTGTTAATGTATGTGGATGATATGCTTATTGTAGGATCTAGTATGCAGGACATTGGTGAGCTTAAGAGAAAGCTAGCTCACACATTTTCTATGAAGGATTTAGGAGCTGCAAAAAAGAATCCTTGGCATGTAAATACATAAAGATATGAAAAACAAGAAATTGTATTTGTCTCAGGAGGATTATATCTACAAGGTGTTAGAAAGGTTCAACATGCAGAATGTAAAACCTGTTAGCACACCTATGGTTGGACACTTCAAATTGAGCAAAGATCAGTTTCCTTCATCACATGAGGAGGTCAAATACATGACATAAGTGCCATATGCTTTAGTAGTTGGAAGTCTCATGTACGTTATGGTTTGTACCAAACTAGACATTGCACAGGTAGTGGGAGTTGTGAGTAGATATATGGCTAATCTAGGTAAAGAGTATTGGAAAGCAGTCCAATGGATACTTAGGTATTTGAAAGAAACATCTAGCATGCAGTTATCATATGGAGGTTCAGATATTTCATTACGTGGCTATGTTGATTCGGATATGGTGGATATTTGGATGGTAGGAGGAGCACTCTTTGGATATATTTTCATTGTAGGTGGAATGACAATTAGCTAGATTTTGAGATTACGAAGGTTGTGGCTTTGTCTACTACGGAGGAAGAGTATGTTACAACTACGAGAGGCTAGCAAGGAGATAATATGGATAAGTAGGTTCATGGAAGATTTGGGAAAGGAGCAAAGTGATTGTAAACTGTTTAGTGACAATTAGAGTGTAATTCATTTGGCAAAGAACTCAACATTTCATTCAAGAATGAAACACATTCAGTTGAGGTATCACTTCATACGGCAGGTATTGGAGGATGGACAGTTGAATATGGAAAAGATTCATACGAGTAAGAACCCTGCGGATATGCTAACGAAGCCATTAACAAAGGAGAAGTTGGAGCTACACTCCACTTTTGTTGGTCTTCGAGTTTGAGACTTGAAGAGGAAGAAACAAAGCCAAGGAAGGATCCAAGAATGATCGTTGTACAGGTATGGTGTAGTAATTAAACTCCAAGTGGGATATTATTGAGTTGTGGAGCTCAATTACTTCATTTTAGCATGCAATTAGAACTTGTTGGAAAACACAGTAACTGACATCGGTTAAGGGAAGACATAAATCGGTCAGGGAAGACCGACATTGGTCAAGGGCAAGTAGGAACCGGTGACGATTAGGTAGAACCGGCGTTGGTTACCTGTGCGACAAAGTTTTAATTAACTCTCGGGAATTATATCTATTTTTAGCATTAAAATAGATTTATTGATTGTAATTGCATGGCTAAGTGCCCTAAGTCTATAAACGACTATATAAGCACAAAAGCTAGGGTTTAGAAGTAATGATAAACAAGAATTAGAAAGAACTTGAAAAAGGTTAGTGAGAGAGAATTCTCATTAGTAGATCAAAAGTTTGAAGGAACAAAGTATCTTGAACATCGAGAGATGTGGAAGATTGTAAATCTTCATTGTATATCTTGTCAAAGCTTTGGATAATAGATTGGCTTGTTTCTTGGTGAATGTAGCCCACCTTTGGGTGAACCATGTTAAATATGGTGTTGATTTATGTCTCTTGTTTTCCATATTTCTTCTAGTAGAATATCCACTTTTATTTGCATGTATGCTTAGATCGATATATTGTCTGCATACAAGTGGTGCGCTAACCCCAACAATACGTAGATGACGAATTCATATTTATGCCATCTTATGTTGTGTGTGCAATATGCAGATGTATCTCTTGCTTCCTCATCTCCATAGATGGTAGATAGATAGGTGTTTTTCTAGATAAGTAATGTTTACATTAGGCTTGTATATATAGGATTTCTTAACTTGCATTTTGAAGCTTAGTGGTGGGAAAGGATGACCCATAAAATAAGAAAGGTATTATAAAAGAGTAATGACTAGGTCAAGACCATATGTATGGTCCTAACCCATCTGTATGGTTTTGGACCAATATAAGATATGATAGAACATAATAAGGACATGACCAGGATCCTGTAAATTTACAAAAATCATGATGAAAGGTGGAACATTGACACAAGACCGGTCAAACCAAGCAAAAATATGAAATAAAAAGGGGTTATGCCAATCATATCCAAATTCAAGGTTTATAACTCATGTCTATGCAAGTGTAATGAAAACATGATGTAATAATGTTTATGTGTGTATTTTGGTGTGTGAATCGCACCATCTCTAAATCCCATCAAAGCAATAACACAAACCAGAGTAGCCCATACATAGGTCTAAAGCTAGAAAAAAGGTTCAAGAGCGATGCATCGATTATATAGACATCCCAATTTAAGCCAAGTCATAACAAGGTTAAGCCAATACAAAACATTACCAAAGTTTCTAAAATCAAGGGAATTAATCTAACATTTGAAAGCACAACACATTATGTCACAATCATGGAAGGTATATTCTACTTTATCTATAATTATGTTTGTTATCTTTGTGTCAAGAGACATAATGACAACATAAGGGGTTGGATTAGATTAGCATACACAATTGCATATACACTAGGATAACTACATGGAGTTGGTTGCCACTTTTGAGTGAATATAGTGTGTTTCCTATATCAGATGAATAAGGGTTGACCACGAGGTTAGTCCAACTCTACCACACACATATTTGTCTCCTTGTATTATCTAATTATGTCCATGAATTTTTAGTGTAGGGATATAAGTTTTTCATATATTATAGGTCACTATAAGAGGTTTCACACATTTGTGAACCCTAACATCAAATAGGGAAGTGCATTTTTAGGCCAACAATGACCACCAGAGGTTATAGAACACCGATAGAGACCAGTCTAGAACTATATAACCTAAGAACAGACCATACCACACCCAAGATCAGTCTAAAACCATACAACCTAAGACCATAACATACCACACCTAAAGACAGTCTATATGGCTCCATACTAGCTTGGTTTGCAATCATATTTCTAGAGATTCACTCTATACTTCATGGCTCCATAGTTTTAGGCTATTGATTCACTCTATACTTCTAGATCACATATATGCTTATGAAATCAGCTAATTACACTTCCCCTCTTATGTTTTAAGAAATTATTTCTATTGTTATATCTTTCAAATTGCTTGGGAGCTATATTCTAGTTTGTATATTAATGTTTATTAATTAATCAAAATATATAACTTATAGTATGCTTATGCCTTTAAATAAATAAGAAAACCATCTAGTATCAAACCCTTATTTATTTTTTAGGGTGTAAATATTTTGTAAACCTTACCCTTGATCAAATCTCTCACCTTTCTTAAACCCTAGTTTCCTTAAGGTTCCATGTTAGCTTTGTGCATATTTTATATGCCCTTATAGGCTCTAAAATTGGGTAACTTATCCCTTGACAACAAAATTTTTGGCTATGTCCCCTTGCTAAAACAAATGCTCACATTCGAAGTCCAACCAACACATCTCTTTAGCTCTCTCTCAAATTTCTCATATCTACACTTTGCTATGTCAATATATCAAAAGCATACAATTTGGTACATAGTGGACTATGGTCCTTTCTAACTTGTATAGTCCTACCCCCTCTCATCTTCCAAATTTGTTTTCAGTTTGAATATCTTAAGTACATCATTTCATCTTCCTAGGGTCTACCTTAGCATAATATTTCACCTATGAAAGAATATATAAGAAAGTCAATAATAATTTATAACTCATGTGGCACTTTCATAAGATCCTATTATAAATATCAATACAAAAACACTCAAGAATATCCTATATCTTCCCAAATTATTTGTAAATAACGTAGAGCATCAACCTTTATAGGTACAAACACTCAAATAGGTAAAATAATATAGCTTCGTCTATTTCTAAACATGCTAAATTCCCAGATCCATGTCTTAACAAGAGAAAAGTATCTCCAAACATTGTTAAAGGTCTTCAAGGATAACAAGGTTTAGCCTAACAAATGAAGTACGCCACATCACACTACTTCCATGTTGGTTACATTCTTTACTCTATAGTTAGCCCACTACTAATGTGTAAATATACATGAGGGCACTCATAGGGGGTTAGTTGTGATCACATTCACACTTGCACTTATACCTAAGATAACTATATGAGGCTTGATCCCATCGAAGGCATGTAGTGTAGCTATTAGACTAGTTTAGTAGGGGTTAACCATAAAGGGTAGCACAACCTAAAAACACACTAATTTCTCATTTTTTTATTGAATGCTTTGATAAATAATATTGCGGGTATCTAGGGTTTTCACTTGTTGCAGGTCATTATAGATTATGTGAACAAGAGTGACATACAACGAAGCATATTTTTAGACATGCAAAGGGCACAAAATCTACAAAACTTCACTACAAGAAGGTCCAAGACTATATAGTAGAATTCATGATTATATAAAATAAAGGAAATACCATATAATAATTGTACAATCATGCACCAAAGCACTTTCCAATTAGAGTCTTAGAAATGAAGCATTTTCGTATTAGATAAATTTGTTTTCCTTACCTGTACATCCAAATTTCTTTTGTTCCACTATGTGTAGTTAAGTATTTATCTCCTATTATATATTTGAGTTATTATTCTATCACTTATCATTGTTGCAAGTATTAACGTGTTTGTCTGATTATGCTTGGTTGATTATAAATTAATTAATTTAGAACAACATCCTATAATGGACCCTTACATCCTACATATTGTTTTCCACATCACATTTACACATTATATTTTAGGGTGTAAACATTTGGTGAACTCAACTCTTTACCAAATCTATCACTTTTCTCAACCCCTCGTTTCCCTAGGGTTTCTCCTTCATCTCTGGTTTTAGATTTATCACTCCTTTAGGGTTTGTATTCAAATCCAATTCAAATTTTCATCTATCACCTAACCTAAATCTAGTTTTAAAAATTTTCCCTAGGGTCTCATATTTGGTTCTCCCCTCTAGGTCTCTTTGTAGGATTTCTTATCTAATTATAAGCCTTGCTCTTATTTTGTGCTATCGGGACTTATGTTACCGATTCCCAAGTTCATTTGTATAATTTGTTTCACCATTATCCTACATCCAAAGATACCCTTTAAAGGTATTACAACAAACAATGCTTCTTGTTGATATGAATCATTCCTATGTGGCATCCCTTATAAGACACATTTCATCTAATTCTAAGGACTCATCATCTATAACCCCTTCTATTAGTAATAACGATATATTTTTCAAGGATATCATAGAGTTTATTCAAGCATTATAACACAATTTTAATGTAAAAATTCAAGCTTTGAATACCAAGATCAGATCTCTCAAGAATGAGATAGCACATTTAAATGATCCCTTAAATTTCCATGCTAATCATGTCTCCATGCATCATGATCAATTTAGTTCTAATGCTAAAGGAAAATAATATGATAAAAATGATATACATTATATATATGCCCATTCAAGTGAAGTGAAATTCATACACAAAGGCAAAAATTTATATGTTTCTAGAAATCAATATCGAATACTAAGTCAATCCCATCAAATTTTTTTTTTTTTGGTTTGAAAATAATAATAAACAACATGATATTCTCTATGAGCTACTCAATCATTGAATAATCACATTTCTACCTAATCATGATTACCCCTATAGGCTTGAAAAATCAAAGGAAAATCATTTTACAATTATCAAGGAATTAATATACATGGTGATAATGATTATTATGCTTTACACTTAAAGACACAATAACTTGAGCATATAAGTTTTATTACCTTCGATATGTAATATTCTTATATAAATCCTATTCAATCATCTCAATTCCCTAATTTTAAATGGTTACTATTGACCTTTCAAGCCCTTGACCACAACTATTTATAAGAATCATAGGTCAAAGTATTTTTCATGATTTTCTCAGGTCCTAATTAACATGTTTATTCTTGAGGATTTTGTATTTGAAACTAAAAATTAAATTAGCATTGATGATGCCTATTTCACACCTAAGAGGTATAAAAGGTCTTCCCAATGTGAAAACATAACACATGTAAATGCACAAGGGTGTTTTACAAGTAAAAAAATCTCTCTAGAGATAATGCAATCCGTATATTTTAAACTAAGAAGGTTGTTTACCTTTAAAAATGTCTTTTACAATGTTTTGATTTACATGCCATGAAAAATATCATGTCTATTTGGAGTCTTAATGCTAGTTTGTAGGTTTGATTCAAGGATGCAAGTCACTAGTGAGGAATAGCAAGTCAAATAACCACCTCCATGTTCTTTATTGAGTTTCATGAAGAAGTGTATGCATGCTTG
This sequence comes from Taxus wallichiana var. yunnanensis, assembly GCA_018340775.1. Taxonomy (NCBI): domain Eukaryota; kingdom Viridiplantae; phylum Streptophyta; class Pinopsida; order Cupressales; family Taxaceae; genus Taxus; species Taxus wallichiana. The sequence goes on from CM031237.1 coordinate 470,910,567, forward strand.
GATCAGAATGTTCTATCTTCATAGGTATGTGGGAGTTTCTCCAAAAATATACAAAGTTTATTTTTCATGAATAATGTCTCCATAGATCATCAAGAGGCTTGTAAAAACATCTAAACCACCATATGGTCATAAAGAGGTTTGCATGAAAGGTTAAGTGAGAGGAAAACTTGTTAAATAACCAATAATATTAGAATTTAGGCATCACAAAGCATTTTGACAAGCCTACAAGTTCTTCACTTTTATGGTAGTCTCAAATGCATGTTTATATAATTAGGGGGTTTCATGAAATGTCATCAAGAGTTTAAAAAAAACATAAGAAGGATGCATGTTTTCTCAATGTTTCCCATCTCCAATGTATGTTCCCACATACAGGAGGGGATGTTTACAATTCAATATCTGTTGAATCCCCAAGAGCTTGCTAGGATATCACAAGGAAGCCTACTTTAATTTATCACTATGACATGTTTCAATAATTATGTCTCGAGACTTGTCAACACATTGTTAGAAGAATTTTTAGGAAAACAATAGTGTCCTTCGTGCATGGAACTCAAACTCTAAAAGTCTATAATGGTCGTGGTGTTACCCACACCCCTTACAATCCTCCACAAACATCCATTAATATCGTATCTTCTCCCATGCACAATGGTATAAGTCAAATCAGTTGAAGGAGGGTTCAATGTTTATAACCCTAAGAGGGAGGGAGGTAACTCAAGCAAAAGTTTAAGGAAGTCATTACAAACTTTGGATCATTCCTTAAGTGTTTTCTCAATGTTCTATGAAGTATGTAGGTATTTTTTATCTTTTCCATGTAAAAGCGAGATATGCCATGTTCCATGACCTATCTTATTCCTACAAAATTTTTGGTTACTGTAACCCTATTTTAGATTGAATGGTAGTTGTCTTGGTAGTTGAAGACCATTAAGAATTTATAGGCTCTCTAGAAAGGAAGAATGATGATCTCAAACTATCTTTGAGTACTTTTAGATCACAGAGTCATGAAGCCTTAACATGTCTTGAAGATCATGAGTGTTTCTCCAAATACATGATAGAATACATTAGGACAAAATGAGGTGTCGGGGAGGTGTCCAAATCTTTTAACATGTTTCCATTATGTAAAAGAGCTTGAGAAACAAAGTAAATAAACTTGATTGATTCCTCACGATGTGAGATCTTCCCACATACCTTGCAAAAAATTTCTTAATCTCTAAATATGAGAAGCAAAGTGCATCGGGACAAGAGCCATGTCTCTTGTAAGTTTCTAAGCAAGTGCATAAGGTTTAAAGTAGAATTAGAGGATTAATAGAGTTGTAACATGATAATTAAGGTTTTTCTAACTCCTTGAGGTATGTGGTCATGAAACAATGACATAAATAGGTAAAACAAAAAGCAAACCTCCATTAAAGTGAGAAATAAAGTTTCTAAGCAATTAAAGGCTTACATGATATTAAGTAGGGTCTCAAATGAAATTAGTAGGGCATCTTATAAGACCTTAAAGTCTGTGGGCAAGTAATAAGGTCTATGGAAGAATGCATAGGTTTGTTGTTGGAGTAAATAAATGGATAAGTATTATTCAAGTGCGGGGACTGCGTATAGAAGGGTGTGCGTAGATAGTAACACATGAAGGAAGGAAGGATAAGGATGACACATGAAGACAACCTATATATAGGAATAAAGTAGGATGAGGCCAAGTTATTTATCTAGCTCGATTTATAGTTAAAGAAAAGTTGTAAGAAGCATGGAGTCTATATTTAACACATCTAATATTAGGAAAAAAACATGTTAGCGATGAAGGGAAATCCTCCACCTTGTATAAATAGGTGTAACACTCTGTGTAAAAGGTGGTTCTAATAATGTATATGAAAATTTCTAAGTGCATGTGAATTATTTTGTATGCACACATAGGTTCAACACATGGATGTAATCAACATGTTTTTTATGTAATGCAATGTGTTTATGATGGAAAATTGTATTTGGGTTGCAAGGATTAGCAAATTTGAACATGGTGTACTAGGAATTCAAGTGTTATTGATAATTTTCTATGTTGATTGAGTTTTCTTATTATATGTGTTGTCATTACTTCTACTTGATATGTTGTATCTCTATTAATGTTGTAATGGTTATGATGATCATGTATACTTTAACCACATCTTGATAAGTGAACAAATGAGGGACCGGTGATTGTGTGCACTTTAGGTGAGTGTTTAGACTTTATGTGGATGAAGTGATAAAATTCCCAACTAAGCATTGGTTGATAAAAATACTACATTTTGGTTCCGTTGCTGGGACCTCTTTTCATTTTTCTCATCAGGATGTGGCGTGCATATGGCGTTTCGGCTATCATTGGAGAATATTGAGCTTTGGGTACATGATGACTAGGATGCATTTACTCAAAGATATAACACTGGACCAAATTTTAATGCATGCAAGTGGGCAGAAGATAACCTCTATAATGATTTGTATGAGACATTTTTCATATTCTTCCTATTAGAATTATACCCATGGTTAGTAGCTTACGCGCGAGAATAGGGGTGTTCGAATATGAAGAAAACAAGTGTGGAGCTAGGATAACTATTAAGAACTCTCTGATTTGGACACATCATGGACAAGAGTTGTAGATCACTAGTGGGAAGGTGTGTTACACATTTGTACCTTGAATATGTGATTTTGACATAATCATGCCTTGAGAAAGTAGAGTTATGGTTTTTATGTTAGCCAAAGGAATCATATATACTGAGTGACACCTTTAGCTATCAAGATTTTGATGATTGATATGGGGATGGATAAATTACGATGGAAGGCTAAAACCACATCGTGTGCAAAGGGAAGGAAGCAAGTTTTGGAAAGATGGTGTTGGTATAAGCAAAAGAGAGGGAAATAGAAGAAAGACTTCACAAGTATAATGATGCGTGAGAGAGGGTACTTGAAGAAGAGTCAGTAATGGCGAGAGGAATGATGACTGGTGGTAGTGATGAGAACCTTATAGAAGGTGAGGGACTGCAGGATCATATCTTTCAAGTATTGGGGAATCATATTATAATGACCCCTTTGGCATCAGATGAAAGTGATTCGAGGAGAGAATGAGAACCATTGGCATGCATTTGACCCAACCTGGCCACCTAGCCCTTGCGCATGGTGTTCAAATTTTAGAAGTTGTTGTAGAAGATAATCATAGTGAAGGCAAGCATGAAGACAATTAAGTATCACCACATTGGGTAGGAGATATAGGTAGGCATGTATTGGTCTCAGATTAGGAGGTACAATAAATTAAGGTAGCACATATGGTAGTATAATAGGTGCTTGTGTTTGGACAAAGTTTTTTTAGAACCAATTTGGTAGGTGTGATGTTAGGGAAAAGTAGTGTCGCATTACCCGTTAGAGGTAGACGATAGGGGGAGTGATAGGACGAACAATTGGTGTGTAGTTTTTAGCACTACTATGGGGACATAAGGTAGTATGTCATAAGTCCCTAGTATGTCCAAGGTCCCAAGGTCACGGTGGGAGGTTTAAGATCTTGCCCCACTCCAAGAAAAGGACCACAATAACCATCACAATAACATTAACAACCACAATAGAAGATCCCTTACATATTCTTTGAGACATCCTTTCATCTACTAGAATATAGAGGTATGGAATATGTAGCTAAACATGTGCATAAGTGTGAGTTATTATGGAGAGCTAAGGGAATAAAAATCATAATCGGAAGGCAAGTCAATTTTTCACCACACTTCAATGGGAGCACACACAATTAGTACAAGAAATAATATCTACATAAGACAATAATGGATTATGATGCGTTGCACACTATATTTTTGGTTGAATTCCATAGACCTAAGTTCAAGTAGTAGAGAATTAACACACTAAAGGATATTAAGTAGGGTTTTTCTAAGAGTGTTTGAGAATATGATTCATATTTTAAAACCTCTTTGTTGTCAAGCTTTCCTATGACATTGATCGAGACATCATACATAGTGGTTTGTTGACAACTTTTTGAATAATGCTATCACACAAGATATTTGCTATCCGTGTGAGGCCTTGGAAGCATAACTACGTGCTAAAGCATTTGGAAGTGTTGACACAGGGTTAATTCCATTCCTTGAAGACCATATTATAATAATGACTACCAAGTTGGAGAAATTGTCCCCCAATTCAGCTCATGAGACACACAGTGGACTTTGGTGTACTCATTGTGAGGTGGAAGGAAATTCAAACAATAGCTATCCACATGAGAATGTGCGTGGGCTACTAACGCCCTATGAGATTTTTCATAAGAATCATGATGTACATAATTATCCACTTTTACAATGCATGATGTAGAAGCATGTCTCTCGAATATTACAAAATTTATGATGTGCATACCCATGACACAACCAATTGTCATCTGCTTAATCAAATCCTTGAGGATTGTGAAATAAGGTTGCGTCAAACCAGTGTGGACAATATCTTGTAGAGGTACAATAAAGATAGAATAGTGAAGTGCACAACAATGATAATGGAGGCTTCGAGAGATGATACAAAATTAGAATCCGGGGTGGTCATGGAAGGTTTACACGAGGGACATGTTATAGTTGTGGGTCACCTGATCATTATCAACCTGAATTTCCTAAGAATTAGGTTTACTTGTACTATGGAAAGGCACAAAAGGTTGAAGATTTTATAGATTTGTATGCCCACACATGTAAGAATAACAAAAGGATAAGGTTGTAATTATGATCAAGGTTGAATGCACTAAGTAAGAATAGTGGGCACCTAAGAAGATGGTTGAGCCTAAAATTCAACCTTTATTAGTTACTACATGCGCGAGAAAGGAAAGGTGAGACCTCTCATCAAATGGGAAGAGGTTGTGCGTGCTGAAGTATCTAGACATAGCCTAATAGAAGGAAGTTTATCAAGAGACCATGTGTGTTATTAGAGAGATGCAAGGAGAGATTCAATGTTTAAAGGAGCAAACACTTGATAGGGAACACATGAGGGAGTACTTGAATCTGTCATAGAAGGATGTGGACAACCTTAGGGAGGTATGAAATTTTTAAGACATGAGAACATCATCTCGTTATTGGGGAATGGTTATGAGATAAGATGTTGCATAGGTGTGGAAAGGAGTGCAGATTCTACTTGCTAATTTGCCACCACAAGATCATGAATATGATAGATAAGTCACATTAGATGTAGTGATCAATGGGTGGTTGGTAAGTAATATCCTTATTGATACAAGAGTAGAAGTCAATGTTCTCACCCTTGATGCTTGGAACCAAATGGGAAGGCTGCAATTGCAACCATTTTCAAATGTACTATATATGGCCAATGAGACAAGGGCTATTCCCATTAGGGTACTAAAGGATCCCACTATCACTATTGAGAGAGCCAAGTTCAATGGTGATTTCTAAGTATTAGAGCTCATGGAAGAAAATAATTTCCCTACGCTACTTGGACATCCTTAATGTTATGCCAATAATAGAGACTTGTGCTTCAACAAACATTATATAATTTTTTAGAACAAGGATGAGCACATTGTGATACCATTAGACAATTCAAAGATTATGCCTTATGTATATCCCATCAATAAGGAATATCTCAATTGAATCTACATGCATACAAATGTGTGCAACCTTAAAAATGTAGAGCCATCAAAGGAGGGCATACTTCATTGGGAATACGTGCAGTTCATCGGTGATACTAATAGCATGGATTTTAATAATTGGGCCCATGGTACGTATGAAATGGTTTGGTGCAAGATAAGTGGAAGAGTGACAAGGATGGTTAGGCCATGACGCGTTAGGCAGTTTTGTAAAACTAGCTTGTTGAAGTATATTGGAGAGGAGAAGCCTGAGTAATTATTGCGCACGATGGAAGAAAATGGTGTAATGAGGGAGATAGGAAAAACTTGATGGTATACATGTTGTGGGGGACCAAAACACGTCGAGTGGGATACACATAGAGATATTTTACTTGGTTAGCAAGAGATCAGAGTGGAATTCTTGACAAGGTTTTCCAGGAGTAATCTCCCCTCATTGGTACATGAGTATGATGGGAAGACTTCTCCCATGTTACACATTTAAATTTGTGAAAGGAATTGGATGAAGGAGTAAGATGATTTGCCACCATCTCTATGGGTACACAAGTTTTAATCCAATTTGTGTAGATGCATGTGTGCTTGGTATGTACATGCTTATTTAAAGCAAGAGACATCAAGTTGGAATGACTTGACTGAAGATATTATTCATAATTTTGATTATTTTTCTACTAAGCCACTAGTTCATAAAGCTCTGTAGCTAATGAGGCACATCATATTTGGGGGATAATGCAAAGGTGGAGGAGATTATGATTCAGTTATTTAGAAAGGCTAGTTTTGAAGCACGCGAGGACTTGGTATAATTAGAAGAGACAGCTGTTGTTGAGGTGAGCTTGGAAAGAAAAAGATAAATGAAAGCTTGTATACCTCATAGATGATGAATAAGTAGAATATTTGGATATTAAAAACACAGAGGGTGTGCACGAGGTGTTGGAGTCCACAAATGAGAAAACACACACATATCATGTGCCATTAAAGAGCAAGAAAGTGAATATTGGGATTGAAGATGTGCATGAAGAGTTGATTATAAGTGATTATTAGTCTAAACTTGAGGTTGCACAAAGATCATTGAGTTACTACACGAATTTTAGGATTTGTTTCTAGGGGCACCTTGAATTAAATGACATACATCCATCATTGGGAGAAATGAAAATCAAGCACAAGGAGGGTGTGACTAGATCGAGAAGATACCTTAGCGGATGAACCCTAACTTGTATGTCAAAGTAAAAGATGAAATTAATAAAATGCTCAAGTCAAACATTATTGAGCCTATTGAGGAGTCTAAATGGATAAGCCCCATGGTGATTAACATCAAGAAGGATGGACAGATAAGGATCTGTGTTGACTACAAAGTTCTAAATGCTTAATGTGTTATTGATCGTTTTCCTATGCCATTTACTAAAGTGATCTTGAAAGGAGTAACATGGTGTGAGATCTACTCTTTTATAGATGGGTTTTCAGGTTACCATTAGGGGATGATCACACGTGAAGATCAAAAGAAGACCAAATTTACAATGAAATGGGGATGTTTTTCCTACACGCAGTTATGCCATTTGGCATGAAAAATGTGTCATCAATGTTCTCACACATTGTGGTGCAAGCCTTTCAAGAATTTATTCATAAGTTTCTTCATATTTACTTAAATGATTGCATGATGTATGGCCTAGTTAAAGATCATTGTGACTATTTGAGGTTGATGTTTGAAAGATGCAAGTAACTTAACATCTCCTTGAATATCAAAAAGTGCATTTTTGTACCTCCTTTTGGTACCCTACTTGGACATATCATTTGTAAGGGAGGTTTTTTGGTGAACCCAACTAAAATTACAGTTATTTTATGGTTGGGAGAACCAACTAAAAAGAGAGAGGTGCACTGATTCCTTCGGCATATTATTTATTACCAGAGGTTTATCAAAGGGTATGTAAATATTTTTGTGCCACTAGAAGAACTGTTTAAAAAATAAGGAAAATTCTATTGGGGTAACATGCAACAACAAGCTTTTGAGACATTGAAAAAGAAGATAACCACCACACCTATCTTACGTTTCCCCTCCTAAAACAATCTGTTTCATGTGCATGTAGATGATTATGGTACATCTATAGGAGTAGTGTTGGCAAAACTAGGTGAAGGTAATATTGATCATCCTATATGTTTTATGAGGGAAGTCGACGTCTGTCAAGAAAAATTACACCTGATGGAGTGCGAAGATTTGGCAATGATATACACACTTCATAATCCCAAGTACTTATTAGCCACACCATTTATATTATATACTGATCGTATGATGTTGAAGTACTTGGTCAATAAGTTAGTTTACGGGGGAACATCTGTCGTTGGATCCTTCTCTTTAAGGAGTTTGATTTATTATTTATTGTAAAGCCTGGTAAGAAAAATTTGGGATTAGATCATTTATCAAGGATTAATTCTAGTGAGGACATGAAAAGCATAAAATATACTATGTTAGATGCTTAATTATTTTAATTAAACTACATACCAACAAACTTAGAAGATATTGCAGTATTATTACGCATTGGAGTTACACCTAAATGTATGAAGACATTAGAGAAAAAGTAGCTTTTGATTCATACGGTGCCTTACCAACTTATTGGAGGAGACATATATAAAATGGGAAGAGATAAAGTCTTGCAGATGTGTGATGGAACATGACCGTGAAGCTATCATGGAGGAAGCACATAGAGGAATAGTGATGATTGAAAAACAGGGACGGAAGCCTGATCACTTTATTAATCTCAATCAATCAACCATTACAGAGAATGGGCTGCAATATTTATAGATATTGCATAGCCAAATACACACAGGAGAATAAGTTGCACAGGTGCAACCAAATGCCAAAATGAATAAGCTTCCAATAACATCCGGGAAGCAGGAATTAGATAAAAACAAATATATTGTTTAAAACAATATAACAGTATGTATAAAAGACAAATATGGTTGATTAACCATATAACAAAATAACTATTATTATTTAATTAATAAAATTAATTAAATAACTGAACTATGCATAATTAATATTTAGGATAATAATATTTTATCCTAACATTCCCCCCCTTAATTGTGCATTGTCTGAAGAGATGAGGAGAGAAATGCTCTGAACAACTCGAACTTGTCACGTGCAAGTGACTTTGTGAAAATATCTGCTCGTTGTTCAGCAGTTGGACAAAATTGAAGCTGGATGTTGTGCTTCAACACATGTTCGCGTATGAAATGAACACTCGACCTTAATGTGCTTTGTTCTCTCGTGAAAAGCTGGATTGCAAACAAGTTTGAGAACACCTTCATTGTCTACATACATGGTAGTCAATTTGTCTGTGGTATTCCAAGTCCTTCCAAAGATGCGGCGTAGCCAAATTGCTTCACGCATGACTTCTCCTGAGAACGATACTCAAAGCCTGTGGAAGAGTGAGAAACAAAGTGTTGTTTCTTACTTCCCCATGATATTGGTCCAGATCCATAAAGAATACAAATCCGTAGTGGATTTTCTATCATCAATGTTACTGCGCATGATCCGAATCGAATATCCATCAAGAAGAAGTTTTCATTCTTCTTGTATTCTAGACCAAGATCCACCGATCCTTTGAGATATCTCAAAATGCGCTTTCTTTGCTTTCCAATGACAAACTTTGGGTTCCCGCATGAACCTAGATAGATAGCTCACCGCAAAGCCTGATATCCGGTCTAGTGTAGGTCGGGTAAATGAGACTCCCAATCGGTGCCGATAGAGAGCGGCACTTACCTCAGGAGATGGATCGAGCGAGATAACGTAATCTGTTCTCCATAGGTGTAGCAATTGGTGTGCAATCCATCATCCTAAACTTCTCGAGCATTGTCTTGGTATATTTCATCCGAGAAACAAAGATATGATTCTCTTTCTGCCATACTTCTAGTCCAAGACAATAGTGCATAAGCCCGAGATCTGTCATGTTGAATGATCGCTTAAGATATTTCTTCGTTTCATCAATCATCTTCACTCGAACTCGCCGGTGATGACTAGATCATCGACATAAACTACAACAATCACCATCTCCCCCTTGCTTTTTTGAGGTAGAGATTGGGATCGTATGGATTTGACGAATCCATGTTGTACGAGATGCTCATCAATCTTGATGTACCATGCCCGGGGTGCCTGTTTGAGGCCATACAGAGATTTCCTAAGTCTGCATACCTTTGTTTCTTGACCAGGTACAACATATCCCTCAGGTTGAGTCATGTAGACTTCTTGTAAATCTCCATTCAGAAGGCACTTTTTACGTCCATTTGGTGAACTTTCCATCCAAACTGAGCAGCTAGAGCAAAGATCATCCTGATCGTTTTGATCTTAGCTGTGGGAGCAAATGTCTCCTCATAGTCAATGCCTTCTTTTTGTGCGTACCCCTTTGCTACAAGTCTTGCTTTGCACTTGTCCACTGTCCCATCTGCTTTGTACTTAGTTTTGAATATCCATCTGCATCCAATGGGTTTCTTCCCTGGTGGAAGATCAACAAGTTGCCAAGTGTTATTCTTCATCACTGATTGATATTCAGAATCCATGGCATCTTTCCAAGCTTTTGACTATAGGGCTTCCTGGACTGTAGAGGGCTCGTCTGATTCAATAACTCTACTCATCAAAGCAAAGTTAACTTCTTCTCTTGCTTTACTGCGAGTCCGTGGTCCAGGGTGGATGTATCGGTGGAGCATCCAATCTTGCATCTCGTAATGTACTTGTACACCATTTAGGCATACGTTGAACTGTTCCCATGGGTTGTGGTTCTATCTGATCAACACCATCATCCCCATCATCACTTTCATATTCTGAGGGAACATTAGCTTCAATTTTTACAACGGGTGAAAAATCTACATCTTGCGAGTCGGGAGGAGGAGTCTCTCGCTTCCTTCTTCTCGAAAAACTCAACATCTCTCGCTTGTGTATACTTTTCGGTCTTAGGATCCATCGGTCTATACCCAAGAGTCTCTTCACTGTATCCAATGAAGATGAGATTTTGTGACTTCATATCCAATTTCTTTCATTCTGTTTGGGTATGTGCATGCTTGGCTTTGCACCCGAATACTCGAGGTGTCAATGGATGGTTTCCTTTTTGACCATGCTTCTTGTGGTGTAATTCCATCAAGAGCAGATTGTGGCGCTCTGTTTAACAAATACTGCTTGTTGTTTTTGCTTTACGCCCAAAATGTCTTTGCAAGTCTAGAATCATCGATCATGCATCGCACCATTTCCATGATAGTACGATTTCTTCTCTCGACAACACCATTTTTCTGCGGTGTGTGTGGAGGAGGAATTTGTCGACGAATCCCGTGAGTTTGTAGGTAGTCTCTGAACTCATCACTGGTGAATTCCCCCCCTCGATCTGAGTGGAGAGTTCTGATGTGACGACCAGTTTCTTTCTCAACTGCAACTTTGAACTTTTTGAATGTTTCAAAGGCTTCACTTTTCTTGCGAAGACAAAAAATCCACATTTTCCGTGAATAGTCGTCAACACAAAGCATGAAGTACTGGAACCCAGAATGACTTGGCTGCATCGGACCACAAAGATTGGTATGAACCAGGTCAAGTTTACCATGAGCTCGAAAAGTACTCTTTTGGAATGAAACTCTGTGTTGTTTTCCTACTAAGCAGTGAGGACACTTGTCTGTATCCTTCTGAAGAGATGGTAGCCCATGTACCATATTACACTAGCGAAGTGTTTCAAGATATTTGAAACTTACATGACCAAATCTCCTATACCTGGTAGGTGAGGTGGAGTTTTTAGCCACAAGTGCTTGATCATTTTGTGAATGAAATCAAGTTGAAACATACGTCCCACATTTGAGGCTTTTGCAATTATTTTCGAGCCTCTGGATTTATCTCGAATCAAACACATTTTTTCTTGGAATGACTATCAAAGTCAATTTTCGAGGTTGTGATCTAGGAGTTGGTGATGAAAGAAGATTCTTTATCAACCTGGGGACATATAAAACATCGATAGTCTGCATTGGCATGAACCAAGGGGTAGAGAAATGTTTCCAATCCCTCGAATCGCATATGAAGAATCATCTCCCAACGAAACATGATTTTTCGATGACGTGTCCCTCATTGAAATAAACCAGTCTCTGCGTGGCCGGTCATGTGTCGAGTGGCTCCCGAATCAACATACCAGGGCGTCACTAGATGGCGTGGATGGTTCACTTGATCGAGCGATGAACAAGAAGTCTTCATTGTCCGACATTGTTCTTGTTGCTCAAAGAATATTACCTTCTTTGGTGGGGTCTTCTTTTCCAGTTCCCCTTTTTCTGCCCGTGATAGTTGTTTGAATGTCCCTTGTAAGATTGTTGTTGTTGTGGTCCAGAATTGCTTGATGAACCTTTCTTGTAAGTGTTATACCAACAATCTTGTAAGTCATGTCCTCTTTTGCAAATTGGACATCGCTTCTTCTGTTGATTGTCCCCATGATACTGATTCTGATGTGGGGACTTCTGATAGGATTTAGGTTTTCCTTTACCTTTTCCTTTCCATTTTTGATGTGAAGAAAGATTGCACTCGCTCCTCTTCATCATCCTTATTGTGCATTGCTTCCTCTTGTTGCAGTAGGTTTACTAGCTTGTCAAAACTAATTGTCGTATCTGACAAGTTTAGAGTTGTGACAAAAATGTGGTAAGAAGAAGGGAGAGCTCTCATAACAATGGGAACAAGAGATTCATCTTTGACCTCTTCTCCTAGGGCTAGAAGTGAAGCCCTCAACTCTGCAACTCTTCTTAGGAAGGCTTCAATTTTCTCATTCTCGCTTGAACTTCAATGTATGTAATCGACTACGAAAATTGAGTATGACATTCTTATTCTTGGCCTCATATATTGTGCTCAAACTTATCCCATGCTTCTTTTGCTGATGTGGCATCTCGAATGTGGGCTTGCACATCGTCGGACACTCCAAACAAGATGATGAGTTTTTCTTTACGATCTGCCGCTTCTATCAAATTGTCGTTGTTGTGTTGCATCGGTTGGTGATCCGGTTAGAGTACCGATCCACAACAGCCGATTTCTTCAAACTCAAGTTGTGTCTTTATTTTTGTCTTCCATGCAGCATAGTTGCTTCCTCTGAGCAATTGTGAATCTGGAAGAAAAAATTTGGGGGCATTGGTGCCCATTTTACAGAGATCACTGACAGGGTTTGGCTCTTATCACTCCAGGTATAAGGTCTCCCAATCTATATACCGTCAGTCCGATATACCGAACCTTTCTATATACGCACCCTTCCGATATACCCATCGGTACGTGGAAGAAGCTCACCCTTTCTATATACCCGGTGGTACGTGAAAGAGGCGTTAACGTACGTGAAAGAATTCAATACGTGGTACCAAGACAGTACTGATGGGGTCTATGCAATTATTGACATCGGCTCAAAGAAATATCCTCATACGCGCACGTAACTTCGCTATATACTCGGATAATTTCTCAGTCTGGATTTATGTCGTGCAATCGTTCACAGATGGATGGGATGGTTCATAGTGTGTGCACTGTGACCTTATTACTCCCTGTCGATTTATAGGGACGATGCCTAGATGACGTTGTTGTAGCTATATTAGGTGTTAAGTGCAGTAGTAGTCGCATGATGGATTTACCCGTAAGCGCTTCCCAGAGGCACCGTATATACCGAACGCTGCGAATGAGATCTAGGATCTCGTGAGTGTTTTTAGAACCAATTTTACTATTTTTTATTACAATTACGCCGCTTTTCGAGCGATTATAAAGTTTTACAGTTGACTATGGCAACCTGAAAATTAGTACAATATGCAGCAGTATACAATTTACATTCAAAAAACTATACAATTTGAATGACAGGCAAAAAATTTCAGTTTCGCGGGCCCTGGTGGCCTCCTGAGCCCAATACGACCCAAAATGCTAAAAATTGCAAAAAAGAAGCTGAAGATGCAATTTTTAGATAGGTCTCCCTTTGCAAAAAATGTCTGAAATGAAAAAACAGACCAGATGGGAGATTTTTTTTTTTTACCCTAACTTAGGGGTTTCTCCGCTAAATTTAGTTAGTTATAACTAAATTCAAAAAACCTGCTAAATTTAGCAGTTTCGCCAAAAATTCCGCCAAATTTCAAAAGGTGAGTTTTTGAGTGTTGTTGGTGGGATTTGACCCCCAGACCTCTCACTCCCAAGGCGCATCCAATAACCAACTTGGCCACTTAGGGCGCTTGAGCTATGAAATGAAGGAACTGTATTTATGTGTGAGTAAAATTGACTTACCTCTTTAAAAAATGTGACCTGGTAGAGATTCCACGTGTCGTATGCTAGTGAGAGGCATTTTTAGGGTTTCTTTGCTCAAAATCTGGATCTCCTTTGTTTTGTTTGCTTTTCCTTGCCGCCTCCTTCTTTCCTCGCTTTGTTTTGTTGTTTGTAGATTTCTTTCATCTTTGTGCGCAGTCTTTTTGATTGTTTGTTGGCCACTTTGATTTGTTTGTTGGTGCGCAGGAGAGGACAAGTGAAGATTTGGGCATTGTTTTTTTAATTGTTTTTTTTCATGCAGTCACAGATCCGCGTGGAAGCTATGGTGCAGGTCGAGCATGGAAGCTATGGCCGCGTTTTTTGTTTTCTTTGATTCCTTTCTATGCTGCTCTGGCCGATTCCCTTTTTTTTGTTTGCTTTGGTTGTTTGTCTTTGTACAGGTCGCGCATGGAGAGTGGAGGACGCAGAGCTTTGGCGTGGAGAGGACAACAAACAAAGGAGAATTACCCAATAGTGAATGAGCCGCTTTGATTGTTGAGCCGCTGTTTTTGCTACTCTTACACCGTTTCTTTTGCTGTGTGCAGGTCCACGTAGAGAGTGGAGAAGGCCGCTTGCTATAATACTCATTCACTATTTTTTATTTGTTTGTTTGTTTGATTTGCTTCTTTCTTGTGTGCGCAGGTTGCTCTTTTCCTCTGCTTTGGAAATGCTAACTGCTGCTTTCTTTGTGTGCAGGGTCGTTGCAATGTAGCTCGGCCTCCAAATATAGCACATAATCCTCCAACACTAGATATACCTCTAAATGTAGAGGTTGGATAAAAAAACAGAGACTAAAAACATCTCTAATATTAGAGATAAAACCCCAAATGGGGAGAAAAATAATAATAATTTTTTTTTTTTTTTTTGAATACCTGCTGCAAATTTGCTGCACAGTCTTTGAGTGCATCAAAGGTGCGAAAAAAAAATTTGCGTTCCAAACACCTGGAACTGAACAGGAGGTTGTGGGTTTGCAGGGGGTTCTGGGAAGCTACAGGAGGCAACACTGGCTCTCCTTCTGGTGCAGATTTCTTCTCCACGAATTCTCCTTCTTCTGCAACCTTCTCCAACCTTTGCCAGGAGCTTCAATTCACTCTGGTACCAAATGATGATTGAAAAACAGGGACGGAAGCCTGATCACTTTATTAATCTCAATCAATCAACCATTACAGAGAATGGGCTGCAATATTTATAGATATTGCACAGCCAAATACACACAGGAGAATAAGTTGCACAGGTGCAACCAAATGCCAAAATGAATAAGCTTCCAATAACATCCGAGAAGCAGAATTAGATAAAAACAAATATATTGTTTAAAACAATATAACAGTATGTATAAAAGACAAATATGGTTGATTAACCATATAACAAAATAACTATTATTATTTAATTAATAAAATTAATTAAATAACTGAACTATGCATAATTAATATTTAGGATAATAATATTTTATCATATCGAATAGATGGTGGACATTATGTAAGAGAAGAAACAATGCGCAAGATCTTACTTACTTTGGATTATGGTGGGAAACACTATATAAGGATACCAAGACATTCATCTAGGTTTGTAACCATTTTGAGAGGATAGGTAAACTAGGAAATTGAGATGAGATGCCATTATGCCTTATAGCTTGAGCCTTGCAGATCCATTTGATAAGGAGATTGATTTTATAGGCCTAATTACTCCACCTATGCACATTACATAATTAGATATACAAATTACTTGACAAGGTGGGTAGAAAGCTGCATGATTAACTAAAATGTGGATATTGGAATAGTTAATATAACTAGGAACAACAATAAATAACAATGAATAAATGTAGTGAATAAATATAGAAAGTGACCCAAGAACTAAACTAATGAAAATGTGAAACCCTAATTGACAAGTAGGGTTAGAAGGAGCTTAGCTGATTCGAAGGTTGATCTAGACTGTGTCGTAAAATCAACTGAATATTCCGAAGGCAAGAGTGAACATGCAGAGGTCCCGAAAAGGATGGATCTGAGTTGTTTGAAGGGGTGGGGCACTTAGGAGAGGATAAGGGTGTATGTAAACACCCTAGTCTAGATTCAGGTGCCTTGGTCTATGTAGCAGTCCAAAACCAGCTCTTAAGGGTTGGAAGATAATCAATCCTTAACTCCATGTCACATGTAACTCACCGCTCTGTGAAAAATATCGTTAATGATTAGTGATGAAAGAAAGACCTGTAAGATCCCAAAACAAGAATCAAACCCTAAAAAAAAAAAAAATGCAAATGAAGGGGTTAGACTTTCCTTAGGGGCCACAATGGTGGACTTACTAAGCGAGCATTGTACTTACATCTCGGACCCAATGTAGTTCTATGTGTGTGTGTGTGTGTATGAAATCACGCCCTAGGTGCTCTTGTGCCAGTCACACTTTGTGAAAGTAATGAATAATAACTATGTGTAGAAATGTAATAAAATGGTCGATGGAATAGAATAAACTTCCCTCCTATGCAGTGTGATGTAAATGAACCAACCTTGTGCCTTGTGATGGAGCTAGATGGATGTAAATGAGCTCTAGATGGATGTAACCTTAGATGATGATAGTAGTGCCTAGTGCTTGGTCCCTCATTATGGTCTCATAACTTTATATTTATATGGTTCTCTTGTTATAATTTCATAATTAACCCTGAAAAGGCCAACCACCAAAAAGATAAGAAGCTCAAACAACTAGAAAGTTCCCAAAAAGTGGTGGGAAAGTGTAAAAGGATCACGACACCCCACCTAGGACCAGGGCACTGACAAGTGCCCCATTACTAGCCCAGACACCCCAGTCAAGGCTAAAATGATGGAAAGTGTCAAAAGTAGACTGTGCATATGTGGGGTGAAGTTCATGAATTACGAAAAAAAGTAAATAAAAATGACCAAGAGACGAGGGTTAATTAATACTTTCTTCACTCAAAAACCATATGAATATTAGTACAAGACCGAGACTAAATAATGTTTAAAGTGCATGATTTTGTGTCTACACTTCACCTACAAAGGATTACACTACAACAATAGCTAGGTTTTTATGGAAAAACATCATAAGCGGTATGGATGTCCATTGAGCCTTACAAGTGATAGGGGAACTAACTTTTCGAATGAGACAATATGGATATTGTCGGCAAAGTTCATAGTAGCACACCTTTGTAAGACTATACCTTATCACCCATAAACAAATGAAACTACGAGGACTTCAATAATATTTTGGGAAAAACCTTGACAAATATATGTGATGTTGGAAGAAAATGTTAGGATGATAAAGTATCAACAATGTTATGGGCATATAGAACTATGTACAAGGGCTTGAATAAGGCCACACCCTTTTAGTTGGTGTTTGGCATGGAGGCAATTTTGTTGGTGTGTATATTTTCCACATCATGTGGTGAGTCATCTCACTTAGGTGAGGTCATAGGTCTTAGGTGTCATAGGGGTTATGACAGGTTTAGATTCCATCATATGCATCACTACACATCATTGTGTGTTATTTTGTCATATGGGAGTTAATTCTATTTTAGGAATGTAACTCCCGTTATCCACTTGAGGAGGTATGATTACTTACACTAGGGTTTACATAAACCCATATTTGCACCCCTTCCTTTTTTCAGATCTAGGAGAGATGGTGAATGCTATTTTTTCCTTTCCTTTCTTTGCATGCACATTTCATGGTTTATGCTCACTCCCCCATGGAACCTCATCACGCTACCTGTGAGTGCAACTTAGTTGATGTTCACATTATCTCATAGATCCTCATGTTATTGTATTTTTAATGTCTTCATCAAATTTTCCCATGGAATTTATGTTACCCTCCCTGTGTATTGTTTGTGTAGGAGGACTAGATGATGAGAAAGCGAGAGGAGAAAATTTATAAACTAATGTAGTTGGATGAGAGGCACACCATTGTGTGATAGATTCGAGAAGATAGAAAAATCTAGACAAAAGGCTTAGCGTGAGGCATTTTAAGAACAAGTCTTTTATAGTAGGGAAGATGGTGCTCTTTCATGACTCCAAGTTTGTGCACCATCCTGGAAAACATAAAGTGCATTAGTTGGGACCATTTACAGTAACCAAGATATTGGAATCACGTGCATGTATGTTGCATGTGCTAGATGGAAGTATGTTTCCCAGTTACTTCAATCGGAGTAGGATGAAGTCCTACTATAAATAATCTTCTTTATGTGTTTTTAATATGGCAGTATTGCTACTTAGATTATATTTCCCTTTCTATTTTGTTTTGTTTTGTTGTAATAAGCATGTCCACATGCATGACCTAATTACTCTATGTTAGACTGATGTACAGAGGAACACACATACTTTTAGTGTGGGGTAAAGCAGCTACAAGAGCACACAAGATAAAATGGGAAGTTGGTACTTCTTGAGAAGCTGGTAAATGTGCATGCGATGGTGTGAAAGAATGGTGTGCAGTGGAAAATACATTAATGCGTTGAAGATGGTACTATGAATGGATTGATATGGTGCAAAGGTGTTTAAGGATGCTTTGGCACTTGGAGGTATAGGAATTTATAAGATTAGAAATCATGTGGGTAAAGGGCTGCACAATGTAACACAAAGGAGGTAGTGAGAGGATAGACTACTGGAAAGTGGAACAAATGAAGAATGTGTACTTCATAGAGAGATGCATGCGAAAGGATATGCAGCCTAGGAAGTAGTAGTGTGCCAGAAGGTTATAGCGCCACGTGAAAAAGAAAAAGTGCAAGAAAAAGCAAAAGTACATTTAAAGAAAAAAATTGGTGGTAGGTGAGGAGAAATTAATACATATAAAATTGGGAAAACTATAAATAGTGTGCGAGTGAATTCATTCTTACCTTGCTTTTGAGAACTTGTGCAATTGAAGAGCTAATTGCAACCAAGTGCAAAGAAGGAACTCACGAATTTGTGAATACATGAACTAGAGAAAAGAACACATGATCTTGAGTTGGAGAGCTCCTTCGGTGGAAGTGGAAGCTTGGAGAAATGGTGTGGAAGCAATAATAAGATAGGATTCACAGAGCTAGGGAATGAGATTAAGGAAGCTGTATTAGGGCACAAAGTTGAAGTGGATAAGAGCAAGGGTTTGAGTAATAATATTGAGAATTCTACCTCATAGGCATAAGAATTGAACAAGTAAGTGATTTTCAACATTTAGGGCACATATTTCATAAATTTTAGGGTTTGTGTAGTTGATAACATAAAAAATGGCACCAAAGAGGTCTCCTAAGATCAAGAATAAGAAAAATAACAAGAATGTTGTCGATGATACACGAAGATTGCTATTCATAAATGTAATACCCGTAGGAAGTGGTAGTAGGGAAGCCATGGGTTTCACAGCTAACCAAGTGCAAGATAAGTTATTATGATCGTAGAACACAAGCCCACGAAACAAATATCCAAAATTATGTGTTGAGGTAATTGAGCAGAGAATTATAGGACAATTTTTCCTCGATTACAAGGTGAGGAATGACTTGGAGAGGGTACGAGTTGCCATACTTTGTGAAGTCTCAGTGTGCCTTTATCAATGGATTATGTCTAGGGTACATGAGGAATTATTTTATTTTATGTAGAAGAATACACCTAACCCCATAATTAATTGGAAAGGTGACTCGGTTGTGTGATAGAAGAATAGATATCATGTTGGACTTAGAAGATGAAGCCGCGATCAAGGAAACAACAATAAAGGTTAACTACCAATGAGGGATGCACACATTCAACCTCACAATTATAACACATCCAGCACTAGAGTGGCCACGTGTGTAGTGAGTTGTAAGTTAGGAGATTTCGAGTGGTGGATGGAAGTAAACAAGAAGTTCCTACATGTTGTACATTATATGGTGCGAGAAGACACTATACAACATTGCCTTGTATCTTTTCTTGAAGGAATTGTTGAGGATAAGGACCAGTGAGAAAGGGAAAAAGATAACTTGGGGTGCCATTCTATTGTTGATTGTGTTTTGGGAGATTAGATTACTTGATGGCTTGAAAAACAAGATGTGGGTCTATCCGGTAGAGAACAAGTCTCATGCGTAGAGGTTTGTAGAGTTCACTTGTGATGGAGTAATAATAGGCCCTTGAAAGAAATGCATTGAGAAATGGTATAGGAGGTTGCACGATACATTTGAGAATGAATAATGTGTACCAAGGAGATTCCAAATCTATTAGATAAATAGGCATAGTTTGTGGTGCATCAACATTATTTCCTTCACCGATTCTTACTAAGTAATAGAGAAATGGGCTCGTGGTGTAAGTTACAATTTGCATTTACATCAAAATACTTCCATGATGTAGTAAAAAAATAAAGGATGCACATAAGTTGAATTATAATGGAGACAAGGTAGATGTTGACTACCACACTCTGCGCCAAACTTATGTATATATGGCGAGGGTAGCATATGTAGAGATGGTGGACATAATATGAGACATTAATTGTAGAGGTAAATGAGGCTTCTAATAAGGTAGAGAAATCATTTGACAACTGCCAAGATTTTGATCCAATTATTAGTACATGCACCACAATCAAGGAGGTAGAATTGAAGAATATTCAAGCCAAAATGAAGAAAAATAAGGCCGAATGAGAGAAGGTCATGGTGGAAGTTGTAGAAAAGAGGGAGATGATAAAGGCCAAGAAAGAAACACTAGCGGAAAGGCTTAAAGACATCTACCTTGAAGTAATGCGCAAGATGGATACTTTAGAGGGTGTGACCGCCAACATAGATGTGGTGGTAAAGGAATTGAAGGAGAAGGCTAATGAGCTAGCCCTTGAGCAAGTGTCAAGAATTGTAGAAGAAATACTAGATAAGGATACCAAAGAGCTCAAAGGCTGGAAAGAGCTAGAAAATGTAATAATCAGGGAGTTTCTAGAGCTTCTCCAACCACCTAAGGCCTAAATTTTGAGCGTGCATGCATATTATTGACTTGATTCATTGGGTAAGGGCCCATATTATTTATTCTTTATATTATTTCATTATTTCAGCCATTCTTTGGAGGAACATTCATTGATTCATATTAACAAGGATGGACAATACTCCTAGTGTGGGGTAATGTTGGAGTGAAGAAATGGATAAGTATTATATAAGCACGAGACTGCAAACATGTAGTAAAAAATTATGAAAAGGGCGTATGAAGGAACGTGTAGAAGTACATGTGAAAACAAAGAGTCACTACAGTCAATGTACAAGAGCATACACGCGAGAATAGTAATTTGAAATATAGGTTAATGCGCGAAGGCTCATGTATATGCACAAAATTGAGGACTTAGTCATTTTTATAGCAAGGATAAAAATAGGAAAGAAAGTAGAAGATAACGTGATATACAAGCAAGGTTTGGAAATAGAAAAACAAATGCAAGGAAGGATAAGGATGACACATGAAGGCAACCTATTTATAGGAATAAAGTAGGATGAGGTTGAGTTATTTATAACTCGATTTATAGTTAAAGATAATTTATAAGAAATATGCGGTGTATGTTTAGCACATCTATTATTAGGAATAACACATGTAAGAGGTAGCAGTGGGGAAAGTCCCCAATGTGTATAAATAGGTATAGCACTCCATGTAAAAGGTGGTTATGATAATGTAGAGGAAAGTGTGTAAGTGCATGTGAGTTATTCGGTATGCATGCGGGATGGATGTAATCAACAAATTTGTTATGTAATGCAATGTGTTTATAATGGAAAATTGTATTTGGGTTGTAAGGATTAACATATCTAACCATGGTATACTTAGAATTCAAGTGTTATTGATAATTGTCTATGTTGATCGAGTTTCCTTATTATATGTGTTGCAGTTACTTCTACTTATTATGTTGTATCTTTATGCATGTCATAATGGTTATGATGATCATGTATACTTTAACCACATCTTGATAAGTGAACAAAGTAGGGAATTGGTGATTACACGTGCTTCAGGTGAGCGTTTAGACTTTGTTTGGATTAAGTGCTAACACACCCAACTAAGCATTGGTTAAAAAAACTACATATGTAAGCAAATAAACATGAAACAATTTTTTTAAGAGATAGAATAAGGTTACTAAAGACTAGATAAATGGTTAATGGATCTCACCTTGCTCGAGAAGGGAGAAGAGAGGTGTAAATTATTTAGAAAATTCTCTATGACATTCCAAAGTCAGTCATACATCTTCCCCATAACATGTAACCTCCTCAAGCAAATTTTATCATTAGAAACATGAGTCAAAACCTTGTCATGAGCGAGTTATTTCAATTTAAAACCTATTATATTGTATAAGACCTAGTGGAGGATCTAAGGAAGGAGATAAGTCAAAATCCAAGCATTAGTGGGTGGTGAAGCACAATTTTCTAGTTGAATGTGGCGAGTTATATAGCATTTTAAGGAGCTTCTCAAACAATAAGACTAGGTAATAATTTAAGAGCAATATGAATAACTCTTCAATAAGAAAATGGAGGAAATATAACATGTCTTATCTCCCACTACAACCAAAGAAGAAAACTTGACCAGGGTAGAAAATTCCAAAACAACTTAAGGAGCTCTTAATTCATAAAAAAACTTCCTAGATTCCTCTCTTATATTCATGGATTGGAGTGAGTTATTTGAAAAAGTTGTTATTTTTCCCTCTCTTACTCACTTGTAATCTCTATATATTACTATGAAATGACTTTCAAAGGAAGCCTCTACTTGGTTGTACCAAAATTCTGCCATGTTGAAGGTTGTATACACACTTTTATCCTTGAAGTCAATAAATAATTAATCTTGCCTCAAGTAATTGTTATCATATTGTGTGTATCTTTGATTTTTAAGCATGTTTTGTGGATTATTAGTCTCTTTTAGTATATTCTAAGGTGAATTGTAGACATCTCATCACTCTTGTAATTATGTCATATTCTTTCCTACCTTCGCCGCAACACTTACATGAGGGTTGTGTAACTAGATATTAATTCCTAAGATTATCTCGTGGTTGTTGAAGTGATTAACTAAAATTTAACTAAACTATGTAGTGCTAAGGAGGACATAAAACACGGTAAATAAATGTACTAAAGTAATATGTAAAATAAATTAAATAATTAAGGTAATAGAAATGAAACCCTAAGTGTGTAAGAGGGAAAAGGAAAGAACTCGATTGATAATAGCGGTATTTGTAAGTAAAGGTGACTAGAGAAATCAAAAGCGGGAGTGACTATGCGAGGTTCTGCAGAGGACAGATCTGGGTGATATAAATGGATGTAGCACACCCACGGGCACTCTGGAAGGTGAAATATGCACCTTGGTATGCAAAAAAGCTCTGGAACTGGTTCTTACAGGGTTAAAAGGTGGTCTGAAACCCTTGTTGTGTGTCACATCAGATTTGCTTTCTGTGTAGTATGCTTCGAATACTCCAAGAGGAAGAATAGCCTACAAAATACCCAAAAAGGAAGTATCAAAACCCTAAAAATAAAGATACAGAATGAATGGGTCGGTGACCTGACCTCGACAGCAACAACACTTGGGCTTACTAAAGCGAGCACCGCACTACATTTTGAACCCAAATGTAGTTCGATGAGTGTGTTCATGTCGCACCCTAGGTGCTCTTGTGTCGATCACACTTTTTGAAATGGCGAGCAATAGCTAAATGTAGAAAATATATAATAGCACGTGTGCATGAAATAGAATAGAATCCCTCCCCTATGAAGTGTGATGCAAACTTCCTAGCTTGTTCCTTGATGATGGAGCTATGTGGATACAAGTGCATTAGATGAATATAACTCTAGGTGGAGTGATAGTAGTAGATGATGTTAGGTCCCTCATTATGGTCTCATAACTTTATATTTATAGGGTTTTCTTTCTTTAATTTTGTAATTAACCTCAAAAAGTCGACCATAAGAAAGATCAATATGATAAATGGATATAAGTGTCCCAAAAAGTGGCGGGAAAGTGCTAGAAGGATATGGGAACCCCAGGTGGGACCAGGATGCCTATAGGCACCCCAATGCTAAATTTGGGTGCCCTAGCTAATGCTAAAATAACACAAGATGTCAGAAAATGGTGGACATATGGGTACAATAGGTCACAAATTATGAAATAAAATAAACAAGATGGCTAAAAGGACGGGGTTAATTAATACTTTCTTTACTCAAGAACCTTCTAAATAGTAGTATGAGACTGAGATAAATAAATGTCTAAAATGCATGATTTTGTGACTACATGAAGTAAGTTAAGGAGTTCTCTAAACTATTGGTGTATCACCACATTGCATTTTTAGTTTCTGCTACCTCTTTCCATGACGAACAACCTACTTAGAGCTGTAAATATGTCTTATTGAGTATTATTTTAGACCCATATGATTGATTACATAATAGGTACACCTAATTGAGGCAAGATCTAGCCTTTTCAGGGGGACCATCCCAAGGAACCAAGATTATACACCTTGGGGATGTTCCCATATTTTTAATAAATTACTTGATTAATAAACTCGGTGCATGATTAAGGTGATAATAGTTAACTAAATCTACAACAACTATATCAAATGAGCACAATGAAATACTAAATGAGAAGACTTTAATGTTATTTACTCACAAAGAGGATACAAATGAAATAACTCCTTGAGAAGATTCAATCTCACTATAAGACTTATATCATGTCATTTTTGTAAAAAGAAGAGAACAATATGCATGACACAAGAGAAAATTTCACAAGAACTATTGCAAAGGGAATAATGTGAGCAATACAAGCTTGAATAGGAGACACTACACATGGATACAAAGAAATTAGAGTTTACAAACACCCAATTGGGGAAACATGTAGATAAATTTCTTGAATATTACTAATTTTCCATTATTAGTCCATTTTAAAGAACATGATAAATTTGATACTAATTACTCTAACAATGATGCAAAGGATTTTCATATGTCGGATGAGCATTTACCCACGTTAAATTTCAATCCCATCATTGACAATGATTACGGTATCATCTCTATGGGAATTGGACATATTGATTTGTTGATTCTAAGAGTGAGGTTAGAAAATCATCTCCTATCATAGAGGCTAATCAAGAAGGAAAATATAACCTAGTACGAAACACATACAACACTATTTTAAAACAAATTATATGCCACGCGAGCCTTTGTGCGAAGTGAATATTCACCTTATTTATTCCAATGATTATTGGTTTGTACTTAAGGACTAGAAACTTATGATATTGATCATTCTAAATTCAAATCCTTTCCCACTAATACAGGTTAGGATATTACTCATCTTGACAAATTTATAGGATATCTCTTACTTTTCTCTTGTTGGTTCTATAAACATACTTCTATTACACATGTTTCTTCTAATAGATGTCTATCTAATGATTTTTTCATGTTACTCTATCAATGGTCACCTAATGTTTACTAACAAAAAATACCTTTTCCAATACTTGGGGGTATACGAGGATCTCCTTTCCTTCTTTTTTAAGACTAGGTTTCCTCGCATGATGTACATGATCCATGTATTATTGTCAAGGTGATTCTTTTGCTAATTTTGTTAAAATTTTGGATACTATCCATACTCATCACTTTTTATGCACTTTAAAAATAATATCAAACCAATTTAATCACAATGAGTGTCATTCATAAATCAAAAATCACTATCAATCAAATTCAATCTCATAAAACATAAATCTCAATAAAAAGGAGGGTACACACAATACTTATACTATTTTTAATGCTCTTGTGTTATCCCCTTCCTGTATATAGTTATCTTCATATAATGTAAAACATTCAAATGCTTACAAAAATACAAAAATCAGGACTTGTTTATGATTTGATTTGCTAGTTTGTTATTTCACATATATTTTTGTCATTTTGGTTTGATAGATAACATATTTTTTATATATACTCTTTATGCACATGCATTCATGAGATATTTCAATCTCGATGCAAGACACATACATATATTAATACATGATGATAGGATGTTGGTTTAGTCCCTTCCCATTGAGACTAATCTTTCGGGGCATCTACTAGCGGTTTTGTTTCATTTCAATTACTTTACACTTCCTTGTTATGATTGATTATGTGCATTTTTAATTCTATCTTTTGAGCTAACATGATTAACACATGTGCCTTGGAAATGGTAACCTATCTTGCTATGTATTCTCACTATCAAATGTGTTATACTTGCTCACTACATTATTTTATTACTTTTTTATATTGAATACTTGATTGCTTATTGTATGCGACATGAGTGCCTTGATTGTTTGTGACACCAAGGGTGTCCCATGTTATCAAAAAAATATCTAGATCTAGTCAAGGAAAGGCAAAGCACAAAATTAGAATCTCAATAATATGCTTGTGGGAGGGACAAATTAAGATCATAATTTTACTATTGCAAATATACTATTTTTCATAAACCAATAATGCCTATTAAATAAGATTTATAAGGAGGTTATAAATAACAACCTCGGATTTTGTTTAAACAATATTTATATGGGAACCAAGTTGTTGAAATAACAACTTGGTTATTAATAAACAAACAAGAAAATCACTACATAAAGGTTAACAAGTGCAAATGTAAATAGTAAATAACATATTCACACTAACACCCTCCCTTAATCAAATGCTAGGGAGTAAAATAAAAGAAGGGGTCCTGGACTACTAGGCATGATAAGGTACCTAATACAAAAAAGGAAATAACGAAGGACTAACTTCATAATGAATCCTCCCAAGGACAACTTCCTTTTCCCCAAGATTTTCTCATAACTCAAGAAAACAAGTAGAAGCCAAGGGTTTGGTGAAGATATCTACAATTTGATCACTAGTAGACATAAAATCCAATTGAAAAAACTCATATGAATTAACGTCCGAATGAAGTTGATGTGGATCTCAATATGTATGGTACACTTATACTCAATAAGATTATGTGTTATTTGGATAGAAATCCGATTGTCACACAAAGGACAATAGGAGCTATCCATGGAAATCCAAACTCACCAAATAATTAACAAAGCTAAATAAATTATTTACCAACCTTAATTGTACCTCTATACTCTACCTCAGTAGATGACAAGGATATTGTAGTTTGTTTTTGACATGCACATGTAACCAAACTAGAGCCAAGGTGAAATAAGAAACCCAAAGTATATCATCACATGTCACAAAAACCTCCCAATATGAATATATACATCCCTCAATATCACAAGATCCTAAGGATAGTAAATAATGCCAAAACTCAAAGTCCCTCAAATGTAGCACAAAATATGTTTACTACCTAGAAATGTATCTCATGAGGCTCATAAGAAAATTGAGAGACAAGGTTTACAATAAAAGTGATACCAAGATGAGTGTGAGTGCGATCTAAAAGACTCCCAACTAATTTTCTATACAAAATGACATAAAATAAGTTAGGACTGAAAATAAATAGTCAATTCAATACTTGAATGAAATGTAGTGGGATATGGCTTACAATCAGCCATATTGAACTTCTACAGAAAATTTGAAGCATAATTTCTTTGTTCAATATATACCTTTTGAAGATTAATATATTGGAGGCTAAGGAAATAATGTAAGACCCAAGTCGGCATATCAAAATTTACATTCAAATTGTTTTGAATATCCTTAAGCAGAGAACCTAAAATACCAATGAGGATGAGATCATCAACATACAAAACCAATTTTGATAAATCATCACCACTCTTTAGAATATATACATTATGGTTCTTTTACAATAGTAAAAACCAACACGCAACAAGAAATCATCCATCTTCTCATACAAAGCTTGTGGAGCTTGTTTGAGACTATACTGAGAAGAAGAATGTTAATTTCTACAAACTTCCGAAGAGTCATGTACGAAGCCCTAAGGTTTCTCCATATAAATTTCCTCATGGATATCATAATACAAAAGGAAATATTCACATCCATCTAATATATTGACCATTTATGAGAATAAGTGAGGGAGAGAATGAGGTGCATAAAAATCCATATTTGCTATAGGAGCAAAATTCTCGGAGTAGTCCATCCCTTAAACTTGTGAAAACCACTTAGCAAAAAAAATGAGACTTATATGTGTCAATCGATCCATATCTACATACTTGGTCTTATAGACCCATTTACATCACACAAGATTTCTTACCCTAGAAAGATGCACTAACTCCCAAGTGTTATGCTTCAAAAGAGAAGAATATTACTTTGCCATAACAACATCCCATTTTGGATGAAAAAAAACTTATAAAAAAGTGACAAGATAACTAAAGATATATTGACTCACAAGAGCCATAACCGAAGGCATAGAATGAGGTTGACAATAAGAAACATCACCGAATGAAAAAATTTGGGAATTGGTTGAGGATGAGGAAAAGGTGGAGGAGTAGGATCCACAACATGAGCATCAACAAAATAAAGAAGCATATATTTGGATATCAGATAAAGGAGGGGGAATAAGTAACAATATCATGATCTAAGGGAGTATCAGTCTTATTAACATGAACATCTCTCCAAAATAGAACCTCATGGGTGGATGGATTAAGAAGATGATATATGCCTTCACACGTTCAAAATATCCAACAATATGAGCTTCTTGATCTTCTTCTGCATGGATTTTCTCTTGTCATCAGGAACAAAAGCCCATGCCTTGATCCCAAAAACATAAAAAATTAGATACATCAAGTTTCTCATCAGACCATGCTTCTTCAGGAGTAACCCCTTGAACTACCTTATGCGTGTTCTATATGAAATTTGCACAATTCACAACTTTAACCCAAAACTTAGATGGTAAGTTCTTTGATCGAATCATGTAATTAGCCATTTCATTGAGTCGATTCTTACATTCAAGCAACACCATTTTTCCGATGGGTATAAGGCACTATGTAATAATGTAGAATACCATTATCAATACAAAAATATCTAAATGCATTATTAGTATACTCCCCCTCATTATTAGTGTGAAAATTTTTAAGTGCATGACTTGATTGTTTTTCAACAAAGGATTTAAAATCCTTGAAATTATCAAGGACATAACTTTTATATTGCAAAAACTACACCCAAGTTATTCTTGTGAAGTCATCAACGAAAGTTAGCACATATTTAGCACCAAAAAAGGAGTTAAAAGGAAGCTCAAAATATCATTGTGTACCAACTCTAAAGGAGCCTTAGCTTGAGTAGCCCATCCCTTTGGAAAGGAATCTTGATGTTGTTTCCCAAGCATGTACTCTAGGAAAACACCATTACTAGAGGAAAATTTTGGGAGCCCCATAACCATGTCCTGTGAAGTGAGCTATTGCAAGTACCTGTAATTGAGGTGACCAAACCTCGATACCACATCTTTCTCTATGAATTAGAATAATTAATCAAGGAAGACCCTGCACTATTATCAAAATTTTCAAAAGATATAAATGTGAATATATTTCACGTGATGCATGTAGCAACAATCTCATCAATATTATTCAATTCCCTAATTACAACACTATGTGGGGAAAATTCAATAGTTTTACCACCACCAAAGTTACATATTTGATATATAGACAACAAATTGTTAGAAATGTAAGGAACATAAAGTACATCATTAATGCATCCATGTGGCATTTCAATAGTACCAAATTCCACAACTTCAATCGCAAAGAGTTTCCCATCAAAATATGAGAAATGCTGCAATCATAAATCAAGCTCAACAAATTTTGATAATGTGTCAGATGATGAGAAGCACTAGAATCAAAAATCCATTTCTCTCAAAGGAGTACACGCTTGATCATAAAGAGCCTTTCCCTTGCCATTGTTTAAAGAAGAAGAAGAAGATGAAGGAGTAGGAACACAAATCTTATCTTGTTTTAAGGCCTTTTGTAGAGCTTTAATTCTAAAAAAACATTTGAATTCTATGTGAGTTATTTTATAACAATATGAAGACGAGTCATAGGTATTTTTATTAGAATATTTCTTTGTTTTTCCGGGATTACGAGACTTAGAAGAATCAGCAGGGGATGTGGAGATGGTTTAGGATACACAACAAAATTATTGGAGGATCATGCTTTTTTTTTTTTAATTTACTCTTAGGAGAGTTAGCTACTAATGCATGACTTGAGTTTGGTAAGGCATCAAGAGAAAGAAAATTTGTTTGTTCTCGAGTGATCCTTTCACAAAATAACTCAAAGGAAGACATTTTAAAGTTATATCCTAAAACATCCATATTAGCGAAAAATGAAGAAGCAAATATTGAAAATAGACCCTTTGATTTTGATAAAATTTAAAATATGCATTTTACATCCGTCTTTTCTTTTCCACCTACTTTTAGTTGACTTCGTAGTTCCTTAAAATTTGTCAAAAATTCTTCAATGGAGGCAAAACTAGATGGTGAACATGAAGTGAACTCCAAATCAAGTTGCAACAATTTAAACTTATTTACTTTGCCAAACAAGGATTCAAACTTCTCCCATACCTCTTGTGGCGATTTAGCATCAATAATGTGAAATTGAAGGTTGTCTACAACATTGAGAGCTATCAATATGCATGTCTCTCATCCTGTTTGCAAGCATACAAACATTTGTTCTTCTATGTAGTGAAAACCAATCTAGAAGCCCGAAACACTCGCCATAAACCCCGGGATTGAAGAAGTTGCTACATTATTAGTTTCCACATGTGGTAATATGTGGAAGTAAGGGGATAAAAGAGTTGCTGATCCAAAAATAATTGATGAGGATTTCAACATTATAGAAATTCTTCCCCTTATTTTAACTTCTTAATCAAGTCCTCAATCAAAACACCAAAAATAATAATAAAAAATTACAATTCAATTTCCTTCAAATAATTTCCCGATCAAATTGTTTAGGTTGTCCACAAAAATATTTTCCTCCTCCCATTCAAATTAATCTCCTAAAAGGTTTAAATACCTTCAAAATAATTTAAATGCTTCTAAAAAAATTCTTCCCTTTATAAACTCCTCAAAAACTTTCATAGACCAAAAAAAGGTGTCAATGGATTTGAACCCAATACCTATAGGTCATCATTAGAAAATTTTAGCAAAATACTTGATTCCACTCTCTACAGACTTCACCAAACATTAAAGGAGAGAAATGTACATTTAAAGATCTTACCAAAACCATTTTAAGGACACATGGCACAATTTGGAGCTCGATTGAGTTTTGATTAAATTATTTGTCGTGAGGTAGGATATAATCACTTTGAAAATTTAATACCACCATTTGAACCACAAACCCATGGTTCCCTTAATGTTGCATATTTTTCAAAGGTGGTTTTGAAAGAGTGTACAACAAAGAAATTTTGAATAGGTGGTTTTAATAAGTTATAAGTAGTTTTGTTCCAAAACAAACTCTAGAACATCTTCCATGCAGGATTCAGGGGTGTAATAAGATAATTATTTTTCAGAGCTATAAAGTTGGAAGGGCTTACATAGAAAATACAATCAATAAAAATAACTAGAATCCACTTCAATAAACATGAAAGTGCAGATAAGACATCTCCTTTGAGCATGCAATAACAAGAACACCTAGATATAGTAATAATTGATCTCCAAAAAATAACTAGAGGATATACTTTCTCAAAACAAGCAAAATTTAAGGCACATACATCCAAATAACAACTCAATGGCGAGCTATGGGATTATACTATGCATTCCACAAAGAATGACGAGATTTTCTTAGCAGAGACAACCACAATTACCAAGCTACAAAATAAAACCAATGACATGAAAACCATAAAATAGGCTTAAATGAACCAATAAATATTTCTTATTATAATCTCCAACAACAAAATTACATGTCAAAAAATTGAGAGCTTAATATGGCCTTGCTTCACCTGCAGCTACGAAAACTCGATACTATATCGAATAAAGATCCAAATCTAGTCAAGGAAAGACAAAACACAAAACCAAAATCTCAGTAATATGCATGCAAGAAGAAGAAAATAAAGAGCATATTTTTAATATTGTAAATCCACTATTTTGCATACACCAATATCACCTATTAAATAGGATTTACAAGGAGGTTATAAATAACAACCTAAAATTTTGTTTAAACTTGAATATTGTTTAAACAATATTTATACAGGAATCAAGTTGTTGAAAATAATAACTTCTACATGAAGGTTAGCAAGTGTAAATGTAAATAGTAAATACCATATTTACACTAACACATGTTTTTAGATTTATGCCTATTTGTATGCACTTGCTTATTTGTATGTGGCCTAATGTGCTTCCTATGTGATTTTCATGTGACATCATGGGCATCTCATGTTTATGACTCTATGCCTTCATGTGAATATTTTACAAACTATTATCACTAATTTTACTTATGTTGACTAGATTGACTATTGATTTACCTCTACAATAGTTTTTAATTTAACACACGTTTATTATTACTACTATTTATTTTGCATGTTGCGTGTTGCTTTATGCACCATGGTACCTACCATGTGTAACCCCTTTTGTAGGAATAGGTTTCAAATAGTGGTGACCATTAAAGCTCTTCTATGTGATCTAATAAAAATGATCATACTTATCCAACATGGGTGCACATCTTTTCTTTTGAGTCGTGTACTCAAATATTTTATCACATGTGCCTCAAAAGAGGCAACATTCATTATGATATATTATACATTTTAATTTGACATCAATAGAAAACATGACACAATAATAAGTTTTCATATGGTATACATCTTCAAAAATAGGTACAAATTCTAAAAAGTGGTAGAAATCAACGATTGTCAAAACCATACACTTCAGGTCAAGACCATATTATGGTCCAAACTCCATTGGATATTCCCTAACTAGGGGTAGATTGTTAAAAATTTCCTTTAGTTTCAATTTCCTACAACTATTTACAGACTTTTGGTACAAATTTAGACATAGATGACATGGTTCAAAGTATTATATAAGGGGCATGATTACTTCATTAATTCTCCATTACACTACTCAGATATAATTACAAAAATATGGTTTTAGGGGCATGGGCCTTCTTTTTCTTTGCATTATTCAACACTTGCATATTAAAATTCACTTATACAACACATAGTGGTGGCATAGTGCATACATTCCTTTTTTATTGCGTGGTTTATTTACAAAATTGAGCCTACATCGATCTACAACAATGTGGTCTATCGGATTGTGGAAGGTATGAAAGTGGTTAAGTTATTTTTAGGCATACCTTCATCTCCTCTTTCACATTTGTAGGGGAAGATATCATGGTTACAAAAAATGTTGATACATGGTTTTTCTCTTAATGGGGAATATTGGTTCCTCTCCTCGCCTCTTTGGTGTTGGTTGCATGCACTTAACATTCCAATTTCTCCTTCAACACAATTAAGGATTGATTTTCCCAATTCTATGGTATTTTAACAACAAAATCAAATCTCCAAAGTATACCGAAGACAATATATTCTCCTTCACACAATGAAAAAGTGTATTCCTTCCATATTTTGTATATTCTTTACTTTATTTGGCATAAGTTCAAAATTACAAAATTTACAAACATTATTTACATTTTGAGTTACTCTCTAGTTTCTATCATAAAACATTGATGCGCTCTATATTATAGGTTTCACCATGGAACATGTCAACTCTAATATAATGGAAGATAACTACTAAATATAGATATAGTGTGTGTGCACACTCAACTATGTTTCCCTTTAAGCATGCAATTTAAAATTACACACTTAAATTAGGGGAATATGTAGACACTCAAATTCGGTAACTTATCCTTTTACAATGATAAGTTTGGCCATGTTACCTTGCTAAGAAAAATGCTCACATTCGAAGTCCAATCAACACAAGTCTCGAGATCTTTCCGACTTTATCATCTCTACATTTCTTTATCCTTCATTACGGAAATATTAATCAACTAAAGTAGTAAACAACTTCCATGAATCATTCTAGATATCTTGAAATTACATCATTGTCGGCTAAGGAAAAATTATATAGTTTGGTCCATAGTGGACTATGGTCCTGTTTGACTTGTATGATTCATCATCCTTTCATCTTCCAAATTTTTTTCAATTTGAATATCTTAAGTGCATTGTTTCATTTTCCTATGGTCGTATTTACAATAATATTTCACCTAAAAAAGGCTATATAAGAAAGTCAAAAACAATTTATAACTCACTTGACACTTTCATAAGCTCCTATTATAAATATCAATACAAAAAGTACTCAAGGATCTCCTAAATCTTACAAAATAAGTTGCACATCACTTATATTAGCTACTACTATAGGTTTAAAGCACTCAACTAGATAAAATATCCTAGATTCATCCATTTCCATGCATGTAAAGATCTTGGAGCCATGTCTTAACAAGAGCAAACTAACCCCAAAAAATGTCAAAGGTATTTAAGGGAAAAACGGGTTTAGTCTAGTTACAATATCATAAACGAAGCCTCTTTAATCTTAGATTAGCCTATTTTACTTACATGCATCAATATATATCCTTTGTTCTACTTAATGGAGATGATTATTCATCTTCTCTTGTGTATTTGAGTTATTATTTTATCACTTACCATTGTTACAAGTATTAATGTGTCATTTTGATTATGCATGGTTAACTGTGAATTGATTAATTCAAAATAACCTCCTATAATGAACCCTTACATCCTATATATTGTTTTACACATCACTTTTACACATTATAGTTTTAGGGTGTACACAACCCTTTCGATGCAATAATCAACTTAATCGGATGCCCATTAATCATATTGATATTTCTCCTAGTACTTGCATGTGAAGGCTTCTTATGACTTCCTCCTCACTTCTTGTGTAGTGTATCCATTCTATTCATGATCATGATTATGATTATCTACCTTTAGATACCCTTAAAAAGTAAGGTGAGCCCCATCCCAAACTTTATGATGATGAAAATAATGACGTGGATCGTGATCAAGTTACTTTTGTATTTTATCAAGAACTTCATGACCAACCCTAGTATTTTGACCACATTTTCAAGGCACTTCTTTCCTTTAATCTTTCATGTAATCATAAATGTAATGATAAGTATCTTTTTGGGGTGCTTCACCCTATATAATCCCTTATGGATATATATACCATTACTACATCCAATGTTCCTATATCTTCGGGAAACTAATATCCCCCTTCATAGTGTTATAATGTCTATTATTATGGCTACTACTACGTCTACTATATATACCCATAGGGGTTCCTAATCCACTTCCAATATACAAAACCTTGAACACTTTGTTAATAATTTACAATCTCAAATATTATAATCAAAACAAAGTGCCTCTACCTATTTTAATGTTACACATGTCAATCACTTACTTCACAATCCACTTGTCCAAATTCACTTCCTATCCTTTTCCTATTGGTTTTCTCACTCCCAAACTTCCTACCTATAATGAAAAAAGTGATCCTAAATATCGCTTTCATTACTTCCATGTCATTTTCTTAGATTATGCTTACAACGATGTATTACTTACTAATCTGTTTCCTAAAAGCCTCAAGGAATTTGCATTGCAATGCTTTTATGAACTTTATATTCATTATATTGACACCTAAAATCCATCACACTACTTTAAGTGGAAATTTTAAAAATAATACTACCACCCATCTTTGTTTATCAATTAATGACCCTCCATTATTTAATCAATTTCACCTCTCTTAAATACTAATTATCATCAATTTTTAATTTTTAATCCTAACTGTAGACACTTAAATTTGGTAATTTACTCTTTGACATTGATTTTTTTAAAAATGCACTCTTGATAAGATTAACACAATATTTATTTTCCCACTTTGTACATCTTGAGGTCTCTTGTCTAGCTTGTTTATCCTTACACATTTATATGCCGACAAATTCTAAGATTTAAATGCATAAAATCCATATCCTAAGTCAACCCAACAGGATGCAAACCTCATTTATCATATTTTATATCCTGGTCAAGGTTGTATATTTTGTTAAAAATTTATATCGATCCTGAATATTTTTATAGATTTGCACCTACATATCCTCCATTTTTCTTTCAATTTCACATTATTTGATGGGTCCTTTAATCCCTTTGGGCTAGCCTTCCTTTCATAATTTAACTTTGGAACCCTACATAAGAAAGTCAACACTAACTCATTTTCTAACCTAGAAATCCTATAACACTATATTGGTACGTCACTTCTTACTCTTGCAAAAACATATGCACACTCATTAGGGTAAAAACCACTACAGGGCTGAAGCTTCTTACCAAGTCAAGGAATTAAACTATTTTATCTACGAACACTCAAACATACATTCTCTAAGTATTTTAGTAAGATCCAAACTCAACTCGAGCATCATCAAAAGAAGTTTCCAAATTTAGTTACATTAATTTATAAGTCACATGTTAGGGGAGAACGACATGTGGTTTAAGTCCTCTTTAGAGTAGTGCCAATGTTGGCAGTGCATGAGGGTGCTTGCAACCCAACTAATGTTTGTTTTATAGGATTTCCCATCCATGGTTAGGGTTTGTGATCTTGTTCAAAATATTCAAATAACTTTACAAAATAACCGACAACTAGGGTTTTATAAAAATAGACATTTCTTTAAAGGTGACAGTCCCAGAAAGTTGTAGACCTAGAATTTAATCAAGCTAAAATGTGAAATAAGATCCTAATCTGATGCTATTGTAGTAGTAAAATAAATATGAAATTAAGTATATAAAATAAACCCAAGTAACTAAGCAATAAATTATGAAACCCTAATTGCAAGGAGGGGGAAGGTACTTAGCTGATTCAAAATAAAATCTAGAGTGTATCAAAGTGATGACCAGGTGAGCGAGAATGATAGGAAGAGACCTAGAAATATACGGATATGGAGAGATAGACTAGACAGGGGAGCCTGGAGAGGGACAGGGTGCCGCGGGTGCCCTATGCTTGTTTCTAGGTAGCTAAGTTTATGGAAAAGCTCATAAAACCTCCTCTGAGGTGTCACAAGGTGTTCTCCTTTAGTCACCTTTGGTCACTCTGAGGTTGCACCAAAATGGCGGAGGTCATTTGGAAACTCGCAATGAAATATTAACTGTAAAACCCTCAAAAAGACATTAAATCCCCCAAAAAGAAAGATGCGAGAATGAGGGGTCGGACTATTCTCAACTATCAAAATGGTGAACTTATGATTGATTGTTGCACTACATCTCACACCCAATGTAGTTCTATGTGGGTGTGCATGGAATCATGCCCTAGGTGGCTCTTGTGCGATTCACACTTGATAGCAAGAAAATAACTAGATGTAAAAAAATGTAGTAAATGTGTGCACAAAATAGAATGAAATTCCCTCCTATGAAGTGTATGTATAAGAACCACCCTTATGTCCCCTGTGATGGTGCTAGATGGATGCAATGAAGCTCTTAGATGCCTCGATGGATGCAAAATTAGGTGGTGATAGTTAATGCTTAGTGTTTTATCCTTTATTATGATCATATAACTTTATATTTATATGATTCCCTTGCTTGAATTTCATAATTAACCCCGAAAATGCCGACTAAAAAAAAGATAAGATGTTCAAAAGACTAGTAAGGATCCAAAAAGTGTGAGTAAAGTACAAAGGGGTTAGGGGTGCCCAGAGGGGACAAGGGAACCCAGTGCTTGCATCTTGAATATGTGCCGATGTCTAGGATGATAAAATCCACAGTATAATAAGGCATATTGAGAAAGTAAAGGAGCAAGAATTAAAGGAGAAATAGAAGACAACGAAAGGTGGCCAAAGACATGGGTTAATTAGTATGTTTCTTACTTAGGAATCATATGAATAGTAGTATGTAATCAGGACTAGATAATTACCCAAAGTACATGATTTTATGTCTACATTTACCCCCACTTTATGTTGGTGAGTGAAATGCCGGTAACATAAATTAGATAGAGATGCATACACGATAACCATGTAGATGAAGTGTGTTGAGGGAGTAGACAAAGCATGGAGTGATAAAAATGTGAAATGTGGATGCTAAAGAGAAAAAAGTGCAAAAAGTGATGATGAAAATGAACCTAGGGTGGAAACACATGTGTAGATGTCATGCAATGTACCTATTTTGATGTCGATGTTGTTGTTGTGATGTTCGTGATTTTGACTACCACTTTCCATACGAAAATAATGTAAAAGATAAGAATGATCAAGTAGTCAAATACACATGTATATGTGTAAAAAGTATGTAAAAATGCTGAAAATGTGAAAAAGGAACATGTGCACCTAATCTGTGATGAGAAAAAGGGTGTAGAAAGGATCTTGAAGATGTCAATGAAGGGCATGATTTTTGGGCGATCTCATGCCATGACAAAATAAGTATATGGAGGAAAGTCTAGTATCATCCTCCAACCTTTAACCGCTTCCCAAAGTTATAGAGCACTCTGAAATGTTGGTTTTTTGGGTGATCCTATAACGCATGGACAAGTAGTGAAGAAAGTAAATTCTAGTGTCATCCGTTAACCTTTAAATACTCCCCAGAATGAAAATACCATTGTAGATGGTGTGTACTTTTCCTCAATGTATATATGCTAGCGTTAAATGATTCTCTGCCTTGTCAAAAGCCATTGTGACATGTTGAAAACAAATGTGTAATTGACCCTATTTATAGGCATCCGGGAAGGACATTTATTTACTAAGGACCCAAGTATGATTTTGAGCCCTGTCCAAAATTGAAAACTATGTTGTACTAAAAAATGTTGAAGATCTACCCCTAGTTACTAGCATCTAGGAAGGACATCCTTGTGATAAGGAACCAAGTCTAATTATGATCCCTGAAAACTATGTTGTACTAGTACCATGCTATATATAACATTGTATGGGGTGAATGATTCACCCATATGATGCCCCCTCGTTTGGGGTGCATGTGACATCGGCTGAAGGAGTATGCAGCCCAAAAGAGGACTGAATGCTATGCTAAAATTGTGCCTTATAGGGGAAGGGAATGTGCTTGGTAGAAACAAAAACATGCATAAACAAAGTGGCTAGGAGATAAGTGTTAGTACAAGAAAACATGCATGTAAAAGATAAGTGTAGACAATGTGTAAGCTAAGATGCAAGTAGGTAATGTAATACGCAAGAAAGTAGACTAGAAAAAGTGGGTTGAAAACATGGGACACCACTCACGATGTCACAAGATAATCAAGGACATAGTGACCATAAGTAAACAAATGTGTATATAAGACAAATGACAAATCCCATAAATAAGAGAATAAAAAGAGGAAGTGATGACAAATAATGTAACAAACAACCATGGAAACTAATAGTCCTGTATAGCAAATGTTGTACATGAAGCAACCATTAGCATGTTATGAAGATAAAAAGTATGTCAAAACGTGTATAAGTCGATAAATTAATGTGCTATGAAACAAAAATGAAACAATATCACATGTAGTGTATGAAAGTGGATGCCCCCAGGAGCCTTTGTGGGACTAGTAATAGGTACTATGCCAAGCATCCATGCTACATGTAATAGATCTGTATAATCTATGATCATAACTAGAAAGGAAAGTGAACATGCATGTGTGTATGATAAAAATAATGACATACAAGATATCTATCTAGCATGTGTAATAAAGTGAACATGTAAGTGAAGTAAGCAAGAGTAAATGCAACCAAGATATACAATATGTTATGGATGAGGTAGAATGGAATGTAGTGTGAATGATAGGAGCAACATGCCCCTAAGTGGATGTGTATGTATGTAATGAGGTTCATTTATTTATGCCCCCTTAGCAGTCAAGAATGAATTGTAAATGAGAGTGCGTCATTGGGAAATGGTTTGAATGTGTGTAATAGAAAGATGTGATTGATAAAGCGTAAAGTGTAGAGTGTGTGAGTGAATGAGTGAGTGATTGAACATGTGAGTGTGATGAGGTCCATTTGAGATGTATACCCTCAATAATCGAGTATGGACTATGGAACTAGAGTGCGTCATAGGGTAATGACCACAACATGTAGAAGTAGATGTAAGAGAGATGTAGTGTGAATGTGTATAGTGAGTAATACACCTTATATGAAATAGAATTTTTGAGGAGATGTCCTAAGTGTATGATGCATGATGTGTGGGATCTATAATGTGACCGAGAAATACTAGAGATATGTGTGGCAAATTTGTCTAGTGAAAAATGTGTGATATGGTCAAGTGTGTGAGAATGCGTGGTGTGTATAATGTGCAGTGTGTGAGGCTCATGTGTATAGTATTCCCTTAACAATCAAGTGTGAACCAAAACACAAGAGTGCATCATCGGGAAATGATGATAGTGGCATGCATGTTGTGTGTAAATATCTAGGTGTGATGTGATGAGAGTGTAAGATGCATGTTGATGCTAGAGGGGGAGAGAATAAATGTGATGCCCCCAAGCATGCAATGGTGAGTGCACTATCCGATAAAAGTGAAAGATGAAGGCCCTCCAACTGATGTTAGTAGAGATGAAGGTGTATGAACATGCTCAAAGAGTTGTGGTATATGAGATAGAATTTGTGCAGGTGAATGAAGCCTATACACATGTGACCAACGAGTATATGACTTAACAATTTTGTGTACCAAAATGTGGAGGTGATGGTGATATTTGTGAAGTAGAATGCGTAGGTGATGGACACCTACGTGGAGTGAAACAGGGTGGTGAAGTGTGCCTAAATATAGGAGTTATCCTGGTGATAGACCTATATTGATGTACTAGACTAACAGAATGACGAGACTGCATAGGTCGTGTGTGAACAGGCGAGATATGATTGGATTGTGCTTTAGGTTAAATAGGCTGTTGGGAACTATATGGACTAAATGGTGCAATGACAACCTTAAGAGGAGGTTGAGACCATGGAGTGGATGGAGTGACATATTTTATAGAGATGACTTGATTGTTGTGAACAAACTTGAGATGAAAGTGATTCATGGATATGATATCTTTGAGACATGCGAATCCAGTTGAGGCCTAAGAGCATGTCACGGCCTTGAGTGATGACAAGGAAAGTCACACACACAAACATCCCCTATATGTACCATAGGTGATTTAGGGTGTTTTCCCTATTATGTGGTGTTTTTCGCTTTCCGTCGTGTGTTTGTTTTGGTTGTTCTTGCTTATAGATAAAGCAACAATTTTCTCCCCCACAAGACAACTAAGGTTCATGATTGATCCATTTTTATTTTATCCAATCTAAAACAAGTCCCCGAGTGGGAGTCAACTATTTTCATACTAAATTTATAGCATGCAAAATTTAATTTTTTGGTCATGACAACTAAACCCACACTTGAAATTCCCTTTCTGGTCAATATAAACCTTTCCTTTAGCTAGAATTTCAACTACGTCACAATTGAATTATGGTCAAGAGGAACATGCTAACATTATTTTCAAGTGTGTTTCATGTGTATAGAACTCTACTTATCTTGGTTCTTAAAGATATTGAGATCTATGAAAGAACAATGCTCTCGAAGGCTTCAAAAGGGCTATTTTTGGCCTTTTTTATCATTAGTGAACATCCTCCAAAAGATTACATAGAAAATTCAAATCATTCAGGAGTTTTATAGGATAGAAATGAAGTTTTCTAACATATTTTAGGAAGATTCTATGGAGAAAATTGAGGTCAAGAACAAGTTAAGAAAATATGGGTCTTTTTAGGCAAGACACTGGGGAATGCATGTTCCAAAGAAGCTAGTCACCTTGTTCGAAGGGTTTCAGGAGCCTCGTGAAGTGTTGAGAGATAATATCCTAGGAAATTGAAATAATACAGAGCCTACTTCATGGTGAAATAATCAAGGAAGAAATGTGGGAGTATAAAATGTGGAAAAGTGTCCACTAGTGTAGTACAATGGTTTTTTTACAAGGTGTAACTTTCTTGAAGGGTTACAGAAACCATGGGAAGAGTTAGAAGGCTAACCAAAGGTAAAATTTGAGTAAATTTGACCTTATTCATTTTCCATGTGTTATATTGGTTCATAATCATTCTAGACTTCGATGACAACTCAAATTATTAATGCACACACAAGGGCTAAACTGAAAAATGGTATGAAAAGGAAAATTGAAAAATGAATTAGGTATTTAAAATGTTGGGAATTGATTCATTTGGCCATTTTGAATTAAAATCATGTAAGGTTGGCCCTCCGAACTCCATGTCTTTCTTCGGGCCCAATAATTCACTCCTTAGTCTATTTTCATGTTGTGAATGATGACATCAACATTCCAAGAAGCTTGGGTAGGTATTTGGTGGTTTGATGTCCCTTTTCCCTTTTATTAACATGTAAGGGGACATTAGGGGAACCAAAGTGTGCTCCTTTTATAGATGAGTGATTTGCATTACTTAGTATTCACTTGAGGTGTTAGACACATGTTTTCAACTCATGGTAACTCATTTTTGACCACTTTTTCATGATGAATGGACCCATGATAGAATTTTGGAGGTTTTATGTCCTCCTTTCCATTTTTACTAATATAAAATGGGACAAGGGGGACATAAAAATTTTCCACCCTATGGAGGAGAATTTTTGTCACTTCAAAATACAATCTGGGGTGTTAGGAAGGTGTTTTCAACTCACAAAATTTGGCCTCATCCTCATAATACCTTCACCCATGGTGAATTTTGGAGGGGTGATGTACCTTTGTCCCTTTTCCCCATATTTTTTAGGGTGTAACCACACCTCCAATCTCCACTAGACCTAGGTTTGCTTAGTTGGGTTTAACCCTAGTTAAATTGCACAAATGAGAGGGAAAGAAAATTTGAAAGGGGGTAACTGATTCAAATACAATACTTAGTAATTTTTCATTGCACTTAATTTTTATTTACCCTCCTCCATTTCTTCTGGTATGTTTTTATTCTACCAAAGTTTTTCGAGACATCCTATATGCCTAAAAACCATTTTTGTTCATAACTTGCAAACCCTATGCCTGATTGCCATGAAACTTTATTAACATCTTCCTCTCTAGAATGCCTTTAAGTGGAGTAAAAACTTGCTGAAATTGATGCTATGAGTTATTTTATATAAACCTATAAAATTTTCAGCCCCAAAAATTTTTTTCTTTTAGATCCACACAAACTTAGGGATTGAAAACTCTTGAAAGCTAGAGAAAACAATCCCCATAAAATTAGAGCCCTTTTGAGCCTTTATTTGCATCATGAAGTTGAATATTATTGAAGATATGGAGGAATGATTTTTCTTCAATATTATTCCCCATTTGAGAAAAATTATAGACCAAAAGTTTCCTTTTCATATCTCTCAGATATCTAGACGAGAGAAACCCCTAAAAATTAGAGCAAAGTATTTTGGTGTAAAATAGAAAATTTTGAGACCACTTTCATTCGATTCGACACTTGGAATACC
Source organism: Taxus wallichiana var. yunnanensis (assembly GCA_018340775.1). Classification (NCBI taxonomy): domain Eukaryota; kingdom Viridiplantae; phylum Streptophyta; class Pinopsida; order Cupressales; family Taxaceae; genus Taxus; species Taxus wallichiana. Next base: position 470,953,575 of record CM031237.1, read on the forward strand.
GATTTATATTTTTATTAATTATTTACCAAGTAGCCTACTAAAAATAATAATTTTGAGAAATAATTGGTTTTAGCACCTTAGTTCATTCCTCCAAGATCAAAACACTCAAAAATGAAAAATTGCTAAAAATAGACACCCATGTATGACTTAATAAAAATAGTAAGTGTTCAGAATGAGCTCAAAATGGTCACACATGTTCTCCCCTTCATGTATCGCTATTCCAACATTTTCAAAGGTCAATTCCTTAGTTTGTAAGAAAATTCTGCATTTTCGGATGTGGTAAGCATAAGGTGTCTCAGAGTGAATATGCTAAATTTAGAAACATGATGTGGAATGAACCTCATGAAAATGTGACAGAAGGGATTCTCTCAAAGTGTGTCATTTAGAGAAAATGGTCACCTATTTCAAATCACAAGGCTATTTTTAGCTTGTGTACCATACTATGAATGATTTTTAGGAGCACCTATGGTAAACAACAATCTATTTATGATAGTCCCCATTCCGAGAGGTACTTCTCAAAATTTGAAAATATCCACCTATCACTATGTGGTGACCATCTCTTTGGAGCTTTCCTCATATGAATGGTAAGGAAAAATTCATGCTTACGGAGGATTGATAGTTGAATTGTGACTCGGGTGGAAGGGAATCCCTCTTGGTTCCCAATTTTGGGGTCAAAGTACATTTTGGTCTTAGTATGTTTTTCATCTAATCGAATGGGTTGGAAAAACAATGGAAGCATTATTAATTAAATCTCTTACCTTCACCCATCTCAGGGTCAGATGGTTTTTGGTCTCACATTTCATTAGTCATTGTGTTTCCCAGGTGAAAGGATCATCATGAACACATTGTGAGGGCATTTTTTCAAGTTCTTATCAAGTGTAAGAGGATCGGAAAGGTATGAAAGTGTTTCATGGATTGAACGGATTGCTTCAAGTGGGAGAGGTAATTATTCATTGATCTTATTGGTCCATTCATCAATTTATTCTCACCTCTTATCTTAATGCACCTAACATGGCTATAAAATTTCATCATTCTCGAGAGGTTTCTCACAATATAGAAGAGGTCAAGGATCAGAAGTTCATCACTGCATTGGAACATTTCACTAGTTCATCACAGGAGTAGATATTCTTCATGATTAAAGCTTCTTCATCCTTCTTCATTCAAGATTGGAGTTTCTCTTCTCTCTCTTCATTCTTTCTCCATTCTCTCTCTTTTTTTTTCTCTCTCCACTTTCTAATTCTCCATTGTAAATGTACTTTATGACTATTTTGTCCTATTCACTTAAGTGACTATGTAATATTTGCATTGTAAAATTTCCCTTTCCATTAATAATAAAGGGGATTATTTTTCACTCCTAGTGGAATGTGAATAGTCATAAGTGATAGGACTTTTGAAAGGTCATGTGGGGGGTAGATGAAGAGTCTCATTGTGAGAGCTATAAATTGGAATGGATTCTCCATTCCAAAGGGTTATATTTTCTTGGTTGATAGATCCCATTGTCTTACTACAAGCAATAAACTACAATTATTATAAATCCTTATCTTATGTTGTCCTCTCCATCTCAACTTTACTCCATGAGAAATATTATGCAAATGAAATCTGATTTACTTGTGTTTTTGTCCTTGTTCCTTGACATGGTATATTCTCATTGTTAAATTGGATATACTCTAGTTTTATGTCAATAAACTCAACTTTCTATTTATTGAGTAAAATACCCTTCTCACTTTGTCCCCTATCTCCATATGCACACCTTTCCTTCACCTCCTCCCTTTTTGTACACGGGTTTAGTGGAGTATTCCTGCATGATCATTGGTCGAAAGGCCACTGTAATGGAAAGTAGTGTATATATTTCCTTGTTTTTAATAATTGGAGCTACCCCATTCCTAAGAAGAGGGAACTAGTCTCAAAGTGTTAGTGAAAGCCCTTAATTTTACCTTTTGACACATTATCTTTCCAACATACATTGTTCCAGTTTCTCCTCCATCCTTTGCATTAGTACCACTTATAATTTCCTAATATTCTAGACAAATGTTTTCAACAACACAATACTACTTGACTATTCTTATATTGATGATAACAACCCTATTGAACTCACTGATGATAAATTGCATATGTTGAATTTAAATCCTATATATGAATATGATTCCATATTTCATTTTCTTCTTACTTCTACTAGCCCTAGGAATTATCGACTAAAAGTTACTATTATCCAAATAATCCCACATGCTTATTTATACAAGTTATCCAAGTTCCAGACTTAGGTGGCTTTGGATGGAAGAAATGTGGAAGCAATCAAGATAGATTTTAGTGTTTCCTAGACCAATGTAAGAGAAAACAATAATCCATGGACTTGGGAATGAATAATTTTTACAAAGTTGTCAAATATGAGAAACAAAGCATGAGAAAAAGAACATAGGCCTCCATGCATGGAAAAATAGTCACGCGAAGTCACAAAGAAAAGGGGAGGAAGATAGATCAACTTGAATTTAGCATGCATTGGAACAAAAGGAGTATGTTTTCTAGTGTTTCCTAGGTTTTCAAGGTGATAAGAAAAACATGGAACAAAAGAGATTAATTTTTAGTGTTCTACAAGTTGTTGGGACTTTGAGATCTTTGTAGAACAAAGGGATTGGTTTTTAGTGTTATGTGAGTATACGAGATCCAAAAAGGTTCAAATAAAGTTGCGGAGGTTAGTAAAGTCTACTGAGATGACCGCATAAGGCTGCATAAAACATGGAAAACAAAGAAAGGCCTATGGAGGTCTATAGAATTCGAAAGAAAGGTTTGAAAAGATCCATGATTGTTTAGAAGAGCTGTGTAACATAGGAAAAGTCATGGAATGAATCGAGAGGTATATAAAAGCCATGACAGGACTACAAAAAACACAAAAATCCATGAAACAAGGTGGAAAACTTAGAAAATCCATGTAACGCAGAAAATCCACACAACACGGGACGAGCATGAATCTATTTTTAGCTTCATGTTTTTAGTCAAAAATCTAATTTTAAAGCATGGAAATTCTAAAAGAATAACATAACATGAAAGATTGAGTTAATTAGAGCATGCACGATTTGATTATTTTAATAATTCAAAGCTTCGAGATGGGTGCAAATCTATTTCTAAACACATTTTTCTTTTTCGAGAATGTGTTTTGCTATTTTGAGCATGAACTTATATTTTTTGAGCATTTTTTTTCTTTAATTATCATTCTTCATACATGCCCTCATGCATTATGCTTTTTGAGCATCGAGACTTGTATGTCCGTTATATTCCCCTTTTTCTCTCTCGAATTCTTTATAAAACTCCATGAAATCCATTGTAAAAAGATCTCTACCTTATATTCGAATTTGGGCACTTTCACTCAATTATAGAGTTTGTTCTTTGGCATTCTGAGTGGAAGAGAAGGGGTCATAAGTGATTATTTGTACTAGTTTCACCTCTTGAATTAATAAAGGAGTCATTTTTACCTTCTCATTACTTGTAATTTGTGTAAATTATGTTCTTAAACTGATTTTATCTTATGATATTGTTTATCCCTAGTTTTGTAGTTTAATTTCCATTACTTTTACAATAACATGCTAATTTGTAGGTCATAGTTTGAGTTGATTAAATATTTGTAGGATTAATTTGTGGAGTTTACCAAATTAATCTTCTAGAGCTATTTGTTGCCCCCTTATGTATGTTGTTTTTAAATTCAACCCTTTCTCTAAAACATTTATGCATTAGTTTATCAATTTGTGAGTTATAAATGATGTGTGTGGTTCCGTGGTCCATCTCGTGTGGTTCAAACAAGTTTGATATTCTCAAACTTTCTAGTGTATCACCATTATTTCCAATTTTCTCCTTTATTTCCTTCTCCCTTTTATTTGTTGATTTAATAGGAGTAGATTAGTTTTAGGATTAGAAGCTAGTTTAGGTGTTACATTAAGGTAACTAACCCTCTCTAAAGACTCACTCCAACATACATGTGATTCAAAACCTAAAAGTGTTTCCATTTTTTCAATTCAAAGGAGATATTCCACACCACTCTCTAAAGGGTGTATTTCAAAGTGAAAACATATTTTGGCACACCTAGTGGGACTAAAAAAATAATTTGATAAAAATTTGATGCTATCCTTGGCAAGTATCAATGTTTTAGACACATTCATCCAACATCCGGTGATTCCATTGTTCAAGAAGCTCATTATCCGAGTCTATAGACTATCCCCTTCTCCTTTCCACTCATTATCATTTTTATTTCTCTCATGGCTCTCCAAATGACTCTTTCATTCCCTCATTTCAGTTTGATCCTCCTTCATTGGAAATAGTGGGATGATATTCTGAAGTAACTCTAAAAGCCATACCTCTTTTCCATATAAATGGAGATCAATCTCCTATTGATCAAATTCAAGATATAACCAACCACTATTCTATTCACAATATCGGGGAAGAAAATATTTTCCTCGGGATTGTTATTTCATAATTTAGAGGCAAAACAAGATATTGGTGCTGCAGTTTGGCTCCATAACCCATTTCCACATTGGATCAACTGGGAGAAAATACATAACTAGTTCAAGGAGAATGCAGATGCCATTTCCCTCATGGAACAGTCAACAATATACATCGATATATAATGGAGTTTGTCTTAGATTTCAACATCATATTTCCAAGGACATGGTTCAGAATACCTTAAGAATTCATACCCTTACTAGGTATGACATTCTTGTATTATTGGAGGTCCTTTGATGTGGATTTGGCTGTATTGATCCAAACCTTAGGAGGAAGTACTCTTCCTCAAGATTTTTCAATTGCATTACAAGTTGAGAACATGCTCATTCAGGTTGGACAAAGGAAACCCATCCCCATTACTTCCATTCATCTCTCATCTAAATTCTCCATAACCATCATGTGAATAAATAAAAATATATTGTTCCATTCCAAAATCAAGAGAATCCTTTGCTTTCTATTTCTTGTTTTGGTACTCTACAAGTTTAAAATGCCTAAAAATTTCCTTGTGCCTTACAAGATTCCCTCCCATATCCACGTGAGGAATTTCAAAAACTTCCTAAATATTATCATGATGCTTTCAAAAGTTGTGATGTTACACATGCTTCCCCAATGTTATTATATTAGAGAGGAGAAGCAACCTTTACAACATTCCCAACACCAACTTATCATACAAAATCATGAAGTTGTGAGTGATAATTCAAATAAAAAAGAGGGAAGCTTATCTTGGAAGATAATTTGTGTGTTTCAAGATGATCCAATCATATTTTTAGCATAAAACATCTAGGTCTGAAGGAGATTCAAATCAGCACCCCCTTGATATTGCTAGTGTCTCATATTAAACCAAATTTTTTCAAGGTGACATCTCCATGATAGTTGAGGATTGGTATGAATCAGATTGGGAGGATGAGCAGGTTCAAATTATATAAAAATAGGATCTGAATGTAAAGAAAAATTAGGTAGTTGTGAAGGAAAATCATATTGGAATTGAAGATGAGGAGAAAGTGTTTTTAAACACTAGCATCATCCACAAAAATAAAGATCAACTTGAACTTAAAGATGAAGAAGGGTTATCAGGTGAGAAATATGTCTTGGTTGAATGTAATGATCCTCATTTCTTTACATGTTTAGATATTGCTTCATTCATGGAAGGTTGCAAAAGATCAGCAAGTTTATCTTTAGATAAGGAAATTAATCTATTTGAGCTTCATGATGAACAAGAGGATGAGTTTAACATGTCAAACTTTGTGCTTAAGGATAAAGACAAGAATGAGAACTCGATTGCTAAATCAGAAATCATCATGGAGGAGGCTAAGTTATTTGAATAATAAAAAATGAAAGTAGCTCATATTTCAAACATGCTTCTTAATGATGGAGAGGGTGAGTCTCAACTTACATGATTTTTATTAGAAGAAGAAGAGGTAGATGCAAGTGTCCAAGAAAAGATGTTTGTGGAAGGACAAACAAATTAAATTACAAAATAGATTGCAAGCATCTAATATGATGGAGAAATTTCCTCTTAGAGATCCATTCATGGATTTGTATGCAAGGAATATGGGAAAACCCAAAGGATCAGTCAATCAGCTACAAAGAACACTTGCTCGATTAGATATTTGGTTAGCCTAGAGCCACACAAAAAGTTTCCATTAGTTGTGCTTACTTTAGAGCATGAGAAAGAGCTCCAAGTTGCTAAAAATCAGCCCCAACATCCACAAAAAAACAACTATAGATCATATATAAGTGTTCATTCTTTTCTTGGCTAATATTCTCGAGAAAAATTAGACGTGTAAACCATGTTTATATCTTCACCGTGTCATGTGTCCGTAAAAATAATCTCACGACCACACTTTGTGAGAAAAGGAAGTTATTTCTCCTAAGGAGTATGTAGTTTTGTTTAGATTTCCTTTCTCTTCATTTAGATTAGGAGTAGTTTAGGTTTGTTTGTTGTAAAAGTGCTTGAGCACACTCTCGCATGCTTCTAGTTATATCATGTATGATTTCCCATTTTGTATGGTGTTTCCTTCCTTTGTTGTTATTTTTGTTGGAGGTTCCTATACGGATGAAAATTGATATGTAATCTTCAACCACACTTGACCCCCAAGGTTGTGCCGGGGCAGCCGATGTGGAAATGTGTGTGGCTAACTATAAGAGGATCAGTGACTAAGATTTGGTAGTGTGATATCCTAGTAGATGAGTTGGAAAAGGGGATATTTAGAGGCTATGAATGGGTAGCGTAAATTCCCTATGGTTTGTCTAACTGAATCTCAATGTTAAACTAGTTTGAAGTGTCCAAATTAACTAAGATGAAACTAACAATCTATGCTACTGCTGAAAGGAAACTAACCTAAATAAATCAACAAAACTGAAACATCATAATTACAAACAACAATTGATTTTACTCTAAACAAATAAATCCTAAACAAACAAAGCATCCGGATGTGGCTATTTGCTTGTGCATTTGTGAATTAAATATAAACTAATTAATCAATTGAATCTTTCTAAAAAAACCCTCAATCCTACCTTAGAGGTAGAGAATAAATCACAGCTTCAACGAAGCTATTATTTCCTATAACTTCCCGATAATGTTGCATTTTTTTTTCTAATGTGATATGATCTATGTAATTTCTTGATAATTGAAACAATGAAACAATTTATCTTGTATTTGATATGGATTTGGATTGATAAATGTAGAATTAACAATTAAAATCAATGAAGCAGACAAACAACACCTCCAACCTAGATATGCAAGAACAATGGCAAATCTGGTTGTGTGAATATTCATCCCCTCAGTTTATCCTTTCGATTTATATGTCCACGTGAGTCCAACAGGTGGGAATGTAACAACAACAGAAGAAGAAAAGTGTAAGAGTAACAATAGCTTGGATTGGTAGACTGGGAAGCAATGCAAGTGGAAGAATGCAAGCACAATTGAACTGAGATTGGCTTTGGAAATTTCCAGCAAGAAAGGTAGCAACTTTGCAATAACAAGAATACTCAAAATTCTCCAAGTTTTTCTTGAGAACAAGAAATGGTTATATAACAAATTGGTTGGGTTGTGAACTCACACACAAGGAAACCTTGGTGTGCCAACTCATTGGGTGAAGAGGTAGTTCAAACTAATTAAATCTATTTAAAAATAGAAGAGGGAGAGAAGACCATGCAATCAAGCCCAAATTTAGCTAATTTGGTTCATAAACGCGCCTTGGAAGTGAAGTTAACTAAAATCATGCGTGTCTAATTTCACATGAAGGTTTCTGGAAAAATCGCATAGAACCACTACCTTGCTCAAGGTAACAAACATGAAACCGTTGCCTAAGCTTGGGTGACAAACATGAAACCACCACCCAAGTAAGGTGGCAAACATGAAACCACTGCCCAACCCTGAGTGAAAAACATGAAACTGCCGCCTAATCCTGGGTAGTTGTTTTAACACTGAAGGTCAAAACATGCATAAAAGAAGCAAGAAGCTAGAAGAAAGTGTGTAGAGGCTAAGTAAGGATGTCTAAGATACAAATATTTACGGTAAAGGGGTTTAGGAACTTGAACACCTTATGAAAGGATATGAATCATCATTGGGGGATTTTGTAACCATTTTTCCGAAAATGTAGCATGTGCAATTTTGGGTGCATATAATTCCCTAATTTTGTTGTGTAATGATCACCGATTAGTTCCCTTGTCAATCCTTGTGGAGTTCATTTGAATAAGTGTATTAGATGCACAAGTTTTGGTTCGTTTTTCCTATTTTAGGGTGAAGGCACCTTGATCTTAGAATTTGCAGCAGTTAATGAATGAATCCATGCCCAATGGATGCTTCAAGACTAATAGAACTCACATCTAGCAGGAAAATATCCTTGGAAGTCACTAAATTGCTATCCAAATAATCCCCCATGCCGATTTATACAAGTTATCCAACTTCTAGACTTAGGTGGATTTGGATAGAAGACCCTGCGGAAGGAAGCAAGAGAGATTTTAGTGTTCTACTAACCAAAAGAAGAGAAAGTAGTGTTCGTGGACTTGAGGAATGAAGATTTTTGCAAAGTTGAAAAAATACATGAAACGAATCATGAGAGAAAATAACATAGGTTTCCATGCATGAAAAAATAGTTGTATGAATCTGCAAAGCAAAGGGGATGAAGTTAGATTAGTTTGAATTTAGCATGCCATGGAAAAAATAAGTATGTTTTTTAGTGTTTTGTGGGTTTTCAAGGCAACAAGAATGGTGCGGAACAAAGGAAGTTAATTTTTAGTGTTATGTGTGTTGTTGGGAGTTTGAGATGCCATGGAACAAAGGGATTGGTTTTTAGTGTTCCACAGGTATAACAAGATCTGTGAAGGTCTAAAGAAAGATGTGGAGGTCGTAAAGTCCACGGATGACCATGGAATGCCATGGAAAACAAAAAAACATCCATAGAGGTCTATAGAAGTCCGCAAAGCTCTAAAAGAGACATGACTATTAAGAAGAGCTGTGTGACATAGGAAAAGATGTGGAAGGAAGAAAAGGCCTATAAAATTTACTGAAGGTTGTGGAAAACATTGAAAGCCACAAAATAAGGTAGAAAACTTAGAAAATATGTGTTACATGGGAAATGACACAACATGAGAAGACCATGAATCTATTTTTAGCTTCATGTTTTTAGTCAAAAATCCAATTTTAAACAATGGAACATATAAAGTAAGAACAAAGCATGCAAGATGACATTAATTGGAGCATGCACACATTGATAATTTTGAGAACAAAATATACAGATAGGCTGCCTATTTCTAAACATGTTTTTATTTTCTAACCATGCATTTTTATATTTTGAGGATACAATTCCATTTTTAGCGTGCATTTTTCTTTAATGATCATTCTTCATGTATACCCTCACACATTATACTATTTTGAGTGTAAGACTTACATGTCTGTTATTCCCCCTTCTTCTCTCTTAAAATTCTCTATAAAACTCCATGAAATTCATTGTAAAAAATATCTCTTCCTTCTATTTGAATCTGGGCACTTTCAATTAATTCTAGAGTTTGTTCTTTGGCATTCTAAGTGGAAGAGTGGGGGTCATGAGTGATTCTTTATACTAGTTTCACCTCTTAGATCAATAAAGGATCCATTTTTACCTTCTCATTACCTTGTAATTTGTGCAAGTTATGTTCTTAAAATGATTTTATCTCATGATGTTGTTTATCCCTATTTTTCAATTTAATTTATATGCCTTTTTACAAAAGTAACATACTAATTTATAGGTCATAGTTTGTGTTGATTAAATATCTTAGGATTTAATTACAGAGTTTACCAAATTTCTCTTCTAGAGCTATTTGTTGCCCCCTTCTCTAGTTTTTTTTTAATTCCAACATTTCTTTGAAACACTTATGCATTAGTTTGTCAATTTTTGAGTTGTGTATAGTATGTGTGGTTCCCGTGGTCCATCTGTGTGGTTCAAACAAGTTTGAGATCCTCAAAATTTCTAGTGTATCACCATGTTTTTTAGTTTTCTCCCTTATTTCCTTCTCCCTTTTTCTTATTGATTCAGTAGAAGTAGAGTATTTTTATGAGTAGAAGCTAGTTTAGGTGTTACACTAGGGGAACTATCTCGTATTTGGAGACTCACGAGTGTTTCCATTTTTTCAATTGAAAGGAGAGATTCTACACCACTCTCCAAAAGGTGCATTTTAAAGTGAAAACAATTATTACTTCGAGATTATTGATCTCAGAGTTAAAAATACTAACACCTTTGTCACAATTAGCTCGAGATCGTTCACCATACAATTAATAATCTTGATATCAGACCTACAATTAGTTTAACCACCATCCTAGCTATTATAGATATATCACATGCATTTTTCTTCATACTATTGGACTTTAACTTATTATCTTTACCTTCTCTTTGACATCGATCTCCCCATAATATGCCTAAATACTCAGAATACCCTTATGTGACTATCATATCCTCTATGTACATGATACTAATCATTGTAATGATCTTCTTGTTAATATTACGTGCTAAAAATTTAGGGTGTCATCACCATTTTACCTAAGGCTTTCCCAAAATCAAATCATTCATGATTACAAAACATTACTTCTCCACATAGATGACCATTACATGATCCAATTCACCATCACTTCTAACCCTTAGATATAAACATAAATATCACCACCCCGAGTGTCCTCCCCTTTAGATCTTATTGATTTTGACCCTAACTTGAATGATATTTTGATAACTATTAAGATTTTGTGTTATCCCTCTCCTTGTATATAACTATATTTAATAATACAAAAATCATATATTTGTAAAAAAACAATACCATGACCTATACACATAGTTTACTTTGTTAACAATTTACATTACATAGGTTATTTGTCATTATATTTTTATCGATAGCATATTTTTCTACTCTTTACACACATGCGTTCACAAGGTATATTGAGCTTGATGTAAGACACACATAATCATTACATGATGATAGGAGATACTTTGGTTCCCGACATTACATATCTCGGGGGAATCCCTCCATATTATAAAAGGGCTACTATTTCATTATAGTTCCTTTCTACTTCCTCATACGCTTGATTATATAGATCATGTACATGTTATTTTTCAAACTAACAGGACTAACACATGTGTTTTGTGTAGCGCTGATGTAGTTTGCTTCATTTGATTTATTAGCTCTTACTACTTTTATCGGTGTTTGACATTATTGTTCGGTACACCTTGTATGTTAGTTGCTTGTGTTACTACTTGAATGTTTATTTATATGTGGCCTCAATTCCTTTCTTGTCTTGTGACACCATGGATGTCTCATACATATGGATTTATTCCTTTCTTATGCAATATTACTTCTCTTTTATGCAACCTAAGTGCCTTGATTATCTTGTGATACCATGGGTGTCCCATGTTTATGGCTTTATGCCTTAATGTGACTCCTCTCTTAATATTATTACCTTTGTTTTCTCACTATATTGTTGTTTTTTAATTATAATATTTATATTATTATTTTTTGTTGCTACTACTGATGTTCTTGAACTGCTATTTTTTTGCTATGGTTGTTTGTCTATGTGTACCATGGTTTCTACCATGTGTAACCCCTTTTGTAGGTACAAGTTCTCCAAATGTGGCCACCACTTCAACATTCCACATTCTCCTACATATTCTTAAACATATAATGCATGGGAACACATCTATTTTTTGATTTGCATGCTCAAATGAATTATCACACATGATTCAAAAGAGGGGGCATTCATCGAGATATTTTCTACATTTACAAGTAGAATTATAGGTTCAAACAAAGGGTTTCGCAGGAAAAGTACTTGGAAATAACTTTAGAAATCGCTTTGTTTTTGTAGAAAACACAAAGGGAGAGGCCATATAGAAAGGTCGGGAACATACATACATTCTTGACCATACCATACATTGTTTTTCCGGAGATAAAAACACCAAATTTCTCTTCGATTTCATATTTTCACTTATGGATATAGGTTTTGGAACGATCTCAAACTTATTTGACATAATTTGGATCAATTTATTAGCGGCATAAATATTTCAATCCTTCTTTACTTCAAGTACTCTATACCAATTACAAAATATAAGTGTTTTGGGGCATGAGTTTCCTTCTCCATTTATATTTCAACATACTACACACTCTTACTCAATAGTAGGACACATGTGAAGAGCATGGGGGAACATATTGTTCATAAATATTCTTACTCCTTCAACTTGAATTAACAAAGCAAGAAAATAGAAATATATTGACCTCAGAAGACACAAGGTTTAGTGATAACCGTAAATTTTGATTGACGATGCTCAATGTTGCACTTCATGAAAGATGTGTACAAGCTCCTTTCTGCGAAGAAACCTGTGATCAAAGACACTACACAAGATATGATTAATAAGATAGATAAGTGAGCTGCTCAACAAAGGCCGATTCTAGGAATCCAAAGGGATTCCTCGAAGGATGTCATCTCTGTTTAAATAATTAAGTGGATTGAAATAGATAAACAATACATGATAAATCGATACAAGATATAGATATGAAAAATAAAAAGATGATACGAATGCTAATAGAAGATAAATAAGAAATTTATAAGACATGAATTTGAAATAGACTATGGCTCAAACTCAAGCTTGAAAGGGATATCATGTTTAACCTCGTATACAACCCAAAAAAGTTTGGCTTTGATGAGTATGTAGTCAAAGTATGCTCACAAGATAGTTATCTATTGATTGACGGAGTTTGTGAGTAAACTCAAAAATGTTGTCCAATTCATCTAAAGGAGTGTTATGGATGGTGCATAAAGTTAGATCATGTAAGATATCATATTGTTCCCAATAGAAAGGGTGTCAAATTATCATAAAGGAGTGAATGCTTGGTGATTTTATGAGAAGGGCCAAAAATTTCCATCGAAAAGTAATCCATGCTCAATAATATGTTAGAAGAAAACAATGTAATATGATTGATAAAAGGTACTGAATGAAAACTGATAAAAATTATCGAAGGTAAAGTGATAGGAATCATTGGCAATCGATTGCGCCAATCTTTGGTGATTCGGTGGTTTTGAATAGTTTAATAAAATGAAATGTCGATGATTTTAAACTTGATATTTCAGATTAATAGAAGCTTAGAAATAATGTAAATAGATGAATAAATAGATAAAAATACCTGGAAAATGATGTGGGGGTGAGAAGTAGTCTCTGACCTTGATGAAAGATGATGCAAGAAGCTGGTGAAGCCTGTAACTAGACTGATGAGATGCTGATCTACAAGGACTTTGAAAAGGCCGAGAACGCTTGATGATTGTGAGTAATGATATCTTGTCTGATAACTCAAGTGACTTGATACTTAGTGGTGACCTGTAAGAAGATATTGACTCAGAAGAAAAGCTAAGACTCGTGAATGCAAGTTGAGGATCCTGGAGAGAAGTTGGAAAATTGGCTTAAGTAATCGATTGGCGATTACTTGAATCACCGGTGATTTTAGGCTGTTTCAACTTTGTGAGGAAGATGATTGGAACAACTTCCAAATCAAGGCTATTTGATTTGGATTTTGAATGGATAATTTTTTAAGTGGTTGGGGACGTGTTGTGTTTGTTTTGGAGGGTGATAAAATAGGTTAGATTATACTAATTTAGGTGTGTAGATGATTTTGATAGGTGTGTAGATGATAATGATTTGTTTGATCAAGATAAGGGAGTTAGAAATAGATTAAAAGTGGTATTAGATGGTTTTTAGGGAATAAATAGATTTAGGTTGATTTGGGTGGTTTAGAAAATGATTAAGTTAATCTAGGTGGTTAGGTCTTATTTAGGGTAGAGGAAAAATAAGACTTTTCATGTGTAAAAGTGATGAAGGTAAAATATCGTGGAATATTAGACTTAGGATAAATGATTTTGATAAATGTGATTAAATGGTGTGTATGATGAAATATTCATACATTTAATTAATTGATTAAATAAAAATGGGGGTGATGAAGGGCATAAGTATGGGATGTTGATGAATTTAATTAATAAATTGGACAAATATGAGGGGTGTAGATTTTTGGTGTCTACATTTTCCCCTTTTTGTCTAGTAGTTTAATGGAAAAGCGTTAGACAAAAATGATGTTGAGTTGTTTATATGGGTGATCCCCCTCAAAATGGGGTGACTGCAACACAGTGCAAGGAACACCAGTTTGATGGTTGTGTTTAGGTAGGTTTGTTGTGTTTCGTTCAAAATTTTTCCCTAGTCCAAGGAGTATTGAAATAGGATGTGCTACCAAGGAATCAAATGATAGGTGGAACAAAACAACTTGATACTTATAAACGTATGATCCGTGAAGGTACACTGAATAGAGGGGGAATTAAAGTGATGGGGGCCAAAGGGCATGCATCCCATAGACATATGATGAATCCTAATGTTGATTTCGTTTATCCAATATTTAATGTTTCAAGGACTAGGGTCCTTTGAAAGAGACAATTTTGTGGAAAAAAATTATAATTTGATCAAAATGGGCACGAATGCCAAAAATGGGACAAATCGCTAGTGATTGTGGAGAAATCACCGATGATTAAGGAAATCATTGGAAATTATGTTGAGGTCAATTTGGGGCTATAAATAGCTGATCTCAATGTGATAAGCTCATTTTTACCAAGTGAAATACAAATTTGCAGAGCAAGTTTGAGTGAAAAATGTGATTTTGAGTGGAAAATTTGAGATTTGGACACCATGGCTTCGTTGAGCAGGCATCACAAACCCACTATGACAGAGGTAAGTCGTTTTGACTTGATTTGTATGTGTTTTTGGTTGATTTTTGGTAGTTTTTAGGATTTTTTGTCATTTTGGGGGCATACGGATGCCCTAATTTGGAAATGTAGGAATTGCTAGCATTGATAAAATCGTTAGTGATTCAACTATTATGTGGCAAGTTTTGGATTTTTGATGAAATAAAAACATGATTTTTAAGAAATGTTTTCAATGTTTTGTGGTGTTTGTGGTTCTAATTTGGTGATGATGTTGATGTTGATGTTGATATTGATATTTTGTGATAATGATGCTAATGTTTGGCTATGTGTTTTGTGTTCACAAGTAGATGTGAAGTTGACATGATCCAAGATTATATACCACTTATTTTAGATGAGGTGAGGGAAGATATGATAGATGATGATTGGGAGAATATTGATGCTATTGGTTTTGGTGGTATTAGGGATTATAGATGGATTCAAAAATGTAGAGGTTTGATACTAGCACGTTAGAGTGGTGGAATCCTTCCACTTGAAATTTTTAGTTGCCTACTAGAGAGATGAGACTCACTTTGGAGGATGTCCATCAGATTATGAGGTTACCTATCTGTGGATAGGGAATTTATATTATTAGTGAGGTTAAGAGATTGGATGTGATGCAGAGGGTGCATGGTGATGAGGCACATCATGTGAGATATGTGTCAGGGGCATTTAAGTACAAGGAATTTTATGAGCCTCAGAGGGATGGTTGTACCCGAATGACTATGATGATGATGGAAATCCCATGTTTTGCTTTGTAAGATTCACAAGGTGGTATATTTTCTTGGATGATGATAAGGGTTGTAGCAGAGATGTTGGATCATTGTACAATGTTCAAGTGGGGGCCCACCTTACTTTATAGACATTTAGAGAGTTGTGGGCTTGGAAGGCCCACAAAGCGTTATGGGATTGATGTTGGATTTTTATTATAGTGTTGGGCATATGAGCATATTGCTATTTCTCATCCATTGGGCCTGCCATGGGGTATTAATGAGAGTCATGCCATTTTTATGAGATGACAATAGGAAAAGGGATGGGGGTAAAAGAAGAAAAGGGCTAACTTTTATAGATTTTTATTATTTGAATTATAGGTGGGTGATGTTATTTAGAGGCCCTACTTAGATTTTCATGATAGGCTTGGTTGTGAGTATGAGTTGGTGGGAATGCAACAAGATATATGGGTACAGGCTCATAGAACATGAGAGCATGAGCTATTACATTTTGATTGGGTGAGGAGACATTTTGGATTGATTCAAGGTGTGCCCAAGGAGCCCGTGCATTATAGACGGGTGGATGGAGATACAAAGACTCCGAGGGAAGTTATAGTGAGGCCCATGATCATTGTTGATGAGTAGGGGGCTATGACCCTAATGATGATGGTGATATTGTGCCACTTGATGATGTGGGGTCACTCCAGAGTATAGTGCATGGTGGACCCAAGCATTGAGAGCTTTTGATAGGACCCAAGTCAGACTTTGGGTGATATGGGTACGTGCTCGAGTAGAGGGAGGATCACAGACACAAGATGTTATCTAGGTTTCTAATGATGAGGATGAGGATGAGGAGGAGGGTGATGATGATATTGCAACAACTATTATAGAGGTGACAACTAAGAAGGCCATGATGGAGGGAGAGAGGGATGTGGCTTAGAGAGAGAGAGAGAGATGATCTCATGGGAGTTAGGGATGCTTTGATTACTGAGTGAGATAGTGTGGTGACCGAGTGAGATGGAGTCGGGATATAGTTGCAAAGCTCTGTAGATAGGGATAGATTACGCGGTAGTGGGATGCACTAAAGAAGGCCTTGGGGATTATAGGGTCTTCTATTTTTGGTGCAGAGTTAATAGCGATGACCCATGCTAGTGGATAGAGAGCACAATATAGTGGGTAGAGAGAATAAGCTAGTGGGCAAAGGGTAACATTTGTAGCCTAAGAGATGATTTCTATGGCCCATTATCAAACATTACGGGAAAAGATGCAATATTACATTGATATGGTGATCCATGATTACCCTGATGTTCTATTATATGATGATTATTTGGCTGCAAAGGTGGCATACCCTAGTGTGAGTACAGGGAATGTGGGTCACCCTCCTTAGAGATCAGAGAGAGGAGGTGGCAGTGAGGGAGGAGCCGGTGGTGATGTTGGAGATGTTGGTGGTGTAGGTTCCTAGGGAGGAGAGGGCAACACTATCCCTACTAGCGAGTTCCTTGGAGATTTCCAGTTTACTGGATGATGTATTGTATTGATATTTTTGATGTATGGATCTAGGAAGCCTTGGATATATATGACATTGTTATTTTGATTTTTTGTGATATGTCATTAATGCCTTTGCTAGATGATTTGGATCATGATGTATTTTGTACTTTATTTATATATATTACGGTGATGTGTTTTATGGCCTACATCTCTTTTAATTTTAATTTTCATGTGTTGATAATTTATGATGATGTTGTAGTATATGTTTTGATTTAAACAAGTCGAGTATGATGGATTTTGATATGCATAAGTAGATAAATGTGATGGTAGAAAATGATTATGTATGACATGACTTAAATTGTGATCTCATAATGGATTTTTATCAAAATGTGACTAATAAAATAGGGTAAAAATAGAATGATTACCTCATTATGGATTTGAGACATATGTGATGGGTTTTGAAAATTTGAAATCTCTTGCACTTGTAGCTTTAATGAAAGTTAAATGAGATTATACATAGGTAGTCACATATAATATTTTAGTAAAAAGTGAAATGAAATAAATCTACCTTCCTAGAACACAAAAGGGGTTTGAATGTGTGTAGATTAATACAGGAAAAGGGTTCATAGAGAAATGCCCCAGTTTTTCATATTGATTTTGAAGAAAACTGATCAATGTAGGAAGTTTTCTATAATGGGAAAGATGATTGATACATGAAGCTTTCCTGGATACTTTTGATATTTATATTTTTCAAGGTTGATCAATGCGGTAAACCTTTTACATGGGTAGCCATCCTTAGAGGGTACGTTCTACATTTTTTTATTTTTGACTTTTACAAGATATCCATCCTTTGAGGGATCGGTCTATGATTTTGACTAGTAGTTGTCCTTTAAGGGATCAGTCTACTTTTTAATTTTTTGATAATGATTTTATATTTTGAATAATTGTCCTTTGAGGGAACAGTCTATTGTATTTTTGATTTTTGATAAAAACATCCAATGTCTTCTACATACATTTTTGAGCTGAGGGAAAGACCTTAATAGACCATTTCAAGGAGGGGAGAAAATGTGTATATGACCTACACACACATGCCCCATGTCATGTTTTGGTTAGTACAAGGTAGGTGAGTGTAATGATTAAGGGGTTCCTATAAAGGAGGAACTTTTCCATAGTGAAAGATGCGATGAATAGAGCCGTGGTGCTCATCTTTAAGGTATATTTAGGATAATGACATATAACCACATGTCTTTGTCAAATATTTAATATGATAAGATGTATGTTTTTACGAAGTAATAAGATATTATATAAAATTACTATCATGACGATCAATATTTTAATAGTAGAAAGTCTGCAAGTGCAAGGCATTCAAAGGTTCCTTTTTTAGGTTCACCATAAAGGGAAGCAAGATGGTATGCTCCCAACCTATACTTGGGAGTGATGACATATGGACCAATCCAATTAGGGGAAAAATTTCCACCTTTACTGGTTTACTAATTGAGTGACATTTTGATTTTCTTTAAGCAAAAGACCACTAATTTTAAAGTAAACTTGCAGGAAAATAGTAAAATAGGTTTTGATGGATGGGGAGAATTTGAAAATGGTTTTGAGTAGGAAAAGGTGAGGGAGACTGGTGCAGGGTTTCATGGAGAGATCCTATAGGATGGCAAGAAGGATGCACAATTTACTATGGAAAGGGACAAGGTGGAGTCGACATGGGACCCCCTATCACATGGGCACAACGAGTGGTTGGAAAAGTAGACAAATAGGTATCTTCTATCAATCTCAACCCTGTTTACAATGAAAATGGTATTTTCTTGGAAATATTGGAACAAAAATCCAATTGGGTGAAGACTTCAATGTACAATACCATTTTAGCCAAGATACCTAGTAGCAGACCAAATATTGAGGAGTTTAGGAAATGGGCTAATAGAAAGTGGATGCCCAAAGGTTTGATGGAAATAACAGCGTATGCTAATGCCTTCTTTGTGATTAATCTATCCTTGGAAGAGGATTTCTTATAATTGCTTTAGGAGGTCCATGGTTCATGGGCAAGGAAGTAAAATACCAATAATCGTACCTCCTCCTTTACGTCCCGTAGCAAACCTCAGAATGGGCTAGGAAACTTTGATTGAGCCCTGATTTTGTGATATGTAGGTGCTTTTCTTCAAGACGGAGCAAGGCCTTCCTGCAACAACGATCCTCTTACTTTGCACTGGATGGGAAAAAGGATTATGAGGCTATTTTGGCATTAGGACGAGGCAAAAGGATGTTCTTTGCTCAAAGGATGCAAGAACTTAGATATGGCATGCAAGCTTATTCTCTGTGTGTTTAGAGGGGAGGGGTAAGGTTGTATTTATAGCCTGAGGGAGTGATTAGCTTAGATTAATTTAAGTAATCATGGTTTGAAAATGTGGGCAAGATTAAGTGAGTGGTTTGAAAATGTGGGCAAGATTAAGTGGGTGGTTTGAAAATGTGGGCAAGATTAGGTGAGTGGTTTGAAAATGTGGGCAAGATTAGGTGAGTGGGGACCACGAAGAATGGGTGAGGATTTGAATTATATTTTTAATTCATAAGTGGAGGATTTTAGGTGAGTGGGGACCACGAATGGTGGGTGAGGATTTGAATTTGAATTTTTAATTCAATAGTAGAAAAACATGGAGAATAATGACATGTGGTGAGGATTAGGTTATTTTTTGGATTTTGAAATGGATAATTAATCAAATTATATTTGATTAATTCGAAGTGTATTTTTGTGGGAAATGAGGAAGGGGAATTAATTGATTTAGGATAGATGTGAAATTGGGGTGTCTACATTTGCCCCTCTTTGGAAGGGTACTATGAAAGTAGTGTCCTTTCAAAGAAAGTAGACAGTATGGGGGAAGAATTCAATCTACTTTTTAAAAGGTAGAGCGAATGTTTGTTGGGGAGAATAGAAAGTGGTGAGTGACGGATGTCATAGTATCCTCCAAGACAAAAATGTCATGAGAAGATGTGATTATGGATAGATGTGGTGATGCCCCCTCGAGAGGACTGACGAGAATGGAATATACGACAGAACTCTCGAAAATAAGGGAAATGGATTCGGCGGAGAAGAGGATGATAATGGAGTGGAAGAGACTGGAATGACCGCATGACGCAAATGGAGAAAGGATTCAATCGACCTTGAATGCTAGGTGTGAGGGTGTGTGGGAAAGAGAAAAGGGAATGGATAGGATTGGGGGTTGATTATGAGAAGAGTAAGGGAGATAGGGGAGGGGAAAAAAGGAATGAAAGAGGTAGAAATAAGAGAGAGGGATGATAGGGGAAGAAGGGAATGATGAAGGACAAACAAGGCAAAAATAGGAAAATGACAGAGTAGAGGGTGAAGGGATGAAATAGAGAGATGTGCAAAATGAAGGAAGCAACAGAGATAGTAAAGAGGGATGCGTGGAAGTGAAATAAATGATAGAGCTGAGAAAAATAGGAAACGGGAAAGGATAAATAAGAAGGAGAAAACGAGGTGGGAGTAGGGGTGAAATGGAGGAAAATGGAAAGAGGACGAAAGAAGAAGTAAAACGGAGAAAAAAAAGAAACTATGAGGGGCGAGGAAAGTGTGAAAAAGAGGAGAGAAAGGAAGAGAAACAGATACAGAATGAACGAAAAGGTAGGGGTGGTAGAGAAAAGGAGAAGTGGTCAAAAGAAACGTGAAAATTAGGGGAGAGGAAAGGAAGATAGAGCGAATACAAGGAGAAGATTGAAGGAATTGTGTCATTGCGAGGAAGACCAAGGCAAAGAATATGGAGCAGACCGTATGGAGATGCATGTGGAGGGTGGTATGATAAAAAAGATAGGACAATGCTGAATAGTCCAGGTTATCGATGGGGAAGTAAGGAGGAAACGTGATGGAAAAAGGGGAAGAAGATGATACAGGGGAAGGGAAATAAGACGAGGGGTGGGAGAGAGAAGAGGATAACAAAGAAAATGATGTAGAAGGAAGGGAATACAGAAAGGGGGTAATAAGTGGAAAGGAAACGGTATAAGGAATGTTCAAAGAAGAAAGAGGGGAGGAATGACATCGATTGGAAAAGATGTGGAGATGCATGAAATGAGGATACTAGGATGACGGGAAAATAGAAAAAAAGATGTATGATGAAGACAGTAAAGATATTAAAGAGGGCAAAGAGGAGATGGAGAGATGGGTAAAAAGCGACAAGAAAGGGTGGGAGTGAGGGAAAAGAATAGGAGAGAAAAGAGACTGGGGGATAGAAGAGGCAATGCCAATGAGGGGACGTTAGGGAAATCCCCTTGACAATGAGTGGTGGGGAAGGGTGAGAGAAAAAATGAAGAAAAGGAGAAAGTGAATGAGGACTGGAAAGGGTAACGCCAACAAAGGGACGTTAGGGAAAACCCTTTGACAATGAGTGGTGGGCTTAGAGGAGGGAAGGAATGAAGGGAAACTCTAGAAGGTCCAAGGGAGTGAATGAGGTCGTGCAGAATGAGGATTGATAATTTTTAGGGAAAACCCGTTGACAATTATTAGCGCGGGAAGAGAAGATGATGATGAAAGAATGATATAGGAGTGTTAACAATAATGATGAATGTGTGTGTGGGTAGAAATGTGGGGGGAATTTGAGAAGATGAAGTGGAAAGAGTGAAGAAGATGGGAGGGATGAGTTGGGACTAAGTGAAAGCGAGGAGAGGATGCGGGTGATGAGGATGAACGAGGTGAGGATGAAGAACCAAGACATGAAAATAATGGGAAGAAACGGTATGAAGGGTGATGGATCAAGAAGGGGAAAATGGGGGAAAAGAATGTGATTGTAGGTGGAAGAGATGAGTTGTATGTTGTAAGAGGATATGTGGAGAAAGGATAATAGTAGGAGGAAAAAGTGGGTAATAGGAGATACCAGGTGGAAGAAGCGATCAACAAAGTGAACGAAGAATGAGGCGGGGGAGAAGTTCACGATGACAAGTTAAGTGTAGGGAGGACCCTGACATAAGATTGTCATGTGATGGAAGTGGTTAAGTAAGATTGCCATGTGAGCAAAACTGGAGATGACAAATGGTCAAGCGAGAAGTGGTGTTTGCGAGAATCGAAAAGGAGGTGAAAGGATGTGATAATGGGGAATGCCGAGAAAAAATGAAGGGTGAAGGGTGTGTAGTGATGGGGAAAGGCAAGGAGACAGATCATCCTTAAGAGGGACTCTTAAGTGAGATCGCCATGCCGGGTGAGTGGTTAAGTAAGATTGCCAAGCAGAGGAGGGTGATAGTGGTGGTAAAAAGATGTGATGATGGGGAATGAAGAGGAAATATGGATGGTGAGATTGGAGAGTGATGGGCGAGTGTAAGATGACATGTCATGCTTAAGAGAATCTCTTAAGTAAGATCGTCATACTGCTGGAGAGGTTTCGTAGGGTCACCCAACCAACAAGGATGATATGCAAAGAGAAAGACAAAATGATATTGGGGATAGGGGTGGAATGGTAGGGTGAAGAAGATGATCGCGATGAGAGGTGGGAGAAATAAGATGGGGGAAATATGATGGGATGGGGAAGGCCACAGGGCAGATCAACCTTAAGTGGAAGTCTTAAGTAAGATTGCCATGTGGCTGGAATGGTTAAGTAAGATCGCCAAGCTGAGGAAGAAGAAGGATGATGTTAGAGTTGGTGGGAATAGGGTATGACAAAATGGACTGAAGGGGAACCCTCAAGTGAATTTTCCATACTACGAGAGCGTGTAAGTAGGATGACCAGGCATAAGGTGGATTTGGGGAAGGATGAGAAAAGAGTGAGTGAGGTATGCCTAAGTGGTATATGATATGAGATGAGGTGATAATAAGAAAGAAAGGACACAAAGGAGTGTAACATGAATGGATGAAGGAATATATGTAGTGGAGGGCAGAGAGTGTGAGGGGAATCCTTAATTGGGATGCCCGCGTGGTGAGAGTAATGATGCGAGAATGAGAAGTAGAAGAGGTGGAGTGGGAAGATATGTTTGGTGGTGATGGTTGTTTGATGAGAGGGCAGGTGGTGAAGAAGCTTCTACAGCGGGAAGATCTTAGGGAGAGGGTAAACCTCCACTGAGGATTCCATATAGAAGGGGTTAGTAAGTAAGATTGTCAAGCGGGAAGCAAAAGTGTGAAAGGAAAGAATACCAATGGGTGAGAGGGGACAGGAATGGTGAGAAGGGTAATATGGGTATAAGCGGCGGAGGAGTAAAAATGAGGAGTGAGAATGAATGGATCAAATACATGGTGATCATGGTGGGGGAGAAGGAGCTGCTGGATAGTGAATGCTACTTGAGAAAGATCGTCAAGTAGGATTTGCAAGCTGTGAGTGATCAAGTAGGATTCGCAAACTGGAGAATGCATTAGTATGGGTGAATGGATGGGGTGCAAAGTAAGATGTTGATCATGCAGGAAGATACTCACGTGATGAAAAGCATCTTAATTTTAATATAGCACATAACAGGATGCATCGTGATATAAAAGATCAGGATGACTAGACTGTAATATGCGTGATAGCATAGACAGGGGCCATCAAAAGGTTTGATGCCCCGATACGATATGCAAATGGAAGAGAGCATAGACAGAGGCCATCAAGAAAGTATGATGCCCCAGTACGACATGCAATCAGATAACATAAGAATATTAGAGAGAACACCAGGATACATAAAATCAAGATGCCCCCTGTAATATATCAAGATACAAGAAAGTAATTAATAATTTATAACTAATAATGCAACACAAGAACCAATAAACATATCCCTAACGTGTTCCACAGTGAGGATTGATCGGATGTGCCCCAAGTAGGGGTACGAGGACATAGTAAAGCATTGGGTCATTGTCCTCAAACAAGGAAACAATGAGAGCCGGATTTGCCCCAAGCGAGGATTCACGCGAGGAGAAGTGGTTTGAATTTGGTAGTCATAAGGTGATTGGATCATTCGTTGGGGATAATAGTTCAAAGGTTAAATTGTGTTGGTTATTTGAGAGTTTTTTTTTAGCGATTTTGTGGATTTTTTAATTTTTATTTTTGTTTATATATATATATATAGATTTTCTAATGTTTTTGGATTTTTGACGATTTTCAAATGTTTTTAGATTTTTGACGATTTTCAAATGTTTTTGGATTTTTGACAATTCTTGCTAATGTTTGTGTTAGATTTTGGATGATTGTTTCTAATGTTTTTGGGTTTTTGACAATTTTCAAATGTTTTGAGATTTTTAGATTTTTACATTGTTTTTAGATTTTTGACGATTTTCAAATGTTTTTAGATTTTTGACGATTTTCAAATGTTTTTTGGATTTTTGACAATTCTTGCTAATGTTTGTGTTAGATTTTGGATGATTGTTTCTAATGTTTTTGGGTTTTGACAATTTTCAAATGTTTTGAGATTTTTAAATTTTACATTGTTTTTAGATTTTGACGATTTTCAAATGTTTTTTATTTTTTGATTTTCAAATGTTTTTAGAGTTTTAACGATTTTCAAATATTTTTATTGTTTTTGGATTTTGACAATTCTTGCTAATGTTTGTGTTGGATTTTGGATGATTGTTTCTAATGTTTTTGGGTTTTTGACAATTTTCAAATGTTTTGAGATTTTTAGATTTTTACATTGTTTTTGGATTTTTGACGATTTTCAAATATTTTTAGATTTTTAGATTTTTTTACTGTTTTTAGATTTTTGACGATTTTCAAATGTTTTTAGATTTTTACATTGTGATTGGAAATTTATGGACCAAAGTTAAGACTTATTTTTGAGAGGCGATAAACATGGATATTATCCATATGTACCGTGTTCGTGTTGTAACTTATGCTTAGAATAACACAAATTCTCTTTCCATTGGCAGGATATGGTGGTGATGATATGATGAAAAGAATTCCAACTCCATTCTTGACTCCACACAACTAGTAAGATGTGTGGGCTCATCACCGAGAATCAAGAAGGACGCAAGAGGTAGATAATGAATATAGAGACAAATGCTAACAACAATCCCTTTGGGAAATTGTGACTCCATTCTTCATAACGGTACTGAACCAGTTTCAAAAATGGCTTTCACTTTATGAGTCACGTGCTAGACTTAGACAATTATGTGGCTTCTTGATTGGTAAGATATGAGGTTAAGGGATAGTTCTCTCTTCACTTAGGCATCTAAATTACATGTTTGAGGATTCTATAATTTGTAAGCATTATAAGATTTTGTATTTTTGAAATGACTCCTATGCCTTGCCCCATACTACTAGTGAGAAGCAAGGGCTCATCACAAAGGCAAAATAGGGCGAGTGAATTAATTTTGTCTTTTTTTTTGTTTTGTTTTGTTTTTTTTTTTTTTGAATATTTTGCAATGTTTTTATGCTTGTATGAGAATGACCCTCTATGCTTTGCCCCATGCCACTTGTAAGAGGCAAGGGTTTATCACCGAAGACAAGACGTAGAAAGTAAGGCACCTTCGTCCATTCCCAGTCTCACACTACCAGTAAGAAGTGTGGGCTCAACACCAAAGACTATGAAGGACGAAAGATGTGACAATGAATTATTCATAAGTTATTGAATTGATGGATTTTTTTACAATAGTGCTTTGTATTTGGGAAGAAACGTCTACCCCCAATCTCAGCCCCACACGACTAGTAGGACGCGAGGGTTCAACACGAAGACTGAGATGGACGACCAAACGAACTGGGTAATGAAGTTTAGAGCTTTGTTATGAAAGAGAGAATGTATTTGAAGGGAATATATTACCATCAGTAAGCTTCTAGGTATGACCATAGAGGAAAGCGACTGAAAATGGAAGAAGTATGATGCTCACAAACTTAATAGGATTTATATTAGCACTTGTCTCATGATGATAAATATGAAGATGTGATTTTGATAAGAAAATATCTGCCAATGGAAATGAATAAATTTATTAGAGATAAGCAAGACAGAAGGAACAATGTACATGTTGTTGTTTCCCGGAATAGAGAGTGCTTTCAAGAATAGAATTTCTTTGAATGGAATGTATTCATGGGTTTTTCAAGGACTTGGCCTATGTCAATGGCCAATTTATAAGCTCCAAACCCAAAATTATTCTTGTTTGTCTCGTTCTTTGGGTGTATTCTTTTGATTTTCTTTGAGAATGAAATCATTGACCTTAAATTTTCTAGGTTTTAATTTTTTATGGTAGCTATGCCATAGATGATTTTGATAGAATGGAAGATGATCTAGGGCATTAAGTTGTTTTTCATCAAGAAGCTCGAGTTCATTAAGGCGTGAGTGTCGATAATAATCTTGATTGATTACATCTTTGAAGGATATTATGAAGGATGGAAATTCAACCTTGACATGTAAAATAGCTTCCCAACCATTAACAAAAGGAGAAGGGAGTGGCTCTAGTAGGTGTGTGATAAGATGTGTGGTAAGCCCAAAGAGTGGGATAGATTTGGTTAAGCCAATAGCTTCCATGTGTGTTAATAATGATGGTTTGTGTTATTTGGTTTTTTGCTTCTATTTGTCCATTAATTGATTGTTTTGAGGATAGATTCACAATTAAAGATGGAAAAGGTTGTGTAAAGATATTCCTGGGTATAAGTACCTCGTAGAATGGATGCACGTAGAAGTCTTGACAGGTGAGACTAATTAGTGATGAGATGCCTGCAAGATCGATAGTTGAAAGCATGATGGACATGACGGGTTGCATTGTCGCAAGTGTCCAAACTCGATGTGGTTGTGTTTTGACAAAAAGGCTAGAGATGTTAGGCATAAGAGCCAATATTGGAAGAATAGAATCAAACTTAATGGTACCTGTTGATGGAACCTCATCTGTAGTGTCTAAAGTAATATCAAGGTTTGAAAGGGATTCTTGAAATGAGATCAAGGTCTCGTTAGATGTTGGAAGAATGTTGTCGCCCAAAACAGGTTCAATATATGTTTGGGCTGAAAGAGAGTCTTGAAATAAGTTCAAGTGCTCAGTAGATGTGGGAAGAATGTTGTTTTCCAAAACAAGTTCAATGTATGTTTGGGTTGAAAGAGTGTCTTGAAATAAGTTCAAGTGCTCAGTAGATGTTGGAAGAATGTTGTTGTCCAAAATAGGTTCAATGTATGTTTGGGTTGAAAGAGAGTCTCGAAATAAGTTCAAGTGCTCAGTAGATGTTGGAAGAATGTTGTTGTCCAAAACAGGTTCAATGTATGTTTCTGTTGAAAGAGTGTCTTGAAATAAGTTCAAGTGCTCAGTAGATGTTGGAAGAATGTTGTTGTCCAAAACAAGTTCAATGTATGTTTGGGTTGAAAGAGTGTCTTGAAATAAGTTCAAGTGCTCAGTAGATGTTGGAAGAATGTTGTTGTCCAAAACAGGTTCAATGTATGTTTGAACTAATGGAAGGAAATTTGAAGAAGATATGGATTTGTTTGGAATTAGAGAGTCTTGACTGTTGTCGTCATGATCTCGTGGAATTTCAGTATATATAGGAGTTTC
Source organism: Taxus wallichiana var. yunnanensis (assembly GCA_018340775.1). Lineage (NCBI taxonomy): Eukaryota > Viridiplantae > Streptophyta > Pinopsida > Cupressales > Taxaceae > Taxus > Taxus wallichiana. The sequence continues at coordinate 470,980,930 of CM031237.1, forward strand.
GACAGTAGTCAACTCTTCATTGAAAGTTGTGGTATTGGATGTGTCATTGGTTGCAAGAGCATTTTCATCAAGCTCTACAGAGATGACATCGTCGTCAATTAAGTCTTGGACGTAATTCTTAAATCACACACATTTATCTGTGTGATGACCATCAATGCGATGAAAATCACAGTATGTGTTAGGTTTGTACCAACATGGCTTAGATTCCCCTTCGACAAAGGGTTTTGTAATTGGATATCTTATCAGTTTAGCCTCTTTTAGTTGATGAAAAACACTAGAGAGAGTTTCTCCAAGGGGCGTAAATTGACGTTGGACTTTACGTGAAGTGATGTCTTCGTTAGGTTGTATGATTGGCTTTTTGGGTGATCGTTCACTGATTTGGGTAGCCATATGAGAGAGTTGTGTTTTCATCTTATTAATTTGTTCTAATAGCTCATTGCGTGAAATTTTTCGTGAATTCATCATGTTTGAAAGAGAGGGAGAATGAAGAAATGTGCGATGAAGAACTCAACCTATTGATTATGATCTTTGTTTTCGCTCAATCAAGTTTTAACAAGGCTATAAGGAGTAAGCTCAAACAAGCTACTCGGGATACAAGTGGGATATAACTTAAACAAGCTATGACGAATATGTTGATTGGTTTGGATTAAACAAGCTTAGCAGACGAAAATGTAAGGAGTACACTCAAACAAGGTACTCAATACAAGTGGGATGTAGCTCAAACAAGCTATGATGAATATGTTGATTGGTTTGGCTTTAACAAGCTCTGGATTTTTGATAGGAAGAGTAACTCAAACAAGTGACTCAACACAGTTGTGAACTCAAAATGAGTTTTGAAGGGATTTGTGTCGGATGGGATTTTGTTAAACTCGACAGCTGATGAAATAATGAGTGAACTCAAACAAGTCACCCAATGTCATTTTGATATAGCTTGAAACAAGCTAGAAAGAATGTTCTGACAATTGATGAGATAAGGAGTGAACGCAAGTCACTCAATATCTATTGGATATAGCTGAAGACAAGCTATGACAGATGTATTATTGGCTAAAGTGAGCTAATGAAATTGGTGTGATGTTTTGGTCTGTGTTGTTGGATTGTTTGGATGTTTTCGCTTGGTATTGAATTGGTCGAGAATTGATTTTTTTGTGGAACACAACTAGGGTCTGAACTTTTACAATGAACACATTGATATCAGCCAAGTTTTATGATAAAACAATGCTAAACTATTTTGTTTTCAAACAGCAAGCAATCATGTGGATTCAATTGTTTTGGCTTATGAGGTAACTTCTTCAGGAATGATTATTGTTTCATGCAATCATACAAGTATGCTGTGAAATGGTGGATGCAAGCTCTTATTACTCCAAGAAGATCGTCCTCCGATATACCCTAGTCTGATATACCTAATTTTGCATGCGGGGACAAAATTGGTATGGAGAACCCTTAGAAACCTTTGGAGGAGACTCACCAATTCTTACTTGCCTATTTCGGAGTGAATCACCACGTCAGAACAGGTTTTGTGAAAAGGTGGAAGGTGATGGAGGGATGAATGTGTATGGTGTCCTTATAACTCCCCGAAGATTTACAGGGACGATGCCCAGGCTTCGTTGTTACAGCTATTTAGGCGTGACTCGCATGCGCTGCACGACAGCATTACCTGTAAGTGAAGAGCAGCGGCGAGGTAAATACCGAACGCTGTGATGAGACTAGGTCTCAAAGTGCAATGCAGATGCAAATGTTGTTGGTGCGTGGTAGTCAAGTCCACGTCACCGGTGTAGCTTTGGTGGTGATGAAATCCACCTCATCTACGTGCAAAAACAATATGATAAAGTGATTAAACGCATGGTTCTTTCCAACTTGAAATAAATCACTAGCAGAAAATAATTACGTACCTGAGCGTACTTTTTTTTTTTGGTTTCAGCAATTGTCTTTGAATGGTGGTATTTTTTGGGGATTTTGTTGTTTTTGTTTTGTTTTTATTTTTGACAATATTCAACAGCGGTTCTACAGAAAACAAATTAGTAGTTATCCTGCAAATGAAATGTTAGAAAAGTGATCGTGGTTGTTTTTGATTTGCCAGATCGCTCAAAGGCGCAGGAAAAGAGCATACACAACCAACGACCAAACAAATATTAAGAATATGACAAAGGAAAATAATTATTAAAATGACAGTTGGAAAACAAAGCTAGAGGATCCTGCAATGTTAGAACAAGAAACTAAAAAATTGTGACCGTTTCTGATTTTCCAGATCGCTTCGAAGGCGCAAGAAAAGAGCATACGCGGATACAATTGGAATAGTTTTTTTTTTAAATGTTAATAATTATTGTAATTAATCATGATTGTGAAATAGTGATAATGATTATTTTCACAAAAAAGAAAAACGATGAAAGAAGAGGGTGAAAACGTTACTTAGAAGTGTTGTCGTGGAAAATTGAAATGTAAGGCAAAAAATTAAAAATTAAAAAAATTGTTGTGCAGAGCCCGAGTGGCCTCACGTTTCTGATTTCCAAGATCACTTTTGAAGTGTCGAGGAAAGAGCATACGTGTGAGGTTGTTACGTGAAATAAAAAAAAATAATAAAAAAAAAACTATAATTTTGTTGTTTTTTGTTAAAAAGACAGGTGTTAGAAGAAATGAAACCAAAAATTTTTTCTGTAAGTCTAAATCTAAAAATTATTTTTTCATTGCATAGATATTTTCAATACCTTTCCGTTAAAAAAATGAAGTCATTCCGAGTTCGGGAGCAAAAGTTATGGCTTCCGGAAGATGGGCTATGGTGAGCACTCTGAATGAAAATTTTAAACGTGAGAAAAACGTCCCAGGAGAGCTGGTTTTTAATTTTCTGACTTCTATACTTAACCTGAGAAGCTAAAATTTTGACAGCAAGATTAAAAAAGAACAATAAATAGAAAGAAAGAGTTAGATCACAAAATGATTGATTAAAATAAAAAAAGAAAAAAATGATTAACTTCCTACAAAGCAATTATTTTAGCAAAAGTAAATAAAGAAATGCATTTTCCGGATTGGTTGTCCCATGACAGTAAGATGATAAACTAATGGATAGTTCATGTGTTTCTACAGATGATGAGTAAATAGCAAAATAAAAACTGGGAACTAAACACCAAGCACCGAGGAGATCAAAGACAGGATGAGCTTCAAAGTTTCATTGTTGCTATAACCTGCAGATACACCACAAGACACCACACAACAAAAACACTACCCAAAGTGTGAAGGTTAACCAAAGAAGACCATAAGGAACAGAAAAGGAAATAATTATGAATAATAATAAACAAAGAACAGATAAAACCACTAATTGAGAAATTAATGGTAACAGATCGAAAGTAACCGGGCGTGCCAGAATGTAAGCTAGGAAAAATACACTACTAACAAGGAAGTAAAATACCAATAATCGTACCTCCTCCTTCGCGTTCCGTAGCAAACCTCAGAATGGGCTAGGAAACTTTGATTGAGCCCTAATTTTGTGATATGTAGGTGCTTTTCTTCAAGATGGAGCAAGGCCTTCCTACAACAACGATCCTCTTACTTTGCATTAGATGGGAAAAAGGATTATGAGGCTATTTTGGCATTAGGACAAGGCAAAAGGATGTTCTTTGCTCAAAGGATGCAAGAACTTAGATATGGCATGCAAGCTTATTCTTTGTGTGTTTATAGGGGAGGGGTAAGGTTGTATTTATAACTGAGGGAGTGATTAGCTTAGATTAATTTAAGTAATCATGGTTTGAAAATGTGGGCAAGATTAAGTGAGTGGTTTGAAAATGTGGGCAAGATTAGGTGAGTGGTTTGAAAATGTGGGCAAGATTAGGTGAGTGGGGACCACGAAGAATGGGTGAGGATTTGAATTATATTTTTAATTCATAAGTGGAGGATTTTAGGTGAGTGGGGACCACGAATGGTGGGTGAGGATTTGAATTTGAATTTTTAATTCAATAGTAGAAAAACATGGAGAATAATGACATGTGGTGAGGATTAGATTATTTTTAGATTTTGAAATGGATAATTAATCAAATTATATTTGATTAATTCGAAGTGTATTTTTGTGGGAAATGAGGAAGGGGAATTAATTGATTTAGGATAGATGTGAAATTGGGGGAAGAAAATCAAGATCTTAAAAAGGATGAAGATGTAGTGGTTTTTGAAGATTTTCAGGAGGATAGTATTGTTGGATCCATAGTCCCAGATACTATGGATGCAAGTTTTTTTTCCCTAAATACTAGGAGAATCACTACTAGTAAGTAATATGTTCAAGATCTTAGACATCGGTTTGGAGGACATTCCTACAAGTGGAGGAGGATATCCAACGTGATCTTGAGTCCTCTAAGAATACCCTAAAGGAAAATCTAACTGAAGACACTACGGTTATAGAAGTGGTAAAAGAAAGCCCCATAAAGGTATGCTCGAGATCCATGTCCTAGAGACAACTTGTATACCATCTCCAAAATGGAAACCAACCCCGAGGACTAGATCAAAGGTGGATGTAGGTGCCAATAAAGCATCTCTAGGAAGACCGTCTGAAAAGGAAAAGAGGGAGAGAGCTACTAAGAAGGACATTATGGAGGGGTGACAAAAACCATTGAAGATAGGTCATAAATCCTCTCACTCTAAATGTGTTGGCTAGATTTTACGCATAGCTGAAAACCTAGGTAATCATGAGATAAATCTCCCTCATTTACCGGTGAGGTTCTGTGTCGATTTGTTAATAAAAATATGCTAGTATCTATATGGGGTTTTACTTTAACTATTCAAAGCTCATGAACCATAAGTATAGTTTCAATGTTAAAGTAGCAAATCTGTTTAAGGAAATGAAATATTTAAAGAAGAAGGGAATAATAAAACATTGGGAAGAAATAGGGAAGATGTGCAACACAATCAATAGATAAAAGAGTTGATTGCATGCACATAGAAGAAACCAATAGATATCAACACATAGAATTATAAGTAAAGGCAACTCCAGATCTAGATCTAAAATAACACAAAGTTTATTAGAAGATCTAAGATAGAAAGCTAGAAACAAAATGCACCGTGACACAAAGTTCTCCAGAAATCTGCTCCTTTATATTCCTTTGCTTCAAGTGGCTATCAGGGTTTTCAACACAAAGTCTAGAACACAAGAATGTTGTTTACAAATTTTGATCCTTAACCCGAAGGTTCTTCCTCTACTTATAGAATGTAGAGGGGCCATTACAAGTTAGAAAATTTTAGTTGAACTGGCACATGTGGAAGTGGGAAAGGAAACAACTGGCAACCTCCCTCATGGAATTCCTCTTTGTATGACATGCATGATTTGCAACTGAAGATAGAACCTTCTATTTTGCACGTCTTCCACCTATCTCCAAGTAGTTGACTTCTTCAAGTAATGAATTTTAAACCAATCACTTAAGTTGTATAATTTAATTGATCACTCAATTATTTTGTTGGAGGAAATAAGAGAAAGAAGAAGAAAGAGGAAAGCCACAATCTTGTCCTTTTTCATATTCTGCATGCAGCTGATTCTTTTGCCTTTGAATCTCACCAAGCTGGATCTAGAAACAGATGGATCTGGAAATGGATGGATCTAGAATTTTACCTTCGCCTTGTTTTCCCTTTTATCCTTGAAGCTTTTGCATTTCTTCTCATGTACATGCATCAGTGCAATGTTTGCATAAATAACTCCTCATTTTTATTTTTAATTACATATGAGCAATTAAAAATTATGGAAAGCACTTTGGGTGAATGCAAATTCAATGAAGGCTTCAACTAGAAGTTTGGGATAATTTGCACAAGATCCTGGAAGAAATTTTCCACGCATTGACTTCTACACAGGCTGCATCAGAAACAAGAGGATGAATTTTTGTCGGAAGCTTTTGCAATTATGAGATCTGGATCTGGGCCTAGATTTGTGTCTCGTTCATCCCGCTTTGCTATGGCTGGAGCAATCTTTGTCTGAACAATTCTTTTCCTCTTTATTCAGCCGGAACTATTCACAACCGGTGTAGATCTGGATAATTCTTTAGATTCGGAGGATATGTTCAATGTATTGGAAATTGATTTAAGCTCCCTTTCTCTTATAAAAGCACCTGTGATGAATTCCTGTAATTAATTCAGACAAAGATGGCAACCGGAACATGAACAATGGATTTTAATCATAAAAATTTGCATATATCAAGCCTGCTGCCCCAAAATTTGATGCTTTATTTGCATGCAAAGCAAACATGAATTTTACCAACTTCACCTGAGCACCTGTACCACTATGCAGACAATTATTCAGACACAAATCAACCTCCTTCAACCTTGGCGCCAAATTTGGAAGCTTCCAACATTAATTACACCTTCTTCGAGCAAAATTCCTCTCCAAATGGGGCGCACTTTTTGTCTGGGCTGCACTTCTCTACTTTTGAATTAATTAATTCATCCTTATGGCAGCCCCTACTTATATAATCCTCATAATTCTATAATTAATTAATGCCTTTCCTATTCCTGGCAATTAATTAATTATTTAATAAGCTTTACTCTTCAAATGGGGCACCTATTTTGTGCATGCTCATGGATGCCATTAAATAAATTAAATTTATTTAATTTTAGACTTATGCTTCAGTTAACTCAAGCCTCACAAAGTATGCTTTGACCTTAGCCATTGAAAATAGGAATTAATTAAATCAATTAATACTTAAAAAATATTATTTCTCTCCCAAATGGGGCGCACTTTTTTGTCATGAAGGGGCTACATTAAATAAATAATATTTATTTAATTTTAGAATTTCTAATTCCAATTTCCTTTATCCACTTTTCCCTTGTTGACTTTTCCTCATGCTTGGGCACCAAAATTGGGTGAATAATTATTAATAAATATTATTAAATGCATTATTATTCACCCAAGGTGGGTCACACTTTTTGGCAAGGGTGAATTCTATTTTTAAAAGCCAATTAACAATGGGATTATTCACCTTGCACCGTAGCTCCAAAAATCCCATGATCCACTTAAGCTGTTTGACTTTCATAATGAGATTATTTACCCTGCAAGGCAGGTAATAAAATCCCATTAATGCCTTAAGTGATTTTTCTTTTATTTCACAATAGGATTTTTACCTGCAAGGCAGGTAAGAAATTCCCGCCTACCTGTTGCCTCTAATTTTCCCATTGTGACTTAAGTGGCATTGCTTCCATGGGAAAAATTACCCTACTAGGTAGGTACAAAATTCCCACTGCCTGCTACTTCCAAAAATCCCATGATCCACTTCAAACCCTCTTTTTCCAAAAATGCGGCCTACCTAGAAGAAGCTTTTTGTGCATGACTTCATCTTTTCCGAGATAACCAGACCTCCGGTGGTGAATTCCTTCTGGCATAACGTGCATAGGTGATCTCCAGATAATTTAGGTAAAGAATCAGACCAAACTGGCAAAGGAATTGATCTAGAGAAATTTCATAGAAAATGAAACAGAAAAACACCAAAAACACAAAACGTTGCCAGAAGTCACAAATAAAGCCCAGGATTCATTCCTAGTTAAAACCCTATTGGTATATGAGAAAATTGACTTGTACGATCACAATAGGGCTAAACCAGAGCACAATTTGCCTCAAATGGGGTTCAAAATAATTAAATACAAATTTCATGAGCAAACCCAGATGACAAAATATAACAATTTTGGGCATCGGGTATTTGACGAAATTGGCTAATATGACTCTTTGGGATTATCTTAACACAATATAGACACTTTCTGGCAATAAAAACACAAAATGACCCATTATTTTAAAAGAACGATTTTTTTTTACATAGGGTAGTCCTAGATTTCAGGATAAAACTGGGACACCAAAATGATTTGTTTATATTGGAATATAAGGGGCCTAAACCAGCCCTATAAGCATAATATTTTTTTAATTTCAAAATGAAGGAGAAACCTAATGTTATAATGATACAAGAAACTAAGATGAATCAGGATAGGATGAAATATTTTCAAAATATCTTTTGGAAAGAAGTTGTTTCCATTGTCAACCATCTGTAGGGGCCTCTGAGGGTATTTTGCACACATGGAATAAGAATAGCTTGGAAGGCTTCCCCCTCATCAATAGTCAACATCATATAGCCATCTGTTTCACTGAAATCAACTCTAGAAAATATTTATTCTCTCTAATATATATGCTCCTAATACTACAACTGGTAGAAGGTTTCTTTGGGAAGAATTGACCACCTTCAGAAAGATGTTTAGTGATCTAAACTAGATTATAGGAGGTGATTTTAACACTCCTCTCATTCCTTCAGAAAAGAAAGGATGAGTTAATGTGTTTACTAAGAGTATGGAGGACCTTAGGAATTTTATGGGGTGGAATGATTTGATGGATCTAAATCTTAGTGGTTCAAAATACACTTGGTCTAACAGGTGTGAAGGGGAGAACCTGATCCAAATCATGAATGGACCATTTTCTTGTGAATCTCCAATGGATCCAGGAGCAACAATATACTCTATCCTCTCTAGCTCACATTGGTTCGGATCACAATCCTCTAATTCTTAAATTCAATATTAGGGAGCAAACTATTGACATATATTTTAGGTTTGAAAAAATGTGGACCACTCATCCAGAGTTTGAAAAAATATAGAAGAATGGTGGAGTTTGGAAATCAAATACAATAACATTTTCAGGTGGCACCAAACTTAAAAATATTAAGGTAAATCTCAAAATTTGGAACAAGGAAGTTTTTGGCAATATCTTTCTCCAAAAAAGTAGAATAACAGAAGATATTCGTTATGGAAGAAGCCATGGAACAGGGAGGATAGTGCATGGAAGACAAGCTAAAATAAAAAGATGTACTTGCTGAATACCATAATATTTTGCACGAGAGAAGAGATATATTAGAAGAAGAAATCTAGAATTACTTGGCTTAAAGAGGGAGATAAGAACACCAAATTCTTCCATATCTCAGCTACTATTAAGGCTAACAAAGGAAGAATCCAAGAAATAAAGAAAGAAAATGGTGAAATGGCTACTGAGGATAAGGATATCTCTACTACTATTGTGTCCTTCTTCAGGAACTTGTTTGTTGAAGATATTCATTCAGATGAAATATCTAGAGCGGAGATTCTTAATCTTTTTCAACCTGCTATTAGCCAAGCTGAAAATAGTGAACTCATAGCCACCCCTTCGAGGATGAGATAAAATATATCCTTGATGCTATGGAAGGGGACAAAATCCCAGGGCTAGATGGTTTCCTTGCTTTCTTTTTCAAATGTATTGGGATATTGTTAAGAAAGAAGTGGTTTAGCAGATCTAAGACTTTTTCCAATCTGGCAGCTTGCTCAAACAAATCAACCACACTTTTATTGCTCTCATCCCAAAAAGATAGGAGCTAAGGACCTTGGGGACTTTAGACCTATTAGTTTATGCAATACCATGTATAAGCTCATTTAAAAAATTCGATCTTTCAAATTAAGGGAGACTCTTATTAATTTCATCTCTCCAAATCAAGGGCCCGATGTTAAAATCAGTGGAGCTCTCAGGAAGGGAGGCTATGATTGTGAAGCTGGACATGTAGAAATCCTATGACAGAATATCTTGGGATTTCTGTACTCCCTCCTAATTTAGTTGGGATACCACCCACACTTCATCAAAATGATCCACGCTTCTACTAAATAATTGAGATTTTCTATTTTAATTAATGGAAAGCCTAATGGATTCTTCAAATCTGAAAGGAGTTGAGGTAAGGGCATCCCCTATCACCTTTCCTATATATAATAGTTGCTGAAACTTTGAGTAGGTTATGTTCTAGGGCTCAAAGAGTTGGTATTATGGAAGGTATAAAAGTGGCTCATGGAGTTGAAGACAAGTTCTAGAAGTATGTTAATGATATGGTTCTTATGGGTCAAGTTTTAGTTCAGGAAGCTAGGGCTATCAAAGGCATCACTAAACATTATGAAAAATATACGGGGAAGAGGATTAACTTCAAAAAGATCTTTTGTTTCTTTATTAATGTGGGGGAAAAGCAACCAAATAGACTGGCCAACATTCTAGAGTGCAACATCAAGAATCCCCGATAATTACTTAAAATTCCCCTTTGGGAAAATGTTTGAGGAAGAAGATTGGAATAAATTAATAGAAATATTTCATAAAAACTGGCCTCTTGGAAAGGTACACTTCTCTCACTGGATGGAAAAATTCAGCTTCTTCAAAGTTTCTTACATGGAATTGCTATTTTTATTATGTCCATATTCACTCTACTAGTTAGAGTTAAGAAAGCTATTAAGAGCATACAAAAATGGTTTTTATGGAATGGATCAGAGGAAAAGAATAGAATCCCTTTAGTTTCTTGGGATAAAGTCACTCAACTAAAGGACAAGGGCGGTTTGGGATTAAAAAACATTCAATTCATGAATCAAGCACTTATAGCTAAGGTTGGGTGGAGATTGTGCAGAGAGGAGGGCATGCGGGTCAACATTCTGAAAGAAAAATATTTACGGCCCTTTTGCGGTACTCTGGCTCTCTTATCTAATATGGATCTTCCTAGAGGATCTATATTTTGGAATAACCTCTACCAAACCAGAAAGTTGCTGATAAAGGGAATTAAGTGGAATCTTGGAGATGGGTCTAAGATAAAATTTTGGGAGGACCCATGGATAGTGGATGGATGCCCTGAAATCGGTTAAACCATGGAGTGAGATTTGGATTTTTTTCACTCAGGAATAAGGAGAATTGGTCTGTAATTATTGGGATGAAGAGAGAAAGTGGATATCCCTCCTCCCCCTACTTCTTAGGGGATATTCAGCCCTTTCAAGACTTAAATAAGAGGCTTAAGGATTACCATATTCCCCATGATAGAGCTTAGGATGAGTTGATCTGGAGAACCATGGATACAGGGGAGTATGGTGTTAAGTCTGGTTATTTGTTAAATTTTGAACACATTGAACCTAATATTATTTGGAGGAAGGTCTGGAATAAGAATCTTATCCCCAAAATCAATATTTTCTTTTGGGAAGTTGTTAAAGGTAAGATTCTTACTATGGATAGGATTAGAAAAAGAGGAATGATCATAATCAATAGATGCGGCTTTTGTAAATGTAATGAAGAGACTATTCATCACATTTTCCTCAAATGTCCCTTTTCTTTTCAAGTTTTATTTGCTATCCTTGGTTTGTTTAAGGTGAATATGGTCCTTCCTATGGATGTGGCCCTTTTGCCTAATCAATGGAATTTCAATTTTCAGAATGTTCTGGTTAAGGAAATTTGGAAACTTTCTCTCCCTCACATGTTATGGGGTTTATGGATGGAACGAAATAACAAGACTTTCAGGAACAAGGCTTCCAGCTTGGAGAAGGTGATTGAAAAGGTGAGACAATCCCTTAAAGAAAATGCTTAGATTTTAAAGCCCAAACAAGCTAAAAATTATCCGGATTGGGAAAAATGTATCTTAAGGTGTATGGATATCATCCCTAACTTGATCCACGAGAAGAAAAGGGTTAACCAAAAGGTCAAATGGTCAAAGCCCCATGATGGCAGATTCAAGCTCAAATTTGATGGCTCAAAAAAATTGATGAATGGTGTTGCTAGAGGAGGGGGCCTGATTCATGATCACAGGGGAATTTACATCGGTGCCTATGTGGGACCCATTGGTAATCATAACAATAACTATGGAGAAGCTAAGGCTATGTTATGGGGGGTTATGATATGTAAAGATTTGGGATTAAAATCCATCATCATCGAAGGTGACTCCTGTGTGTGACTAACACTCTTAAGGATTAGAGTAAGTGTGGTTGGAAGCTCAAGTAACATGATCAAGGAAGCTTGTGGCATCTTAACATCATTAGATAAAGTGGACTTCAACACATCTATAGAGCTGGCAATAAACCCATGGATGCCCTGACAAACCAAGGTAATGACATAATATACTTGATGAAATGGCTATGGACATGTATTCCCTGGGATCCATTAATAATTTGATTAATGATGACATGAATTAGGAGGCAACCTAATGATGATGACCAATCCTCTCACGCTTGGGATTTTGAAAAGACCTTTCTCTTTTTGAAAATGGTTATGATTCACTTCATTTGGCATTTTCTTAAGTTTTTTGAGATTGGCGACTACTACTGCGTGTTCAAAGTCAAAAAGTTTGAAAGAGCCATGGGAGGTGACATTGAACCTACTACTTTCCTTCACCTAAAAAATGACAATGCCTTGTGGAAACTACTGCACAAAGGGGGCTTCACTAGGTACATTCATCATTTGAAAGGTAATGACCCTACTCTCTCTATGGATTTTGGAAACACTTGGATTGATGGGGGATTTAATTTTAGAGGGGTTCAAATTAGGGTCTCTAAGGGAGCCATAGCTGAGATAATGGGTCGAAAATGGAGGGGATTAAAATATTTAAGGATAAAACCCGCAAAAAACATGAAATTGCTACTTTTTTGAAGTTGGAGAGAACATTGTGGCTTATGATGATGGTATCACCCATACCTTCCTCCCTGATTGATGGGCTGATGTCTATGTCTTGTGGTCATGAAATACTTGACCTTAGAGGGGAAATTTTGGAATATTTTTTCCCACCATCTCTCAATTCTTAATTTCTTCCACAGAAACTAGACCATGAGCTTGGCCTTCTTCCTCTATAGGTCTCTTCTCTCCACTATTAAGGAATTCAAAAACAAGAAAATTGATATCCCTCTTCATCAAGGATTGATTCATATGATTTTCCAAAGAAGCCCACCCATTATTTTTACTCAAAGCATGTGCAAATTAGTTAACCCGAGTCGAGAGCATGAAACCCTCGGCTTTGGCCTCAATCGTATGAGGAAAAGGAAAGAGATTAACCCTATTGAGGGGTTGTGGATGCTTTGTGTAATCTTAAAAAGGGAGGTCATAATTGGGTGAGAGTTCTTGTAAAAGGGATCATGATTTCGTAGATTAGGAAGCTGACTACATGCATGCGAGAATCGATCTGCGATACTATCCTTACTATTAACAAGAATCTCATTCAAGAATTGAAGGAGTGTCAACACAAGATTAAGGTCCAACATAAGAGGATTGGGGGTATTCAGGTGGATTTTGTTATGCAGGAACAAATGATCTCTATTTTACAAGATCAAGTGGCTAGGGTGGATACTAAGCCCAACATGAAGCTCATGCTTAGTAGTTCTGAAAGTGATGATTCTGAGACGGATGAGGGCTATGACATGGAGGTGTGAACACCCAGGTTAAAGACAAGGATTAGATTGGAATAAAAGAGCCCGTGACCACTCAGATAGAGGAAAAATAGGATAAAATACCTAAGCATGTGATCATAAAAGTAGTTGGAAGAAAGGATGGTGGGCCGAGTACTAGAGCTCATAGCAAGGCCTCAGAGAACTAATTTATGACCTTTGGTTGTCCTTTCTCCTTTGTTTCTATTGGTTTTTACTTTGTGCATGTTTCAAAAAAATGTACTATTTAATATGTAGACTTTACAGGAGTCTATATTTTTTTGTGTGGTGGTTTGTCATCAAGTCTTTTTGACTTAGCCTCCATGGCTCACTATTGGTTTTTTGTTTAAAAAGCGGCTTATTTTTGTATGGGGTTTTCGGTCCCCTTTTAAAACCAAAATCTTTTTATCATATCTATTTTTTAAAAATTCATGTTCTTTGATATGTTTGTAATAAGCTCTTTTAATGTGTTCTTGATATACCTCGAGGGCCATTAGATGTTTCTCATCTAATAATTCAAGCTATGCTAAGTGGTGATGGTGATATTCCTCATCTGGAATGAAGTATTAAAGTGAAACATGAAGTGATGGAATTTGGACTTCAAGAGGTAGGAAAAATTCAGATCCATAGACAAGTGAATAGGGCATTACTCCTGTAGGAGTATAGATGCTAGTTCGATAGGCCCAGAGGGAAAATGGGATTTGTAGATGCCAGTTCATGCTGTATTGTCTCTTGTTTTCAAAAGGATTTTATTAAGTGTTTTAGTATAGGATTTAGCCTGTCCATTTTCTTGAGGATAATAAGGTGATGAAATGCTAATTTTAATGTTGAAGGTGTCACAGAGCTTCTTGAGTTATTTGTTCTTAAAATATTTTCCATTGTCTGTGATAAGTTTATGGGAACATCTGAAATGACATATGATGTATTGATATATGAAATTGGTGATAGGTCCTGATTTAGTTGAGGTTAAAGGGATAACTTCAACCCATTTAGTGAAATACTTAGTAGCTGTGATAATGGAGTGATGTTGTTGAGATGATTTAGGATTGATAACACCAATGAGGTCTAACCCCCATTGAGAGAAAGGCCATAAGTCCTTAGCGGGTTATAACACTTGATTAGGGACATGGATGAGATTTAAATGAAGTTGGAATTTCACACATTTCTTAACATATGCACAATAGTCTTTAGTGATAGTAGGCCAATAATACCCTAGCCATATGACACGTTTAGTGATGGAATTTCCACTAAAATGTCCTCCACAAATACCATCATGAACTTCTTTGATTGATTTGGTTGATTCATGTGATTTAAGGCACCTTAACAAAATACCGTCAAAACTACATTTATAAAGGATACCACCTATGATGACAAAGCAATTGGCATGTTGAAGAAATGATTGTTTAGCACTGCATGATAAGTTAGATGGGATTTTAGATTCGGAAAGGTAGTCATAGATTTGAGTATACCATGAATCAATGGATTATCATCAAAAATATTGATAGGAGGGACTTCATTTTGATAATCCAATCATTGAATGACCATAGATACTTTAATTTTGTCTTTTGAATCTTCAGTTTCTAATGGAATGAGGGCTCCTAAAGAGGCCATTATGTCTATGAACTTGTTAGAGGATTGTGGGATGGTTTGGATGGTGTAATGATCAAAGGCACCGAGGAGGAAGTCAACATTGGATTTATATTGTTTTAATATTTCCTTTTTACATTGATAGTATCCTTTAAATTGATTGATGACAAGTTGTGAATCTCCGTAAATTTCTAAAATGTGAAAACCTAGGAGAATAACAGTCGTAATACCCATGATTAAAGCTTAAATCTTGTGCCATGTTATTGGTACATTTAAAGTTGAGTTTGAATGATAACAGAATGGGAATATCCCAAGGAGGTATGAGAACAACACCAACCCCTCCCCCTTGTTGGCACTTAAAAACATCAACGAAAAGGGTCATTTTTATAGGTATAAATTCATATTCATTGACATTGTTGATGGATTCATTAGGAAAGTATTCATGAGGAAGTTGATTATCAGGAAGGGAGCATTAGTGAGCTGGTTTGTAATCCTCGGACCTTAATAGATATTTTTGAGATAAGCTCGAGGTCAACTTACGTCATAAACATTATAAATTGAGTGATTCAGTCACTATGATATGGTTTAGAGTACATGGTTTTGAGTGGATTAAAGCTAGTGACGACATAAGTTTTTTTGATTGAGAAGATAATGACGTAATTTATAAGTGGCAAAGTATAAAGCGCAACATGTATTTCCAACTTTGGTGTAAGTAGTTTCATATTTATGGAGTGTGTGAATGATATAGTATATGGCATGTTCACGACCCTGGCTATCATGATGAGTGAGCATGGCTCCTAGAGCATGATCTGAAGAAGATATGTATAGATAAAATATCTCTCCCTCACGAGGTAGAATAAGCACATGTGGCGATAAGAAGTATTGTTTAATTTCATCAAAGGCCTTCTGAAAATCATGATCCCAGTGAAAGTTTATGTCCTTGCAGAGAAGATAATGAAATGGTTGAAAATGATCAGAAATTTGTGATATAAAGCATTGTATTGACTTTAATTTACCTTGAAGGCTACACAATTGTTTAAGATTAGATGGAGGAGGCATTTCAATAATGGATTTAAACTTTGCTAGGTCAAATTCAATACCTCAAATATCTATTATGAATCCTAAAATTTTCCGGTGAGAACACCAAAAATACACTTTGAAGGATTGAGATGAAGGCAATATTGAATGAGATGAGTAAAGATTAATGCAAGGATGGCAAGGTGATATTTGTGTTGTTTGGATTTTCAAGATATCATCAACATAGTATTCGACTATTTTATGGATGAGGTCATGAAAAATGTAGGTCATGGCACGTTGATAAGTAGCTCTTGCATTTTAAAACCAAATGGCATGACACGGTAGCAGAAGGTTCCCAAGGAGTGATAAAGGAAGTTTTGTGTTGATTTTCGGTGGTGATAAGAATTTGGTTATAACCCAAAAAACCAACCATAAGGGAGAGCATTTTGTGGCCGGATGTTAGGTAAACGAGATTATATATATTTGGAAGGGGGAAATCATCTTTAGGAAAAACAAGATTGAGATCCCTAAAGTCTGTGCAGATGCATAAATTTCCTGAGGCTTTGGTTACGGGAATGATATTAGAGACCCATTGTGGATAATCAATGGGTATGATGAAGTTAATGGATAAAAGATGTTGTAACTCTTCTTTAATAAGGAGAGCTATATGGGGATGTATCCTATGAAGTTTTTGCTTAATAGGCTTAGCATCTAGATATGTGATGATGTTGTGTATGATGATATTAGGATCAAGACCAGGCATATCATTGTATGACTAGGAAAAATCTTGACTATATTTTGATAAGAAGGTGGTAAAATATTCAAGTTCTTGTGGGTTTAGTGATTGACCGACCTTAACTATGTGGGGGTCGTGAGGAGTTCCTAAGTTAATGTCAATAGTGGATTCGTTAAGAAGGGTTGATGTGTCGGGTGGTAGGGATTTTTGAAGGAAATGATCCTCAACTCCCATATGGGAAAGGATGTCTTGATCATTATGAAATTGAAGGATATTAATGGTGGGTGAGTCTTCTTCAATCATTTATGGCCAGATGAGAGGAAGTTGTTTAGTGATGTGGTTGGATTGATAAGTTAAAGGACCTAAGGAAATAGTATTGACTAAAAAAAGTTAGGCGGGATGGATACAACGTCATCTATGTCCATAGGATCTTCAGGGGTTGTGGGTGACGATGGTTCTAGTTTAGTGATATACACAGATGTAGTGGGTTTGGATGGGTCGAGTCGGGTTTCTCATAACCTAGGCCATATTTCTCATAAGTTTTAAGGGAGCATTGGAAAATCAATTCATGTATGCCCCTGTTCAGTAATGACCAAGGGCGAAAACTTTCCCACACACAACAAAGGTACATATAAGTGAAATTTGGATTATCTAGGGATTTGAAGTCTAATGTGAAAGGCATGGCATAGTGTGGATTGATAGAATGAGATGAAGGATGATCAGTATCCCCCATAGACAAGGTTTTTTTTTAGATAAGTGGGACCGTAAGAGATAACATCTCCTACGTTAGGCTCATACATGGGTTTCTTATTAGGATGACCATAAGTCTTAGGTGAGGGGATGGAATTGAGCATGAGAAGGTGGTACTCCCCTAGCGTAAGGCATTGTACAACATCACTAAGGGAGTAATAATATGGTAATTTGGAGGAAGGGATGGATGTGATGGTAGTTCCTTCGTCAGGTGATTCGATGTGTATTTGAGTACGAGGACATCTTTTGGATGATATGTCATATAACAATAGGCAAAGGGATTTAGATCTAAGGGGAATGTGAAAATTTGACCCTCATGTTCATATTTGAGACACTGGTGAAGCGTAAAGGGAACACATTGCATAGTGCGTATCCAGGGGAATCCTAACAACATGTTATATTAGAAATCTCATTCTATTATGTAGAAGAGTTCATGTAAGGTTTAGCACCGAATTTAAGTGGTAGGATAATAATACCTAATGTGGGTGTGATAGTGTCGTTGAAGGATTGTAGTAAAACTAGAGTTTGACCAATGATGGAAGGAGATAGTTTAAGTTGATTGAAATAAATGGATGATATAATTTTGATGGTTATGCCCCTATCAATCATGACCCTTCTGATGAGGAAATTATTGATTCGAGTGGTGACAAAGAGTGGTAAGTCATGCTCTTCAAGCCTAAGCAAGAGGAATATCGGATGAATGGAATGATATGACTATGGATGCTTTAAGGCCCCCTACAAATTTTTTAAAAGATGAAGGGTCATCTGTTGGTACATTTATTTATTGGAGGGATTCGATCATGGCTTGTTCATGAGAAGTGGTGTTTGCACTAACTCGTAAAGTGACATTTTGATGGGATCTTGGTGTAACTATTTAATAATGACCTTTTGTATTGAGGTAGATGATGAGGGTGGTGCGGTGAGTATTGAAACCTTGGCTTTGGGTGAAATTTTTGATTAGACACTTCAGAGATATGGAGATAGATACTTTAGGCTTATCAGATGACAGTGAGATAACTCAAGAGGTGGAGGTATGACTACTAAAGTTTTGGATTTCTTAGATTTAGATGTATCCATGTCTTAGTAGATTTAGAGGTTATGTGTATAATGTCAAATTGATGGGGAGAGATTTTGGACATGTGTTCTTTAGATGTAGATGAAGATGATGATGTTGTGTGTGGTTCAGAAGGAAGGAAATCTAGATGATCAAGATTTTTATCTATTAGGTGAAATTCCTTATAATCCTCTATGGAATGACATCATGTCCTATGATAATCGCAAGAGATATTGAAGTCATACCAAGTGGATTTCCATCCTCATGGGTCCGATGGTTTGAGATGTGGTAAATTTATAAGTGATAGCCAAAGGAGCTCATCTAGAATAGTTGCATAACACCCCCTAGGTGCAGATGTAAATGGTAGTGAAGTTCTATGTATCTTATCCTCAAGAGGAAGTAAGAATTTGATTTTGGGTTGTCAAAGTTTATCTGTCACCGAGGAGTCTTTATGATGTGATAGATGAATGGTGAGGGCCCAATGTGGAGGATTGGTAAATGGGATTTGGACCTGAAATAATATGGTTATTATTAAGTATAAGAGATCGAGGGCCACGTAAGTGGTGCTGATCTAGGGGGACATAGTAAGGGATCTTAAAAACTTGAACAAAACCCTATTTATGAGGTCCCTTTGAGGTTTTGGATGATTTAGATGTGGTTGTTAAATATGTATAGGGTTTGGAATTTTTTGAGGTAGTATTAGGGTTTGAATTTTTTTAATTTGTTGGATGTGGATTTAGAAGTATCTTTAGAAGGTGTGGAGGATGTATGTATGGATTCAGTAGTAGTATGTGACAAGAATGGGAGAATGATTTTAGTAGTGTTTTTGATAGATAAGGATTCAATAGGTGTTGATGTAGGTTTGGTAGATGTTGATGTCGATATAAGTTATGTGGATGTGGATTTGGATTCAAAAGGTGTTGATGTGGAATCAGGAAGAGGTAATTTTTAGTGATGGTGTTGATAGTATGGTGAGTGTGAATGACATTTGTTTTTGGTTGATTGGTAGATGGGGGATGATTAGGAAAGGGTTGTTTGAATATGTAAATATTTTGATTTGGGATTGAATTTAGATTGTCTAAGTTGAGTTTGCCTCTATCAATCAAATCTTGAAGGACATTACAGAACATGTGACACATTTCAATGTTGTGTTGTTTAACCCTATGGTATTTACAATAATCATTATCTTGATACCAAGAGGGTTTGGATATGAATGTATCAATAGGTTAGATAGGTGGGAGAGATATCATGTTTTGCAAGTGAGAAACTTGTCAAAAACCGTGCTATAAGTTTCTCCTATGGGTGTATAATTACATTGTTGATGGGAACACTCGGTAGTGAAATTTTCCTTAGGAGTGGATTTGACTACTATGATGTTAGCAGATGATTTGGATTTATCAGGATTAGATGATGACTTAGATGGGAATTTGGTTCATGGTTTCTTAGGATGAAGTTTAACTCAACCGTCTTCTAGAGCTCATAGTTCCAACTTACGGGCCATAGTGAAAGCTTCATCAAATGTATGGAAATATTGGATTTGTAGTGTTGATGAGATGTGTTTAGAACATGAGCAAAAAAAAGTTCAATCAATTTAGTTTGTGGTAATGGGAAGGATATTTGATTAGTTATACCCATCTCCAAGCGTGAGGAACAAAGTTAGCAATGGACTCATCCTCAAATTTTTTGATGGCATATAAGTCGTTGATAGTGATTTTATAGGATATGTTTATGGAGAAGTGTTCTAGGAAAAGTTGTGTGAGTTGTGCAAATGAGAAAAGGGAGTACTGAGGGATACTATTATACTAATCTAGGGTAGGAATGACAAGAGACATGGGAAAGTTCTCAGAATGTGATCTTGGTTCATGTGGAGCTATTAGATAATAGGAATGATGAAAATCATGGATGTGTTGTTAGGGATATTCCTTGCTATAAAATTTGATAAAATTTGGAAGTTCCCAATGGGGTGGATATGCTTTATATGGCACTAAGGGGTGAATGGGCTCATTGTAAATTTTGTTATAAGAGAGCACATTCTTGGGTTTTTATGAGTAAGCTTCAAGACTAGATATGTGGTTCATGAGGGATTGAAGAGGACCAGGTTGTGTTGGTTGTTGTGCAAAGATGAGCCAGGTTGAAATGAGAACTAGCTAGGTTATGGGTATGTAATGATCTTTGAGGGATGTTCTACTAGTAGGGAATACTTTTCTAGTAAGGGATGTTAGTAGGGATATTTTGTTGATAAGGAATGTTTTGTTAAGACAGAATGTTTTGTTGGGGAATATTTTGTTGATATGGAATGTTGGTAGGGATATTTTGCTGAGGAATGTTCTGCTGGGGAATGTTTTTTTGATAAGAAATATTAGTGGGGATGTTTTGTTAAGAAGGAATTATTTGTTGATATGGAATGTTATAAATAGGTTGAGACACTAAAGATTGTGATGATTTAATACATTGATAATGGTGTGGGATAGATGTGGCGATGAGAGGTTGTTAATAAGGAGGTGGTTGTTGAAAATGTATTATAGAGGCAACAGAAGATGGTGCTTGTTGCAGGATGTTATAAATAGGAATAGATTATGGTATGGAGATTAATGGTTATGGAATATCTTGTGAGATAAGGGGTATAGAGGATTGGACTGAAATAGGATGAGTGGTGGTGATGGCACTAGTATTGATTAAGAGAATAGATGTAGGAATAGACATAGTAAATTTTTAACGGAAGTGATAACTATTTGAGAATGTGATGGCTAAGATACAACAACAAAAGTGAAAATAGAACTTACTTGGTGGTGTTTGGAAAACTAAAGATGCTAGAGGGGTAGATGAGGAAGCACCATTGGATATTGTTTTGAGGAGACATTGAACCAATGGAAGGATTGGATGAAGATGTAGGTTGTTGGATAGACATGTCTTGAGAATAAGTCATATAAAGACTAAGAAAAAGAATGGAAGACACAACACTTGATGTTTTAGGTTGACCAATAGGAATAAAAGTGTTGACATTTGATGTTTTAGATTGAATAATAGGAATGGAAGATTCAAAATTTGATGTTTCAGATTGACTTATGGGTTTATATGAATGTATTTGTTGGATAATGGGTTGTTGGTTTGAATTAATAAGGTGTGCAATACTAGATGAAGGATCAGGAATGTGTGGTTTAGATACAAATGATTGGAGTTGGACATCCCTAGCTACAAGATAAACATTAAGAGAAATAGGATTTGAATCTAACATCTCTTCAAAAATAGGGTCTCCTCTATCAAAGAAGGAGGTTCAGATGATTCTGATTGAGAGCTGGGAGAATATGGTTGTTCGGTTTCTTCTTGCTCGGGTTTATGGAAGATTTGACTATGAAATTGGTGTGTAGAATCTAAGAGATGTCACATTTCTTCATTATATTGTTCCTCTATTTCATTCTAGGATTGTTGATGTTCAGATAGAGGAGTAGATGTGATTGGTTGAGAAAATTGGTTATGCTATTGTAATGGTGTAGATAATGGGGTAGGTAATGGTGTAGATAATGAAGTAGATAATGGGATATGTTTTTTTAATGGTGTAGAAATGATGTAAGAAGTTTGATTACGTGATTTCCATCTAGTAAGTACCTTAGTAAATAAACACACAATCACCTAAAAATGAAAAATAACTAAGTGGGTTGATTAAAAACAACAGAAAAGCAAACAAAATAAAATTTGAGATTATTTTGATTTAATTAAGAAAAGTGAAATGTGAAAAATGGATGATGGGTCCTAGGAAATGACAATCTATGGATGGTTAGAGAATGTTTATGGTGGAGTATTCAATATACCCAAAGGTATGTGAGGTACAAATATTTGCTATTGCTAGTATGGGGCTTGGTATTGGGGTTCACCCCTTACTTCATGATCCATGATGATAAGGAGGCAAGTGCTTGGCCAATATACCGACAGAAAATTATTTATACTTGGTTAGAACACCGAGTTGGTTTCCCTATTGGGTGATGAAATCTCAATAGTTATCACGTGGGAAGAATTGTTTAAATGCATGTTTGATGTTTTGAATGATTTGGTTGTGTGTGTGGGGGAAGATAAAGTGTATGCAATGATTAATTTTCCCTAATTAAAACTATATGAGCAAGAAGGATGTAATTGTTCATTATAAGCGCAAAATGAAAAATTGATTTTGATGAAAATAATAGAAGCATAAATATAATACAAAAAAAAAAAAGAAGGATTAAGACTCATTATGATAAACATTTCGTTTTTAATTTTTTTGTTTACAATTTTATTTTAGGAATATGCAATTCAGCAAGTAAAGCCTCCAGAGACGGAAACCCTTCAAAACCAATTTAGCGAAACAATAGAAAACAACAAAAAACAATAGAAAACAATGGTTAGAAAGCAAACTATAAAGTAATCAAAAGTATTTAGATAAATCGTCGGTGATTTACTTAATCGGCAGGTGATTCACCCAATTGATGGCGATTGACCAAATTGATGGCGATTATAGAGAAGAAAACCAAAAATGAAAAATATGAGATTTTAATGAATGAAATAATGAAATAAGGGACTCATTTTACTACTGGGCATGTCAAAATATTCAGAAATATTTATACTCCTTCAACTTGAATTAACAAAGTAAGAAAATATAAATATACCGACCTTGGAAGATGTAGGGTTTAGCGATATCTATAGATGTTGATTGACGATGCTTGATTTTGCACTCCATGAAAGATGTGTAAAATCTCCTTTCTGCGAATAAACCTACGATGAAAGACACTACACAAGATATGATTAATAAGATGGATAAGCGAGCTACTCGGAAAAGGCTGATTCTAGGAATCCAAAGGGCTTCCTCAAAGGATGTCAACTTGTTTAAATAATTAAGTGGATTGAAATAGATAAATGATACATGATAAATCGATACAAGATATAGATATGAAAAATGATAATATGATACAAATGTTGATAGAAGATAGATAAGAAAGTGATAAGAGATAGATCAGAAATAGACTATGGCTCAAACTCAAGCTCGAAAGGGATATCTTGTTTAGCCTCATATGTAGCCCAAACAAGTTCGGCTTTGATGAGTATGTAGTCAAAGTATGCTTACCAGTAGTCTTCTATTGCTTGATAGAGTTCATGAGTGAACTCAAAAATGTTGTCCAATTCATCTAAAGGAGCATTATGGATGGCACACAAAGTCATATCATGCAAGATATCATATTGTTCCCAATAGAAAGGGTGTCAAATTATCGACAAGGAGTGGATGTTGGTGATTTCATGAGAAGGGCCACCAATTGCCATCTAAAATTAATCCATGCTCAAGAATATGTTAGAAGAAAACAATTTAATATGATTGATAAAAGGTACTGAATGAAAACTGATAAAAATTACAGGAAGGTAAAAGTGACAGGAATCATGGCGATTGGGCCAATCACTGGCGATTATGGTGGTTTTGAATAGTTTAATAAAATCAAATGTCGATGATTTAAAATTGATCTTTCAGATTAACATAAGCTTAGAAATAATGTAAATAGATGAATAAATAGATAAAAATACCTGGAAAATGATGTGGGGGTGAGAAGTAGTCTTTAACCTTGATGAAAGATGATGCAAGAAGCTAGTGAACCCTAATTTGGGTGATGAGATGCTGATATAAAAGGAATGAAATGGCCTGAGAACACTTGATGATTATGAGTAATGATGTTAGCTGATAACTCAAGTGACTTGATACTCAGTGGTGACCTGCAGGATGATATTGACTCAAAAGAAAAGCTAAGACTCATGAATGCAAGTTGAGGATCTGGAGAGAAGCTGGAAAAATGGCTTAAATAATCGTTGGTGATTACCTGAATCACCCATGATTTTGGTCTATTTGAGCTTTGTGAGGAAAAATGGTTGGAACAACTTCCAAATCAAGGATATTTGATTTAGATTTTGAATGGATAATTTTTAAGTGGTTGGGGACGTGTTGTGCTTGTTTTGGAGGGTGAAAAAATAGGCTAGATTATACTAATTAAGGTGTGTAGATGATTTTGATAGGTGTGTGGATGATAGTGATTTGTTTTGTTGAGATAAGGGAGTTAGAAATAGATTAAAAGTGGTATTAGATGGATTTTAGGAATAAATAGATTTAGGTTGATTTGGGTGGTTTAGAAAATGATTAAGTTAATCTAGGTGGTTAGGTCTTAGGGTAGAGGAAAAATAAGACTTTTCATGTGTAAAAGTGATGAAGGTAAAATATCGTGGAATATTATAATTAGGATAAATGATTTTGAGAAATGTGATTATATGGTGTGTATGATGAAATATTCATAATTAATGTATTTAATTAATAAATTTGAAAAAGATGAGGGTGTAGATTTTGGTGTCTACACATTTCCTATTTTATACTTTGTTTCTATTTATCCAAACATTGGGCCTAGATCCATCTATAGTGGTGTGGTCCATGGCATTATGTAAAATATATAAGAAAATATTTTTTTAAGGTAGTCTTTCCTCTCCTCATTTTAAAGGGGAAGATATCAGAGTTACTAAAAATTGATACATAGTATTCTTCCTTCATGAGGTGAATTAGTACCTCTCTCTCTTCTCTTATTTATATATTCTATTTAGCCTTGGGAATGCATTCACCCAATAATTTAGTTTCTCCTTAAACAAAATTGGGGACTTATCACCCCCAATATTTCAAAAATTTCAACAAGACAATGTAAATCTACAACTTTAAGAAAGGAAATGACATCTCTTCCTGCTACAATACAAATAAGTTTACTCTTTCCATGTTTCACATATTTTAATTTCACTGTATGCAAATTAAAATTTTACATTTACAATGGAGTTACAAGTCAATTTGTACTATGGACATTGTCTACACTCTATATTACAGGTTTCATCTTGGACCATGCCAACACCAACACATATGGACAACACAAAAATTGAGCAAAGACAAAGTGTGTCTAAAAACTTAGGTATATTTTACTTTAAGCATGTAATTTTCACTTCATACTTAAAGGGGGGAATGTTTAAACTCATATTTTCTAATTTACCTTTAGACACTATTAATTGTTATCACACTTTTTAGCTAAGCCAAACACCCACATTCTACCCCTACTCAGTACATCATGGCATATCTTTCCTAAATTTCTTATTCCCACTCATTGATGTGCCAAAAATCCTGAATATAAATAAATAAGACCAATATTTAAACTATTCTTTCCATTATTCAACTTCCAAATGTTATTCGGTACATCCCTTTCCAAAACCATACAAATTGGTCAAGTTATATAATCTGGTCACGACCGAATTTTATGGTCTTGCACCAATAATTTCTTCAACTCTTTTTGATGCAAAATCATTTTTTTGGGTATTTTCATCTTATTGAGTCAACCTTATCATGATAATATAATAAATATAAAATCAACTCATTTACTCACTTGGCATAATTTGACACTCTATTGGAAAACTCATTGGAAAAAATTACAAAAGGCACTTAAGACTGCCTAAATCTTCCCAAAGTTGATGCACATCCATTAGAGTCTAACCATGTCAAGGAGTCTAACTTTAATTCCAAGAACACCAAATTACCTACTTCAAAGTATTAACAAGAGAAAATTCCTATCAAACATGTTAAAAGTGGTTCAAGTTGATAACTAGTTGCATTCATACTGATTTTACATTCTACATGGAGAACTAGATGTGGTTTGCGGCCTCTTCAAAGTAGTATTAATGTAAGCGGTGCACTGATTACACTTCTACCCAAAAATTGACCTTATTATAGGGTTTTCTACCTATATTATACCTATTTGTCCTATAACAAGAAGAGATCTCGTTTCAAACTCAAGGTATTTTGGTGGCTTAGAAATGTGTCTCCTTATCAAACCCTAATTGTCACACAATCTCGAAAACCATCGTAATCAATTGAAGAGATATTGTATTAGTACAAATATTTTAGCAACCTCACTACATTCTATAGTGGCCTTATTATATTTAACAATGACATTTCTAGATTTGGTGTCCTTATTATACAATTTAGTGGCCTCACCATTATCAATGGCCATGTTCTATGTTTCAACAACCTCATGACATAGACTTGGGTTTTCTCTTGTATTTACTTTTGTCACTTTATTTTAGCATGTAGGGTTATTTGATGCTATTCCAAAACTACTAAACCTCTATGCACAGTACCTAATCACTAGTTAAAGACTAAAATATCAAACAAACACACCAAACTTGCATGCTTTTTATTTTGACTTATTTACTTAGCGTGTTTTGGTTTATCATACCTTTGATTCAGAATCATTCTTGATTTATTCATTTAGTATTTTGTCATCATAATGGATTTTATCTTTGTTCAAACACATAATTTTCTTTTCATACTTTTCTTTCTCACATTTTTGAATTTCTCAATTTAACTATTGTTTAAACACATTTCTTGGGTGTTTAATTTCTTTCTACCATTTTTTTATTTAAGTCCCATCTTAACTATGTATTCTCCTCCCACATGTTGCAAGGTGATCCCGAGAATCAGAAATGATTAGAAACTTTTTTTTTCCTTTTTAGGGTTTAGTGGTTTGGGCTTCATTACCAAGTCATTTGGACAAAGCCCATGTTTCAGAAGACTATAAATTTGTAAGAGGACCTGTCATTTTTGGCTAAGTAGGAGTTCACATTTACATGTATTTTTTTGAAGTGAGGGATGCATTTTCCTCTGATACCTAGGCTCTAGACAAGACCTAATAGAGAAAAACTATCATTTTTATTCAAGATCCACTAAAATGGATGGAGTGAAGGGGATTTGACCTTTCAAACCACATCACTAGACAAAAATTACCGATTTAAAATACTTATGCCTCACATACCACAATTGATTTATATTGAGAAATCCCCTAAACGGATTATTATCCTTATTAGGTGGACAAAACTAACATAGGTTGTGTTTTATCGACTCCCATTACATCTTATTTGAAAAAATTAGAATGAATTATTCTTCTTGTTTCAAACCTTGATTATCCAAACCAAAAAGGATAAAATCTATTTGAGTCAAACCTTGTTTTAATAATTAAATAAATTAAAACTATGTTTGAGTTGAACCTAATTTACATCAAACATCAAAAATTAAAATGTTGATGAAATTCAACTTTATTTTCAAATAAAACAACTCAAAACTATGTCAAAATCAAGCAAACTTCTTAAAATTTCAAAACTTAATTTTTTTATCCTAGTCCATCAATGCAAACAATTTATTACATCACTAAAATTTACCTTAAATTTTATAAACAACATCAACCAAATAAAAAACCTAATTCAAAATTCAAATCTCAAACATAATGGCACCCACTAAAATCCTAATTTGTAAACATCATGAATGTAACACTTTAGCACATGGACCTCTTGATCACTTATATAAAGATGATATTATTCTCGGAGACCATAGTGAATAGGAAGAGGGACCACACGACATATTTAAGAATAATATAGCTTGAGTAGAAAACATTTTATTCCAAAACAAAGACATCATCCTTCTTTGGCTAGTTGAATTAGGAGCTAAACATCATGCCAAATTTTATCCCACTTTCCTTACAAACATAATTCACAAGGGAGCAATGAAAAAAAAAAAAGATCCTTTTGATTTCAGAGGATACCTATTAATAGTAGGCCATGCATCTACATATAGAACTAAAGAACAACATACAAAGGAATCCAAGGCAAATATACCTCTTAAATAATCCAAAACACTACACATTCGAATAATCTTTATAAAGAATAACTATGACAAGGACAAAGAGTATGAAAACTAACCTCATACCCATTATAATTAAGATTTAACTATCCACGATCGATTACAAATGTTAAGTCATCAAATAGAAAGTCTAGCTTCTCACATGCACATGAAAAACCTATGATGACTTATGAAGCATCAAAATCCAACATTTATGGTGGAAAATATTCCAAATACAATCACATATTCATTCCATTGATACCCACTCATGACAAGTCATTCATTCAATAATAGTAGTAAATGAAATACACATTTATAGGATTAAATGAAAACAATTGTGGATAAAGCAAGAAATACCACTTTGAGAAGCTATGTGCTTACCCATTTGGTAGGTAAATGTTGTGTGTCACCTTCACTTTGAGAATTCATTTTTCAAAGTTTGAAAAAAATAGAAAAAAGGGGGACCCTCAAGATAATGCTAAGGACTTCTTCACATCTTGTCAAGAAGTCACATATAGTGACATCTACCTTATACGACCATTCCCACATTGTTTAGGAGTTCAATCCCTAGAATGGTTTCTACCTCTCCCCAAAGGGTTTATTACTATATTTTCAGACATATATATGAATTTTGTTAGGAAATTTTCGTTCAACATGGAGAGTGACATTACCATGTTGGATCTCTATAGCAAAAAATAATGTAATAGTGAAAATGTCTATGTATTCATAAAGTGGTGGAGGGGATTAGCTACCTATTTTATTTGTTTTTATCATAAAAACAACTGATTAGAATTTTTGTGCCTAACACCTTTGAAATATCCTTCCACCTTAAAATGCATTGCATAAACACAATTTAAGACGTCATAGAAAAAGGAATTCAAACCGAGAAGGCTCTTACGGAAAAGGGATCCTCAAAATATTTAACAAATGAAAACAACAAAAAGCCCAATGACAAACCAAAGTTTTTCATTAAAAATAAAAACATCGTAAGTGATAGAGTCATATACTTTAAACACATATAGGTCTTGTATAACACCCAAAAACTATCTCTCAATGGATACGTAAAAAGATAAAAATGTAGAGAATATACATCTCAATGTGAATCTATAACTTTTATATTCCATCAAATCGAATAGAAAAACATGATTATATTTATTAAAACAACACTAATCAATGAATAAAAACCGAACCCATGGTACAAGGAAAACAAGTACTTGTGACTACCATCGTATAAAGGTCATACCACTGATCGATCGGTACATGAAATTAAAAAGTACATCTAAGACCTACTATATCACATTGAGGAAATTGAACTAGATATGCAAGAATCCCCAAATTAGAAAATAATACATGGATATACAAAGATCCGTTACATAAGAAAAAACAAGATGAGAAAAATATAGATTAAGGTCAAACCTCTCAATCTAATAATACAAATCATGTAGCCACTAGGGCTTTTGTAAGGATATTACTTGTATAAATCAGAACATATACAATCAGAATAACATGAGAGAACACCAAAATATAGATAAATGATGACAATATGCTCATATAATAGCTTTGCCACTTCGAGGGGGAAACCTCCAATACCACTTCGAGGGGGTAACCTCCAAACCATACAATAACACTCCAATACTCAATATCATGATTAACTACAACCTTCTAACCCCTATATATACCATTCTAACCTATGGCCAATACTGAGGCCGACCTCCTAAGCATAATAAATCATAAATGAATGATATAATAAGATAAGGGGATGTGTGCCACATGTCAGCATCTCCATCAATACATATACATCATAACATCCTTTCCCTAGGTGCATAGCATTCCTTCCCTCCTTGACATGTTTCATCCCTGAAACATAAGAAGAAACCATGTAATGAGTGTGTTGTAAATTTTTACACACTTTGTGCCATGATCGATCATCCATCCATATGTGATCCTGGTAGATGATACATATATGAACTAATATCCATATTCCATTGCACTACTCTGATTCCATTCATGACCATAGTTTATCATCCTTGGATTCCATGCATAACCAACATAAGGATTCAATGCATAACCATAATAAGGATTCCATGTATAACCATAATAAGGATTCCATGCTTCATAATTGTTGCTCCATTGATCCCCTGTATAAATAAAGTGATTATTCCTCCAATTCCCTGTATATCCATATAGATTGCTGACCTCATGTGTCCTAGTATGTCTCCATGATTGTTTCCTCTCATGATGATGGGGGTGTCTATATGGATCAGCCTTAATATGCTCAACCTTATCAATCTTTTCCTCTTTTTCCTCTTCCAACTTGTTTGTTATTTCTTTTTTCTCTTGAGTAGAGAAATTATTTTTGAATTTTTCATCATGTTTTTCATCCTCTCCTTCTGATTCATCCTTATTCCCTTCGTCACCATCTTCAAATTCATCTTCATGATCTAATTTTACATTACTTTTTTCTTTGCTAAGTGTGATATCTTGCAATGTAATTTTCTTTCTCTTGTACCATAATTTCATGAATTTCTTTTGCACATTAAGATTAATTGTTCCCAAGCTCTCTAACCAAGGATATCCAAGAACAATATCCATACCATCCATATCTAAAGCATAAAAATCTGAATGTAAAACATATTTATCCATAAAGAGCTTTAAATCTTCAAAAACTTGAATATGCTTACCATCCACTTGAGCTTCCTTAATATGTTTTTCTTGTACATGTAGATTTTGAGCTACATCCATATTGATGAAGTTATATTTTCTGCTAGGGTTTATGGAAACAATTACCTTTTTCCTTTGAATACACCCTTCAAACTGAAATATTGAAGCTTCCTTCCTTGGAGATGCACTATCCTGTGTAGCAACTTTATCATCAACATCTTCTTCTTCTTCTTCTTCTTCTTCGATGCTTTTGCTTCTACTTTTTCTTCTTCTTATTTTTATTTTTATTCTTCTTCTTTTGCTTCATCTTCTTCTTCTTTTGTTGCCCATATGTCCATGAAAACTTGTTCTAGTTCCTCCAAAGACCAATTAGACTTTTCCTTTTCTAACTCAGAAAACCAAATCTATGCAGGGCCACTAATCCAAAACTTGAATAACCAAATATCTAATGGTTTAGAGAATTTATCCCTAAATTTGTTCCACCATTCTCTAGCATCAATCCTGCCATCTCCAAAAAAAGCTACCATCCCCATGATCCACAAAACTAGGGTTTTAGGAATAGACCCTTTTGATCAAACCTTGTTCTAACCCTTTCGGATAAAGTTCAGCCAAAAATCAGAAATCATAGAACACAAACCCTAATTTAATTTTTGATAGGTTTCAAAAATGTAAGAAATTTAGGAAAATTCCTCAAATTGCGGCCTGTGGAGCAAAATAGTGAAAAACAATAAAAATGAAATAAATATGACAAAATAGATCCAAAAATTCTAAAATTTTAGTGGTATCACCTTTGAATATATTAACATCAACCCAAAAACAATTATTTCCTAATTCATCATTATTCAGAAGATATAGATGAAAACTGTAGAATTAGGGTTTCAACCCTAAAATAGACAACTTTTGCAAAACAACTCCAAAAAATTTGAAATTTTGAGGGAAGATCACTTGAACTATGTATCCACTCCCCACAAAAATATCTGAAAATTCCAATTCTATCTCTAGATATAGACGAATCACCAACATTAGGGTTTCATCCCACAAATTACCCGGATCACTGCTCTGATACCACTTGTAAGGATATTACTTGTATAAATCAGAACATATACAGCAGAATAACATGAGAGAACACCAAAATATAGATAAATGATGAAAATATGCTCATATAATAGCTTTTCCACTTCGAGGGGGCAACCTCCAATACCACTTCAAGGGGTAACCTCCAAACCATACAATAACACTCAAATACTCACTATCATGATCAACTACAACCTTCTAACCCCTATATATACCATTCTAACCTATGGCCAATACTAAGGCCGACCTCCTAAGAATAATAAATCATAAATGAATGATATAATAAGATAAGGGGATGTGTGCCACATGTCGGCATCTCCATCAATACATATACATCATAACATCCTTTCCCTAGGTGCATAACAACTTTATACTCCTTTAATTCCCTCATTGGATACATCCACCCAATTTCCAATCATGTTTCAACCATAAAAATCAAAATTAGGAGTATACCATTACAATGTGACAATATCACATCAATGTCCTAAAACCTACTTTGTACAATCCTTTGGATGGTCATTATAACCTCTTAAAGTATGTTAAGAAGGCTCCTACCAAGATTTCCATCTTGGATATTATTAAAATATACATGAATCATAAATACATCCTCTATAATACCCTTAAGGAGTCAAGAGTTATGAAAGACATTCCCCTTCATGCTTCTAAGACTTGGTTTTTCAAATCACCCCATATGATTAAATAATTTTTAATCAAAGTGAGGTTCGTTATGAGAACTATATCTATAACTTATCTTTGTATATCAAGGTCATTATTAGCAAAAAGAAAAGTACTTATGGATAATGGATACAACGTTAAAATATCTACTTTGAAGCTTGTGAAAT
This sequence comes from Taxus wallichiana var. yunnanensis, assembly GCA_018340775.1. Taxonomy (NCBI): domain Eukaryota; kingdom Viridiplantae; phylum Streptophyta; class Pinopsida; order Cupressales; family Taxaceae; genus Taxus; species Taxus wallichiana. The sequence goes on from CM031237.1 coordinate 471,013,512, forward strand.
AGTTAGGTCATACCCACATAGAGTTGAAACATAACATCATCATCAAGGATTATGAAAACACCAAAAGGAAAGTTACATTTGCTATCACTTTACCTCTATAAGTTGGGTGCATTACACATCAAACCCATTTTCATGTCATCAATTTGGAGCTCCCATTTAAAAATAACTTTGGCTGCCCATGAATTCAAACCATATAGGCTGTTTCCTCTTCTTTTCACCAATGTATCAATATAGAATACTAAAAACAAGAGCTCACAATCCTTGGTGACCTACAACCTTTCACATATTGCATAGCATTGGATGGTAATTATCACAAGGAAATTACTTTCCTAGATATTAAGATTAATTTTGATTTAGATTCAGAGGCTTATGCCTCATGTATTCATCATAACACCTAATCCCTTCAATCTAAACAATATGATGCATCCACATCTACCTTTCCCCTTGGAATACAAATCCATATCACTAGCAAGCAGATGCAAAGAATAAAACCTTGAACAAGCGTTCCTCATCCATAACCAAACTTTGAGATAACATCTCATTAGGGGATCATAAGAAGGGATTTTCAATTGACCTATATTTATGTACATACTTTGGGAGGAAGTCGAGTTCCACTGATCAACAAAAAGTAAAAATCACAAAATCCATCAAAAACAAAGTCCCGTAGTGAAAACCTCTTTGAGGTGTTATCAAACAAGTAAAATAAAAAATTAGAAAATAAAAATAAAGTGATAATTTTTTTGGTGAAAATATATTTGAGAAGCCAATAGAGGAGGAACTCAACTTTCTCTCTAACCCTACAAAAATAGAGGATGGTTCTAAACTTCTCATCAAGGAGACTATTGATATCAATATTAGACTAGAAGAGAAACCTATTTTTAAAAACTTGGTGGTTCACTCAATCCTCAAGAGCGAGAAAAATGTTTGTTTCCCTCTTACAATAATTTTTAGATGTCTTTGCATGGTCTTATTTATAAATTCTAGTGTTGGATCCTATCTTTGTCATTCAAAATTTGGTAATTCATGAATCGAGTTAAACCCATCAAATAAAAACTACACAAGGTGTACCCTCATATAGCTCTCCTTGTCAAAGAGGAGCTCAAAAGTTGCTAATAGTTGGGTTTATTAGACTTATTGATTTCTCTAAATGGATATCTAACATGGTCCATATTTGTAAGAAGCCAACAAAAATTAGAGTTTGTATAGATTTTAGGGATATGACCAAACATTTTCCCAAAGATGACTTCCCCCTTCCTAACATTGATATACGATTAAATGAAATATGAATAATTATATGCCTAATCGATTACTATTGCAGCAGTAAATGAATAATCAATTAAGTATAGAATTTAAGCCAAGCCAACTAAGCTAGAAAATAGTAATCCCTAGATGTAAAGAGGAGATAAGATGACTTGGTTGTTTCATAATTTATCCTCGACATGTGCTGAAGTGATAACCATGTAAGAAGAGAGGGGAAAAATGTTGCAAGGATCCTCGAGAAAAGTGTGTGATTTGACAATCTTCTTAGACCGGGGCACCTAGAGAGGGATAAGGGTACCGCATGGTGCCCTAGGCCTATTTCTAGGCACCTGTGTCTACCAAAAAGCTTAGAAAGCACCCTCTAGATGGTCATAAGGTTTTCTTTGTCCTTCACCTTTAGTCATTAGTATGTCACACAATGTTTTCTGAGGTCACAAATAACTTGCAATAAATATTGACCTGCAAAACCCTCAAAAGTGCATCAAATCCTAAAAAGAAAATAATGCATATGAGGGTTAGATTATCCTCAATGGTGAAATGAGTGAAATTATAATTGAGATATTAAATACATTTCAAAACCAATGTATTTATAGGTGTGTGTGTGTGTGTGTGGAATTGTGCCTTAGATGGATCTTGTGCGTGTCGCACTTGATAGTGAGCAAAGTAGATAGATGTAGAGAAATTTAATAGATGTGTGTATGGAATAAGATAGTCTCCCCTCATATGAAGCGTATGTAGAATAATGAACTCCCTTTCCCTTGAATGGATGATAGAATGGATGCTTTGATTCTCTTTAATAGGCTTTGGATGAAAAATTTGGTGGTGATAGCTAATGCTTAGTGCTTCATCCTTTATTATGATCACATAACTTTATATTTATATGATTCCCTTGCTTTAATTTCTTAATTAACCCCAAAAAGGCTAACTACCAAAAAGATAATAAGCTCAAATGGATAGAAAGGACATAAAATATGTGAGTAAATTACAAAGAGGCCGGGGCGCCGAGAGGGGACAAGGGTGCACGACTGCTGGTGTCCAAACTCAAATAAACTAGAGGGTTGGAGGCCGGACTAAGAAAGAAGGTGTGAAAGAGAAAAAGTGGTAGTAGAAAGAAAGCAAATATGGCCAAAGACATGGGTTAATTAGTACTTTTCTTACTTAGGAATCACATGAATAATAATATGCTACTAGGACTAGATAATTACCCAAAATGTGTGATTTTGTGTCCACATTTGCCTCACTTTATGTTTTGAGTGAAAGATAAATAACATAAAGTAGATAGAAGATGAATACTTGATAACCATGTAGATTGATGGCGAGAAGCGTCTTTGAGAGACAAAGAAAAGTGTGGAGTGATAAAAAGGTGGAACGTGGAGACTAAAGATGAGAAAGTGCAAAAAGTGATGAGATAGTGACCCTAGGGTGGAAACACATGTTGTAGATGTCTCCAACGATATGCATGTTGTTAATGTCAATGCTGATGTGTGTGATGTTGTTGATATAGGATGATGTTGACTACCGCTTCCCATACAAACGGACCTACAAAAGAGAAGAATGAACAAGTAGTCAAATACACATGTATATGTGTAAAAAGCATGTAAAGAAGTATGTAAATGCTGAAAATGTGAAAAAATAACATGTACTGATTGACCGTGATGAGGAAAGAGTGTAGAAAATATCCTCAAGATGTTGTAGAAGATTGAGTTTTGGGTGATATCATGCCAATTGTGCTAGCTGAATTTTTTTTGGGCAATCTCACACCAATGAAATGGAAGAAGTATAGGGAGAAAAGTCTGGTGTTACCCTCCAACCTTTGAATTCTTCCCACAAATGTAGAACACCACTGTAGATGGTGTGTAAAAATCTGATCCGGTTCGACCAATTCGATCTAATGCCGAAGAAGAAAATTTTGTAAGCTAAGTGCTAAGGATTGTATGCCCTGTAAACACCGCTATATGGAGTGTTGTGTAGCCTATGTCGCATTAAAGAATTTTGTGTAACTACCCCGGTCATAGTTGTACAAAAGGGTCGGGGCACCTGCACACAAGTTTATGGGTTTGGGCGTTAGTGTCATCTTGTGCTGTGTTAAGGACCCAAGTCGGATCGAGCCTTGTCTAATGTTGATGATTGTACTATACTATTACTATGATGTGTTGTGTGATGACTATAAAATCCTGTATGGGGTGACTGATTCACTGAATGATGCCCCCTCATTTGGGGTGCATGTGACATCATTGAATGAGGATGCGAGACCAAAGGAGGACCCCTTTGTTATGCTAAAATTTTACCCTACAGGGGGGGGTGTGCTTGGTAGAAACCAAGGCACAAGATAACAAAGTGACAAGGAGACAAGTGTTAGTATAAGAAAACATACATGTAAAATGTAAGCTAGTAAACAAACAGACAATGTGTAATCTAAGATGCAAGAAGACAACACACAAGAATACAATGTAAACTGTGAAAAGTGGGTTTCAAACATGGGACACCACTCACAATGTCATAAGAAAATCAAGGTAAAGTAGGAAAAATTAGAAAAGTGTTGACACAAGACAAATGAAAAATCCTACAAACATTGGTAAACAATGACAAGCAATGTAAAAGATAACCATGGTAGAAAATAGGCATGCAAGAAAAATGTTGCACATGAAGCACTGTTAGCATGTTAGAAAGATAAAAGGTATGTCAATGTGTGTATAATATGATACATTAATGTGTTATGAAATAAAATGAAACACTAAGACTTGTAATGTATAAAAGTGGATGCCCCAGGAGCCACTGGGACTAGTAATAGGTACTACGTAAAAATTCATGCTACATGTATGGATCTATAGAATCTTCAACCAAAAATAGAAAGAAAGTGAACACACATGTGTGTATTCTAAAGATAAATATAAAGACATACAAGATATCTATCAAGCACGTGTAATAAGATGTACATGTAATAAGTAAATGTAAGTAAGACAAAGTGTGACCAAGCCATGCGATATGCCATGGATGAGATGAAACAAAATGTAGTGTGAATGATAGGATGGTGTGCGCCTTGATTGGATGTGTATGTATGAGATGAGTTTCATTTATTTATGCCCCTCAGTAGTCAAGAATGAAGCATAAATGAGAGTGCGTCATCAGAAATGGTCGAAATGTGTGTACAATAAAGATGTGATTAGGAAAGCGTAAATCATAGAGTGTGAACGCATGAGTATGGAAAGGTCTATATGAGATGTAGACCCTAAGCGATTGAGTATGGACCAAAAACTAGAGTGCATCATAGGGTAACATGTCATGTTGTATATGTTGGAGAGATATATTGAATGTGTAGTGTATCTTCTCGATTATTTGTGAAATATATTGAGTACGAGACACATTGCGTGTGTGATGTGTATAGTGTGTTATGTTGAATTTATAGAGAGAGATGTGTATTGGAAGATCCAGATGTGTTATGTGTTGTGTTGATTACACGCAAGGGAGAAAGGTGTTATGAATGTATTGCTTGTGTGGGAAATTGATTGTGTAATTGTTTATTGTATTGCATATTGTAAAACATGTGAAGTGTGTAGTAGGTTGTGTCACATGTGAAAGTATCAAGTAGGTAGTGCATTGTGGATATGTAGATCATGCAAGAGGTGTGTGTTGATTATATGCAAGAGAGATGTGTCGTATGATGTAGGGGATGCATGTTGTGTGATTTAGGAGAGATATGTCATGAAAGCACTAAGTGTGAAGCATGTTGTAAATGTGTCAAGTGTGTGGTATGTTGTGTTGAAGATGCGAGGAGAGTATGTGTTGTTTGTTGTTGTGTTGAGTTTGTATTATGTAATGTTGAATGTGTGGTAGAAGGTGTCGTATGTGCGTTTATTGTGATGAATATGTATGAGAAATAATATGAAGTGTAATGCAATATTTAGTGTGATGTGTAACATGTTTTTTTAAGGCTCATGTGTATAGGATACCTTCAACAATCAAGTGTGAACCATTGCATGAGAGTGTGTCATCAGGAAATGATGATACCATGTATATATTAAATGGTTTGAAAGTTCTTAAGAAATATGAATCATGAAGCACAGAGCGTTAAGTGTAGTAGGACATGCTAGAAATAATTGATAGTACTATAAGGGGGAGAATAAGTGCTATGCCCCCAAAGTGTACCAATGATGAATATTTATGAAATGATGCGAGAGATACCTTGCCATTATGGGAGAGTGTTGTCTATGTCATGATAAGAGTGAGGGCCAACACAATGGTAGGCCGAAGCAACAATAGGACCATGCGATGGTGGCAGAATTTGAAATGTGTCTTGGCTATCAGTAGAATAAGTATTTGCTTTGAAAAAATGAATTGGAAATGGAAGTGGAGTAGGATGGGGAGGAATCTTGAATGGTGGTAACTTAGGTGGGATTGATGACACTACAAAAGAATTGATAGGAGAAGAAGGTGGACTGATTTTGAGAGGCAGTTGCATATTTTGACTTGGTAATGTCATAGATGACTTGAGAGGAGGGGGTGTTATATTGATTTTGAGAGGTGGTTTCTTAGGCAGTTCTTGAATCTATGTAGAAGGAACCCTAGAAATTATGGCATGATGCTCATTAGATATAGATGAATTAGATTTAGGAACCCATTGAGATGTAACAATTGGAGAGGATGATGTAACATGATGTTGTGCAGTGAATGAGATAAAACCTTGATGCTCAAGATGCTTGATTATTCATTGTAAAGCATAACAATCATTTTCATTATGTCCATTAATTCGATGATAAGTGCAAAATGAGAGACCATGATATTTGACTAGCTGATAAGGAGGGTAGCAATGAGTAGTTGGAAAACTAATCAATTGATGACTAAGGATCTTAGTAAGAATGTCATGTTGCTTAGCATTGTGATCAAATGTGAGAGGCTTTGGTAATGGAAATACTTGAGGCTCACTAATATGAGCACATGTAAAAGACATAGAATGAGAATGAGAAGAAGAACTAGCATGAGCTTGAGAAGCATTCTTAAGATGTTGGATTTCATATTTTAAAGATGTAATCATGGATTCCATAGCCTAAAATTTATCTTGAAATAAATAATGCAAAGCTTGAATTGACTCCAACATGGGTTGATTAGATGGAGGATCGCGAAGACTAGGGTCATCAGATAGACGATCGAAAATAGCACTCACTTGATGTGGTGGCATATCTCTAGGGAGATACATGGTGTCTAGGATTTTTTTAGAATAAATTTAAAATTAGCATGCATTTGAATTAAATAATAAAATAAAAATTGAGGAATTTTAGGAGCCATGATAGAAAAGATGATGTGCTAAAGAAGGTTTCAAATGAACAATCACAAGTGGGGTTCAATTAAATGATTAAGTTAATATGAATAATTATATTCCTAATCTAATTGCTAATGCAAAAGTAAATGAATATTAAATTAAGTATAGAATTCAAGCCAAGCAAAATAAGCTAAAAATATTAAACCATAGTTATAAAGAGGAGATAAGATAACTTAGCTATTTCACAATTTATCATGGTGTCTGTGTGAAGTAATAACCATGCAATCAAAGAGGGAAAAATTTCACACAAAGCCTCATAAAAGTGAGTGAGATGACTATCTACATGTACTAGGGCTCTGGAGAGGGATAAGGATGCCCATGGGTGACCTAGGCATGTTTTTGGGCACCCGTTTCTTCCAAAATCTCGAGAAAACCTCCTTTGGATGGTTATAAGGTGTTCACTATCCTTCGCCTTTGGTCACTAGTATGTCGCACAATGTTCGCCAAGGTCGCAAATAACCTATGATAAAGATTGACTTGTAAAACCCTCAAAAGAGCATCAAATCCTAAAAATAAAATAATGCATATGATGGGTCAGACTATCCTTAGCTATCAAATGAGTGAACTTATGATTGACTGTTACACTACATTTCAGACCCAATGTATTCCTAGGTGTGTGTGTGTGGAATTGTGTCCTAGGTGCCTCTTGTGCATGTCGCACTTGATAGTGAGTAAAGTATCTAGATGTATAGAAATTTAATAGACGCGTGATTGAAATAAAATAGACTCCCCTTCTATGAAGTGTATGCAGAATAATGTAGTCCTTTTTCCTTTAATGGATGCTAGAATGGATGCTTTGATACTCTTGAATAGTATTTGGATGTAACCTTAAGTGGTGATAGCTAATGCTTAGTGCTTGGTCCTTTATTATGATCACATAAATTTATATTTATATGATTACCTTGCTTGAATTTCATAATTAACCCTAAAAAGGATGACTACCAAAAAGATAAGATGATCAAACAACTAGAAAGGACCTAAAAGATGTGATTAAAGTATAAAGATGTCATGGGTGCCCAGAGGGGATGGGGGCACTTGGCGTTGGCATCTTGGACGGGCGCTAGTGTCCAAACTCAAAGAAACTAAAGGGTCGGATGTCAGACTGAGCAAGAAGGTGTGCAAGAGAAAAAGTGACAGTAGAAAGAAATAAAATATGGCCAAAGACATGGGTTGATTAGTACTTTTCTTACTTAGGAATCACATGAATAGTAGTATGCAATCAGGACTAGATAATTACCCAAAGTGTGTGATTTTGTGTCTACAATATGATTGTGGAATCAACAATTAAATAATATCATTAATGTATAATTTTTTGAGTTATAATTAGATGAAAATTGTCGAGAGAGGACCAACACAAGATAAATTAAACTACACCATGTGACACCTTGTCTTTATTAGGTCATGCCTTTTGGCTTAAAAACATGGGGGACACTTATTAGAAATCCATGATAGTCATATTTCATGATATGTTACATGGTATTGTGGAATAATATGTGGACAACATACTTGGAAAATATAAAACACTAGAAGAACATATTAATATCCTCTAATATATATTTGAAAGGATTTGGGAACATAGAGTCATTTTAAATCCCAATCAAATGTGTGTTTGATGTCATCTCAAGAAATGTATTGGGGTTCATCATATCAAAAGATGTATTGAGGTAGATACATCTAAGGTTACTATAATTACAAAAACACTTCCTCCTAAGAACCCAAGATAGCTCATAAGATTACAAGGAAAATTCCAAGCTATTAGAATATTCATCTCCCAATTTATAGAAAAATGCAATCCCTTCACCCATATCCTTAAGAAAGACATCAAATTTGAGTAGGTTCCAAAATGTTAATAATATTTTACCACTTAAAATAATACCTATCCAAACTGCTTGTCTTAGTTCTGCAAACATTAGAAGAACCCCTCTTATTATACATTCAAGATACCCATTTCTACCCAGGTTCTCTTATTTCTTATCATTAAAAAGAATCCATTGATAGAGTTATCTACTACCTTATCCACACTTTTATTTCTTATGATATTATTTATCCCCAAATTTAAAAATCTTGTTTAGTTTGTTGCCTTTACTTTCCAAAAACTTAGACACAATCTCCTAAACGAAATAATAAGCTCATCACCAAAGTTTATCCTCTAAAATATCTCCTTCAAAACCCACTCTTATTGGGAGGATGGAAAATTAGATTATCTTATTAAGTGAATTTGGCATTGAGTATGTCAATAAAAAAGATGTTAAAGGGTTGGTGATCATAGATCAATTGGCTAAAGTACCTCTACAAAACACACAAAAACTAAACATAGATCTACCTAATGTTACCATTATGCTTGTAGAAGATTTAACCACATAGAGAATATAATTTAATGGATTTTTACCTTTCATGGATCTAGTGCAAGTGTCATTTATATCACCCCTATAAGTTATTTAATCCACAGATCCTTCAAAATTAGATTTCCATGTACTAATAACATTGTAGAATATAAGGCCCTCATTTTCGGTTTCAAAATCATAATAAAATGGAATATCAAACAAGTTTCAAACATTTTTACTTGAAACTCATCATAAAAAAGTCAAGGATGAATATAATGTAAAATTATTATCCGTTATAAGTGCATGGTAGACAATCTTAAAGAATAGTTTGTCCAAATCAGTTTGATGAGGTCTCATGTATACAAAATAAATTTGTGAATGTTATGGAAATAATTAGATCTTTATTAAACCTACCCCAGGACATCATAGAATACTAGTTTTTATGGATAACTCTAACTTATGACATGGTAAAATATTGTTTGCTATATATGGGTTTATCGGTCCATTCTCCCATGGTATGAAGACATACACAATTATCTCCAAGATGATTTTCTTTTTTCCTGACATAACTTATACTCAAAATAAATCCCTCATCAAATGCATATATTATTATCCCCTCATTAGGGGCAATCTTTATCATCGAGGCTGTGATGGGATTTTATTACGGTTTCTAAATTTGGAAGAGTCTATATGAGAAATCAAAGACGTGCACGAAGGCATCTACAAAGCTCATCTTTGGAGGAATAGTCCTGCAAAAACATCCTTCACAAAAGATATTATTTTCCTAACATTGAAACAAATTATTTCCAATATGCGCATAAATGTTTCATCTTCCAAAAACATGGAAACCTAATCCATTTACCATCATAACCACTACAACCCATTATTACTTCATGACCATTCTCTAAATGGAGGCTTGATATCATAGGGAATATCACTCCAAATTTATTATATGGCCATAAGCACACTATTACCATAATCGAGCACTTCACCAAAAGGGTGGAGGCCATTCCCCTCATGTATATAACCGAGTGCATATATATTTTAAGTTCATTTTGAACCACATCATTTGTTATGACATACCATCTACCATTTCCTATGAAAATGGAAAATAATTAAAAAAACATGTTAAGATATTATATAAATGTTTCAAAATCCAAAAAAATTGGTAAACCCCTTATTACCCTCAACGTAACGGGTAAGTGAGGCCAAAAATAAAAATATTATTAGGATTATGAATAAAATTGTTAGTAAAATAGATAGAAATTGTCATCTCTAAATCCATCCAACCTTATGGTCCTATCGTACATCCATTTATACACCTATGGGAGAAACATCTACTCCCCTGTCTTTGGAGCAATGGAACTCATCCCCATAGAGTTAGAGCTTCCTCATTACAAATATCATTGAAGGAATATCTTGATAACGAGGAAGACATATATTGGCCCTAATTTCGAGATAGAGTTGTTAGATGAGAAAATACTCCACACCTTGGATCAAAAAAAGTGTGTCGAATCAACTATGTCATAATCAGTATAAGCACAATATCCCTTGTGAATGTGAGATCAATGATCTTGTCCTTAAGGAGAATAAAAAACACTATAAAGGAACAATAAAAAAAGATAAAATTGATCCTAAGCTGTTTGACCCATACATTGTGGTCACTAAATTTAGTTTTGGAGCTTATAAACTTTTACCCCTAATGGTATTAAGCTCAAGGATCCCATGAAGGTCATACACCTTAAACATTTCTACACATAGAATAGATTCGGGTGTTCCAAAACCTCAAAAATATAAAAATCTATAAAAATAAATAAAATGAAAGGAAAAAGAGAAATGAATCCATCAAATGGTGAAAACAACACAATTTTAGTAGTTTAGATAAGAGCACCGTGAAAACTAGTTTTTGGCATTGTGCGTAGGTCTAGTTGTTCAAAAGAAACTTGCACTTGGGGGAATTTCTGCTCCATCCTAGCTCCACATTCCTTCAATATGAATTATGAGTCAATGATTCTATGTGTACTTGGTACCTTGGTCTTGGCCTTGATTTGGCATTTTACAACTTGAAATAGTGTGTGGGAAATTTCTCTTGTGTATCTAAAATTTTTCGGTAGAAGCTCACCTCTCAAGTTTTGTGTTCATAACATAAAGCATCACATAAAATCCAAAAAAATCATATAAATCAAAATAAACAAACATTTATAAAACCTTAAAATCCAAAAACTCATGTAACTCAAAATAAAAAACATTGGAAAATATCCCAAAAATATAAAAACATCTAGAAAATATCTAAAACATTAAAACAATTCTAAAGTCCTAAACATTAAAACAATTCTAAAGTCCTAAAAGCAATATCTGATGCAAAATCCCTAAAAATTAGAAAAAATTAAAAATCCTAAACTAATACTCAATCCACGTAGTTGGAGATAACATCTATCAAAATTTGCATCCTATCAACAAGCTCTCATGCTTGGCATTTTAGTCTCCCAACATACATCAATGTTCATGGAAAAATATGGTACACGCTATCTTATCTCGAAATTATCCATCCCACATCCTCCTCTCATGAATCCTCGCTTGGGTAAATATCTTCACCCATGTCACAAAAATACATCACTTGGGTATTAAGCGGAAAAAAATCAAATGCATTCATTAAAAATTATTTGTTTGAGTTTGTTCTCTTGTATTTATTTACTTAATTATATTGCATTGTAATTTACTTTTGATTTGGTCCTATAACATATTACCCACATTTGTATTATGGTTTTTCATATCATAGTACTTATTGTTGTATGCTAATATCAAATAAAAAGATGCCTAGATTTGTAATAATGTGCAAGATAAACAACAATATCGAATTCACTACCCTACTCAACATATCTACCCATCCCACATTATTATAAATCAAACCATCCATTATCATATCCAAATTCTAACTAACATCACATTTATTCTACTCTATTGAGGTAAGTAGACTAAGTCTACACATACATACAATTTGGATGTCAACATGTGTAAGGGGTGTGTACTTTGGAATGTTAGGAAAATTCCTAACTAGTCATACATGTTAATCAAATAAATCATATACAAAAACTAAAAATATCATAATCATCTAAAAATCTAAATCTTCTAAGAATCTACCCATCCATATTACATAATCATAAACACGTAGTACATGGACAATAAATTTTAAAGACATACCATAAACAAAATGTAACTCAACAATGCCATAAAAACATCTAAATCATCATCATCATCATCACACACACAAAAATAAAAATAAAAATAAAATAAAATGTATAAATGCTTACAAACTGAAAGTAACACCATGCCATGTACATCTCAAAAGTGCTATATCGAAATATCTTATTTCTAAGCTGAATTAGCTATTTGCGGGACTCTTAACTAGCGAGGGCGTATAACACATCTCCCAAAGTGGCAAGCATATACATAGTTCTCCTAGATGAGATCTTAAATCGAGTATGACCCTTACTAATTGTGTCCCCAATAATTCTCTAGACATATTTGAGGTAGAAGAACTCGTTGAATGAATCTACCATGTGCGTGCTAAAAATGAAGGCACATGATGGTCAATCTGACATTGCAACCTCAAATAATTTCATATAATCTCATGCTTCCATTAAGAATAATCACCCATGAAATGACCTATACCTTCTGGTCCCAATATGGCATGAGTTTTATCTCTTTCACTCATGAGTCTTTGTGCCTTGACTCACCGAGTGTTACACTTTATATAGTTTCTACTGTTTCAAGTGTGCACTTTCACTTTCTACGCATGTTGTATCACACTTTAACCAAAATTATCCCACTTTGTCTACAATGAGTCTCGCTCTATCTAAATACTAACTCAATATGTCCATGATGTGTCTCACTCATTAGTTAGATGTATAATATATGTATCTTATGAGGAAAAATCCCTATCTATGCACCCAACTTTGTTGTTAGTCATGTTACCTCTATTTTAAGGTGGTCAATCTCTATATATTTATCGGTGATGGGAGATGTGGTCCTTAAACCTATAATATTTATGCCTCGAGCCTTTATCTCTATATTAAGAACCGCACTAATGATGTAACATTAACATTGTGCTAGATGTCCATGCTCCATCCCCACATGTGTGTAAAATATCAAATTTAGAAATTTACCATTTTAACACTACTAATTAAAATTATGTTTCTTGGTTAAGATAAAAACCCACATCCTATCCCCAATTAGATCATGTCCCCATCTCTTTCCTAACTTTCTCATTTCCACACACCTATGTGCTAATTTTTTTGAATGTTAATACATAAGACTAGTGCTCAAACTCTACTTTCCAAGATGCAATTTTTAGATTTCATATAGCTCCTCTCTATTCAAAACCTTATAATTTGATCAAGTTGTTTAATCGGTCCTGGATGACATATGCAGTCCTGCACAGACACATTTTCCAATTTTGTTTTCGATGCAATATCATTTTTTGGGTTTTTTCATTTTTGTGGGTAGCCTTATCTTGATAATTTACCTTCATAACTTATAGATAAGCAAGTTAAAATCACCTAATTTACTAATCTAGCACTTTATTGGCATCCCCATTACAAACACATGAAAAAGACACTCAAGGCTCCTATATCTTCCCAAAGATAATGCAATACACTAAGACAACCACTACTATAGTTTTAAAGCACTCAACCAAGTCAAGGAGTCTTCCTCCCTCAAATCCAAGCACATCAAGTTCCCACTTCAAAGTCCTAGCAAGAGCACAATTCTATCAAGTGTGATAGAAAAGGTTCAAGTTTCTAATTAGTTGGATTCATATAGAATTTACATACTAGGTGGAGAACTACATGTGGTTTGAGGCTCTGCTCGTAGTAATTTTATGTATGTGGTGCACATATTATAATTAAACCAAAATACTAACCTTATTGTAGGATCTTCTACCCACAATTAGGGTTTTGTTGTGATTCATTGATTATATATGATATCGAAACTATGCGATAACTAGGGTTTGAAAGCTCAAAGTATATTTTCAAATCACCAAAGGACCTATAAAGTTATAGAACCCAGTTCTAAAGGAGTAAAATACCATAAAAAATGGGCAAGAGTGGATTATACATCCCAACTAGGCCATACAGTCCTTTAATGGTGCATTTTCAAGTCACAATACCAACAGTGAAGCTTCCTAGGCTTCGTACTCTCATATTCTCTATTATGTGTATTTAAATCTCTCATGTATAGGTAGGTATATATAAGTTTCTCTTCCTCTTAAATATTTTATCTTTCATTTATTCATTATAAAAACCAATAGGTTATTGTGATGTTGTATAATTAATGTTGGAATTTAATTAATTAGAATAACTCATAGTTTCCTAAACTTACATTCCTTTTTATTCTTGTGTATTCCATAAAAAATATTATAATATTAAAAGGGCATAAATTTTTGGTGAACTGACATACTCTCTTAAAGGTATTCCAACAAGTAATGCTCTCTTTCAATATGACACCTTCCCATTTAGATTAAATTTTGAAAGTTATTTCTTGCCTTTTGTAGACACTAGGTTTTCATCACCCTACATGACCCACCTACACCCTGTACACATTAAATTATTAAACCTATCATTTTAATCATAACTTAAGCCACTTCCCTCACCCTCGTAAAACCACATTTTTATACCCCATAAACCTTATTTACCTACCCTTACTTACCTTAACCTCCCTAAAACCTCCTAACCACTTACAACCCATCCTAACCCTTTTTATCCTAACCATATAACTCCTTTAACCCTACCTAACCTCTTCCCTAACCATTTCCCCTCGTCCCCATACCCAAAACCCCCATTTTTGAAGTGGTTGAAACCACTTCCAAATAGGTTTCTCCACATTTCTTAGATTGCTAGCGACCCTAACAAATCGCCAATGATTATAAATAAAATCTTAGAGCTCTTGTTTCAGGAATATTTGAACTTGATAGTGAAACATTATCATTCAAGGAATTTTTAATTAATCTTTGTGAAGATTTATCATTACAAGCATCTACACGACATCCATATCAGTTACTTTTCACCTCCAACACCCCCATTTTCACTCTATAAGTGCCTTGATTTTGAAAAAGTCTTTGCCACATTTTCAATCTCATTTTGTCATCAAAGGTACACCATTCTTAATTTCATCCATTTCAAATATATTTTGTGTATAAAAACATCCGTAACTTGTCATCTCGGTCTTGTAATGCCATAATTTTTTTTTGCAGATTTAAAAGAATGTTTAGCTTGTAAATTTCAGATTTATGTACATAGAATACACATATACATATGCCATTTCACACACACACACACACACACACACACACACACACAAAACTTGAAAAGTAGACACAACTAAAAATTACAGATTTAATGTACAATGCATGACCATACTTTGCATATTTATAAACAACAAGACCTTCAAAAGATGACATGTAAACTAAAAGAAAACTCATTATTTCAATATGGTAATCTTTCCTTTCTTTCTTTTTTTTTGTTTACAAGATTCTTGCAATAATGAAGGGAAGACTTCCTTAGCAATGACTAAAGTTTACAAGTAGCATCAAGTACAAAATAGGTGTTTTACAAGGAGATAAAAGCTTCACCGAGCCACATTTGTAGAGATAAGATGAAAGTAATGTCTTCAAAAACAAATGGAGATGACCAAGAGGACCAAGATGGCAAGGAGGCTCCAACTATCTCCAAACATGAATGTTCTTGCAAGGATGCTGAAATAAGAGACAAGGCTTGTTTGCCACCCAACCAATATGAATCATCACATGCATTTCCATGGTTGGAAGCCATGCTAGCCTCCCCCAAGCCCATGGGAGAGAGGAAAAAACTTCCACAATGTGTACAAGTATAATGGGGATAAAACACAACAAGAAATACATAGGACCATTTAAACACTTAGACATACTACACATGGTAAAATAAAAACATGAGGAGGACAAGGTTAACCTCATAAAGGGGGAAGAGAAGAAATAGGATGCCCAAAGCAAAGGTGTCCAAACATAGGAACACCAACAAAAGAATGTTTACAAAACTCCTTATTCTTTCTAATCATTCATCCTCCTTATTCCTCCTTATTCCTCCTTTATGTCAAATAAATCCTTCTTGGGAGGATTTTCAAACCCAAAAGGGTTTCCTCACCAAGAATGGGGAAAGGTTCAAGCCATATGAACCTTTCTTCCACCTCAAACCATATGAGGGGATGAGAAGGGACCTTTATGGCTTGACCAACAACCATGAGGTTTGAGAGGGAAATCCCTCTCTCTTCCCCTACATTCTCCAAAAACCATCAATCAAAATGATGGGGGAGAGAAAACAAAGAAAAAAACAAAGTAACAAAACAAACAAACTACATTCACCATACAACTTTACAACACATCATTTCACACACATCATTTTATTGCCCAATGCATATTTCACAATATAAGCACTATTAGGAAAGAAAAGGATTAAGAATCCTACCTCTACAATGCTTTCCAAGACTCTAAGCTTTTCCCTTTGTCCAAGCAAACCTCCAAGCTCCCAAAATTCTCCAAGTTCTCCCAAAAAAATGAGGCAAGAAGACCCCTTCCTTCCACATGAGGAAGAATAAGAAGAGGAACCCAAAAGTTTCCTCACCAATGGGAAGGTGACAAGTGTCACCCCCTCTCCTCCCATGAGTCAAAGATTCCAAAAACCAAATAAGTAAAAGTAAACTCACCTTTTAGCCCTTATCACCCAAAATACTAAAAACAAAAATAAAACAAAGTGGAGCAACTTTTAACAATTACACACAAACCAACCATCTTACATGGATGGTGACTAAGGAGGGAAAAATGGGAGGGAAACTCCCTCCAAACCTTGGAAATGAGCCCCCTACCTATTAGGTAGGGTCCAAGGGCCCATTTTCATGCTAAGGGAACTCCCAAACTCAAAAGGGGTCCCTAAAAATGCCTAAAATAACCCAATTTCGGGTTTGGCATACTTGGGCACAAGGGTAGAGGGTGTGGGGTCCACCCAAGGTTCACATGTGGTCCCCAATCCCTTCTACCAACACACACACACACTTACCCAAAACCATCACTTAAATTAAGATGAGATCATTAAACCCCTAAACTAGTTTACTTAATAAAACACACCCTAAACATAATTAATTTTACAAGACATAAATACATTACAATTGAGGGTTCACCCATGGTGCCCAATTAATACACCTATTCTAAGGCCTCAAACATTTAGCATGGTTAGGACTCAACCCGTGGGCCACTCGTGCACAATTACGTAGCTGCCCTAAAACCCATGCTCTCCTATACCTGTCACCTGCACACTCATTGCACACATTAACCGCATCTGTCCAATACAATAAACATCATCTACTCATCACAAAATTAATCAAACTTATAATGTCCTAACATCATTATACAATTGATAGTGCAATGCATACAATTATACACATAGTTTGCCATGAATCATCCACAAATAAAATTACAATGACATACACTTAGGCTAGCATGAGATTACCATTATTAAATCCAGAAAACTATATCATTAATCAAATCAACCACAAGAAATCAACATCTAACCAATAAATCTCACTATCATGTACCCCTGTTAGTGTCATCAACATCACAAGAAATATATCAATATACGAATCTAGTCCAATTGGTGCTACGCGCCCAAAATACCATAATGTCCATGAGGATAAGATAACATAGCAAAATGTCCAAAATCTATCAGAGTCTCAATCAAAACATGTCTATGCATAAAGGAACCAACAGATAACTGGAGCTATAAAAATGTGGGCACTACAAGTCTCTATTCTTTGTTAGTATAGAAATTTTGTTAGAATATCAACTCTTTGCAGCAATCACCGACGATCCTACCAAATCACCCACAATTCATGTGAATCATTTGCGATCCCTACCAAAGTTATCATTTTTAATCAATTAATCTATCTTGACTATATTTTATTAATTTGTTTTTGTTTAATCATTTGTTTGCAATATGTCTATGTTGTAGATGATTGTTCTAGGTATCTCTCATCCTATTACTAACATCTACGATCTTTCGATCGTCCAAAGAACCATTAGTGTGGGAGCAGTTTGACATCCTCAACGAGCTCAATTTATGTGTCATCGTATTTGCACCAACCTTTGAGGATATTGAATAGAATTTCAAGATATTTAATGAAATACGAGAAGAAAATAAGGAGTAATGGTACAATTACTTTGAATACTTTGAGGTCACCACAAGCCTAGCTGGGCCACCTACAAAGCTAAACAAGGCCTCCCCATCCATCTTGAATTATAGCTTCCTTGTATGTTATCATTTATATTATCTTTACCAAATCAACTTACAATGAGTTGAAACCCTTCAAGGAAGTTCCTTTGGATTCCTTGGATTGAACTTTTCCAACCAACTT
The DNA here is from genome assembly GCA_018340775.1 of Taxus wallichiana var. yunnanensis. Lineage (NCBI taxonomy): Eukaryota > Viridiplantae > Streptophyta > Pinopsida > Cupressales > Taxaceae > Taxus > Taxus wallichiana. The sequence goes on from CM031237.1 coordinate 471,031,848, forward strand.
GTTATCATATCTATCTAATATATTTTATTTAGTTGTATTTACTCTGCAAGTCTCTTCATTCGTAAAAGGAGGAGAAGTTTTACATTGTCTACATTTTATCCCGACATTGCAATTGTTAGAGTAGGTATCGATAAACCCTACTCATTTTGATTTTTAGGTACTTTCTGCTTTTGATAGCACTAACCAAAACTACCTAATACACCTTTCTATTAATAATGATGAGATCTTTCACAAAGCTATCTTATAGTCTATTCAAGTGTTACAACATGATTTTCAAGCCTAATTTCAAGCTATGAGTACTAAAATAAAATATCTCAAGGATGAGATAACACATCTAAAGGGTTTTTAAATGCCCATGTCAATAATATATGCATCATGATCAATATAGTTCTAAGGATACTAAAAAGTAATGTTATACAAATGTTATACATGATACATGTGCTCATACAAGTGAAGTAAAAGTCCTACGTAAAGGTAATAATGGGTATGTTTCACAAGATCAATTTTGACTACTAAGGAAACCAAAATAGAAGGAACCTATTTGGTTTATGTTGTCCATTTTTTCACCCCTTGCAAAAACTGAACAACTTGGGAAACTTGGACCTAGACATTTTCACGGGATCTTGGTGAAGAATCAGTAATTTAAGGTTATTTCATGTTTTGGGGACTTGGAATTATTTATATTTTCTTTAGGCTTAAAGAAATCCATACTTGGTGAAAAAAATGAAAAATGAGAAAATCCGCGTAAAACTACAAAATCCGTTTAAAATCGGGAAAAGTGCGTAAAACTAGGAAAAGTCGAGCGAAAATGCAAAAGCCACACATAATTACAAAATTCGTGCATAACTAGGAAAAGCCATGTAAAACCATAAAAACCACACATAACTAGGAAAAGTTGTGTAAAACTACAAAATCCACCTAAAATTATAAAATCCATGCAAAACCGCAAAAGCCACACAAAATCGCAAAAGCCGCACAAAATCGTAAAAGTTTGTAATATTTCGCAAAAGCCGCGCAAAACTACAAAATCGTGAAAAAATGAAAAATCCATGTATAACTAGGAAAATCCACACAAAATGACAAAATCCACGCACTTCTGCAAAATCCACACAACACTGCAAAAGCCACACAACATTGGGAAACGCTACGCATAATGAAAAATGGTAGTTTTTCGAGCGAACTTAAAATGGCCATAACTTTTGACCTTCGCTCCATATTTTATGATCTTTATATCGTTGGAAAGGTCTCAACATCCTCTACAACATGGAAATTTGATTTATTAATTTTATTGAGGTTAGATAAGAAAAAATATGAAAATGTATCTAGCATAAAAGGTGTAGTTCCAAGCATCCAACTACCAACATTAATGAAGTATGGTCCTCTTTTCTTCTTCTAGAAGCTAGAGTACATTGGGGGATGAATTTTTAGAGGTTTCCATGCCCCTTTTAAGAAATTTAATGCATCTTGTTGGTGGGTAGAAGAAAAATTTCAAGTTTCTCTTTTCCCTCTCTTTTCTCATTTTTTCTATATATTGTAACTTCTCATATTTGAGAAGGGGGATATTCATTATAATGGAACTCTGTCCAAATGGTTCCAAAACACTTGTGAGTTACAGGCCTCATGTTTAGACATCTTACATGGTGATCCTTGCCTCTTCTCCTCTCTTGTAATGGATTGTGCATTCGAAGCAATAAAATATTTGTTTTGTGGCTCTCTTTTGCCCTTTCTCTATTTTATTGCATTTTTCTTTCCTTCCATTGCATCTGTAGGTGTTTTGTGCATTTCTTACTCTCCTTGTAGGTTTTCAAGTGTGTTGTGCTCCATGGAATTGGTGTTTTGAATGTTGTTTGGACTGTGGCACTCAATTCTACCCTCTTCTTACTCATTTTCTTCCATTTCCACTCACTTGAGAGTGTCTCCACCCTCTTTCTAGTGTTATCACCTCTCTAGTTTAGGTTTCGGTTTATGCATCTCCTTCTCACCCTGGTCCCTTATAATTTTAGAGAAGAGTTAAATAGTTTCCTTTCAATCCCTAGGAGTAGTTTTAGTAGTAGGAATAGGTAGATGAAGCTGACATTCTCTGGAGGTTTGTCTTAGTTCGCAGGTCCCATAACTGAGAGACAATCCCATGTTGCCTTAGAATTCTTGGTCATTCATGATCATATCCAGGGTGAAATTTTTAGCTCCAATAGTTTCCAAAGAATGATACAAAAAAATGATATCCTATATTAGCTACTCGATAAAATATTAATCACATTATTACCTAATAATTAATATCCCTACCATGAACTTGAGAAACTCAAAGACAAAACATTTTGCAATCATCATGGCATTAACATAAATCATGAAAATCATTGTTATGATTTACAATGAAGAATCCAATAAATTGAGTGTAAGGGATTTATTTCCTATGATATATGAAATTCTCCCTAAAATATTAGTGGGTACTAAAATATAAAACAATTATACCTAATGAGCATAATGTGATAATACATGATACACATTTCAATATACAACATGATGCATCTACTCACAAAGAGGATAGAAATGCAATCCCTACTATTGTGCAAACAACATTGACAACAATACCAATTGATCATGAACAATTTTACAACTCCTAAGATAACTTAGATCATACATAATCCCAATCAAGGGACAACATACCAATAGATTATTCCAAAATCTCTTCCCCTCTATAATAAACTAAGATACACTCTGATTCAGATGATGATATTGATTGGGATTCTAGGTACAAGGCATACCTGAATGATCCTAATTACTAAGAACAATTTGGCATGTTAGATGAAAAATTTCACATGCTGAATTTTAATCCTATTAAGGATATTAATCTAATTTTGATTCTAGTGATGATGAACACATTTATGCACCAAGTGAGTCTTCTCTAAATATCTCTACTTCTTCACAACAAGATAGGCTAGATCCTAATGTTGAAGCTCTATATGTGGTTAATGATTATGATTCCTATCTTATCTCTAATGGCCTTGGGGTTTTTTGCATTGATCAATCTAAAATTCCTCCTCATTTCAACCAAGATTTTTCCATGATCAACAGACTTCTAGGATAAATCGATGTTTTTCCTCTTGGTTCTCCAAGAATAATTATATAATGAACGCATTTTTATAGTAGTTTCATCTTGATAGTATATCCATATAAACCATCGCATGATAACTTTTCCAATACTTGGGGAATATGTTGATCTACCTTCCTTATTTTCCAAGAACATGTTTCCTTACACTATATATACCCCTGTGTACTTTGGTAAAGGTGATACTTCAAGTATGTTTGCTAATACTACTAATATCTGTCCATCATTATCACATATATTCAGTCACAATGGGTTTCTGATCAACCAAAATCAAAATCAATCATTTGAAATGTCTTAAAAACATGGTATTCTAGTAACAAATCTCAATTCAAAGCCTTCTACCCATATTGTCTCTACTGACTCTATCCCTCTTCAAATTTCTATCATATTATGACTCATCTAAAATTTATACGCATACTCTGAAATATTTACGGTACATGCTTCAATTACCTTTTAGGATTCATATTTCCTCCCGATCAAGACTCTTCTCAAGTATCTCTTGTGATACCCTCCCCATCTATATAACTATATTCAATAATACAAAAACATTAATATATTTACAAAAATAAAAAACCAAGACATGTACACATATCTTACATTTTTACCACTTTACATTACATATTTTTTTAGTCACTCTGGTTTGATTAGTATAATATTTTTTCTACTCTTTACACACATGAATTCATAAGGTATAATGAACTTGATGCAAGACACATAGATCATTACATGATAATAGGAGATACTTTAGTTACTTACATTACTCATATAGGGGGTGTACCTACACACTATATAAGTGCTATTATTTCACTATAGTTCCTTTCTACTTCCTCATTACACTTAATTACATATATCATGTATATATTATTTTTCAAACTAACAAGATTAACACATTTGTCTTATGAAAAATTGACATATATTTCTTCATGTGCTCTCTTCCTATTTATTGATTTTATAGCTATTTGACGTTGTTATTTTCTATATATGCTTGTTAATTACTTGTATTACAACTTATTTGCTTCATTATATGCAACTTGAGTTCGCGTCTTGTGACACCATGGTTTCCTAATTTATGTCTCTATGCCTTCTTATATGACATTGCTTCTCTTGTATGTACTCTACGTTCCTTGATTATCTTGTGACATAATGGGTGTCCCACATTTGTGGCTCTATGCCTTGATGTGACACTTCTTTACATGCTCTTTCTTTATTTTCTCACTACTGGTATTTTGTCTCTATTTAATTTATATTACATATACACTATTGATACTACTATTGTTCTCATTTCTATCACTATTATCATTACTCTTGTTACCATGGTTGTTTGAATATTTAGACCATGGTTTTCACCATGCGTAACCCCCTTTTGTAGGTACATGTTATTAAATGTAGTTGCCTCTTCAACATTCTACATTCTCCTACATATTCTCATACATATAATGCTTAGGCATACATATCTTCTTTTGAGTTACGCACTCTAATGGTTTTTCATACACACCTCAAAATAGGGGGAATTCATTGGGGTGTATTATACACTTATAAGAAGAATCATAAGTTTAGAAAAACGTTTACACAATGAAAAAGTACATAGAAACAAATCTAGACATTAAATTTTGGAAAAAGACACATAAGGTCAAAATTGTAAAGAAGGGTCAAGACTGTATTGATGGTCTTGACTGTACCATACATTTTTTTCCTTGGGGGAAAAACACCAATTTTTATAAGGTTTTAGGTTTTCTATCATGGATATATTTTTTTAATACAATCTCAAAATCAACTAGAATAGTCATATCAGTTTACAGGGGCATGAATATTACAAAATATAGATGTTTGGGGGCATGGGTTTCCTTCTCCAATGTTAGCTCAACATATTACATACTCTTACTCAATAATAAAACACATGGGAAGAGCATGGGAAACTCATTTTCTTTATCTTTGTATGTCTATATATACAAAAATTGGGCCTAGGTCCATTTGCAATGGTGTGGCTATAGGATTATGGAAAGTATTAAAGTGGATAAGTTCTTCATAGGTAGTCTTTTCTCTCCTCACTATTAAAGGGAAAATATTAGAGTTAATAAAGGATTTTATACACAATATTCTTCCTTTATGAGGTGTATTAGTAAGTATTTCTTCTTCTCACTCTACCTTCAATTTGTTGTTGGGTTTTATACCTTAAATAATCTATCTTCTCCTTCAACACAATTAGCAATTGGTCACCCTTAATCCTTCCATAAATTTTAGGAATAACAATATAAATGTCCACTTATAGCAAGGAGTCATAAGATTTTCCCTCATAAAACAAACATGTGTACTCTATCCATGTTTTACATTTCTTCAATTCACTTTTTGCAAGTTTAAATTCTATTATTACTATTGAGTTATAGTTCAATTTATACTATGGACATTAACTACACTCTGTGTTGTAGGTTTCATCATGAAGTGTGCTAACACCAACATATTAAGATAATAATAAACTATAAGTGAATATAAATTGTGCCTACACATGCAGACATATTTTGTTTTAAGCATGTAATGTTATTTCATACTTAAAGGAGGAAAATGTAGACACTCAAATTTGACAATTTACCCTTTTTGACATTGCTAATTATAGTTATGATTGGCTAAGACATAAACCTACATCCTATACCCACTTAGTGCATTTTTCCATCTCTTTCCTAACTTGCTCATTTTCATACACCTATGAGTCAACAAATTCTGAATGTTAATACATAATACCAGTGCTCAAACTCTACTTTCCAAGATGCAACTTTCATATTTCACTTAGCTCCTCTCTATCCAAAACCATACAATTCAGTCAAGTTGTATAATATGATCATACCGGCTTATATGGTCCTACTGTTTGACACACTTTTTAACTTTTTTTTTTAATGCAATATAATTTGTTGGGTATTTTCATCTTCCTAGGTTGGTCTTATCATGATAATTTACCTTTAGGACCATATATAAGCAAGTTAACAACACATCATTTAATAAATTGAAACTTTATTAGCACCACGATTATAAACACATGTATAAGGCACTCAAGGATCCTTAAATATTCCCAAAGTTGATGTAAATCCACTAGGGAAGCCACTACTACAATGTTGAAGTACTCAACTAGGTCAAGGAGTCTTGCTTCCATAAAATCAAGGAACACCAAGTTCCCACTTCTAAGGCTTAGTAAGATCACAATTATTTCAAGTGTGATCGAAGTGGTTCAAATTTTCAACCAAATGTATTCATATAAATGTTACATGATAAGTGAAGAACTACATGTGGTTTGCGTTCTCTTGAGAGTAGTTCCAACATAGGTAGTGTAGGGATTTTACTTCAACCCAAGCACTAACCTTCTTGCAGGATATTTTACCCATGGTTAAGGTTTTGGAATGATTGAACTAATTATAGATAATATTGAGACTATGCGGCAGCTAGGGTTTGACATCAATGTACATTTTCTAGTCACCGAAAGACCTAAAATAGTTACAAAACCCAATTCAAGGCATCCAAGACTATGTAGAACAGGAAGGAGTGGATTATACATCATGATAAGATTGTACAATCCTATACTAGGGAATTTTTAGGTCACAATACCAAAGAGTATCAATCTTCCCCTAGGACTGTACTCCTAAATTCTCTAGTCTGTATACCAATATATCTCATGTACAACTTTTTATAGATAAGTTTATATTCCTCTTGTATATTTCATTGCAGTCATTGTAAGAACCAATGTATTATTTTGTGTTGTATAATTAATGTTGGAAGTTAATTAATTAGAGTATATCTTAGTTTCTTAACGTTACATTCATTTTTATTGTTGTGATTTCATAACAAATATTATAATATTAAAAAAGTGTAAAAATTGTGCTCGGCCTGTCCATCCATTGGTTCCCATCTCGTATCGTGGTTGATCCCCTACTCCATCTCCTCTTGTGCTATCCCCTACTTCATCTTCTCCTCCATCTCCACCATGACCTCATACCCATCATTCCCTCCATATCCATCCCTTCCATTCACGACCTAATCTTATTGTATTCACTAGTGGAAGTGTGGATGACTCCTCTGTCTAATAATTAGGGCCACCTCTATAAAAATCAATGGCATTTTCTATGGGATAATCAATCATACATGCCTAAATATCCTATACAATATTATGTACTTTGTATCATCCTAAAATTTATGATCCCCATGTGTAAATCCTAGATCATAACAACCAATCCTTGCTAATCTGCCACTACTATAGCTATGTCTATAGTCATCAACCAATCATGAATTTCCCATGTCACATGTCTAAAGTAGTCTGAAATTTTGGGTATGCCCTATATATAAACTATAAAGATGGTATCAATATACCACAAAATCATGAGTGCTAACTATATAACACTCTATATGGGCGTAAGCTAGCTGCGTGAATAAATCATTGTAACTCCTACTAGAAATATATGGCCTCCATGTGATATATGTAGGAACCATAACATCAATCTCTTGTTTGTATACCCTAAGGTATCTAATGTGGCCATGTCAACCCTTGTTAGATCAAATCCCTAAAAAATATTGGATCATCATCTAATAATGGTTGAAATGTACCAATTAAGTCTTGAACTAGAATTTACTCCCAGATCCATATCTATAACTATGAAGTGTTCCCAATTCTCTTACCATCCATATAAGTGAAAAGATGTAAATCCATGCATAGTTGTGCTAGAATATATGGTCCCCATGAAAATAATTTATGATCCTCAACCATGTCTGCAATCACTCCCATGTATCTAATCGATAAGAAATTACTAGACTTATTAGGAAATAATATGTCACTTGATAAGACCCATCAAAACTAGGGATACATCCAAAATCATATTATGCTCGTATATATTTGTGAGCTTCACCCCTAACCTATATTAAGGAAAATCATCTCAACTTGTATCCCAAATCATGTCACCTCAAATATCTATAGTGCCATAGTAAGTTGGGTCACCAATGATCAAAAATGAATTTTATTATTTACATCCTCTATGGTAATATTCATCTCCCATGTTAGGAGTTGGAATGTACTCATCTCTATACACCACATCTCAACTAGTTTAATAAGAAGCACTCTATTAACATGTAATGTTGGAATAAATGATATGCGATATAAACCCACTATGTTGAATACAACTCATTCACATGTTTATAGATCTCAAATCCATCTAAAGGCTACAAAGTGCCACTCAAGAAATTGTAGCACATATAGTTCAGCCTCGCAAATAACCAAAAATAACAATACTTTGTAAAAATATATCAAAATTTGAATCCCTTTGAATTAAATTTTACAAATAGAAAAAAGTTAATTCATCATCTACCCTTGGTCCATGCCTTTTTATCCGATCATAATCTCTAACAAGCTTGACATGGTGGGAATATAACATAATGTTCACCATGGTTCCCAACTTGATTTGTTAGAGCTCAAATATTCTATTTGAAATGACGAAAATGAATTATTTTCATGCCTTCTCCTCTATATGTAACCCTCACCATGACGGTTTCGATTGCCAAAATGGTCATTAAATTGTTTTTATGACTCTTTCTTCTGTCATGATCAATTTTACACCTATTAAGTGTACATTGGGTTCTTCTATCATCCCACAATAATTCGAGGGGGAATCACACACACCAAACTAATTTGAATTATTTTCATAATAAAATTTTCTATTATTTCTCTACTTTATTTGTAATGGAACCAATTGTACAACACCATCTTAAAGAGAGGTAAATGTAAACACATAAAATATGCCTTACTAGTTTAAATATGAATTACGCAAATAACATTAACACCCATATTCACCTCCATCAATTAATTAATTTTTCATCTTTTAAATACTAATTAACATCATTTTGTTGATTAAAATCCTCTTCACTTACTTTTTTTTATATTGGGTAAAAGAGGGTTAAGGGGACCCTACCTACAAAAGATTCAACTCCTATATAGAGAAGATATTTAGGAACATAACAGTCAAAATAAAATATATAACACTTAATAAAACAATACTATAATATCCATCTAGTAAACTAACAACAAATATGAGCATGGAACAAACAATGAAAAACCACAAACAAGCAAAGTAACCATCACCTATCCTTTTTCTCATAGTTAGCTAACACAGTGGCCCATTCCTTTAACAAGGATTCAATGTTCTTGCCCAAATTAGTCATATCAGCCTCATACGGTCCCCTCATTATCTTCTTCAATGTCTCTTAGTCCTCACACTGTCTATAAACATTGACCTACGCCCTAGAATTTGGAGATGTTGAATCATAGTCTTGACATTCACGATACTCCATTTAGTGAAATGTTGAAAAATGGCCTTTAAATGTTCCATGTCACTATCCAGATGCTTGCATTTTTATTTTAGAATCTCAATACTATCACCACTTAGAACCTAAGACACATCTTCCACTTTCATCTTCATAGCATGTCAGTCATTCAGTCATTAAGGATGAATTGTATAGTAATTTTAGTGAGTGGGTGTTACTCTTCACAATCTCAAAGTATTCAAACATTTTAACCAAGGCCTCTCCCTACTCTGCAACATCTTTTCCTTGAGTTTCAACTTGGGTTTTTCCTTGGGATTTATTGAAGACCTGTATCCCCTTCTGACTAGTCTCACCCTTCTTAGCCTCTTTCACAGCCAGTTCCTTCATTTGTTTCTTCTTGAGGTCTTGAAGACCCTGAACAAATTCAACCTCTTCAACATTTTACTCTTCCCCTTCAATCAAAGAGGGGGGTTAATTTGATTCCTCATCCTCATCCTCCAAATTGGTGTCATCTTTAACAGTATAATCCTCTAGAGATTTCAACAACACACTCACCTCTTTAATATTTTATTCCATATCTATAGAGGATCTCTTTACAATTGCCATGATAAACCCTTGGTGTAAGGGCACGGTGATTTTTCCTTTTTAAACTAACCTGTGGTTGCAAAAAGAGAGTGAATCATATAATTAATGAAACTATAACTATGCATGTGCCTAAGAAAATTTAGCATAGGGAGATGGTATGTAAAGATGCACTTATGAAAGCCTTCTAAAGTGACAAACTGGATTAAGTTGAGGGAAACCTCATTAAAAGGGGTGGGAAGAGAGTTACTTAAGAAGCCAACAAAATGATTGGTGAGTTTTTCCTTACCTCACGGGAAGAACTTCAGATCTTCAGTAGAATCCTTCTTAGGCTTTTAAATTTCATGCCCCTCCTTTTCCATTCCCACAACATAAGCCACCGTGTTGATAGAAAGGTCAATTTTAACTCCACAAAACACCACACTTGCCCCTATCCACTTCTTAGTAGGCTCCTATGTAAACTGAAACATTTGTTGAGTGGAACATTGTGGCCTTCAAAGATTTTCAGAAACAGGTTAGCCCCACTGTTCGAACACCTCCATCACTTAGGGTTTGATGTATCGGTATCCCATGGCTCGGTGCATACGAATTCGCCCCCATTTTATTGTTTATAAAAACACTGCCCGGAAGACATCTCACTTTTGACTTTTGCACAAACCTAGTTCCAAAGTTATAATCCCTCTGTGCTGATTAGAAACACTTGGGATAATAAACCATTTGCATGAGTGAAGCCCCATCTTGTCATTATTAAAACATACCCTACACAAGTTACCAAGAATCCAAAAATCTTTCCCATAAATGCATAATTATTCAGAGTCACCTTCCTAGTCTTGTCACAAAAATCAAGTAATGATGTTTTTATCACCATATTATTTTTCCAATTGGGTTCTCACTAAAGGATCAATATCAACAAAATTGGAAATCAATTTCATGCCATCACTCAAAACCCCTTTATTGGAAAAATGATCAGCTATACTATTAGCTTCATGATAAATATGTTTAAAATTAATACCTTTAAAGTTAATTTGTCATTTCCTTAATGCTAGCAATAGATTCTGAATTGAGATAGAAGTGGTGACCTTATTTAAGATGTTATTTATAATAATAAGAGAGTCACCCTATACCTCCAACCTCTTAAAGTTTATTTAATCAACTATTTTGACTCCCAAAGAGAAAACGACAACCTTATCTATGTGGTTTGATTGGTTCCCCAAGTTGTAATAATAACCAAGAATGAATTTTCCATTATGATCTCTGAAGATCCCCCATAACCCGCTTTACTAGGATTTCCTTTTGAAGCCCCATCAAAGTTTAATTTGACCCAATAATTGTTGGGATTTTTCCATCCTTTCAATCTGGGGTTCAATTTAGGGGGCTCTTGTTGGGCCTTCATCAAACCCCAATTTTTGGAAATTTTTCTTTCAGTCTCTAGGACTGTCTTCCTATTGTTCGACTAATAAAATTTTTATCATTTATTGAATCACAAGTAATGAGATACAATTCTCTTTTCCATCTCCTTCTTACCCTTAAAGATACACCTATTCCTCTCCTTCCAAATTTCCAAACAAAGATGCTTGAGGGTTAGAATCCATAAGTGCTTTAGTCCTTGGCTTCTAAAAGGGATTCACTATTGATTCCATAGCATTTTTAAAGATGAATGAAAAATCCAATTTATCTTAAATAGATTTAGTAAAGTGTTTGACCTTTTCAAGAAAATAACATTCAAGGAACAAGTGAGTAGAGTCTTCAACTTCCTTTTCACACAACACACACCTATTAACCATATGGAAGTTCCTTTTATTGAGGTTAGCCACTATTAGTATTTTTTCATGTAGGACCAACCAAAAAAATATTAACTTTAGGAATTAATTCCTCGATCCAAACACTATCCCATTTGAAGATTCCAGATTCAATCTCTTTTTCAAAGTAAATATTATACGCACTCTTAACTGAAAAAATACCATTTACTTCCTTTGACCAATATATACTATCTGGTTCATTTCTCTTAGAAACTATAACCCCACACAACTAGTTATTAAGAGAATAAATGTCATTGCTGTTAAGACCCTCAAGTCGTAAGATTTTCCATAATATGTAAGGATCCTCCACATTAAAATAATTGTTCACCTTAGTTCCATATTTCTCAGTAGTAACCTTTTGGAGATTGGGATAGGAGTATTTGAGAGGAAAATCTCCCAACCATTTGTCTTCCCAAAATTTAACAATGCACCCATCACCAATTTTCCAATTGAATCCTTCCGAGACAATATGCTTGGCCTAATTAATGGATTTCCAAAACATTGATCCTTCAAAATCAGCAATCTTTGAAGCACCACTCTGTAGCACTAAGGTTTCTCCAATATTTATTCCTAACAATTAAGGTCCATACACTCACTTCCTTAACAAGTCTCCATGCCATTTTGGAAAGAAGTGCTTTATTAATATTTTCCCAATCTCTTATACCAAGACCTCCTAACTTCTTTGGTTTACAAATATTTTCCCAAGCTATAAGAGGTATTTTAGATTTTTCTTCTGATCCACTCCACAAGAACCTCTTTTGAATAATTTCCATCTTATTAAAAAAATTTCTAGGAATTTTGTAAATAGACATAGTATAAATAGGGGATTTTGAATAGAACATTTAAGGAGAGTGGCCTTACCTACTCGAGAAAGAAGGGATCCCTTCTAGCAATCCAATTTTTGATAAATCTGTTAATTAGGAAGTTCTAGTATGAGTTTTGGGTATTTCGGTCTTGATGAGCATCCCTAAATACCTTGTAGGAAAGGTTTTTATATCACAACCCAAGATACGTGATATCTTTATACATCTCTATAATATCCCCCTGTTGGGATATTACTTAAAATTTATTAAACTAATTGGAAAGAAGAAAACTTAGAAGAAAAAACCTTCTAGGTTCACCTCAACTAACCCAGTGTTGGCTTCAATACAACCCAAATGGGGTTGGAGTGAGACACAGTAAGGGTTTAGATGGGCTTAGCTAGTCGGAGAAAACACTTCTTTAACTAATATATTTACAGCAGTAGTAAATAAATAAAAATGCACCTTTGAAATCAATCGAATCTTCAAAAATTGATAACTCATGTAATACTTAGAAATTTTCAGTGAAACAAATTGCAGATGGAAGATAAAATTATACACTTTCCAGCCAACTTTAAATCATAATTTTCTGAGCACTTTAAGCACCTCAAAACAACACACAAATATTAAAATCAATTCACCCAAGGTTAGAATGACATATAAAATAGAATCCAGATTTTATACTTGACTTTCCACACCTAAATAAGCTAATTTCAGATCTGCAATAATTGATTTATGAAATCAGCTCATAAACTATTAGTAAGCCCTTCCAATGAATGCCAAAATTCCTCTACACAATTTGATTTACCATAAATAATTACCAGCAGCATATGTAGGTTAAAAATGGTCAAATCATGGTCATATCAACTAGAAAAATATGCTGGAAAATATCAGATTTAAACTTGCTTCAAATACCACCAATTTGCACCACATATACCTCCCAAACAAGTCGACTTGATGCACAATAATCAGCAGTTAAAATCAGATTGCAATCTTCACACAAAGCTCACAAATACCCTCACACAATAAGCTCATACACTCTCTAAAAAATGGCGACTCACATAGGCAAGTAATTTTAAGCAAAACTCATCAATTCATAGCTCAAGAAGGAACACACACTTCACAATGGGTGGTGTTAATGAACACCTTTTGTTTTTGATCACTAGTGGGAATTCATCTCTCTTCAAGCATGAAGATAAGTTATAATAATAGTCAACATGTGAAATGGGGTGCCCATCATCTTCTTTTATAGATTTTCCTTGCTTAATCTCCATTTTGCTTCCATAGTCTAGAGATGAGAGCCTTTAATTTGAAATAACCTGAAAGTCAAACTCCAATGCAAATGTTAATTCCCAAGGTAAGATTTGAAAATAAAATACAATGGAGAATTTAATATTATATTTGATGCCCAAAAGGAATCGACCTATGCCAAAATTATAGATAAATGTGCTCATAGAATTAATAAACCATTCTCTAAAAAATGTGACTTGCCTTTATTAATTAATTTACTTCCAAATGATCATTAATTGGCCCAAATTTAAATCGATTTCTCCCTTCTATTTCACTTGCAAAAATAAAATATATTTTAATTTTTAAATCCACATGTGCAAATCGATTTTCCCCTAATTTATTTTCCTTTAATCCAAGGGGAATGGATTAAAGGGTATCATCCTTAATTAATTAATTTTTATTTGAAAAAGGGGACATTACAGTCCTCCCTTCCCAAAATTGCTTGCCCTCAAGCAATTGTAAATTTGGATGCTCTAAAATTGAAGCATTTTCCCATGTAGCATCCTCTCTGGGTAAATATTTCCACTTTACCAAATATTCGTTGATAACATGTCTCGTTAAATTACTTTCCCTTGTGTCAATGATGGATTCCAGAATTAAAATCAATTTTATTTCTTTATATAAAGGGGGAAACTCTAAAGAAGGATTTTTTTCCCAAGTTCCTTTTTAATATAAGAGACATGAAAAACATTATGAATCTTACCATTTCCGGGAAGGTCCAATTCATAAGCCATCTTACCAATTCTCTTAGTAACCTTGTAGGGCCCATAAAATCATGGCTTCAAATTTTCCTTGCCACTTTTCTTGAGTGTAGATTTCCTATAGGGCTATAATATAATAAACACTCAATCATCTACCTTAAAATATCTTTCACTCCTTTGCTTATCCGCATACAACTTTTTCCTATTTTGAGCTTGGTGCAAATTTTCTTTGAGAGCTTTCATGATATCCACACTTTGTTGTACCAACTCTTATGCACTAGGCACTCTACTATTTGTCATCATTATATCCATGAAAGAGTTAGTATCATAGCCATACAGAGCTTTAAAAGGAGACAGTCCAATGGAAATATGATGTGTAGTATTATAACAAAAATCAGCTAGATGTAACCACTTAACCCAAGTAAAATGTTGCCTTGAAACATAAAATATCAAGTATCCCTCAGCCCATTTATTCACTATTTCAGTTTTTCCATCCCTTTGTGGGTGATAACTTGTACTTGGAGTGAGTTTTGTCCCAACTAGCTGGAATAATTCTTGCCAAAAAGGCTCATAAATCTATTGTCCCTATCACTCACAATATTCTTAGGCACTCCATGTAATTTAAAAACTTCTTTAAAATAAAAATCAGCAATCATAGAACCATCATTTTTTTTAGGAAGTGGATGAAAATGAAAATACTTAGTGACTCTATCCACTACTACATACATGCAAGTCTTACCATTAACATTTGGCAATCCAAAGAATAAAATCCATGGACACACTTTCCCAATTTTGAGAGGGAATAGGTAGGGGCTGCAAAAGACCAGAGTAGAAAAATATGTTCATTCTTATTTCTTTGGCATATAACACATTCTATAACATACTTAAAAACATATCCTTTCATACCTTTCCAAGTAAACCTTTACCTTGCGAATTTGTAGGTCTTGAAGTATCCTCTTTGTCCATTTGTAGGAGCATCATGTCTGAGATTTCAAAATCTGATTTTTACTTCTGATTTTGGGGTCAAATACACCCTCCTGTGTAGAGTATGAGGCCATCTACACCCTTGTACCTTTCATAAAAATCAACCCTTCAATCAGATAATTAGAAAACTTTTTTTTGCATATTCAAGAGTGATTAAATCCTTCCAATCAGCTGATATAAAAGATACGAAACAAATTTCTACTTCCCTTGGAGGATGATTACAAAGAGTAGAGTTTCTTGTCATACCTTGGAAAATGATGTTCTTGTCCCCACTATGAATTTAAGCAACAAGTCCTTATAATTGAGGGTGAAATCCCCCAAAGAATGCAACCATTGCACTCCTAACACAAGATCCATATCTTCCATGTTAATCATATAGAAATCATCAATAAGCTCATAGTCTCCTATGGAAATGGAAAGCTTGGAAATCCTTCTAGTGCATGATAAAATAAACCCATCAGCTATGGTAACACTAAATCCTTGAAAGACCTCATCACATAAGCCAAGCCTTGTCACCAACCTTTCACTAATAAAATTGTGGGTGGCTCCACTATCAATTAGAATAATTACCTTTTGCTTGCATAACATACCTTCCACCTAGAAAGGAAGATACCTAGGAGTTCCAGAAAGGGCTGTCAATGTACCTCCAAATTCTTCTTCTTCCTCCTCTTGCACATGCTCATCACCAATCTCATTTACCATATCATTATCATCATCAAAATATGAAACTAAATCAAAATCTGAATCTACTACCTCAATGAAATAGATTTTCTCTTTACCTTTACAGTTATGACCTCTTACCCATGGGGCCTTGCAATCAAAACACAAACCTCTTCTTCTTAGCTCATCCCTTTCATCCTTTTGTGAATTATTTTGGGGCTGATTTCTATGTGGTGGCACATATGGTTGATTGGGCCTCTTTGGGGCCTCTTTTGATGACCCAGGGGCTCCCCCTTGCCATTTTGTGGGCTGTTGTAAATCACACCTTGGCTGACCTCTAAATCCACTTTAAGACAGTGGTTGTGAAACATTAGAACACTACCCTTTAGGCCCATAATCCCCTCTATAAGGTGCACACTCTAAATCTAGAGATTTAGTAATACAATCTTGTAAATACATAGCGTTAAAATCTCTCACCAAACCTTTTCGAGGTTCTATAAAACCTTCAACAAAGAGGACTATCAACATTTTCTCACTAACATCTGACACCATCACTGTAATCCTTTGAAAATACACCACACACTCATCAACACTACTCAATTTTTTCAGTTGAGCCAACTCTCAAAAATCAATATCCAAATCCTTCTTATCAAACCTCTCTACGATCCTTCGGATAAATTCTTCCATTGTGGATCAAGTCATGTCCTTGGGTGTGCATACCATGGAACCATTACTCATGTGTCATACCTTCAAGGTGAAGAGTAACAAATTTGAGGGCCTGTTCTTTTTGCATGGGTTTGAGTGAGAAATAGGTCTCCATCTTTTGCAACTAAGGTCTTCACTGTTATCTTGTTAGTTACATCAAAGCTTGGGAGAAAGACCTTACCCAATATTTATTGAACATCCATATGGGGTTTCTTATGGGATTTCTTGGTCTTGTTTCCCATATTCAAAGCACAAAAATCATCAAAAGTAAGTATGGACTATGTTTCCAGATGTAAGGTATTGTACTCCTTGTTACATGCCTCAATGACCTCCACCATCGATGGTGTTTCAAATTCTCTATGATTCTCTATAGGAAGGAAGGTTCTCTTGAAGAACTTAAGAGGGGGTTTTGTTGAATTCTTTTCTCCACTACGGTAACTCCCTTATCCATTAGAGTTTGCATTTTTCCATTTCCCAAGGCTTTCGTGATGAGCTTGGTCATTTGTTCACTCATGTGTTTTGAAGCTCCAACCCACAACCTTGCATCCATAAATTACCCACATGAAAAGAGAAAGGAAATCTCTGATACCACTTTAATATCCCCTTTTGGGATATTGATTTAAATTTATTAAACTACTTGTAAAGAAACACACTTAGAAGAGAAACCCTTCTAAGTTCACCTCAACTAACCCAGTGTTGGCTTCAATATAACCCAAATGGGGTTGGAGTGAGCCAAAGTAATGGTTTAGATGGGCTTAGATAGTCGGAGAAAACACTTCTTTAACCAATATATTTGTAGCAGTAGTAAATAAATAAAAATGCACTAAAATCAGCTAAAACTTACAAAATTGATAACTCATGCAATACTTGGAAATTTTTAGTGAAACAAATTACATATGGAAGATAAAATTATACACTTTCCATCCAAATTTAAATCAATTTTTTTTTAGCACTTTAAGCCCCCGAAAACAACCCAAAAATATTGAAATCAAGTCGCCCAAGGTCGAATGACATATAAAATAAATTCCATATTTTATACTTGACTTTCCACACTCAAATAAGTTGATTTAAAATATGCAATAAATGATTTATGATAACAACTCATAAAATATTAGAAAACCCTTCCAATGATTGCCAAAATTCCTCTACACAAGTCGATTTACCATAAATAATTACCAGTAACATATGTAGGTTAAAAATAGTCAAATCATGGCCATATCAACTACAAAAATATGCTGGAAAATATCAGATTTAAACTTTCTTCAAATACCACCAATTTGCACCACATATACCTTCCAAAAAAATTGACTTGATGCACAACAATCAACAATTAAAGTCAGATTGCAATCTTCACACAAAGCTCACAAATACCTTCACATAATAAGCTCATACACTCTATAAAAATGGTGACTCACATAGGCAAATAATTTTAAACAAAACTCATCAATTCATAGCTCAAGAAGGAACACACACTTCACAATGGGTGTTGTTGATGAACACCTTTTTTTTTTGATCACTAGTGGGCATTCATCCCTCTTCAAGCATAAAGATAAGTTATAATAACCTGTAAAATGTGAAAAAGGGTGCCCATTATCTTCTTTTATAGCTTTTCCTTGCTCAATCTCCAAAGTTCCTTCTCCATTTTGGCGCCATAGTCTAGAGATGAGAGCCTTTAATTTGAAATAGCTTGAAAGTCAAACTCCAATGTAAAAGTTAATTCCCCAAGGCAAGATTTGAAAATAAAATACAATGGAGAATTTAATATTATATTTGATGCCCAAAAGGAATCAACCCATGCCAAAATTATAGATAAATGTGCTCATAGAATTAATAAACCATTATCTAAAAATGTGACTTGCCTTTATTAATTAATTTACCTCCAAATGATCATTAATTGGCCCAAGGTAAATCGATTTCTCCCTTCTATTTGACTTGCACAAATAAAATATATTTTAATTTTTAAATCCACATGTGCAAATCGATTTTCCCCTAATTTATTTTCCTTTAATCCAAGGGAATGTATTAAAGGGTATCATCCTTAATTAATCAATTTTTATACGAAAAAGGGGACATTACAATCTCTCCTCGGGGTGTTAACAAAACCACATAACTTTTATCAAGTTTATGAGATGATAATATAATTCTTCATAATCTAACAAAAAGCTTTTAAATTATCTAGCTTCCGAATCGTAGCTTCTCCAACCAATATGGTATCGTCCACAAATTGTTGATAAACTACATTTTTCTGTTATCAATAGGAGATATTCCTATAATTATTCCTTCAATATTTTCTTGATTCAAATCTTTGCTTAATTTTTCCGCCATTAAGATAAATAGAAAAGGAGATATTGGATCTCCTTGTCTTAATCCTCTCATATTGTTAAAGAAACCACAAGGAGTACCATTAACCAACACAGAGAATTTAGCTATGGAGATGCAAGTTTGGATTATGCTCCTAAAGTCTTCACTGAAACCAAACCTCTCAGAATTTTTGAAGAAAATTCCATGAAACTCTGTCATAAGATTTTTCCATATCAAGCTTTATAACCATGGTTTCTTTCTTATTATGCTTAACAAAATGTAATGTCTCCTAGATTGTGACTATTCTATCCTGAATCTACCTTCCCAACACAAAACCCCATGCTGATCAGAGATAAGGGAGGGAAGGAGAAGTTGAATTCTTAAAGCCAAAATCTTAGAGCACATCTTGTAGATACAATTGCAGAGACTGATAGGTCTGAAGTTTTTAAAATATGTAGCATTATGATTCTTGGGGATGAGAGCTAAAAAGGTGCAATTCATATATTTTAGCATTTTCTTATTTCTAAAAATTCTTGGATGGCCACACAAACATCATTCTTGACAATTTCCTAGAAAAATTGAAAGAATAAGGTTGGGAAGCCGTCAAGACCATGTGCTTTATCGGGCTCATAGTCTTCAACATGAATTCAATTTCCTCAATAGAAGTAACCTTAAAAAGCATGATATTATCAATATCCGAGACAAGCTGTGGAATATAGTCCAGAAAAAAGGCCTTCCTTGGGGCTGTTAGAAGTAGAAGATGAAGATAGAAGTCTGATGTAGAAATAGACCACAACCTTTTGGATTTCAGAGTAATGATGGAAATCCTATTAGAACCTCTTATTTTTAGAGTAGCAAATTGGATAAATTTGGTGTTCTTATCCCCTTCTTTAAGCCACTCCACCCTAGATGTTGGTATTTAGAAAGTTTCTTCTTTTAGAAGAATATTATGGTAATCAACAAGTAACTCTTTCTCTTTTGTTGGCCCTCCTTGAGACCTGTCACAACTTAATACTTATAATTAGGCTTGGTGCTGTTATTTCACTCTCTAGGAGCTCTTCTTTTCAAAGATGTTACCAAATCTAGTTTTATTCCACCCCTTCAATTTATTCTTCACATTGGCAAGATTTTTTGAAACTCTAAACATAGTTGTGCCTTGAATCTTGAGATCCCACCACTCTTTGAAAATATTTTTATGTCCTCATGTTGTAACCAAATATTTTTAAAACTTAAAGGATTTCTTCTTATCTCCTTGTATTTCACTTGGAAGAGTAAGGGATTGTGATCAGAGCCTATTCTAGGAAGGGAAAAGAGACATGCCTCCTTACTCAACCAACCCCAAGAGGTGAGAGCTCTATCTAGTTTAACTTGTATTAATTGATCCCCTTTTCTCTGTTAGACCAAGTATATTTCCCCCTTTCAAATTCGTATCCATGAGTCTATTTTTCATTATGAAGTCCTGTAGGTCTTCCATGCTTTCAGTAAGGTCAATATTCCCCCTTCTTTTCGCCCAACGTTAAAGGAGTATTAAAGTCATGCATAAAAATCCATTCAATATCAAATATTATTTCATGGAACTTGGACAACCAATTCCAAAATCTTTTCCTTTTTCCTTTATGGTTAGTGAATAATTATTAAACATAACCCACATTTGCTTAGTTTTCTTATCTTTGAAAAACATGGCCAACTGATTGTCTTTTATGAGAAATTTCCAACCTTGAAGTCTTTTAGGATCCCATAAAAATGGATATACCAACCGCAACCCCTTTAGAGATGACCACCAGCCTATGCCTTACTACAACATGTGTTTTTAGCTATCATAAATTGCTCATCCTCCATCTTTGTTTCTTGAATAACAATGATATCAGCTTTGTGTTTAAATTAGAGTTCCTTAATAATCCTACACTTCCCAGGGTTTTTCAACCCCTTGCATTCCAAGAGATGAAATTCATTTGGAAACTTGGTTATTTTCTCTTCTAAATATCCTTGTATAAAGTTTAGATTGGGTTTCATCATCTATATCTCTCTGACTAATCTTCTTCCTAATTGTTTGTTTGGTCTACCTGAACCTCGTTGTCTT
Organism: Taxus wallichiana var. yunnanensis; assembly: GCA_018340775.1. Taxonomy (NCBI): domain Eukaryota; kingdom Viridiplantae; phylum Streptophyta; class Pinopsida; order Cupressales; family Taxaceae; genus Taxus; species Taxus wallichiana. The sequence continues at coordinate 471,053,147 of CM031237.1, forward strand.
TTCCTGGGGTAGCTTTCCCCTAAATTTCCCCTATCTTTACTAGAGTTTTTAGAATTTATGTAGAATCTTTATCCTCTCCTCCAATTATTTACACTCTTTTGGAACTACCTTGTTTGTTTTGTTTAGTTTTTCTTAGAGATTTCACTTCATTTATGATACTTATAATTTTACTTGCTTCTATTTTTTCTACAGATCCCACTTTAGGAAGAAACAATAACTCCTCATAACCCATTAGATTATCAAATGGATTGGAGAAAGGTCCTAACACTTCTTCAAGGTTTTCCTCATCCGACCTCTTTTCAAAATATGGATTTTGTTTTCCTTTTCCAAACCCTCCCCAATAGAGGTTCAAGCTTCTTTGATGCTAACATCCTTTCTACATGAATATGTGTTTTCGATGCCTAGAAATGTGGATAAGAATAGGATTTTATATAATACTTCCTATTCCTAACTTCAATGAAGCCTTTATCATCCACCAATGGGGAGCTATTAGGATGGGGTATTTTCACCTTATCAACCTTAGGGGTTCATCTCCGTTATTTTCATTGATCACAATGCCCTTTATTTGGGAACAAAGTTTTGGCCATTTTGGTCTACAGAGGAGTCCCAAATCCTTTTCCTTTATCCTAATTTTACCCAAGTTTGGGGACTTCTTTGTAAACCTTTGATATTACCATTTTACATTGTTGTTTCACATGTCCCAAAACTCGACATAAGATTTAATATCTATAGATTTTGGTAGGGACATTCTCATAAGTGAGTAAATACAAAACCTAGCACAAATTGCCCTTATTTTTGTGAGGGTGGCATTTTCCACTACCAAAAAGTACCAAGGGTGCTAAAAATCCCTTTGAAAATGTCTACATCCCATAATTCCAAATGTAAACCCGGAAAGCACACCCACATAGGGAACTGGTTGATGTTTTCCTTATCAGGATTAAACATTGGAGTCCATTTATGAAGAAAAAGACCAAGTTTACCCAAGAACTAAGGGCCATCATTCAATACCCTTTGAGGATCTTTAGGGTTATTGAAGTTGAATAAAAATAAGCCATTAGGAAGGGATAAAACTTCCAAGTGACCCTTTAGCATCCTTTTCTAGATGGACCAAGACATGATCAATTCAATATTTGGCCCGCTCTCCTACCAGCTTTCCAATCAAGGCATGTTCCATCCTACCCAAAGTTTTATCAATGATACAATGATCAGAATATTAAGATACATACATGTGTTTCCCTTATTGAGTTGTGGGATGATCCTAGGCTTTTCTCCTTTCCGATATAAAAATCCATGCAAACGATTATGGGTGCCCATCCGTTCTAGTAATCATGTGCAAGGGGAATGACAATGGCCTAGTCTCACATGTCACCGCGAAGTTTCTCCTCTATCTCCGCTACTCCCGTAGGTGGAATCTTCGCTCCTAAAATCCTCTTCACTTATTAATTAATAACACATTATTAATTAACTAAATTTCCCATTCATTCTATTAATTAATGACTATTTATTAATTAATACCTTTTGAAATCATCTCTAAATCTCATCAAAATCCTCTAGATTGATCACAAATAGCTTCTACAATCTAATATGTTAAGATATTTCTATGTCAAATTACTCGAATATAGTCCACTTTGGGGGATACCTTCAGAATTCATAATAAATGATTAAATATATTGAATGATATGATATGTTACACCTTTGGGAGAATCACATCCACCAATATTTATATACATAAATATGAAGGGTCACACCATTTCACCTAATTAGGTTACACCATATCATCCTAAGGTTGGACTAACTTATTTATTTATAAATAATAAATGAAAGTTTAATGTTATGCACTCCACTATATACCCTTAATAATCATATGAATATATAATGTTAAGGACATAACATGCCCTTCCCCTTCAGAAAAGTGTTTCCCTCAACACTTATCAACTCGGGATGTTATAGCATGAAATATTCATCTTCCCATGTCACGTATTCAACTCGTATATTATTCCATTTGATGAGAAATGTTTTAATTGCTCAATTTCTTAGTTGCTTCACTTTTTTCTTGATGACTCCCTTAAGTTCCATAATGAAATTATCTTCTTCATCCAACTCTAGTAGTTCAAATTTGACTAGAATCTTGGCACTAATTACTTTATTCAAGTGGGAGACATGAAATATGGGATGCATTTTGGAAGAGGGTGGAAGTTTTAACTTATAAGGCACACTTCCTATCTAATTGAGAACCTTATATAGTCCATAAAATTTTGGTGCTAGTTTGATGCTATTATGTTGTTGAAGTGTCATTTATTTATAAGGTTGCAATCAAAGGATTACCCAATCTCCTTCCTCAAAATTCCTCTCTTTGGTACTATTAGACTTGTTGTTTTATCCTATTTTGAGCCATAATTTTTTTGTCTTAAGGACCTGAAGTATTTCTTGTTGGTGTTGAAAATGATCCTCGACTACATGAGCTTTAGGTGGACCATGCAAAGAACATGTTGTAGAAGGTGAGGGTTAACTATAAATATCCTCAAATGGTTTCATTTGTTTGTAGGTACTAAATCATGAAATCAATATGTACATATAACCTCTAAATACTTCATTTATATGCATGATTCCTAAGTAAGAGAACTAGTCATTAACAACACTTGTTTTTCTTTGACATTACTTTTATCTTTCTTATCTTCATTTATTATTGTTTCTAGACTTACACATTACAATTTTTCTTACCAACGAACATATTTGTCATATATTATTTTAGTATTTGAAACTTTGAGCACCTATAAAGAACCACCCATTAAGGACAAGAGGTTCGAGCACTCCTGTCCCCCACCGGGCGCTTTTTCCACTTTCTCTCTTTTTCCGATTTTTCAGATGTTATTTATTTCTTATCTTTTATACTACCCTAGGTTGACATTTAACTTGTTAATAATGAAACTTAAATGAAGGAATCATGTATATACATGGCTTATTTAAATCAATTAGGGGGAAAATCAATTAAGAGGCATATACATATACAATGAGATAATATTTTTTATCTACTACATCAAGGACTACATTTTGGTATTGCATACCGCACTACATAAAAGGGTCTATTTTGAATTCCATATCACACATTTTTCATCAGGAAAAAATAGTTGTAGGTCACTATTATATGTGCCATAGATAGTAGGGAAACCTAGCTCAAGGGAAACTATTCCAATCAGACACACACACACACAAGAACTACATGGAGTTTGAAATGTAGTGAATAATTGTGACAATCACATTAGGGTGACCGAAGAGGTAAGTCTGACTCAAAAATATGCATTATATATTCATTTTATGTGTGCTTGAGTATTGTGTAGGTAGCTAGGGTTTCTTTTACATATACAAGTGTGACTAAGAATAATTATAACAAAGATGATGTGACCTAAAATGATCAAGAAGTAATACGAAGTGATATAAAAACCCATAACAGATGATAGAGCCTGCATAACTGTGTCCTCTCCTAGGCACTTCTATCCCTAAGATCATCAAATTCGAGTTTCGATATAGAGATTTCACAAGACAAAATCTATCACTCTAGAATTACTCCATACCTACATTTACAAGATGAGTCATCTTTATTTCCTATATTTCACTATTTGTTGTACTTCTTTAGCTATATCTTGTTTGAATACTATTATATCTATCTGATAAACAATATCCTTACATAGATTTAAATTTTATTAAATCATTTTGTGAACCCGTTACTTACATGCCCATTATCAGATATTTCATGGCTTCCCATAACTTTGATTCCAATGTTTCCCATTCTATATCCAGGTTCAAATTCATAATCTCCTTATTAAGAGTGCCCTAGTTGATCCTAGATATGGTATTAATAAATGCACTTTTTCCTTTTTCCATCAAATATGAATTTATGCTACTCATATCAATCCATCTACTTTTTATATCGTGGCTTTGATGATACACCTAAACAATTATTGGGCACAATCTATCTTCCCCTTACTATGGGATCTTGCACTCTTGATGTTTGATGTCACATTACACCTCATAGAATCCCTTATTCTATCCTTCTAGGCTTTCCTTGGTTACATAATATACATACAATTATTTCTACCTATGCCCTTACTATACCTTCTCCCATGGATATTGCTATAGTAGATTCAAAATATCATTTTGATACTCCTTATGATATTCCTCTCATACATGATGTTGATGACATTACCTATACTACACATCCTTCTCCTATTGGGATGCACCCTAGTGCTAGTGGTTTACAAGATCAAGTTTATATTGACATCCATGATCCTCCTCCCATTATGTCTCACTGTCGATGCACTTCTATTGATCACATACTTATTGATTCCAATGTTACATCTCTTTCCACACCTTCCTCATCACAAGTTAGAGCACCATATGCTGATATGAAAATGATTCCTAATGCTTTCACTTTCCAAGATTCTATGCATGAGTCATTTACTATCGTTGCACCTTATATTGTTACATCCATGAGGAAATCAATTCCCATATTTCTACATTTATGTATGTGTTCATAGGGGATAATTTATACTATTTTATTACTTGATCTTCCTAAATTATACATATTGCTTCGATGAGTCTTGTGTCTATCCCTCTATTGATTGGAATTGATATCTTGTGAGCCTCCTAAAATTACATATATTAAAAAACTTTTAACTCAGATATTGATCCTTATGTTTGTACTTCTTCCACAATTTCCAACACGTGCAATGTTACAGACTATTCTATTTTCTCCTAATGGGTATGTTCGTGAGATAATTTTGCAAGGACAAATTGATGAAATATTTTCTTACAATGCATAATATTTGTTTTCACCATTAGTTATTGTGCTAAGCCCCTCCTTCTTGGGTATGGGGAGGCTCTCATTATTGAATATAAACTAAATAATAATTTGGGGTGGATGTTAGGTCGGGATCACACAAGAATACTCTACTAAACTTGTGGCAAAGTTATTGTATAGTATGCAAGGTAGGAATTTTCTTGGGAAAGAGGTAAAGGAGAGTACGAGAAATAGGGAGAGATGGTTAATGTTGTGATTAGACTTATAAAATTCACATATATTATCCAGAGTAGGTCCTCATTCAACTAGAAGAATTCAACCATGTAATAAACAATAAGACTAATAAATCAAAGAAACAAAGTTGTGTAGATCCTTTAATCAAGGACACAAATTTCCTTTTTGGTTATACAAGATCACAATGCTTACAAAGTTGGAGAGTAGAGAGGATAGAGGATGATGTAGGAACATCAACTCTAGAGTGTACATAGGATGAAAACATCCAATTTTTGGTTTGTCGGTATGGTCATGAGTCCTAGAGGTCAATTTAAGTCATTTTTAGGTGTTAGTTGGTGTCTAGGTTCTTCAAAATTCAAATGGAGCATTTCCCTCCAAAATGTAAAATTTGAATGTGGAGGCCATTTTTGGCTTGTCATTGTTGTTTTCATGAATTCTTGGAGCTTGTAAACTTGTAAAAGGATGAAAAGAGGTCAAAATGTGTGTCTTAGGTATTCTTAGGGGTTTAGAAGTCATAATATGAGTTAATAATTAAGGAATTAAGTTTTTAAGCTAAGAAACCTAGTGTTAAGTCTATAAATCACTCATATGACCAAGAAATATAAGAGCTTATTCAGTTAGAATTGGATGATATGACTATATATTGCAAAATGTAACTAAATATCCTCATTCCATCCGAATGAGAATCGGTGTGAAGTTTCAAGAAGGTGTTGGTATATTGTTTCTTATGTATTGTTACTCTTTATGACTGTATCTGAGCATATTTTGCATGGTGATTAAACATTAGAAATCTATGCATGTAATGACAAGAGAGAGATTGTGACTCAAATTATTTTTGAAAGAATTTATTGCGTGCTTGTAATATTTCATTGTTTGTATGCAAAATTTTTGATTGAGGAACTATGTACTTTGTGACTGTGAGGAACTTCTCTTAATCAAGAAAGAAGGGAGAAAGGATAACAACTTTGAGAAGTTTAGAAGAGTGAGGAGCTTGTTATTGAGAGTAGTTTTGGATTTTTTTAGAATATTACATTGGTGGGGTGAGTGGCTTGGGTTTGTGTAAAAATTTACACATGTTAAATCTATTTGAAAATAGTAATGCATATTAAAAGATGACTTTTTTGGAAAAGAATGTATTAATGAGTGGTGCATGTAAATGAGAAGAGGTATTATTAGAGGTAAATATTCTAATCTTCCTTGTTATCTGTGAAAGGATATTTTCATCAAGATTTATTAATGCATACTAATGAAAAGGGAAAACACCACGTGGAAAGGGCGGAACATATAATATTTGAGTAACTTTTGATAACCGGTGGAGTATTGATCATCATTTGTTGTGTCCACATGTGGAAGAGTTTAGACTAGGTGTTAGAATGAAGCTATAGGCTATGGAATAAAATTTCTAACTTGTTATTGTAATATGTCATTGTTGGGAATTTGTGATTGCAGCAGAATAGTGCTATGATTTAATACCAAAAAAATGATGCACACAGGATCTAAACAATTCCCCAAAATCAACAAAGTGGAAGTATAGACTAGAATAATCCAAATCAAAACAAGGTACATACACATAACACAACATGTACCGTGGTTCACCCAATGTGGGCTACGTCCACCAAAGATAGAGATATCACATATATAATTCAACAAGAGTACAAACCAACCCTTTAATACAAGAGTAAAATGCATATCTCTAAGAGTATATCCTCTCCTCCAGATCTCTAAATGGATCACCATGAGTGCACTACAACTATGCCTCCAAACACCACCAAAAGATCTCACATAACCAAGAACTACTACATCTCTAAACTGCTACCAAGTTCTCTATGAATTTGCAAACAAGACCTCTTACATGGGTCTACCATATGTGCAGCTATGAATGTGCACCAAGAAGTAAGTCTGTCTCTCCATCACTGCATAACCTGTGCAAACATGAAGACAACCTCCTCTACAATATCTAGATCTACATGGATCAACAATACAATATGATCTCATGGATCTACAATACAAGACTAGATCTACATAGATCTATAATACAAGATCTCACCAACATGTGGATCTATAAGAAGAAACTCTATGTGCTTTGCATACTATGCAAGCCATTACAATGAGACAATAACTATACAAATAAAATACAATAGAAGACGTTACCCTCTTCTCACCATTCAGATGTACCTGTTATTTCCTTTTGTCCAACTCCTCTCCATGGAGACTCTATCTTCATGTAACCTGTTCTTTCTTTCTCTTCTTCTTCTTTGTCTTCATCCTCTCAATATAGGAGAATCAAGGATCTAATTCAATCCTTCTCTTCCCCTTTTTCTTCTAAACCCTAGATTTCATGCTTATATAGGCATATATAAACTTGGGGCACTTAGCCATGCAATTAAATCTAATAAATCTTCTTTAAAGATAAAGATAGATTTAATTCTCGAGAGTTAATTAAAACATCATCGCACAGGTAACCGATGTTGGTTAGCCTTAACCATGGCTGGTTCCTACTTGCTCGACCGATGTTGGTCCTATCTCGATCGATGACGGTTCCGGGTGACCAATACGGTTACCCCTTGATCGATGATGGTTGTTTGTATTTTCCAGCAAGTTTCCATTACATGCTCTAGTGAATCTATTTAGCTCCACAACCTAACAATCTTCCACTTGGAGATAAATTTATGAATCTCGTACTTGTACCAAATCACCACGAAGCTACAAATGATCCGTGATAACACCAAGCCTCTCATGCAGCCAAGCTATCTTGACTAACACACCTGCAAGAGCTCCCCCTCAAATTGAAGTATTGAGCTTCAACTACAACCATAGCCATACCTGTAAAACCAACCATGTTCTCCATCCATCTATCCATGTCTTCATGCAACCACCAATGCAAACTGTCCAAAGACAAGTCAAATTGGAATATGTGAAAGAAAAACAAGATCCCAGGTAAAAATAGCCCGAATGAGTTCTACATGCAACAGTGGGTGATCAATCCACAAACACTTGCATAACTCAAAGAAATCCAAACACTACAATATGCAAATCTAACCCTGCATAAACAACTAGCATGTCCAAGACATTCATCTGTAGATAACATACCTATCAAGGAGTAACATAGTAATAAAGAGGAAATACAAACATCCCCTACTCATGCTCAAGGCAACTAAACCGTGCTCATAGGCATCCATGTGCAAATCAAACATATGTATAGCTATGAATATGCACCAAGAAGTAAGTCTGTCTCTCCATCACTGCATAACCTATGCAAACATGAAGACAACCTCCTCTACAATATCTAGATCTACATGGATCAACAATACAATATGATCTCATGGATCTACAATACAAGACTAGATCTACATAGATCTATAATACAATATCTCACCAACATGTGGATCTACAAGAAGAAACTCTATTTTCTTTGCATACTATGCAAGCCATTACAATGAGATAATAACTATACAAATAAAATACAAAGAGAAGATGTTACCCTCTTCTCACCATTCGGATGTACCCATTATTTCATTTTATCCATATCCTCTCCATGGAGACTCGTCTTCATGTAACGTATTCTTTCTTTCTCTTCTTATTCTTCATCCTCATGCTCTCAATCTAGGAGAATCAAGGATCTAATTCAATTCTTCTCTTCCCCTTTTTCTTCTAAACCCTAGCTTTCATGCTTATATAGGCGTATATAAACTTAGGGAACTTAGCCATACAATTACATCCAATAAATCTACGTTAATTCTAAAGATAGATTTAATTCCTGAGAGTTAATTAAAACATCATTACATAGGTAACCAACGCGATTAGCCTTAACCATGTCCGGTTCCTACTTGCTATGACCGATGTCAGTCTTGTCGATCGATGAAAGTTATGGGTGACTGATACCATTTCCTCCTTGACCGATGACTCCATCTGTATTTTCTAACAAGTTTTCATTGCATGCTTGAGTTGAATCTATTTAGCTCCATAGCCTAACAATCACTCTCGTGTTTGGTGAAAACCCTACTTAAGGTTTAAGAGAGATTTAAATATTGAAGGATCAAATGATTGTTTATAGGTCTGAAACTTCATATTTATGTTCTTAAAGGTTACCTTTAGTAACTCCTTGAAGGATTTGATTCAAAACTATCTCCAAGCCCTAGATTTCACCGACAGAGTGACCGAGAAAACTATGTGTTGTAGTATTACAAAGGAATAGTTGGAGAAATTAATGACGGTGGGAGTATTTGTGGAGAATGATCCTTGAGATCGGAAATAAAAATTGAGAGGATGTTTTGGGGACTAATAAATGAGTTCTAACTTGTGATTAAGTCGTAGAATCTAGTACTTGATGATAGTATATCTATAGTCATGTAGGTGAGGATTGGAATCTTGAAGTTTAGATGGTATGAGTGAAAGAAGACCTTAAAGGTGAAAGTAAGGGTTGTAACTTGTAAAAAAGGCTTTGAGCACTCCTAAAAACATTAATTGGTGTATTTGAGGGATAAGAGGGTTCCACTCACCTGATTTCCTTAATAGTTTGTGTTAAGGGAATGATATAGTACAAAACCAATTCCAAAAGGCTAACAATAGTGGTATCAAGGTTGAATTTGATCTTAGAACTCGGGAAGACCTTTTCCAAAGTAAGAAATAAAGGAAATTCATAATTTTAAAGCTTAATAAGGATCCAAGATTTCAAGTTGATACCTAGGATAGTGAAAGCCTGATTTAGGTCTAGTTAAAGACTGAGAGAACAAAATTAGAGGTTTTGTTTTTCCAAAAAGAAGGTCCATTGAAAACTCATACATTAAAACTTGGCCTGAATGGGTATCTCCAAGGCTTTTATTTTATCATTTGAGACCTTGGAACTAAAGATATGCCTAAAAAAATTTCATGAGGGGAACAATTTCACAAAAAAGGTAAGAAAACTAAACTCTTAGTGGTGTTTAGTTATTCTCATGGGTGAATTGAGTTAGTAGGAATCCTACCAACATGATGAAATGAGTGGATGAATGCATCAAAGCATAAGTTTCAATTTTGCATGATTTAGTAGTTCTTAAAGATGTTGAAGTAGTTTGTTTTACAGAACTTAAGGACTGTAATAAAGGTTTGAGATCATTTGTGACATTATGGATCGATAGGGAGTAATTTACATTGTATCGGAGGAACATAGAAAAGGAGATAAAGGAAATGTAGCTATTATTGCTTACAATAGTAGTGAAATCCAACAACTTTCAACAATGATTTTTTCAACCCTTTGGAATGGAGAAGCCATCCCAATTTATAGATTATAATATGTCTCTTCCTCTCCCCCATATTACCTTTCATTACACCACCACTTGTGACTTTTCACATTCCCTAGGAATGAAACGAATTCCTCTTATCATTTTTGGAAAGAGAATTTTACAATGAAACATTAAGCCTCTTAAGTGAATAAGATAAAAGAGTGAAAAAGTACATTCCCAATGAAGAAACAAAATATTAGAGAGAGAGGGAGGGTGTAGAGAGAATAAGAGAGAGAAATGAAAATACAGAGAAGTAGAAGCTTCTTGATGAAGAAATTGATTTCAATGGATTTTGAGTAAAATTACTTTCCCTTAACCACATCTTAAAGTGGAGCATTGAGATAGAAAAATATTTCTTCGTGAGACATAAAACCTTCCAGGTATTGAATAAGTGTGCAAAATCACTATTATAAGATATGTAATGAGATGGCAATATGATGATATTATTTGATCACAAGGTAAGAGTTAGGACATGGAGATCACTACCTTACTCCTCTCTATCTCTAAATTCACCTTCATGGATAAGATGTCTCTTTTCTGAATGCAATCAACCTCAATATGCTCAAACATGTTCATTCTAATTTGCTCTTCATTAAAATAGGTCATTTTCAAGAGACAAGAATTACTCCCTGAATGAAACTCTTTTCCCCTGAATTCCTATTGGATAGAAACATTATGATTACAAATGTTTCCTCCAGTGAGATGTGAGTGTACTCCAAGAAATTGTATGAGTGTTTAGAAACAATGTTGTGAGACATTGCAGACTGTGTGGACCTATGATGACTTCTTGATCCTACAAACATGATGGTCTTGGGTACCTCGGTAGCCTGTGGTTCAAGTGACAATACTTTACATACACTGGTTCATTTTGAACTATTTTTTCCATGGTGTGATTCACATGTTGCCCTTCCTTTTGGAAATATAATTGAACACAAGGTCGAGTTGTAATATGGTGATCATCACCTTCCTCCTCGTGACCTCCTCAAACTTCACATTTCACCTTTGTGATAAAAACTTCATATTTTTAAATGGAAATAACCTCAAGATGCTTAAACACCTTCTTTCTCATTTGTTACTTATTGGAAAAGGTTTTCTTCTATAAATGGGGAAATAATACATTCCTATGCCAGATCATGAGAAGGTGATTAAGAATTGGGCCTCACTTTCATAGACCCTGTTTGATATCACTTTCCCTTCATGATCTGTATCAATTTGAACATTATGACCCCTTTGAACCTCACAATTCACCTCTATGAAAAATTCCCAAATGATTCAACCATGATGATTCCTTTATGTGACAATTAGGATGAGTTGAATCATCTAGCTTCTTACATCAAAGTGTGCCATACAAAAATCACTTCAAGGTGATATTTTGGAGCCTGCGAAGGATTTCTCTCTGTTTGAACCATGAGACAACTTTCTAGCCTTGAAATTGTGGAAAAATGTAATGAGATAGGTGGAATGTGATTTGATACTAGTGATCCAAGCTTAATTTTAAGATTTTCTATTTTTAGTAGGTCCTAACTAGGATGGTTATTTTTAGTAAGTTTTCCCAATTTTCACTTTTTGATGGTTTTTACTTGTTTAGAGTAACAAAGATGCTAAGAGTTTAATATTTTGGAAAATTACTATATTTATACACATGAATCCTTGAACAAAACTATTTATATATATATAGGTCTTTCGGGTGTCGTATTGCACGAATTTGGCCTTGAAATTTCAAGTTTTACTTTAAGACCGTCTCGCCCCATTTTTGTGGTTTTTCATTTTCCAAAAATCTGTAGATCTAAAAAGGAAACTTCTTGGGATGAGAAATTTAGACTGGATAATGAAAATTACATAGATTATAATTGGAAATGCTCTTATAACCATATTGAAGCCATTTTTGGATGAGTGCACCTTGACAAATTTTGATAGAAATTGGGATCATGGTTAAAGAGTGCATAATTATAGAGTTATGGGAATTTTTTAGTTTGCAAGATTGATGTTTTGGAAAAAAATATAAGAAAATACCTATGAAATAATTGAGGTTTTGTAGGGAAGATTTTTTTTTTTAAATTTTAAAAATGAGTGAGTGATGCGAGGAGGAGTTAATCATTTTCCATTACAAAATTTTAACACACCACTTGACTTGAAAACTTAACCATGGTTAGGGGATGGTTGAAGTGGAGTTGTTCCAGAGGGAAAATTGGAACAAAGGGGAAACATGCTACACTCAAGTGTGCTTTTCACTAGATGTTGACAAGTGGTAGCTTCATGTTTAGGGTGAATGAGCCGCAAGAGTTGAAAACTCGGTCGGTCCGAAAGCTCAAAAATGGTTTTTCATGTGACCATGGATAAATGGTTGGATGGGGGAAAAATTTTGTGTCCTACTTGTCCAATTTTCACCTAGTGAAATCCAAGGGGATATTAAAAAATTTAAAATGTGTGATGGTTTAGCTGATCATGAGGTGGGGGCGTGAAGATAAATAATTTACAAGTTTGAGGTTCCCCAGTGCGAAGTGGCGAGCTATGAGTTGTGGGAAGTTTTCCAACATGAGAGGTACACTTTGGTGGCACCCTTGTACCACTTATACCTTGGAGACAATCCAAGGTGACACCATGTGCTAAAAAATGTGCTATGGGGTCCAAGTATCATGAAAAGTGGGCCTTACAATTCAACTCATTCATTTGCTCTCACTAATACTTTAAGTTATGTTTTGAGTGATGAAAATTAAAAATGGATGGGGAGCACAATTTGGTGTCCCCCTTGTCCCATTTTCACCCCAGGGAAAAGGTAAGGGGACAAAGTATGCTCAAAATATCACTCATGCTATTTTAGGATGCTAATGTCACTTGTCAAGTGTAAATTAGGACATCAAGAGTGCTTTTATGCCCCGAGAGCATGAAAGGGTATTTTAGGGTCAAAACTTATATGATTTTGACTCTAAATAACATATTAAGATCATTAAAACCATTATAAAAAGCCAATTGTTCATTAAATTTGTATTTTTGACCATTCAACCTTTCAACATGAAGGAGCAGTAGTAGTTAACTCATATATCATAGAAAACCTTAAAGATTTAGGTAAAAATTCATGTTTCCATAATGTATAATATTCATAGTAATTTCCAAATAATAATTTTTTTCTTCCCAAATCCTTATGGAGATCCTATAATCATTTAAAAAATTTATCTTTTACTATTGGAGCCTTCTTTCCTTGTGCCCAAAATTACTTGATCTTACTCAAGTTGTTCCCAAATTCAATTTTTTCTATAATTTTCCCTAAAATGACTTGGAAAAATTCATTACTCTCATATAAAAATCCCATATGGATTGAATCTTCCTGTTAGATTCTTGTGTTTACCGATTGCAAAATGGCCAAAAACGACCCTTTCTAGGCCTTCGAAGAAAGTTGTTTCTCCTTAAAACTTAGTGACTTATTCAATCACCTTAGGCATACATACCTACACATAAAAACAATTGAAAATATTGTCATCATGTTCCTACTATCTAGAATGAGGATGGTATTATGGGTTGGCTAGCTAGAGGAAGGGTTTACAATGACCAAGAGAGGAATTTTCAAGTGGGGGCTTAGTTGTCATGGCTAAATTTTTCAATTTTTCATGCTATACATTTAACATGAAAATATTGTACATTATTATTATTTATGCACTTCCTACTCATTCAATTGGGATCTTGGACTCTATAGGGTTTTACCCTCACCATGTTAACATTATTATTTGGTATCCCTTGTGTTTACCAATGTTCTACATATTCTAGTTTCTCCACATACATGACACAATCCTACTCCACATACTATAATACATGCAATTTCACATGACTCGGGTCCTCACCTCATGTTCACATATATTCATATTATTTATTAGATCATGGGCCCTTACCTACTACTATCATTTAATAGATCCTCGTAACATCCACATTTGGTGGAATCTAATTCCCCCACACTACCCGATGGCACACTCTTATTCCTAGTTCATACATTATTGTTGAGGGCATCCTCACCTACATGAACCTCACTTTTCATAGATACAATGGTGGGAATTTGTTGGCTAGATTTTCTACACATCTGAAAACCTAGGCATTCATGAAATACATATTTTACCGGTGAGGCTCCCATGTAAGATTTTGTCGGTTATATGTCCTAATATCTATTTGTTGGTATTACTTTAACTATGTATCTCATGAACCATATATATATAGTTTTGCAGCAAGTAAACAACTGTAAGAGAAAGGAAATATCTCGTAGAAGAGGAAAACAATAAAAATTAGGAAGAAAGGAAAGAAGATGTGCAACCTAATCAATAGCTCACAAAGTTGATCGAATGTACATAGATAAAACAAATAGATATTTTAAATATAAAATTTAAAGCAAAGGATAGTTTCAGATCCAAATCTAGAATAACAAAAAGTCTAGAAATAGATCTAGAAAGAAATAAGAAGCAAAATGCACATTGACACAAAGTTCTCCATAAATCTCTTCTCTATTCCTCTCGCTTTCAAAAAGCTATAAGGGGTTTCAACTCAAGATCTGGAACACAAGAGTGTTGATTACAAATTCCAATCCTTTAACCCATAGGTTCTTCCTCTACTTATAGTGTGTAGAGGGGAAAATGAAAATGGTAAACTACAATTGAACTATAACATGAAGAAGCAGTAAAGGGAAAATTTGGCAGTCATCTTCCTAGAATTCCTCTCTTAGTGACATGCATCAAGAGTTTAAGCCAAAATTGTGTACATCTATCACCTATCTTAAAGAATCTTTCCAAATAACTTAAAGTAATGGTTTTTCAACCAATAAATTTAATTTTATATTTTCAACTGGGAATATAAGAAATAAGAGAAGAATGAAGATCTACCAGCTATAACACCTATACTTTCTTTTTATTCTGATGTTGAATATATTTTCAAACATGTAATTCAACATCTTCCCATCTGTTTTAACAATAACATCTCTCTCAATTCTGAAATGTAACAACCCTCTAGACAAAGTAGCAGTGTTAGCCTTCACTTTCTCTAAACTAGGCCCATATCCCTCAACATCTGCCTGAAGCTTTATGAGTCTACCAATTTAATCCATCACGAAAGGTATGGTGGCTTCATAAAATTCTTTCCACACAACCAACATAAATTCCTTATGGGAAGAAGATAATTCATCTGGGATGATCTCTAACACTTCTCCCATCTTACTCTCTAGCAGAACTACATCCTCTTTAGCATGAGATTGAGGATCTCTATGCAAAAGGAAACTAAAATTTCTAACTGCTTCCTTTTTTCCATCAATCCACTGAGCACAATCGCTTTCGCAATCAAGCACATCCTTTGGCAATGAGTGTATCTTAGCTAAATTATCCAAATGACTTTTAGAAACTATGTTCTCATATTCTATGTCATTAGTTCCTTTAGTTTAGATACTACCCTGTGCATGTTCTCCAATTCAGCTGGTATTCATTCGAATTGCTTTGAATCTTGGTGAATGATTTGTTCCTTCCACTGGGCAATAAATTTGACCTAGTCCCCTGCATCTTCTACCTCCTGCATTAGATGATTACTCACCTACTCATGTGCTAGAATGGGCTAAGAGGAAGGTTTGGAAACCTTAGAAATGATCTCACATAGTTGTAACTCCTGATTTTGAAGCTTGGCTCTCTCGGACTTCTCTTTGTCAAGCTTAAGGAATAAATCGTTCATTAGTGTCTGTGTATCTTGCTTTAATCCTTTTGTGGTAGTTTGACCTATTGGCACTTTGGTCACTGTTATATCAGCTACCATGAGCTCTCCCTTGTGCTTTCCTTCTATTGGAACTAATAACTTAGTTAACTTTTGTCTTGATTTCTCAATAATCAATCTAGAAGTCATTTTGGCAACTTTAGGTCTTCTATCTCTTCTGCCCAAACTTAGGAGCAACTGGAAGTTGTGTTCCTCCAGGTTGATCTCCTCTCTGGCTTCTGGGATTGTTTACAAAGATAACCATGATGAAAATTTTCTTCTTAGGGAATGATAATTCACCAAGTACACCACCATCTCATGATCTGATTCTACTCTATCATAATTTTCCACCGTGTAATGACTTCCACCCTCTGAATTATCCAAAGACAATACTTTTTCAGACTCTGCCATATGTGCTTTTAACTTCTCTATATGGATTGGTGAAGACCTGAGTGGTTGAGGAGAAAATACAAATGATGTTGGATTTAAAGGAGGAACAACAAGACCTCTCTGAGGTTCTGGGGCTGCTGACTTGCTATGAGTTGATGTTGGAGAAGTTGGAACTAGCACGATAGTTGTAGATTTGGCCTTCTCCTATATGTGAGATTTATTGTGAAATTTAAGATTTTCCGGCATTTTGATGCTTTCACCTTCATGCTTCCTTTTGATGGAGTCTCTTGTGGTAAAGTTTCATGTGATCTGATTCATCAAAGCTTCATCTAGGCAATACCCCTTTGTTAGCAACTAGTTCGAAGTGTTAACTAGAACTGCGGAAGATATTTCTTCAATTGTCTGGAAGCCACCAATGTTTTCCTAAAGAGAAGCTCTATCTCCTCCCATATGATGATACGAGTCAAGTATCACATGCCCATCATCTATGAGATCTATAGGTATCCATGCCAAACCATAATTAGACACTTGTTATGCTAATAACCTGCTAAATTCTTTCTTTCTGACTTCATACTCATTCCTGCACTTCATCCAGAAGTCTTCCAATGAAGGCACGTGTGAATATTTCTGGGAGATGGTCTTCCTTGCTACCCCATATGGGTCAAAGTTCAACCTTTCTAGGAAAAACTCAGGCTCATACTCAAAAAATATTTCAGATTTGACTCCTCTAGCTTTGTGGATGCTCTGCACAGCTTTGTAATAACCCACTTTGAATGGAGCGAAACCCCTAGACTTGTGTCACTTTAATTGTAAGTCATGCATCTCCATGCGTTGTCTACATAACTCCATGATGATCCACTTGTTGTTTGGATACCTTGGTAACTTTACTTGGTTCTCCCAAAAAGCTGGTTACCCTTAGATAGGTGAAGTCGTAGAACTGGATGAAAATCTGGCCATGTTGGGATACATATTCCCAAGCTTCTTTGCTTGCCCTGTTGGTCTTCAAATCACTATTTAATTTACAAATGAATTCATAGAAGAACCCATCATTAACTACTTTGGAATATTTGTGGCATTCATGAGGCTGTCAATTGTGGGTAGCGATCAAAAATAGGATCTTTCACCAATACGCCCCGTCTATCTTACTTGGAAAATATACCCTACGAGGCTCCTGCATATACGAGGTAAAAGTAATTTTGAAGCTATATGTCTTCCTCACACTCGGAGTTTCTCATCGATGTTATCACTAATGATCTCTTCCCAATTGATTATTGAATCAACTCTATTGATCTCAATAGTCTTTAAGAAATCATACATCCATGAGCGGAAGTTGTGAGTATTGACTTCTCCACTTAATCTGCAAATCAATTTAGTAATATCATCCACCTCCTACACCAAGTTGGATCATAGAAGAGTCCTCGAGAAATTTGATGGGGACCTAGGCTTCTTCATATATTTGCTATTCATTATGCCCACACAATCTACTTTGTGTTTCTCCCATCTATTTCTTGCATCTAGCATGCTAATTTCAATCACCACCATTTGAGTCGGATTCTTCAGATAATAATTAATAAACTGTGCATCCACCTAATAATTGTCTTTCTTATTGCATCCCAAATTGTTTTGAAAAGAGGATGATATGAACTTGCACACTCCATACAAAATTCGTGCAAGTGAGTGTGGATGGGAATGTTGATGCTTGAATAATTCCACTTGATTTTTATTGCTCGCAAGAGAAATGTCTTTCCGGCCCTGTATCTATCAATTATTTTGGATATGGGTTTAGGGCCTATGTCTGTGTCATTGATATCAAAAAATTTGGAAGCTATGTATGATTATTTTGATCCTTATCTTTCATCACGCTTCATCATGGCATTTGGAGCAAGTATTTGTTCGAGCAATCTTTGTCTATGTTCTTTTTCTTTTAATCGTGTTGGGATTCCTTAATTGGAAAATATGTACAGATCTAGTAGTTTATTCAGATTCGGAAGATATATTCAATGTACCGACATTGATTTGAACTCCCTTTCACATGTACAAACAATTATAAAGAATACCTACAATTATTTCAGACAAAGATGAAGTCTAGATCATGAATACTTGATTTTGTCACCAAAAATCTGCATATGAAGCCTGCTGCCCTAAAATTTAAGGCTTTACTTACATGCAAAGAAAGAATAAATATTTTTAAATTCACTGTGCACTTATAGTAATATGCGAGATAATTATCATAGCATAAATCAAGCAATTCCAACCCTAGGCGCCAAACCTTGAAGCTTTTGGCAATGAAAAACATCTTCTGATGCACAAATCCTCCTTTCCTTGGTGCCAAAACTATCTGGGCTGTAATATTTAGCAAAAAATAATAATTGCTTCTTCATTATTGCAGTCCATACTTCTATAACCATCAACATTCTATTTTTAATAATTGTCCTTCCTATTTCGGCATTTTAATTAATAAACAATCATGTTTATTCACCCAAATTGGGAGCCCAATTATGCATGTTGTTGGATGCCTTTAAATAAATTTTTTTAATTTATTTTTAGCATGCATCCTTGAGTTGTATTTGGCTTGAATTCTTGCTTTGAATTTTCATCCATCCATGGTGCCAAAATTAGGTGAAAAATCCATTAAAAATATCATTAAATTCATTATTTAATGCCAAGGTGGGCCACACTTTTTAGCAAGGGTGATTTCTAAAAATAAGAAGTCGCTCATTACAGGATTTCTCCTCGGCTTTGCCCTTTTTGTGGGCATATTGAGACGCTCATACATATGTTCTGGTACATTCTTGCCCAAAAGCTCAAGCTATTTGGGCCTAGATCCACGATTTCTTTCATCTGTTTAGACTAGCTCCATTTCTTTGGCAACATGCTTTTTACTGGGGATTCTATTTCCATTCCCCATGCTTTTGCACAAGTGTGGCATACTTTTAAAGTGGAGATCCTTTTTTTTATATGGAAAGAACACAATTCTGCTTTGTTTTTGCTAATTCCACAGTTTCTTGCATTCTTTCACATTATGATAAGGCCATGCTTATCTCAAATGTGTTCTTACAGATCTAGGACCAGGCCGCAAGGTGGAGCTAGAAGTGTGGCACCTTCAGACCCTTCTAGATCATTAGGCCAACACTCCTTGCAATGTGGCATGGGAACCCCCTACCTCCCTCTTGGGAGTGTTCGGTCAAGAGGACGTCGTGGTCGAGGCCGGTCGGTTGACCGTGCTCATCGTCATCACTCTCCTAGGTGGAAAACCAAGCATCGATGGAGCCATGTCAACCGCGGTGGTTGGGGGTCCCCACATCATTCCGCGCAACACATTGGTTGGGGCTCCCACCACCACTCCTCACTTCTGTGCAGTGGGATCGGTGGGATTTTGGAAAATTCCCTGGTTGGCTCTTTCCATTTCCCCTAATCAAGAGGATGATAAAGACAAAGAAGTTGCTTCAGGCTAGCTTCCCCTTCTAGATCGAAATGATCTTTCGGTAGTAATTTGGAGGATAATGGGCCTCCACCATCCCCGCCTCTATGTTTACTACAACGGCCTAGTTTGTTTTTCCTTTTATTTTCTAGCATTGTTGCTATGTTTTTGTTGCCCCTTGGGCTTGATACTTTAGTCTCCTAGCCATCGATAGTTTGATCGTGGGGTGTGCCCTTTACCACCCATATTTTTTGTTGATAGGCTGTAATATTTTATTAAGTAATATAGACTATTTCATAAAAAAAGAAGTCAACTCTGATGGGATTTTCTACCCTGCACTATAGCTCAAAAATCCCTTCTTTCACTTAAGTTCTTTGACTTCCATAATGAGAATTTTTACCCTACAAGGTAGGTAAGAAATTCCTGTCTCGCTTGCACACGCCAAAATTCCCATTATTAAATTAAAAACATATCCAAAAAAGTGTGACTTACATTAAAATCAGCCTCCTTTGATAAAGTGTGACTTGTATGGGTGAATAAATCTCTTTGGAGGAAAAGTTAGCCTCTCGGGAAGGAAGAAAATTCCCATCGGTGCTTTACGTGTTTTTTCTTTATTTTATAATGGGAGTTTTCACATTGTAAGGTAGGTAAGAAATTCACGCTTGCATGCCACCTCTAATTTTCCCATCACAGATTAAGTGAATTTGACTTCATAGGAAAAATTACCCTGTAAGGCATGTAAGAAATTCCCACCTTCCTGCCACTACCAAAAATCCCATTGTAGCTTAAACTCATTCAATCCAAAAAGTGTGACTTTCTTGGGAGAGACTTTTTGTGCATGACTTCATCTTTTTTGGTCAGAATTTTGCATTATGAGGTTGATTCCTTCTGGTGTTGCGTCGGTAGATGATCTCCAGATTCTTGAGTAATTAAACAAAATACACTGGACAAGGAACAAACCTAGGGGAATTTCACAGAGAAAATGTGGAGAAAACCGGAGAAAATGCAAAATAAATAAATAAAATTGAAAAACATTGCCAGAAGTCACAGACAAGGCTCTAAATTAATTCTCGATGAAAACAAAATTGAGATGTGTGAATATTGGCATACAAAACATCAACATGATTCAACCGAGCACAATTAACTCCAAATGGGGCACTATTTATTTAATAAATAATTAAATAAAAATTTCCCATGACAAAACTTGGTGAGGGGATAAAATGAGTTTGGGCATCTGGGTATTTATTAAAATTGGCTCGTATGATTCACTAGGAATATCTTAACATAATACAAACATCTTCTGGAAATAAAAACACAAAAAGACTCGTTATTTTAAAAGAATGGAATTTTTAGACATGGGGTGGTTTGATTTCGGGGTGAAACTGGGACACGAGAATCCTTATTCCTCCCTTCTAGCTATTATCTTTCACATATTTACAATTAAAAAATCCAAAAACATGTTTTCTTAGATCTTGATTGGATGTACTCTTGCTTCCTTATACTACTATATGTTGCACCTTTTCTTATCATGTTACTATGGTTCATAATATGATTTATCATTTTTCATACACACATGCACATTCACATGGTATCTTGAGGTGAATGCAGGTCACTTATAGGTTGTTACATGATGTATGATGCTTGGCCCTGTCCATTACTAGTCCCACTTAGGTTCCTAGGGGTATCTCGTATTATCCCACATACTATTAGGTTCTATCATTGCAATATTTCACATTTTCATTCCTATATTCAGATATTACATTGTGGATATTATTTATCTTTCCTAACATGCTAATAGGTGCTTCATGTGTAGAATTTTCTTTATAGGAATCCTTCCAATCATGCTTTTTGACTTGTTTGTATCTTGTTTGCTATTGTTTATGGGATATACCCTATGTTTTCTTGTTTCCTTGTTTGCAAAATCCTTTAGGGATTCAATTGTCTTGTGACATCCTGAGTGGTGTCTCATATATGTAACCATCTCCTTGATGTGTCATTTTTTTCTATTTTCCTATATGATTTTACTAGTTTTTATTTCTGTGTGCATTGTTTGTTTCCCATTAACACTCGTATGCTATCATTTTCTAATTGTTTTCCTTATGCCATGGTATGTACCATGCGTAATACCTATTCCCACTAAAGGAATACCTATTTCAGATGTGTATATTAGTTTTTCCCTCCTTGTTTGGGATTCATTTGTTCTTTTTCATCTCACACACCCCAAATGAGTGGGGAAAACATTAGGTGGACCTTTTCACATACATAATAGCTACATACGGTAGTAGAATCATAAACAACATTATCGGAGTAGTAATTAGTCACGTAACATGGTCAAAAACATACTTGGTCAAAAATTTACATGATGTATAGAACTAATCGGTATAGATAGGAATGATGGGCGCTAGTAGCCACACGGGTGCTCTTGTCCTCGGTAAAAATAGTTACATAATTGTTATCCAATTTCACTACCCCAGTAAAATTGGACAACGAAGGCAAGCTTGCATTGTGGTATTTGGTTAAGAATCCCAATTGGTAGGGAATGAAAAGTCTAGAAAATTTTCTAGGAGTGTCTATAATCATTACATAGGCCCCTCTAAGGACAAAGAATCCCAAAGTTTAGATGGAGTTAAAATTTTTGCCTTTAGGACCTAATGAGCTCATTGACCGATCACCGAGCTATGAAGGGACATCGAGCTACTGGAATGAGTTGCACATCATTGAGTTGACTATGACATGTTGTGTGGGAGACCAAGCCCATTTGGTGTAAACCGAGTTACATCGAAGAATCAATGTTGCCAACGAGCTGACCCATATCACACTTCAAGCTACTCCCGAATACGAGTTGGTGCATATGTGAGTGATCCATAGTTATATGATCGAGCCAATTCAAATCGTGATGGATTGACGAGATAATTATATGAACCAATCTTCTTCTACTAAGAAAAACCAAGACATGATAGTCAAGCCTAGGTTACAGGGTGAGTTGCACGATCTTGTCATTAAGTTCATTCATTTACTAACTCAACTCATCTCAGTATGGTGACTTAATAGTGTGGAAGAATGAAGCACCTGAATCTTGGTCAATTAGAGTGAATCGAGCTCATTGGTGAGCTCGTGAAGGCGAAAACCAAGACTTGGTAAAAAAATTGAGGAGCCCATTCAGTTTAATGCGGAGCGGGTTGGGGAATTTGTTGTATTCATGAGGGGAAAGGTTAGAGTGGCTCACCGAGTCGACTCGGTGAGTGATGAGTCAATTTTGAGTCAAATATTCCAACATGGGTGAAAGTGGAGCCACTTGAGGTCTCCACTTGGCAACTCGGTGCAACTTTAAAAGGATAAGGAAAAGAGGAGTCTCCAAAGCTGTGTGGGGCCTCCACATGGAACAAAGTGCCATAGACATGTCGTAAGAAAAATTCTTAGTGCATTAAAATGTTTGATAAAGTCAATAGGTTCTTAACGGCCCACGGAGAAACCAAAATGACATGGGGAAAAGATCTCCACGCAAACCGGATATAGGATCTTAGGGAATTGAGTGACGAGCTTGGGTTCCTACCAAGCCAACATGACCCACAATGTGCAAGTGGGTAATGAGTAACTAAATGATAATATGGTGACTCAAAGACTCGGTGAAGCATAAAGTTTAGTGCAAAATTCACCGAGCTATATGCCACAGAGGGGTCGAGTGTCGCGGTATGAACCCGACACGTGGAGCCAATGTAAACAAAGGAGGAGCCAAATCGATAATAGATTGGATGATGATGATGAATATAAGGATCTTAGTGAAGAATATAGGTAGATGGGTCGGTTCTTGTGAAGGAAGGCTCGGGAGCCAAGTGGATAGTGAGCTCGGCTAAGCTCACCGAGCTAGTAGAGATTAAATTTCCAATTGTAAACAAATAAACCAAGCCCCATTCAAATGCAAACATGGAAAAGAAATGATAGAGGGCCTACAATTTTAAATGCAAAATCATTTTAAAGATATGCTAAAACATTGGAGAGGAAGATAAATATATTAAATTGTCTTTTCTAACCAATAATTCTATTCCCAGTCCCATGTCAAACCCGTGCAAATCAAAATACTGCATGTACTCAAGAAGCCATAAATTTTGCATCCCTTAACAATTTTTCACAAAATTGGTCTTGTTGGAATCATGATTCCAAGAAATTCACAAAAAAATTAAGAAATATAGAAATTGATGAATATTTGAGGGTTTATTTTGTAGAAAATGAACCTAGTTCAGTTTGGTGGTTGGATGGTGGTTGAGAGAGCAATTAATGGGCATATGTAGCAATTTTCTCTCATTGCAGGTTGCATATCAATCAGGGATGGCTTTTGAAGATTTTCTATCATGATTTCCACCCACTTTGGGTACCTTATAATTAATGCAAAGGGAAAATCCAAGTTTACTCTCTCTCCTCTTCATTCTCTATAAATTGAGGAGTTGTCTCATTATAAGGAGGATAATTTTAGTAGCAAAACTCTGTCATTTTGGTTTTGTGAAGCTAATGTGCTACGAGCCCTCATAGTAGACTCCTTTCATGGTGATCAAGGCATTTCATTTGTAAGAGTTTGAACTGTGCATATCCATGAAGCAATAGATGCAAGTTTGTGGTTGTTTCTTCCCTTGCTATGTTGATTTGAATTCTTCTTTTCTCTTCAACCTTATTGCAAATGTAATGTGTCTAATCTATGCTCTGCAAGGTTCATTATTGTTATGTTTCTTTATAAACGTTTTTGTGAATGTTGCGAGTTAGATTTTGGAGAACTATTATCACCTCTTCTAACCTGCATTTCATTCCCATTTTCACACATTGGAGAGTTATTATGATCCCCTTATTTTGGTACATCACCCCTGTAGTGTATATTTATTTTACTTTCATGCTCTTTCCCTCTCCCTAGTCCTTTGGAAGAGGTAGATTAGGAATAGTTAGTAGTTTCCCTTCATTAGAGTTATTTTTCACTAGATTAGGAAGAGGAACCAACCTTCTCTGGAGGTCTATCTCAAGTAGCAAGTCCCACACTTGGAGATAGTACCCATGTTGCCCAGTCATGCCATGAGATAAAGTACACACACTTGTGAAAATTGGAGGGTGTTGTGATTTGGTGATAATAATAATATTTTTAGCGATTTGCATAGTTCAATCATCTTCAATTTTAGCAATTACACAACTAGTTTTTGATTGCAATAAGTTATTAACATGAACTAAAGTCAGTGGCATGTCAAAAATGACTAACTTAAGAATTAAAGTAGCAAAAAATAAGGAAGTGACACCTAGGGAATATGTAGGAAAACAATATGCCTAGAATAATGTGTCACTTGAGACAAATTACAAATAAGGTTTGTGATCATCTACAAGTGGAACTTATCTTTGGGAAAGTGTTAATGGTTGGAGGGAAAATACTATGAGATCTCCCAATAGATTTTCCCTTAGTGGAGATAGGATGCCTAAATATGAAGTTTATTGTCGGGATACTTAAATCCCTAGTTTAGAAATAAGATGCCCAAATCCTTCATATTATTCCAACCATATCCTAAGCAACAAGTCTACAAGTAGGAAAAAATTTCTACCCCTTTCTCTTTCAACATTTCAGGTGTACTCTAACCCCTTAGTTTATATTTTTGTAACACCCATATTACACTTCATCAAATGAAGGGATTTTTTTACTCATTTAATTATCTTGATGCCTTCAATGATTTTAAGTCATAGGAATTAGAATCTAGCATACTATGCCTTCAATGATTATCAACACACAATAGATTAATCCAACATAATAATTTAATATTCTAAAATCCATCTTGAGAACCTACGACAACCATGTGTAACTACAAGGGTTTATAGATCCTACTTGATCCCCCCTTCAATGCTCTATATGAGACAATATACAATGTATATCATTGGTTAGACCTTTTATAGGTATAGAGAATCATGTGCATCTTCTTAGTGTCAGCTAGGAAAGTATAAAACTACTTCACTCTTGTTCACGACATAGTTAACGGAAGAAATGGTGACAGAAAATGCAATCAGTAATCTACAATATTATGGCTATATTTTTTTGGCATTGTGCTAACAAGCCTGGTTTCATGACTACACATAAGTCACTTGAAACCTATCCTTATATTCACCTGCACAACCATCTCAACATAGTTTCAAGATTATTTTCCATTGTTTACTTATTAATTTTATAGTTAACCATTTTAATTTATTTGTTAACAATGTGTATGCCTTCATCCTATGGATAGATTAACTAAGTTTCATGATGATATCCAAATCACGTTAGAGGTACACAATGATATCCATGAATCATTGCATAAGGTATGTACCTTCTTTTGAGTGATCATCAACTATATCAATTTACAATTAAGATTTGGTTTAGTCAAGTATAAGACTTTAAACCATTTCGTAGCATTAATTAAACATCATTAATGCCCATTAATATATACTAGGCTTGACAAATTTATACATTTTTAATTTTTTATTTGCTTATAACGTACCTCCATAATTTATTATGTAACGTAGAATCTTCTTTCACATTATAGTGCGGTGGAATCGGGTTTGTCCATACAAAGGTTTATACTTAATCTTAAAGATGTATGTTGTTGCTATTAAAAGTAACAATACATTTTCTTTAATGTTTCATGCTTATACAATATGATTAACCATCTTGTTTATAAGTACATCATATATTCTTAATTTCTTTAAGTACTTATTCATATGTTCTTACTTGTGATACTATTTTTGTTATGTATTCATTTCATCATAACTACATTTAAAAATAGCTATATTATAACAATAAATATTTATTCACAAAAATCACTTTGTTGTTAACAAAAAATAACAAATGCCTCGAGACAAAGTCATGATGATCGAACCAATATTTATTTTTGTAATACCAGTAGATAATATTAATACATGATCACAAGTGATTATCGAAGATAATCACATAATATAACATGAGCAATGCCTTGAGAAAATTACAAGTATTTCCTTCTTTTACTACAATCAAGTATAACTCATTTATTACATTCATATGAAATAGTACAACAATAATCACAATATGTCATAAACCAGTCTTTTATCCATTTCGTAATACTTTATAACCTGCAAGCTGAAAAATGAAGTACAACAATGTACATGGTCAACTCAAAAGAAGCGGCATGGTTTACACAACTCTTAGGCTAGTTACTTTATTACAAAATAGTTAAACATCTACTTTGTTTGAATAAAGACAATCAATCAAGAACTAAATCTAGATATTAGGCAAGCTATATTAAAGTGGTCTAACATTACAACATAATTACTCACTAACCACCACTTGCATTCATGAATCAACTTCTTAAGTAACTTACATTCAAAATACATTAAAAAGAACACAAGTCCCATCAAATGATCTTTCTTCTTTTGATCAACTAATTCTTTAGAATATTAACACTCCACATAACTTAACTACCCATCGTAGGTATATCGGTATCAAAATAAGAAATAAGAAATCAATTGCATCATTTAAGTCAAATGTATGACATTAAACAACTTAAGCATAACAATAAAAGATAGTCTGGTTTATTTTCCTTCTATATATAGTTAATGAAATATTTGTGTCACAGATAACTACAGAAGAAATTTCATAATCCTTCTAACTCATATCATTTATGCATGCACCCAACATAAATCCCCATCGAATATATTTTACATTTTTTACATTTCAAGATACTAATCATGTATATTTATATTTAGAAAAAGTGTTTAAGTTATATGATCTTAAAACTAACCAACTACCCTTACACACATATTCCTCAAACCTAATTATTTCCATAATTTAGTATACTCAAATATTAATTCACTATCCGTTACTATAGTCATTCAAGGCCCTACAAAATGAACAAGCTATTATGAGTCATGGATTGAGTCATGGATTGAACAAATACAGTCCTCTATATGAGCTCGAAAATCAATATTTCCATAAATAGATTCAATAGCTAATCTATTTGATGCACTCATATAAAAATACAACCCAGTTTATATATCTAAATACTGCAACCCATGAATCACCTAGTTATCAACTAGTCATTCAAAAATCAACTAGTTGATGCTCTATTATTTTGTAATGAAATAAAAAGGAAAAGAGAGGTATAACCATGTCTGAAATTTAGAATATCTTTGTGACTCACTTCATGAATCTCCTCAAGATCAAAACAACTTGGAAATTCTAGTACAAGAGAGGAATTTTAGAAATTCCAACCCAAAAACCCCACGAATCCAAAACATAAAATCCCAAATACTTCCTTGTATTTAAACAAATCATCCACCAAATTTACAACAAACCCATATAACCCATGCATAGTTCCACAATACAGACTTCCAAAAATAGCTCGAATGAACATATATATAAGAGAAAACCCTCATGTAATGCTTGAAAATAGATCGATCAAAAGGGGATATCGAGTTTACTATTCACAAAAATAAATAATGATGCTCAATTGCATGTGATAGCTTATTTGACAAGCTTCCCATTTTTCAAAACTACATGTGTAATTAATGTAATTAGTTTACCTCGGTTCCACGCAAAGGGCTCAATTTAATTTTAGAAATCACCCTTCGAAATTGATGGTGGTTCATTATCTATTTCCAATGTTTGCATGGTGGTTTGTTCAATGACCTGGTTTAATGATAATAAGGAAATCAAACAATAATCTTGAATCATGATGGGTTCGAGAACCTTTAATCCCTATATTTTAACTTCCTCTGGTTCAAGACCATATTATATGGTATTTTCATATACAACAATTAACCAAAAACTTCCTCATAGTTTGCATGGGTTGTATACCGACTTAACCAAAAAAAAAAAAACAGTCCAATGCACTCAAGTAGGGTCAATTTGACCAAGAATATAAACACTATCTAGTAAAAGATATGGTCAAATACCATGGAAAGTATTACTAACATATTCCTCTTGATCATTTTAATAATCAAATTCCATTAGAGTATGGTTAAAGACCATATCAACTTCAACAATAAAATTCCAATCAAATATGAATTTTGTTGTTTTAATTATCCCATGCCAAAGGAGTTTGATCTAATAACAATCAAATGCCAAAAACTATGGTCTCGGACCATCAACAATTATATCCCTTTAATCTTGATTTTTATGATCTTAGGTCAACATTAACAACAAGATCAATTATTTCCTAGCTTGGTGTTGCGATCAAGCCAAGCCAATATGCAAACCAACAATTTTATTACAAACAAAAGAAGATCATAATAACCACTTTTACGATCATGATATAAAATGGATTAATATGTAATCCAAGTCAATAAAGCGTGATAACATTCGATCATAATTAAGATACTTAAACCTTTACCTTATCGAAACCACAATTTTTACCTGTTTCATTCGAAGGTCATCTCCTTGTTGTATGATCAATGATCGTTAGTATAAAAATAGTTAATACATTAAAAAATCACCATTATTTTCTCATAAAAAATAATGTATAGCAATTATGTATAAATTCAGTCATTTTTACAAGTCATTACTTCTCGTAAGATAGGTAAACTAATAATATAAATGATGATTACAACAACCAAGGAATATTCCAATGCATCAAACCATCACATTTTCAGAAAAGTAAGTAACCATAACATGCATCATAACAAGATGTTTTACAATATCCATTCCGGTACAATTTTCAATTTTTCTAGCAATATCTCCTATAACGGAAATCATCATACTTGTTATGGTAAGTATATTCAAACATCAAGGCAAAACAAGAATAAGTTATAAATACAAATTACTTTATGAATGATGGACGACAAGCACTATTATGTGGTTGAACATGAAACTAAACGTAAGTGTGTATATCCTTTTAAGATATACATACATATGTGTAGCTGCATACTCAAAGCCTACATAATAGGGCTTATTTCCGCCTTCGTAAACCAATCAACATTTTATGACTTATCCTTTTACAAAATAGAATGAAATTATGGGATGTGACAATCTTTCCATTGTGCATTTCCAATTTTACATATTTTTCAAGTTAAAGTTCAATTACATTTCATATAACATTGAATACACTTGTTTTATTTCACATGTCCCATCCTATCCCATTGAAGGAAAAACACACAAGTAATTATGAAGTAAATCTCAAGCACCCTTAGGAAAATAAAATATTCCTAAGAACTACACACACATCGTTATCACTCAATGCATGTAAAGGTTACCCATAAGATCCTTATCCTTCCTTTCCTTAGAATTCCATAATACACATTTTTCACTATTCCATTTAACACGCTACAAGACTCATTTGGAACACTATTAGGCACAATATTCTTTTGAATCTCGAGGTACTCTTTTCTTTTATAACTTATTCTACCAAATCCTTATTCACCAACATAAATTGGGGGCGAATATAGTCACTAAATCACACACTTACTATGTACATAAAACCTCTAAATACTTCATTTATATACATGATTAATAAGAAAGAGAACTAGTCATTAACAACACTTTTTTTTACTTTGACATTGCTTTTATCTTTCTTATCTTCATTTTTTATTGTTTCTGGACTTACACCTTACACTTTTACATAACCATCGACATATTTCTCATCTCTAATTTCACTATTTTACCTTTTGGGCGCCTTGTAAAGAACCACCCATTAGGGACATGAGTGCCCAGATGCTACTATCCCATATGGACGATTTTGTCTACTTTTAAATTTATTTTTTAGATGTTACTTATTTATTGTCTTTATTTATCACCCTAGGTCAGCGTTTCACTTATTAATGACAAAAATTAAACAAAGGAATCATATATACACATGACTTATTTAACTCCATTAGGGGGAGCATTTAAGAGGCATATACATATACAAAGATCTAATATTTTCTATCTACTAAATAAAGGACTAAATTTTGAGACTACCTAATTCATGCATAAGAGCGTATGTTCAATTCCATACCACACATTTTACATTAGGAAAAAGTAGGTGTAGCCCATAATTCTTTGTGGATCTAGAAATAGGACAACCTAACTCAAGGGAAAATATTCTAATCACACACACATACGAGAAATACATGGAGTCTAAAATGTAGTGTACCACTCGATGAAAATCATATTGGGGTGACCCGAGGTGGGTCTAAGTCAATAATATGCATTACTTATTCATCTAATGCGAATTTGAGTATCCTGTAGGTAGCTATGGTTTATTTTATAGGTATAAGTGAGAGTTATTAGAATTGTAGAGAACTTGATGTGACCTACAACGAATAAAAATTGACACATAAATGACTAGAACCAAATCTACTTTGCTGGCAGACATCAACACCTAGAACATATGCGTACCAGAAACCATGTCCTCTCCCACATGATTTTGTACCTAAGATAATCACATTGTAGTTTATGATATAGAGCTTGCAAAGTCCAAAATATTCCTTTCCAACCTATTCATCAATACACAATCAAGTATAGACCTACTTTTATAAGTGAGTCATCTTTAACTCTTACTTGTACCTATTTAGCTAGATCTCACTTGAATATATATATATATATATATATATATATATAATTAGAAATTTCCTTACATATATTTAAATTTTGTTAAATCACTTTGTTGATATGTGAAATGATGTGTTATACCACCACTCTTCTCGTGAAATCCATTTGGACCATTTTCCTTATGTTTGTAATTCAAAATAATGTAGATATCCTTCTAGATATTTGTTCACAATTTCTGTTTGGTCATATGATTGTGGATGATTAAATGAAGCGTGTGCTAGTTTTGTGCCCCATGCTATAAATAGTTTAATATTAAATATGCTAGTCAAGATAGGATCTCGATCACTCAAAATTATTTTGGGAATACCATGGAGTTTTTGTACCTTTTCCATGAATAATTCTATCAATGTACTAAATTTAAATGTGTGAGGAAGTCCACAAAAATGTGCATACTTAGTGAGTCTACCTACAACCACCAATATCACATCTACGTTATTTGAATTAAGAAATATTGTAATGAATTCCATTGATATTTCCTCCCAACATTGTGTTGGAATGTTTAATGGTTGTAAGAGCCCCGAGTCTTAGTTGTTTCTTCTTTATGTTGTTGGCATATTAAACATTCAACCACAATTTTTTACATACCCCTTAATACCTTCCCAAAAATCCTTCTTTATATGGTGATAGGTTTTAAAACCGTGAATGTCCTCCTATGGGTGAGTCATGCATTTGAGACAAGAAACTATATTTAAATTTTGAATTTTTTCGCAAAAAAACCTCTCTTTACCATAAGGAGTCATGTTTCTACACATAATTATAAGAGGATGATGGGTTCTATTGAAGTTGTTGTATTAGTTTCCTTGTTCAAGCATCCTTATTTCACTCTATCTTTATTGCTTTTATCCATTCTGTTTGTAATAAAGATATAACATGAACCGTTTCTTCCTGTACTTCTGTCGAGAGAGGGCATTGAACGTAATATTCTCCTTTCCTTTTTGTAAATAATTTCAAATTTAAATCCTAAAATCTTTATGAACCATTTTTATTTCTCCTTTGAAGATAACCATTTCTCTAAAAAATACTTGAGACCCTCATTATTTTTATTTATATTGAAATGATTCCCATGAGATAATCGATTTATTGTTTGATTACATGAGTGAGTTGTAGCATTTATTTCTCATATGTGAGCCTTACCAAGTTATTTCCTTTCGAGTTTTCTACTCTTAAATTCTAATGGACACTATACGATGGAAAAAGCGACAAGCGAGCGTGGGTAGGTAATCTTATGTCTTTAACGCGCACTAGTGGAAACCTGTGAATCTAAGGCAAAAGAGGCCCTCCTAAACCGAATCGGTGTGATAGATCGATCAGCAAGGATGACTACTCGAAGGCTCCAATCAATACTAAGCTGCGGAGTGATTCGGATCATGGGTTGTGGGATATGTGGAAAATGACTGGGATAGTTTTGTGTATGTCTCCAGATAGGGTCATAGGGTGGATGATGGGTACAAAGTGGACTCTACGGGTGATTATGGTCTAGTCCAGAACTCCTTAGCTTTATTAGCTGCTACATCTAACAAGGATAAGCATTGATGATGATAGGTGGAAGTGGAGTAGATCTGAATACTAATGTGCGTAAGCCAACATCTATGTCTAATTCACCTGTGGATTCGTTGGGTTGTGGGATTTGTGGGTCGCAACCGTAGACTCGTGGTTGTTATGGACCTGCTATGGTCATGTGCGGAATCAGTCCCTAATCCCTAGTACCTAATAGTCATATGCTTTCTTGACCTCTATATTAAAAATCAATAGTTGTGCGATCTTCTCAGAGTATCTCACAGGTGTTCGTGTAACCTGAATTCTTAAGCTAGTATCTATATCTGTGAGAGTATCTCTTGCATCTGGCTGTGGGACCAAAGGATCACAATCAAATGTTTGCTCTCTTTCAAGCCCTTCTATAGTCATGCGGATATTTATCTAGGGTAATCTGTAGTTTGGATGATTTGACAAAAATGTGTGCGCTTGGTCGTCTTCTACATTTAACCCGTTTAACTAGGAGCTGATCTATTGCAAGTCTTGTTGTTCGGAAGACTTGGATTCTAAGATTCTGATCTATGTCGGTTATTGTTGTGACGAGATTGGGTTGAGGCATGATTGGCTCGAATATGTATTCTCTGGGTTCCCTAGGTCCCGTGATTGTCATACAAAAGCAACAATGTAAATCTAATTGCAGCAAAGTAAAATTAACTATGTGAAGTATATCTACAACATATATAACTTCTCTATTTTTGGGTTTTTCTGAACAACTATTTGAACGAAATTGAAAGAGAAACTTTTTTAATATATCTAGAAATTGACAACTAAACTAATAATGAATTTAAAACAAACAAAGCAACCGAGTATAGCTACTTGCCTGTGCAGTTGTGAATCTATTCTAAATAGTGAAATAACTGATCTAATCTATTTGAAAGACTCTCGATCCTACCTCAGAAGTGAGGAGTGAATCATAGTTTCTCAGAAACTATCAATCCCCATAGCTTCCCTAGCAATATCGAAAGTAAAATTAACTGAAATAAGATGATTGGCTACTCTATTTGATATGCTTCTAACTAGAACTTTGAAAGCTAGAACCTGGATTTTGCAGAACAGTGGCGAATCGATGGTGTGTGTGGCTTGGTCCCCTCAGTGTGATCTCCTCGTTCCTTTGTGCTCACGTGGATCCAGAAAAGCGTGTAATGCTAGCATCAACAAAAGTAGATATTGGAACAAAGGCAACTTAGGATATAGACTGAATACAATGCGAGTAGGAGAGGGATAGCGCAAGAGTACAGAGCTTGGCTTATGTAATTCCTAGTGGGATTTATTATGAGTCATGCAACATAAAATGTCTAGAACTTGAAACTATCCTATTTTGATGAGCAAAACCTATAACTTTAATGGCTTCCTACTGAAAATTAAACTATTCTACTTCAATGGATTGCATGTAGTAATGACAACACTTGCACAAGATGGATATGTGGCTTTCTAAATGACTAAACAATGCTAACTATGCATCTAAGAAATGAAACTATGAATCCTAAACAAGAATGAAAGGCTAAGCTATTGAAATGAGAAATTGAGAGGC
Organism: Taxus wallichiana var. yunnanensis; assembly: GCA_018340775.1. Lineage (NCBI taxonomy): Eukaryota > Viridiplantae > Streptophyta > Pinopsida > Cupressales > Taxaceae > Taxus > Taxus wallichiana. The sequence goes on from CM031237.1 coordinate 471,087,578, forward strand.
AAATTTGAGGGGCCATTTGCTTGAGCACAAGCCAACTATTTATAGCATTTGCATTTACCCAAAGGTAAAAACCAAATTGATCTCTTAAACCATAAACAATGCCAAAACACTATTCCAGGGAACCAGAATCATTAATGCAAGCCAAAGGTGGTGAAAAAAGCTGGTAAACGTTGAAATTTACGTGAGTCACATTAAAAGAGCATTCTAGAAAATGCGTGAAGGACCGCCGCCCTACCTAGGCGGCGGTCACGAGACCGCCGCCTAGGCGGGCGGGCGGCGGTTTCGTAATTAAAGAGCAAAACACAAAGAAAAGAGGGGGAGAAGAGAAAAAAAAAAGCACAGGGGGCTAAGCGGGGTAAGCGGGATGTTAACGCATACTTGGAGGAATTTTCGGATCCCGAACACCTTGCGAGGAGACCTGTATCATCATTGGGGCACGTGTTACGTTGTTCCGGTAGTGCAGTACCCACAATTTTGGGTACGTACATATTGCCCCCTCGGAGAAGTGTTTTAGCCATGAAGAGGCATAAAATGGTGGGTCTGAGTATGGCGGTCCCGAAATGGGAAGTTAGAAGTTATACTAATACGACATGTGTGTGTCGAATGGCGCCATCGAAATTCCCGCCACCTGCAAAACAAAAAGAGAACTCAAGTGCAGATAGACAAAATAGATCGGAAAATAAATACTAAAATAATATGAAATGAGGATGTACCATTTGTGTGGGGATAAGAACTTACCTCCGTCGGTGCTCCAAACCTGTGGAAAGGGCATTCAAAACAAGTTAGGTTGCTATATATGAAAAAGTGGGCCCATTTTCCTATTCATTTGCGCGTGTTGATTTGGTTGATTTTGAGCTCTGGGACCCATGGTGACGGTTTCTGATGAGAGTAGAGTCAAAATGTTGTGACGAGATAGTGATCATGCCTCCGTGAGTGGAACATCGACCCGCGAGATCATAGGTCAGTTTTTCTCAATTTACCGTTTTTACCCCCAAAATTTTAAAATGTTAAAATCTTTGTCATGGGGGGTTATTTTTGAAAATGTTAGTTTTAAAAGGTCTATCTAGGGGGCCTACTGGGTAGGCTTTGTTTTAGTCAAAATAGTCCTTTTTTGTGTTTTTAGGCATTTTTAGGGCACATGACCCGCGTGGGTTTTCGGGACACGACCGCCGCCATAGGCAGGGTGGCGGTTACACAACCACCGCCCTGTTTCAGGGTGGCGGTTACAAAATCACCGCCTTTAAGGTGGCGATTATAGAACCGACCGCCCTGCTCAGGGTGGCGGTCCCTCACAGAATGTACAAACAACACCTTTTTGAAGTTAATTTTGTATTTTTAGCATTCTTATGTGTTTTCATGATTTTTCTAATGTCATTTGGATGCTAACTTGCTCTATTTTGTGTGTTTTTGGGTGTATGCAGGCGAGGGAGGAGTACATTCGATGGAGTCGAGAGAGAGAGTGTGACTGGCTCCTAGCAGTATTAGATGCCCTTTCGCAGGATGAGGAGGACACTCTTTAGAGGGCGGTATACTGCGTATATCATGGGTTCCACATGTTGCACCATCCAGTCACATACTTTGTGACTTATTTTCATATTGGGATGCTGATCGGAACACCTTCCGATTACCAGGGGTCCGAGGTGAGTGGACTATTACTTTGGAGGATGTTTACCGTATCTGGGGGTCCCGATCATCGGGAGATGACTTACTCTTGAGACAACAGGTTCACGGGCTCAGATAGCACAGTGGGCCTCTTACATGGGAGATGCAGTTATCTCCACTGGTTCGAAGAAGGGGGTGAGGGTCCGATCTATTCCTAGCCTACCCATCCCCTTGATTTGTCCAGGCCATTATGGGGATCCTTGCCTCAAGATTGATCGGGGACAAGGGAGGAGATACTCTATTATATTGCTGGTCCCCCATCATTGCACAGATTGAGGGACATGGCCGGATTTATGCCTGGGGAGCCGACATACTTGGGACTACCTACCATGATTTATACAGGGTGGTCCATTTACAGGGGCAGTCTTTGAGCCATCCGACCCTGGTTATGAGTTGGGTCTATGAGCGCTTCATCCCCTATGGCAGAGGTGTAGAGGTGGCAGATCTCGGAGCTGTGAGGGAAGCCAGATGGACAGACATGTCGGTGCTCAGAGCACCTCACCAGCCAGTTGCTTCCCTGACCACTGATGACATGGAGGCCACACCGTATCAGGCCATGGTAGGTTTATGGGGCGAGGAGGCCCTTACTTTGATTTCTGCTCCACCACAGGGCAACTTGTTGATAGGGTAGGGAGGGTGGAGATACATCCTTTTGGCCGAGTTCCTCAGCAGTTTGGCCTACCTTACATGGGTATGCTTCCCCGGTGGTGCTAGTATATAGATCAGTTTGAGAGGCCAGGGGAGGTCCTAGAGGCCGGGGTTGGACAGTTGTTATTCTGGCGTTCCTATTGTGGCTAGGCGGGTAGTACGTGCTCGAGGGAGAGTCGGTGCTCCTCAGGCACCCTTACTTCAGATTACCGCCGGTCCCACCCACAGCAGTGATGACCCCATTGACATAGACTCTGAGTCTGAGGAGTTCACAGGGGGAGAGATGGAGGAGGAGACCGAGGCTGAGGCTAGCGAGTCAGGTGGAGAGGAGGACAGTGATCCTGAGTGGCATGACACTCAGGATATTTCAGACAGAGAGGGTGGAGCAGAGCACGGAGAGGGTGACTCTGGTTTCAGAGGAGCCACTCTCCCAGGGCCTTGGTGGGGAGGATGAGTCCATAGCGGGATGCTACGTTGCTCCAGCCATGGGAGGAGTACCTCAGTCAGCGGCGACATCTGTGGCAGGTGCTGACCCTAGAGATCCATCTTGGAGGCCCGGTGATCCGAGTGAGTTATCTTCCTTCTTTTTAATGTTTGCTTTGAGTTAAGATTGCCTTAATTTCTATCTCTCCCTTTGTTTACATCTATTTTTATCTCTTGATTATTTCTAATTTATTTTCTCCTTTGTTTGCAGAGACCGCCGATGAGTGGCGAGACCTGATTCACCGGGTATGCACCGATACCCTGATGATCCCTATGGAGAAGACCCGTAGAGCTATCTATGGATGCAGGGGAGCCTTCAACAGTGGCAGACATACCAATGTCTTTTGCCCCTGTCTGGCATGTGGCTAGGATGGTATCTACCCTCCATTCGAGCTGGGAGGGTATAGGACAACAGAGCAGTGCATGATGAGGAGTCATTCTCATGGCGAGACCGCAGCTTGCCCTTGGGATCGTGAGCCCTCCGTGCACTTAGAGTGCCGGCGTAGCCGGAGTCCTAGGCATGGGCGTGCACCCTCAGAGGGATCTCATAGGGGTTGAGAAGCCACTTGGCTCTTTTGGACTATTTGTATGATGTATTTTGTATCTCCCGGGCTCTTTGAGCATTTTGACCATGCTTAGCGCATGATGGCATTGTACAGGAATTTTGACCATTTTATATATATATATATATATATATATATATTCTTTTGGATCAGACTCTTGGCATCTATGACTTTGTTTCCATTTCCTCATGTAAACTATGATGTTATGTTTATATGCTTTTTAGAAAGTATGCAATGGAGAACAAATGATGCAAATGTTAACTTTCTTTTTGTATTTCATGATGCTGATATATGACAATGTAAACACAATGTGATTTTGAATTTTAGTTTCTATAAGCAATTTTTGATACTTCATATTTGTTTTGACAAAGTGTGATGATAAACCGGTATGATGAGCAGATAAACTTGCCCCACTCCTAACTCCACACAACTAGTAAGATGCGAGGGCTTATCACCGAGAGCTAGAAAGGGCACAAGTTATGAAATGTGTTGAAATGATAGTGATGAAAGATAGAAAAAGCTTTGGTGGAACCAAATTAGGATGCTACAAGCCTACTCTACTCGAGTGACTCCATAGTTTGGGATGCAACTTGCTTTGCGGTTTATCTAGACTTAGATCCGTAGATGGCCACATGGTAGACAAAATCTGGGTTCAGGGTTTTGAACTCTCTTGGAATTTTGGACATCTGATTCATTTGTTTTTGACTTAGGATTTCAAGATTTGAATTGTTTGCTTATGACCTTTAACGTTTATTCGTCAAGAGGACCCCCTACACCTTGCCCCATGCTACTAGTAAGAAGTATGGGCTTATCACCATGGACAAGGCATAGGCGAGTAAGGGCATTTCCATCCTTTCCCAACCTTACGTCACTAGTAAGAGATGCAAGCTCATCACCAAAGGTTGGTGGGGCAAGGAAATGTGTAAAATTAAAATTTTCTGTTTGATCTATATTTGACTCGTTTACTTGAGCAAAATGTCAGCATGCTCTTACTTCCAAAGAGATACACATACGGGATAGATGTGACATGATGAAGCTTCTAGAACAGACCATAGGCAAGACACCTATCCTAAGAAGAAACCAAAAGTGAGAACAAGCATGCAGACCTTGGTATGGTTATCATTAAGTCTTTGTCATATCTAGCTTTATGTGATGAAATGATTCCAAAACAGTTGATGATGTTATAAAATGAAGAAGTATGGTTAGAGTGTTTATGCCAATACCATCAGAAGTTTGTAATGAATTGCTTTGAGAATGAATTCCTTGATCACAAAATTGTACGAAACAAGCGGACAAAATGAACCTAACTATATGAAGATGCAATGTAGATATAATTATAGAAATAATGTTGGCCGCTTATGCGTAGAATCTTTTAAGGTGTAGGGAATTGACTATTTCACCAAATTCCTCACCTTCTAGTGTACATAAGAGATATGCACCATTTCCATAGTCTCTCATGACTCGGTATGGGCCCATCCATTTGGGCCAGAACTTCCTTCCTTCGCCGGTCTTTTTATCGATCCGGCTGTCTAGCCTTAGAACTAGATCACCTTCATATATGTCTCATTCATAGACCTTCTTGTTATACTGTCGGCACATCCGGTCAGCATAGACTCTATGCCGTTGTTCAACATCTAACCTAGCTTCATCTAGACTTTCTAGTTGGGAGAGACGTGCTTCTCTATAAGCGTCTTCATCCTAGAATCCCTTGTAATGAGATACGAGAGACTGGGTATTTCAACCTCAAGCGGGAGAACTACTTCTGCCCCGAATACCGCCGAGAAAGGAGTCGCTCTGTTGGTGTTCTTATTGATGTTCGGTGGGCCCACAAGGCCGGATATAACTTCAAATGCCAATCTCACTTGTTTTCTTTCACAGTTTTAAGGAGAATGGATTTTAACGTTTTGTTTGTTGCTTCAGCTTGTCCGTTGGCTTGAGGGTAATAGAGGGAGGTCGTATGATGGCTTATTTTAAATTTATTGCACAATTCGTGAACTTCATCATTCTTAAAAGAAGTCCCATTATCTGAGATAATGATTTGTGGGACACCGTATCTGCAGATGATTTGGTTCAAAATGAACTTGGTGATTACAGAACCCGGTATAGTAGTAAGAGGCATGGCCTCTACCCACTTGGTAAAATATTCGGTGGCCGTGATTATGAAATTATGGCCATCTGTAGATGAGGGAGAGAATTTCCCTATCAAATCTAGGCCCCACGTAGAAAAGGGCCATGGAGTAGCGATTGGTTGTAGAGCTTGTGCCGGCATGTGGATCTCGTGGGAGAATTCTTGGCACTTATGACACCTTCGTACAAACTCTACTGCGTCGTGTTCTAGAGTAGGCCAGAAATAGCCCATCCGATGTATTTTACGAGTGGTGGCATGGCCACCAAAGTGGCCTCCACATATTCCACTGTGAGATTCATGGAGAATCTTCTTGGATTCTTCTGTGTCGACACATCTTAGAAGCATTCCATCAAACGCTTTACGATAGAGCACTTGCTCTATAATGACGTATTTAGCTACGATAATGTGTAACCACCTTCTTTGTTGTGGTGTAGCACCTTCTGGATACGTATGGTCCATGATATAATTAATAATATCAGTATACCAAGGACACTCAGAGATAGGAGGTCTGGTTTCAATGTAGTATATGCATTCATTAGGAAAGTCCAGATCTACTAGATTGCCTCCGTCTAGTGGGTTATCAGCTAACCAATCCATGCAATGATTTGTCCTTTAATGGATTTTGATTTACAAACATTAATTCGAATTCCCCATTAAGGTTATAAAGCATCCAACCTTTTTAGACAAGGACCCTTGTGTGAGGAAAGTTCGTAAATGGTTTTTTTACAATGACCCTTGTTTCTTGATTTAGCATATAATGTCTTAAGCGTTTGGTTGCAAAGATTATGGCAAGGCATTCTCGTTCTTCCTATGTGTAACGTGTTTCATAGTCGAGCAACATTTAGCTAATGAAATAGATCGCGCATTCTCTCTTGTCATCATCTTCTTGAGCCAAGCATACAGGCTAGTGAGACATTGGTAGCTCACGAATATAAAATTAACGGGTGGTTTGGCTTAGGTGGCATTAGCGTAGGTGGTGATAACAAGAAACACTTAACTGCGTCGAAAGCTTCATTACAATCTTGGTCCAATCAATACTATAATCTTTCTTGAGTAGATTGTTGATTAGATGAATGAAAAAACTTAAATCTGGGATGAATCTTCGGATTGCACCGAGTTTTCGAGAAATGACCTGATTCCAGATTCATCGAAGGTGGGACCATTTCGAGAATAGCCCAAATTTTGGTTGGGTCAACATCGATCCCTCATGACGATATAATGTAACCTAGGAGCTTCCCTCCTGTTACACCAAAGACACATTTTTCTAGATTCAGCGTGACTCCGTATTCTATTAGATGCGAAAGGATGATACGAAGTACTTCTGGGTGATCACAACGCTTCTTGGCCTTGGCCAACAAGTCATCTACGTAGGATTCTACAATTTTATGAATAAGATCATGAAATATATATGTCATAGCCCGTTGGTATGTAGCGCCAGCGTTCTTGAGACCGAATGGCATAACCGCGTAGCAATAGGTTCCCCAAGGAGTTATAAACGTGGTTTTAGCTTGGTCTTGTTTAGATATTCTGATCTGATTGTATCCTGAGAATCCATCCATGAGAGACAAAAGCTCAAATCCAGTTGTTGCGTCAACAATGATGTCTATGGATGGTAACGGAAGTCATCCTTAGGACATGCCTTGTTAATGTCTCAGAAGTCTATGCAGATGCGTATCTTCCCATTCTTTTTGAGAATGGGAATGATATTAGATACCCATTGAGAGTAATCGACTGGTTTGATGAACCCTACTTGGAGGAGTTTCATTACTTCTTCTTTCACCATGAGAGCTACCTTGGGTTTCATTGGTCTCGATTTTTGTTTAATCGGCTTTGCGTCTGATTTAGTGATGAGGTTATGTACCACAATGTGTGGTGTAACCCCTGTCATTTCTTTATAATTAAATGCAAAAGCCTTCTGATGTTCCTTGAGGATTCGAGTATGTATTTCTACTTCTGATGGAGTTAACGAGGATCCTAATTTCAATATCCTTGGTTCATCCTCCGTTCGATGTTAATATCAATTGTTTCTTTGATTAAAGAAGCGTTACCTTCTTCAAACTCAGGCGGGGCCGGAGGTAATTCCAGATCATCTCCGTTCTCTACCGTGTATATGTTGAGCTCCTTTTGTGGGGGAAGCTCTATCATGGGATTTCCAAAGTAAGAAGATGAATGTGGGATTAAGGACAAATCTATCACGTGATGGGTGAGATGTAACATGTATAGGTGTTTAAGTAATCCAGAGTGGCTCTATCACTATCAATGTGATCTAGGATAGTAGATTTGTTCTCATCTCTGTTTGTTAAAAGAGGGTTTGACATTTTTTTCACCAATGGTTCAGTACGAAGGGATACTATGAAACGAGCATCTTCCAAATCACTATTTGGGGTGAAGCGTGATGCCGAGGTTGCTATTGAATCGGTGAGAAGATTTTGTTCTCGTGGGATTGCTTCAATTGATATGAAGTCAAACTCCTTGCTTAAATTCAATACAACTGTTTTGTAGAGCTGTAAGTGCTCGGCTCTGGTTTCATACATCTCAGAGACTTGGTTTGCTACCAATTGTGAGTCTCCTAACACCCTGATGTTATTAACACCGATCCTCTTAGCTAAGATGAGGCCAAGGAGGAGGGCTTCATACTCAGCGCCATTGTTTGTACATTCAAAATTTAGTTTAAAGGCAAATGGTAGGATTTTTCCCTCGGGAGAAGTAATAATTACACACCCCCAGCTCCGTAATGACATTTAGCTCCATCGAAATGGAGAGTCCAATATTTAGCTGGGAATATGGATGTTGGGATATTTGTTGTGTTAACATCTTCTACTTCCACCATGCAGAGATCCTCTGCTGGAAGAGAACCAACACCTAGGGTATATCCCATGCCTACAGAATCAAACGGTAGGAACATTGGTAGATCCTGTTCTAGTAATTCAACAATTCTTGTAGTAGTTCCTAATGATACTATTTCTACAATGTTAGCCTCATCCTTGAGGGCTGGAATCATCTTGACTAGGCTCATAGTCTCAAGATCTATTGTAGGTACCAACTTTTCCTCCGGTTTTGCGTCGGTGGGTTTATTAAGTTGGTTTGTTGGGAGTTCAAACTCGAGTGAACACTGGTCTTTTCTTTAAGTCAGCTAGGTGTATATCGAATGGTTTTGGATCACCTTTGGCTACGAATATCTTTCCTAAGTGTAAGAATCTTACTTCTTGAAATAATGTAGAAGGAATTGCCTTCATATGATGTATCCACGATCGGCCAAGGATCATATTATAGTTGGTTTCCCGATCTATGATATAAAACTCGATCAGGATTGTTTTGGGTCCTAAGGTGACCGGTAGTATTATAGTTCCAATCGACGTGGCTTTAAGGCTATCATAGCCTCTTAGTGTATTTCGAGTCGTGGAACAATTCGTTTCTCCATACCCTAGCTTTTGAAGGAAAGAGAAGGGAACTATGTTAACTGCTGCCCCATTTCCAACCATCACGTGTTTCACATAATTGTTATAAACCCATACTTGCAAATGTAAGGGTTTGGATCACCCTCGTGTGTAATCTCGGCCTCATTGGCATTTGTTCTATTTCGAATATAAACTCGGTATCTCTATCCGGCTGCCCCAGGAGGGTGGATATCAAAGTCTATATGGTTTACTGTGTTTTGGGAGGTGGAGTGATGTTAATTAAATGACCTAAACCTAATGCCTTTAAAAGAGTAGCCCTGTGGGCAGGAGAGTTCTTTAGTAAGTCCAAAAATGAAATGTGTGAGAAGGTTTTTGTTAGATCACTAATTAAATCATAGGCACCTATGGGTTTTATTAATATTTGTTGGATGTTATTTGTCTCTGGCAGGTAACTTGGACTTAGCTGAGAGGAATACTCTCGTGTCCTCGTTACAGCTTCCATGGGTAGTTCGGCATCTAACTCCACTAAACCGACTATCTTGGGTCACGACTGACTTCCTAATTGTGGGGCAACTAATGGATTTAGTGAAGTCGAGGCTTCATGATCATTGTTTCTTGTTATTATACCCTTATTTGTCCCATTTGGATTTAACCTGTTGTTATTGTGATTTGGGAGCGGATCATTAAAGATTTTGAGGGGTGCATTTTGAGGGGAAACTACCCTATGAAAGTATTTGGTGCGGTGACGTAGGATCGGCCAAGAACATATCTATGAAAAGTTGTCTTTGTTCCTCTGGAAAACGTTGCATGAATTTATTGTAGTCACGACATGTTCTAGTGTCATGGCCTCAGATTTTGTGAAAACCACAATACGAGTTGGGGTTGTAATTCCTAGTTTGTTGGTTTGGTGCATATTGTGGCCCAAAACTCTGATCAAACCATTGCCTATTAAGATTAGAGTTTTGCATTTGTTGTTTTTGGTTTTGATTTGGTTTTGATATCCAGTTGAGTTTTGGCTTGGACCCTTTGTAAGGTTTTTCCGTTGTTGTTGTTGTTGTGGATGATTAAAATCCACTGCATTGATTGTTGGGGTAAAGTTGTTGTTTCGTTGGTTGTTCATTAGTGGCGGAGTATTCACAACATTTACCCTTTTGGCCTGATCAGTTACTCCATCTGTTGTCACTCCATGATTTTTATTAAGGACTTTAGGTCCTTGATTGACATTTGTGGTAGTGGGGTAAGTCGTAACATTCTGGTTAGAGATGATTAACCTCCCGTTTGTTCCATATGTCTTGTGACCGCTATCTATTGCGGCTTGATCTATTCGGAGAGCGCTCTCAAGTACTTCATCGTAAGTCCTTAGTGGGAACTTTTGGACTTCTTCCTTCACCTCTCTGCTGAGGGAATGAAGGAATAAATCGCATAATTCCATCTGATCCATATTTGGAGCACTTGCCGAAGAATAGAGGACTGTACGCCATCTTTGAATGAAATGAGCAACAGATTCATTGTGTTCCTGCTTAATGTGCAAGAATTCTCTGATTCCTGTTCTCAACAGTTTGTTCATGTCAAATGCCTTGATGAACTCAGAAACGAGTTGTTTAAATGAATGGATGGAAGCCTCAGGTATTCTATAATACCAATCGAGGGTGATGCCTTCCAAGGTCTTGGGGAATATTTTGGCAACAACCCCATCCCAAGGGAGCAGCTCTCGAATGGTTGTGGCGTAAGCCTTGATATGTGCATTCGGATCTCCCTCACCTTTGTATTTGGGAAAATCGGGAAGAGGTCTTGGAAGCATAACACTTCGTATGGTGAAGTCTAAGGGTTCTTTCAAATATTCTGAATAAGTCCCTATCGCGTAGGTTTCGACCATTGATGGTGCCTGCTGAGGGGGTGGCGGTGGAATGGGTTGTTGATATGGCGTAGCGTATGCACTGGTAGGGGCATAAGGAAACCCCTGTGGTTGAGTAAACATGCCGGGAGAGGAGAACATATCCCCTTGTGGTGATTTGGAGTACATGTTTAAGTATGAAGGGGATTGTCTAGGAATGGATTATTTTGTACTAGACCGGGAGGTATCGGAACGGTGTTAGAAATGGCGGTTCTTGTTGGCATTTGTTGTGAATACTGAGGAGTCATGCCTAACGTGCCTATTCCTGTGAGGAGGTCTACTTGGCTAGGATGGTGTGGAGGATTAGAATTTCTGCTGTATGAATTGAGAATGGTGATTTTCTGAGCAATTTCTAACCCCCTAACTTTTTCTACTAAAGTGAAATGACTTCATTTGGTAAAGTCACGGTATTTTGCCTTAGTGGCATTTGTTGTATATTTTGGTGTTGTATAGGCATGTGATACCCTGTTATGAACTGATCATTGCCCTACCAAGTTTCCCGAGGGCATTTCCTTCATGTAGTGGTATGGAGGTATTTTCTTGAAAAGGGACCTCGGGTTGTGTTTGTAAGCTTCCTATGGGTGGGTACATACCCCGAGAGCGTTGTTCATTTCTGGCATGACGCATTGAATGTTCATCATCTAAAACTAGGTATGGATCTGATTGTCTACTGATTTGTGGTCTAAGCAGACACTGAGGAGACGAACTAGATTCTCCTGTGAACGTCATATTGTTTGAGCCTGAAGGCTCTGTGTGTTGCGTTTGAGCGAGCTGATCCAACTCTTCTATTTGGAAAGATGAGCTATATCTAGTTTTTGGAGGTGGAGTTTTGTGTTGACAACTGGTTGGTTGAATAATTGTCACCCCATACTGAGAGTGAGGGTGATGACTGTCTATTTAGTTGAGTGTAGTATGCCTCAAGACCTAGGAGAGGTCTGCCATATGCATCGAATCCCGACATATTCGGGGGTATATGAATACCCGAATAATGGGAAGGAGGAAGGTGGAAGGAAGAAGTGAAAATAAAAGAGGAAGAACTATTTTGTTCACGTCGGGTTCACCAATTTTTTGTATGATGGAAAAGTGAAAAGTAAAATAATTTGAAAGCGTGGGAATCTAGAAAGTAACTCTTCCTCGCACCCGATGGAAACCTCCCGAGTGGGAATCGTCGTTTGAGAGGTCATGCCGAGACATTTGGTGGGGATGGATATGTGTGGGATGAGAAAATTTAGTTAGGCAATCTTATGTCTTTGACACACATTAGTGGAAACTGTGAATCTAAGGCAAAGAAGGCCCTCCTAACATGAACGGGTGTGATAGATCGATCGGAAGGATGACTGCTCGAAGGCTCCAATCAATATCGAGCTCTGGCATGATTCGGTCTATGGGTTGTGGGATACGTGGAAAATGACCTGGGATAGTTTGTGTATGTCTCCAGATAGGGTCATAGGGTGGATGATGGGTACGGTGGACTCTACGGGTGATTATCTGGTCTAGTCTAGAACTCCTTAGCTTTATTAGCTGCTACGTCTAACAAGGATAACTATTTGATGATGATAGGTGGAAGTGGAGTAGATCTGAATACTAATGTGTGTAAGCCAACATCTATGTCTGATTCACCTATGGATTCGTTGGGTTGTGGGATTTGTGGGTCACAACCGTAGATTTGTGGTTGTTGCGGACCTGCTATGGTCATGTGTGGAATCAGTCCCTAATCCCTAGTACCCAATAGTCATATGCTTTCTCGGCCTCTATATTCAGAATCAATAGTTGTGCGATCTTCTCAGAGTATCTCACAGGCGTTCGTGCAACCTGAATTCTTAAGCTAGTATCTATATCTGTGAGAGTATCTCTTGCATCTGGTTGTGGGACCAAAGGATCACAATCAAATGTTTCTCTCTTTCAAGCCCTTCTATAGTCATGTGGATATTTATCTAGGGTAATCTGTAGTTTGGCTGATTTGACCAAAACGTGTGCGCTTGGTCATCTTCTACGTTTAACCCGTTTAACTGGGAGCTGATCTGTTGCAAGTCTGCTGTTGTTCGGAAGACTTGGATTCTAAGATTCTGATCTATGTCGGTTATTGCTGTGATGAGATTGGGTTGAGGCACGATTGGCTCGAATATGTATTCTCTGGGTTCCCTAGGTCCCGTGATTGTCATACAAAAGCAACAATGTAAATCTAACTGCAACAAAGTAAAATTAACTATGTGAAGTATATCTACAACATATATAACTTCTCTATTTTTGGGTTTTTCTGAACAACTATTTGAACAAAATTGAAAGAGCAACTTTTTTAATATATCTAGAAATTGACAACTAAACTAATAACGAATTTAAAACAAACAAAGCAACCGAGTATAGCTACTTGCCTGTGTAGTTGTGAATCTATTCTAAATAGTGAAATAACTGATCTAATCTATTTGAAAGACTCTCGATCCTACCTTAGAAGTGAGGAGTGAATCATAGTTTCTCAGAAACTATCAATCCCCACAACTTCCTTAGCAAATATCGAAAGTAAAATTAACTGAAATAAGATGATTGGCTACTCTATTTGATATGCTTCTAACTAGAACTTTGAAAGCTAGAACCTGGATTTTGAACAGTGGTGAATCCGATGGTGTGTGTGGCTTGGTCCCTCAGTGTGATCTCCTCGTTCCTTCATGCTCACGTGGATCCAGAAAAGCGTGTAATGCTAGCATCAACAAAAGTAGATATTGGAACAAAGGAAACTTAGGATACATACTGAATACAATGCAAGTAGGAGAGGGATAGCGCAAGAGTACAAAGCTTGGCTTATGTAATTCCTAGCGGGATTTATTGCAAGTCATGCAACATAAAATGTCCGAACACGAAACTATCTTGTTTTGATGAACAAAACCTATAACTTTAATGGCTTCCTATTGAAATTAAACTATCTACTTCCAATGGATTGCATGTAGATCAATACAACAACACTTTGCACAAGATGGATATGTGGCTTTTTGACTAATGACTAAACAATGCTAACTATGCATCTAAGAAATGAAACTATGAATCCTAAACAAGAATGAAAGGCTAAGCTATTGAAATGAGAAATTGAGAGGCAAATTTGAGGGGCCATTTGCTTGAGCACAAGCCAACTATTTATAGCATTTGCATTTACCCAAAGGTAAAAACCAAATTGATCTCTTAAACCATAAACAATGCCAAAACACTATTCCAGGGAACTAGAATCATTAATGCAAGCCAAAGGCGGTGAAAAAAGATGGTAAATGTTGAAATTTACATGAGTCACGTTAAAAGAGCATTCTAGAAAATGCGTGAAGGACCGCCACCCTGAGCAGGGTGGCGATTCTGCTTCCGCCGCCTGCCGGGCGGCGGTCACGAGACCGCCGCCTGAGCGAAGGCGGCGGTTTTGTAACTGAAGAGCAAAACGTAAAGAAAAGAGGGGAGAAGAGAACAATAAAGTACGTAGGGGCTAAGTGGGGTAAGCGGGATGTTAACGCATACTTGGAGGGATTTTCCGGATCCGAAAACCTTGCGAGGAGACCTGTATCATCATTGGGGCACGTGTTACATTTTTTCGGTAGTGTAGTACCCCATAATTTTGGGTACGTATAGACACCCTTCTTGCATTAATTCTGCACCAATTACTTTTCCAAAAGCATTAAATTCTATCGAAATGTCTTAGAGAAGTTAGGGGTAACTAAAATAGGGGTGGATGCTAGAGTATATTTTAGTTGCTAAAATGCTTGAGTGGATAAATCTGACCATGAAAATTAATCCTTTTAAAATAAAATTGTTATGGGTCCTGTTATGGAGGCATAATTTCAAACAAATATTCTATAGTATCCTTTTAGACCCAAGAATCCTCTTAAAATTTTAATACTTTTAGGTATTGGCCATTCTTTAACAACTATAATATTTTTAGGGTCCACTTTAATTCCTTGACATGACACAACATGTCTTAAGTATTCCACTTCCTTCATCCCAAAATATCATTTGTATTCTTATCATCTATAACCCATAATATATTCTCTACATGTTGTAAATGTTCTTCCCATGTTTTACTGTAAATTAAGATGTCATCAAAGAATACCAACACAAATTTTTAAAGAAATGGGTAAAAAATTGAATTCATGAGGCTCTGAAAAGTAGAAGGAGCATTAGTGAGACCAAATGGCATCACTAAGAACTCATAGTGACTGTCATGTGTTCGAAATGTTGTTTTATGTACATCCTCCTCCTTTACTCAAATTTGATGGTACCCTGAACACAAATCTAACTTAGTAAAGAAAACAAAACCATTCAATTCATCTAATAATTCATCAATGACAGGGATGGGAAACTTATCTTTAAGAGTGATCTTATTGAGTTCCCTGTAGTTTGGGCACATTCTCCATGACTCATCCTTTTTTAACCATAATCACTAGAGATGAATACACAATTTTACTAGGACAAACAATGCCTTAATCAAGCGTTTCCTTAACCAAATTTTCAATTTCTGAATTTTTTTATAGGGACAGTGGTAAGGTATAAAATTAGGTGGGATAATTCTTGGAATCAAATAAATTATGTGATCATGATCTTGGATTAGAGGTAAGATATTTGGTTCTTGAAATACTTGTTGATGGTTTTGAATAATATCTTGAAGAGTTGATGGAGTGTAGTTTTCTACATCACGTGCTTCTATAAAATGTAGTTGTGCCACCACACCATAAGATTCATTTTTAAGTACTTTATCCATACTGTGAGAGCTAATTATTTTTCTTGGTGGTGAATGCATCTCGTGAAGTTTGTAATTTTTTCCATTCATATTAAAATTCATGAATAAGTATGAAAATTGAAAGACACCATTCCTAACTGTATAAGCCATTGCACTCCAAAAACTACATCAGATCCCCAATCGGGATGGAAAATATTTCAGAACTAAGAAGATATTCCCCCATTTATAGTTTGATGTAATTACATTTACCACTATAAGAGAGTTATTTCCAATCAATAAATGACTTGAAAATCTGAGATTGGAAACACAAAGCGATTGAGTGCATTTGCTAATTTATATCGACGAAGTTATGACTACTCCATGTATCTATTAAAAATGTAACCATTTTATTTTTAATATAACCAAAAATTTGAGTATTTATGGTGTGTTCATTCCATGTAATGCATGTAGTGAGATATTAGGATTTTATTCCTCCTCTAAGTTAGCATGATCATGTGCTACTATTGGTTCTAAATTATCAATTTCTTCCTCATTCAACACTTCATTTTCAATAACCATGAGTATTATCTCTCCCCCAACACACTTATGACCTCTATACCATTTAATATCACAATGCCAACATAGGCCTTTTTCTCTTTTTTTCCCTCATGTTGAGGAGAGAGCTTGGTAATTTGGCTTTGGTTAAAAGAGTTAACCATATTTCTATTAGTATTATTAATCACATTTTTATCTCTTCATCCCATAGTTTGACCTTGTGTGAATCTCTTAGTAGACAAGTTTCATTGCTCAATGTGTAGTTCTTGATACATAGATTTTCTAATTGTACATGGTTCCCAAAAATGAATGTCATGCTTAACTTGATCATTTAGTCAATTGATGTAAAATTCTAGTCTCTATTAAGGTGTTTCTTTTGGAGTCCAAATCACCAATCTCATATGCTCAACATTATACATATCCTATTTGTTTAAGATTTGTTAATTGGGTGAAGTAACTTCCCTTCCATGGCTGCTCATAGTGGGATACTAAGTCATTAATAAATTCCTCCCAACTAATAATATTCACTTTTTGTCACTCATCATCCATTGGTACCACTGATATGGTTTAGATTCTAAACGCAATGAAGCTATCTCAACCATTACATCATTTGGTGTGTAAATTAAAGTAGTATTCCATGAGACTTATCCATGACGTTACATTTGTACCATCAAACATATGTGTTGGTGAAATGATTTGTTGTAAAATAAAGCAATTTATTTTCACCAACGCCCGAGAATGGGTCCCTTCTCTTGGGAATGGGGAGGATCTCCTTTATTGAATAAAAGAAAAGTAAAATCTATGGTGGCCATTAGGTGGGGATCACACATGAATAATCTACTAAACCTATGGAAGATTTCTTATAATGAATACAAGGGAGTAATTTTCTTGGGGAGAGGTGAATGGGAGATCAAAATGTAGGGAGAGAGGGTTAATGTTGTGAATAGGAACATGTAAATTTCACTAAAATTAACCAGAGTAAGCCCACATCCAATAGGAAGAAAACAACCATGTAAGAAATAGTAAGATTAACAAATCAAAGGCATAAAGTTCAATTGATTTATTCCTCAAAGATAAAAGTATCTTTCTTTATTAATCAAGATTACAATGCTTGAAAAATTGAAAGTGGGAAGTAGAGGAACATAGAGAAGAAAAATAGAAGAAATAACTTCTTTCTTGTAGTAAGAGAACAATAAATATCAACCCCTTGGAATAGATAAGTCATCCCAATATATAGCTTTACAATATGTCTCTTCATCTCCCCACATGAATTTTCACATTCTTATCACTTGTGACCTTTCATATTCCTATAGGAATAAAAATAACGAGAGGGAAATTTTATAATGTTATATTAAAAGGTCACTTAAGTGAATAAGATAAAAAATTCAAAAAATACATTCCCAATGAAGAATTAGAACATAGAGAGAGGGAAGAAGAGAGATAAGAAGAGATTGATCAATTTAAGGATTAAGAAGATTCTAATGATGAAGATATAGATCTTGGATAACTTTGAGAAAATTCTCATGGAATGAACTCTTTGCCTTTCTCTTCCTTACTAAAATGGGCTACTACGAGTGCCACCTTCTATGATTGTGGAAGGTAAACACAACTCAAAAAAATAATCCAATTCTTAGGAATACCACCGATGGTATTCCATTGATTGGCTATTAATAGCATGTGGCCTATTTCTGGAATAGATAAGTGGTGAAGGGAAAGTCCCCACCCTATATATATATATATATAATATATAGTAAGATGATAAACACATAGTAGATATATATAGTGAAGAGAGATGGATGTATGGAGAGATATATGAATTGGATTACTATATCAGATCCATGTGTGCATTGGTATAGATTTCCATTATTGTAAGGAGCTTTTGTGTTTATTAATAGATGGAAGATATTGGCTGAACCTAAGTGTCATTCCTATGTGTAATTGAGTAGTGCATGTTCTTGATTCAATCATGATTATTGTTTAAACTTGTTCTTTCATAAATTTGAATATGGCATGCATTGTAGAATGATGGATTAGTTATGGATCTATATGTTTCTTCCTTCATCATGCTAACATCCTACTACAACAACCCTAAAGAGGGACTGGTACCTTTGTGTGCTTTGGGTGAGCACTCAGTCTAGGTTGAGTGATGTGCTAGCACATCTAGGGTGTTATCTAGTAAATTCTAGGCTGCATCATTGGTTTCATTTTTGGGACCTCTTTTTCAGTTGTTTTTAGGATGGTTTGCGATGAAGACATACTAGTTAACTCTAGAAAGTATTGAGGAGTGGATACATGATCTGGAGGAAGAATATGCATGGCGGTTCAGTAGTGGATCTGAGTTTAATGCACACTTGGGTAGAACAGAATCATGTATGACAACTTATATGAGATATTTTTCACTATCTTTCTAGTAGAACTATATGAGTGGCTTACTACTTATGCATCTCAGTGGAATTGGAGGTATCGCACTTGTCTGGACACAGGAAGAATTTTAGGCCCTTTATGATGTTGATGATTTGATCTAGACTCATCGTTGTGGATATGTGGTTTCATGGTGTTCTAAATAGTTATATTCTGGAATATTCAATTTTGATGTATTCTTTCCTGAGAGGTAGCTGAATTCTAGTTTTTATGGTATCTAGAGGAGCATATTTGCAAGGTATTCTACTGGTGATCAAGATCTTGATGGTAACTTTGAACTGGAGAGTAAACCGATGGCTAACTAAACTTCACCATGCATGTGAGGGAAGGAATAGGTTTGGTGAAAGATGGAAGACCTAGTGGTAGAAAGGAAGAGAGAGGAGGTGGCTTAAGTATAATGAGGCATGTGAGAGGGAGATAGAGAAGCAACATTCCATTGCAGAAAGTATGGCGTTGAGGAGAGAGATGGCTTGTGAAGGATTTACAGCTCACGTAGAAGATGTGGAGCAGAGCATCAGGAACTCCCCCATCTTGGAAAACATGATAGAGATCCCCCTTGGCCTCACATAGAAAGTGCACCAGTAGAGACTACCTGGGCCATGGGGTGCATCTTAATCCACCTAGTGACCTAGCCCTTGCGCTTGGTTTTCTAGTATCTAGTATGACAAGTAACCAACAAGCTAACTTGGGAAGTAGGAGTAGGAGTAAGTAGGGAGCAAGTACATCAATGGTAGGAAGATGACTTCAATGATATTTGGAGGAACATTCTTAGGTGCATCATCCACATAGAACATGAGCAGTGCATAGAATGTTGGATTCACCTCTGGAAGTGGAACTACCTCATAAACTGTAGGGGTTTAGTATAGTACTACTGTCGGAGCACAGGGGAGTACATCTATAGGTCCTATTCCAGCTACAGGTGGAGGATCAGGAGGTATAGGTGGTTCTAGTTCTGGTGGATCTGGTGGTTCTGGAGGTAGAGGAACACATGAGGTTCTGGATCAGGTGGTCAAGGCCACAACAACAACCCAAAATATTTATATGGAGATGTCTCTTCATCTCTTGGAGTATAGAGGCATAGAGGATGTTGTTGAACATGTGCATATGTGTGAAATCTTATGGTGCACTAAAGGGATCATGGTTTGAGAGTAAAAGGCAAGTCAATTTACTACTACATTACAGGGACGTGCACACAAGCTGGTATAGGAAGTTTGACCCTGATCAAACTTGTGTGGATTATGTAGCATTGAAGGATGCTTTCTTGAAAGAGTTCCATATCCTGAGTTTGAGAAAAAGAGTATAAGTGCGCTCAAAGGATATCAAGCAAGGCACTACTGAGAGTGTACGTGAGTATGATGCCCATTTTAAGACACTTCTATCTAAGCTATCTTATGATATTCATGCCAGCCAACATGCACAATGGTTTGTTGGAGGATTGATTACACCATTTAGAAGAGCATTGTCACATAAGACATACATTGATCCGTGAAGCACTTTGGAAGAA
Source organism: Taxus wallichiana var. yunnanensis (assembly GCA_018340775.1). Taxonomy (NCBI): domain Eukaryota; kingdom Viridiplantae; phylum Streptophyta; class Pinopsida; order Cupressales; family Taxaceae; genus Taxus; species Taxus wallichiana. The sequence goes on from CM031237.1 coordinate 471,107,521, forward strand.
GCTTTGCGTGCTGAGGTAGTTGGGAGCATTGACACTGGTGTTAGTCCATTCTTAGAGGCACAAATTGCAGCTATGGAAAATAGTTAGAGAAGCTATCAACAAATTCAGCCCATGAAATGCACTCAAGAATTTGGTGTACAGATTGTGAAGTGGAAGGTCACACCAAGGATAGTTTCCTCACTAGAATAGTATGCTCATTATTATTGGATTGTGAGATCTATGTCATTTGAATCATGATGCTAGTCATTATCCTTTGTTACAGCACATGATAAGGAAGAATGTATCCTGCTTTTGCAAAATTTTCCAGTCCACGACCCATGATATTGAAGATTTTCGGTTGATTGGTCAGATCCAGGATCTTTATAGACACGGTATGACAAAGACAAGTGTAACAGATAATTCTAAGGGTAAGAATGAGCACTAGGATTGGGATCATAATCAAACATGCTATGATAGGAATGAGGGCATTTTGAAGGAGGTCGTGGAAGGGGACGTGGATATCATGGTGGATATGGAGGATGAGGCCGTGGTGGAGGAAGAGGTGAGTTCCCTCATGGAACATGTTATACGTGTGGATCTCTTGACCACTATAGGTGAATGTCCTCAGAATATTACATGTTCTTTTTGTGGAAAGAACCATAGCTATGAAGAGTTCCCAGACTTATATGAGCATCGAGTAAGTAAACAACATAAGCAAGAAAACAAAGGCATCAAGGATGGTTAGAATCTAGCGTGTGGTAGAAGATCAGTGGATGCCCAAGATAGTAGAAGGACTGAGGCATTAATAGTGAAGATTACTACATGAGAAGTGAAGCGTGCGCAAGAGAGGCATTGCACCAGAAGCCTATGATCACCAAGGAGGAGGTTTTGCATGCAAGGTACCCAGATCCTGCTCATCAGAAGGAAGTTTACTAGGATACCATGGAAGTGCTAAGGAATCTTAGGGTGAGATATAATACTTAAAGGAGTAGAAGAAAGCATCAGAGATAGTCAAACTGATATCGATGATCTGAGAGAAGTGTGCAAAATGTTGCGCTAGGAGAACATCATTCCACTATTAGGAAGTTGGTTAAAAGGGAACACTCATGTGTAAGTATTGAGATTGGATGATAGATCCTGCATGTAAATCTTCCCCCTGATAGCATTGACTATGACAAAGAAATTACTCTGAATGTTGTTGTGGATGGATGGTTGTTGAGCAACATATTGATTGATATAGGTGCGGAAGTAAATGTGCTTACATTAGATGCATGGGTACAAATGGGGAGGCCTCCATTGCAGCCATCATCTAATGTGTTGTTTATGGAAAACCGGACTAAGGCCACTCCCATAGGAGTTTTGAAGGATGCATCTATAACCATACAAGGGGCCAAGTTCACTAGGGATTTTGAGGTATTAGCACTTGTAGAAGTAGACAATTTTCCAGCCTTGCTTGGATGCCCTTGGTGTTATGTGAATAATGTTGACTTGAGATTCAATAAGGGGTATATCAGCTTTGAGAACAAGGAGGAAAGGGTTGTGATACCTTTGATAGATGGGAAGTCTACACCATATGTTGAGCCTCTAAGTGAGGAGGACTTAAACAAGAATTTATGTACGCGTTATTTAGGACCCAGAGGTCAATGAGCCATCAAAAGAAGGCATCCTATAGTGGGAGGATTCTCATTCTATTAGTGATACTATGAGTATTTCTTGTGACAATTGGGCTCATGGTACATATGAACTAGTAGGGCGCGAGGTAAAAAGTGTGGTTGCGTGTAAGAATGGACTTCATTTGGTTGACGGATAGGTAGCACAATACCTTGGTATACAGGGGCAGAAGATCTTCTGTATTTTTGAAAGCCATGGAAACATAGTGGACAAGATCAAATTAAGAGAAGAGATATGTTAGTATATACCTTGTGTGGGACAACAAGTGCGTTGGTGGGTAGTCCATAGAGATAATCTTATAGAATGGGAAGAGATTGGAGTCACCTTATCTATTAGGTTTGTAAGGAACAATGCACCTATGTAGATCTACACTTATCATGGTGATCAACCTATTCAACATCACATTCAGTAGTGTGAGAGACTCTGGACAGTAGGATAGGAAGCATTACCACCTTCACTCTGGGTGCATAGATTGTACTCTACTCTAAGGATGCACATGCTTAGTATGTATATGCAGAACTACATCGAGAGACTAGGAACTGGAAAAATTTGACTACATAGGAATGATCCAGACCTTTGACTACTTTTCTTCCCAACCTCAATAGAAGAGGCATTAAAATTTGTCAAGTGCTTAACTATGGGAGATAGTGCAAAAGAGAAGAGCATATTCAAGGAATTATTTGGTGAGATAGAGATTAGAGTGTGTTTTGAAAAGAGGAAGAAGAAATGGACTCCATACTACTTGAACGTGCTTGCCTTGAGAAAGAAAAAGGAAAGATGGTTTACATCATGGATGATGAGGAAGTTGAAAATTTGGATATTGAACATTCACAGGGGGTGCGCGAGGTCTTGGATAGTGTAGAAAAGGATACATGCCTATCACATGAACCCATGAAGACAAATAAGGTGAATATAGGTTGGAGGTTGAGCCTAAGGAGGCCATAATTGGAGACTATTGGTTAGACTTGGAGGTGGAAAAGATCATTGAGTTACTCAGGGATTATCAGGACTTATTCCCTCGAGGGTATCATGAACTTAAAGGTGTGCATGAATCACTTGGGAAATGAAGATAAACTTAAGGATGGTGCACACCCAGTTGAGAAAGAGACCTTATAGAATGAATCCTAATTTGTGTGAAAAGGTAAAAGAAGAAATTGATAAAATGTTGAAATCTGGAATTATCAAGCCCCTTGATGAGTCAGAATGGGTTAGTCAATGGTGATCAGTATCAAGAAGGATGGATGAATTAGAATATGTGTGGACTACAGGGAGCTGAATGTTGCATGTGTCATAGATCCATTCCCTACGCCATTCACTGAGGAAATACTTGGAAGGAGTTGTAGGGCGTGAAATATATTCTTTCACAGATGGGTTTTTTGGGTATCATCAGGTTAGGATTGCTCAGGAGGATCAAGAAAAGACAACATTTTTACTACTTGAATGGGAAGATTTTCCTATATTGTGATGCCTTTTGGATTGAAAAATGCACTGTTGTATTCTCACGCATAGTTGTTTAGGCATTCAAATATTTTATTCACAACTTCTTACAGGTTTATCTAGATGATTGGACAATATATGGGCTTGTGAAAGATCATTGTGACAATCTGTGCTTAATGTTTGAATGGTGTAGAAAATTGAGTATCTCTTTGAACATCAAGAAGTGCATATTTGCTACACCTTTTGGAATATTGTTAGGACATATAATCTGTAAGGAAGGGTTGTTGGTTGATCCAGCTAAGGTTGTAGTCATTCTAGGCTAGAAGTGCCTACCAGTCAAAGTGAGGTGCGTGATTTTTAGGTCATATAGGATATTATAGAAAGTTCATCAAAGGGTATGCCAAAATTGTTGCACCCTTGGAAGAATTACTAAAAGGGAAAGGTACATTTTATTGGGGAGAACCATAACAATGCATGCATTTGAGATATTAAAAGAGAAACTTACTACCGCGCCCATTCTACATTTTCCCTCATGGGATAAACCATTTCATGTGCATGTGGATGCTTCTGGCATGGCCATTGGTGTTGTGTTAGCTCAACTTGGTGAAGGTATTATAGATCATCAATTTTTTTTGCTAGTAGGAAGTTGACTCTCTTTGAAAAGGAATTATCAACTACGAGAGTGAAGCTTTGTCAATGATCTATGCATTGCACAAGTTTTGATAGTACTTGTTAGCAACACCATTTGTGTTTTATATAGATCACATGGCATTAAAGTATTTGGTAAACAAGCCGGTCTTACAAGGGTGCATATGTAGATGGGTACTCCTATTTCAAGAGTTTGACTTCACAGTTGTGGTGAAGCTAGGGAAAAGTAATTCTGGACTAGACCACTTATCTAGAATTCACTCAGGAGAAGAAGCATAAAAAATTGAAGAAACCATGCTAGATGCACAGTTATATAGGTTACAATGCATGTGCCATGGAATTAGAAGACATTGTTGTCTTTCTATGAACTGGTATGGCACCAAGAAGGAATGAAGGCATTAGAAAAGAAACAACTTGCTATACATGCGTGACACCATTTATGTTAATCAGTGGTGACCTCTACAAGTTAGGTAGAGATGAAGTATTACACCGTTGTGTATTAGAGCATGAGTGTAAGGATATTATGGAAGAATCCCATGGTGGTATTGCAAGGAGGCCATTATGTAGGTGATGTGACTACCGGAAGATCCTACTTGTTGGATTATGGTGGGAGACATTGTATAAAGATTGTAAAGAATATTGTAAGGTGTGTGATCATTGTCAGTGCCTAGGAAAACTAGGGAAAAGAGATGAGATGCCTTTGAGACCAATTACTAGTGTTGAACCATTTGAGAAATGGGCCATTGACTTTGTAGGACCTATTTCCGCGTGCGTAGGACTGGATCATGCTATATCATTACTTGCATAGATTATCTCACACGGTGGGTAGAAGCAACACCTACGAAGGACTGTACAATAGCTACAACAGCTAGGTTTCTATGGGAGAATGTTCTTACAAGATATGGATGTCCTTTAAGCTTGACAAGTGATAGGGGTACACACTTTTTGAATGAGACAATCAGGATCCTATTAGATGAGTTTATGGTTGCACACCATAAAACTACACCCTATCATCCTCAGGAAAATGGAACTGTTGAGGCTTTCAACAAGATTTTGAGCCAAACTTTGACAAAAATTTGTGATGTTGGAAGAAAGGATTGGGATGATAAAGTGTTAGTTGTTCTTTGGGCATATAGAACAACTTATAAGAGATTGAACAAAGCCACACCATTTCAGTTGGTGTTTGGTGTAGAAGCCATTCTCCTATAGAATTTATGTTACCTTCTTTGTGCATTGTGTCGTTGGAGGTCTAGCTGATGAGAAGGATTTAGAAGAGCGTATTGAGAAGATGATTCAATTGGATGAGTGATGAGCCATAACATGATGGAGTAGAAGTAGGAAAAAGGCCAGGTAGAAAGCATGGCATGACAGAAACATAAGGGATAAGAAGTTTGAGATTGGACAAATGGTACTTCTTTATGACTCTAAGTTCTTGTGCCATCTAGGAAAAAGCTCAAAGTACATTGGTTGGGGCCGTATGTCATCACTTACATACTTGAATCAGGTGCTTTCTAGTTAGAAGCACTTGATGGAACATGGCTACCGGTTACTTTAATGGGAGTAGGTTGAAGCCCTATTATAAATAAGTCTTCTTGGTGTTTGTAATAAGGTAGTATTTGCCATTTAGATTAGGTTTTCAATTATGTATTTCCTTAATGTATTTCCTTCATTGTCATTATGCTTTGTCAATTTTTAGTTTGTTGTTCTTGTGTAATAAGCGTGCTTTGCATGCATGAAGCTAATTACTATGTGAAGAATGTTTATGCATAGAGGACTGCACATACTTTTAGTGTGGGGTGGTTGTAGTTATCCAAGTAAAATATTGTGGGAATTGAAAGGTGAAAGGAATAAGCTACTATGGGTGTGCTTTAAGTCAAAAGAAGATTGCTTCTCAAAAGTGACCAAGGATGGAGATGAATGAAAGGACAAGTATAATGTGAGGTAAGCGAGAGGCCATGATAACTACCAGGAGAAGGTACAGTGATGAGGTACTGGGTGTAAGGTGCAGGTGTGCTGAAGAGAAGTCTGTGATGTAGAGGGTAGGAAGGCACATTAGAAGGTTATAGCTGGGGTGTGAAGATGTACCATGTGGAATGAATGAATTTGGTCAATGAATGAGAGGATATTTGGTAGGTGAAGGAGTATAAATGCATCAAAATTTGAAAAATCTATATAAGGATGGGATGTGAATTCATTTTTACCATTGCGATTAAGAGTATTTGAAAGAAGCCAAGTGCGAAGAGCCGAGTGATCATTTTAAGGTGTGAGAGGTGTGTAACTAGTCGTGATGAAGAGATCTGTGTGTAGAAGAAGCTTGTGTCCCCGGTGGTGAAGGGTTTGAGTGAAGCGAGGTGATGGAGATGAGTTAGGGGCACATAATTTCACCTAGGGCACATTGAATTGAACTAGGGTTTGCTTCACACATTGTAGAATTTGAATGGAAAGGATCTATAAAGGATTGCAAGGTAAAAATGGCACCCAAGAAGGTAGTTGTAGCAGTAGGAGTAAAAGGAAAGAAGAAGGTGGTCATCGAGGAGGAAGAAATGGCTCCAGAAAGCAATTTTTTTAGGAGATGCAATATCTAGAGGGGGTTATTCATCGGGAGTGGGATTCTCACATAAGGAAAAGAAAAGTGAGTGAGTAAAATCACCGTACCATTGAGAACAAGAAGGAGCTTGACGCGTTGTTGAACACGAAGACAAATAAATGCACGGTGGAAGATATGTCGGTGTATGATGATGTTGGTGAGAAGCTCTTGTAGAGGATAGGGGTTTACCAACTTTATGAGCTCCCTTATTTTGGGAAGTATGAGCCATTATACTAGTGGCTTATGAGTAGAGTGCATGAGGATTTTTTCTACTTTATAGGGCATAGAGTCAGAATTTCAGCCACGCTCATCTCCATAGTGATAGGGTTGAAAGGCATGGGAGATGATTTGTGAGATGATCTGATAGATAAAACCATAATATTGGAGACCAAGGAAGGAGTTGGGATATCTAAAGGTCCACGTGGTATGGACATAAAAAACTAAAGAAGTATCAGTTGTACAAGTGGCCACACATCTCATTACAAAGCTCAATGACTAGGAAAGGTGGTCACAAGTGAACACCATGTGGTTGCACATTGCCAAAAAGATGTCTGAAGGAGTAGTCTACAACATTTCATGGTATATCATAGAGACAATCATTGAAGAAGCGCGTAGGAGGAAAGATCAGCTTTGGAGCTGTTCTATTATCACTAGTGTTCATGGAGATCGAAGTGCTGATGGACCGAAGGAGAAGGTATGGGAGTATCGATGGAACACAAATCACCTATAGAATGCTTCAAGAAGTACCTATGTGAGGGATCCATGATAGAGTAGGTTAAGAAATGGGGAGAAGTGGTATGATAGGCTCTGTGTGGCTTTTGAGGAAGAATGGTGCATCCCAAGGACTTGCCTTCAGTGGTTGGAAAGGCAGTTCAATTTGTTGTATACCAACATTTCTGTATAGTGTGGTTTGTAATGAAAGATGGGGCATGGAGTCCTTGGTGCAAGTTTCCATATGCATTCACAACAAGGTACTTCTAGGCATCAGTACATAGGTTTACAGATGCGTGGTGATTGATGTTCAATGTGGATAAGGTAGATTGTGACTACCACACACTAAGGAAAAATATGTGTATCAGGGGGGGTGCATATGTTGAAAGACTCATTTATGATGTTTTAAGCATTAAACCAATAAGTTTGGTGGTGGGAGATATTGGAGCAAGTGCATTGGTGTATCTCAATTAAAGCCAAAGATGGAGAATAACAAGTATGTGGAAGGTGAGTTCACACTTCTAGCACCACCAAAGGGAAAGCATACAATGGAGAACATCCCGTGCCTAAGCCCATAGAGCCAATTGAAGTGGAGGATGAGGAGGAGGAGTGTGAAGATAGTGGTGGTTTGGAGCATAGAGGTAGGAGACATCCTATAAATAAGGGTGAAGCTGAGTGCGCCACTACACCACCTTAGCCACAAGAGGGGGATGATGAGGACTTGAATGTAGTCCAAGGGGAGCACAAATTTAAGAGGGTGTTTAGGAGAACAAGGACCCAAGGTGCTACTCCAACCATGGTGTGCATAGATCACCCAGACTCTCTCCACAGAAGGAGGAAACCGTGTAAAGAAGGAGGAAATTGAAGTTAAATGAGGAGGCGGAAGAGTCAGAGGAAAGCGTGCCTAATTCTCCTACACTTCAGAGAACATAGAAGAAATAGGGTGAGGAATCAAAGGAAAGAGGAGAGGATGAGAAGGGACCAGAGGAGAAACTACTGTAGAGAATGTTCAGGACATGGAGACACAAGTCCCAAATTTGGAAGCTAAGGTCCCTAAGCAGCAATGGTCTAGAAGAACAAGTGGAGAGCACATTCCACCAGCCATGGGGTATGCGGAGGATGCAGGTAAAATTATCCATGCCCACTTCAGAGCATGATAGCACAGAAAGGATTTATTTGGTTGGGAGCTAATGGATGAGGATATGGTGATTGTGTGCACTCGAAGAAACTATCATGGTCAATGCACACCCATATGGATGAGCTTGACTTTGATATATGTGAAGAGTCATGTGTTTGAGATGGTTGAAGAAGGCACCACAATCTAGACATATGACAGTAAAGCCTATTATCATGTCGGATGAGCAGGTCACAATGCATTGGTAAAGGTTTCTACTGAAGTTGCTAGAAGAAACATGGATAAAGCTGCAACAATAAGAGCATTGCGTGAGGAGCTAAAGACAAAGGATGTTGAGATAGTGCACATAACACAAGAGAGGGACTTGGCGCAGAAGAAGAATGAAGTATTTATCAACTTTGCAGAGGAGATTGGGGACAATGTCATAAGAGCTAGGCCACACTTAGAGACCAAGGTACCACAGACGTTTCCCTCAGTGATACATTATGTAGGAAATTTGGTGGACTTGGTACTTGAAGATGAACCTCTATGCATGCGGCGCAAGGAATTTAGAACAAGAGGCAGAATGAGAGAAAGCCTCAGTGATGCAAAATATTACATCATATGAAGGGTTGTTGCAAGTGCTATAAGAAGTATTGAAGAAAGTACCAAGATTTAAACATATGCATAGCTCCAGAGGTGCTTATCAACATAAAGACCCTGGAAGAAAAGCAATGAGGTCAGAGAGCAATGAAGGATGAAACATTGGGCCGTAGAAAGATTTCAATGGTTAAGCAAAAGTGAGGCCCTGACAGTAACACAAGAGCCACATAAGACTCGGTTGGAAGAGCTTGGGAAGCTCATTGCGTAGAAGATGGATCTTCTAGAAGGAAGAATGACCTCAATGTCAACATTGTGTTGGTTTACATAGAATGAAAAAGGAGAGATTACGAGGGATGAGTTGGAATCCATTGTTGTGGACATTCCAGAGAAAGTAGAACAAGCACTCATTGAATGGCAGGCCTTGGAGGCCAAAATAAAGGAGGAGTATCAGAGTTGATACTTCAAACTGATGCAGAGGAGGCTGCCTCATAGCCTCATAAAAATTCTTTATTTATCTACATTCTTTCATTCTTATTCTTTCCATTCTTCTATTCTTTACTTCAATTTTTGGAGATACCCATTGTCGGGGATGACAATGAGATTAGTGTGGGGTAATGTTGATCAGAGAACACTTGTTAGAAATCACACAAGAAGTCATGTGTGGAAGAGAAGAAGGCCGGGTTAAGGGCGCGAATGGATAGGAAGAACCCACGTGTGGAGGAAAGTTCAGCATTCAGGACTTAGCCGATTTTGAGCATGAAGACCTATTTTTAGAAGATGGTGTGTGGAACACACCAACGATGATAGAGACATGTGCGCCACATGCATTGTCTATCTTTAGAGGATCGGATCGAAGCATTTTGCATGGAGATGAGCTAAGAATAGGATTGTCACTTCAGTTAACTATAAGAGGTCTATAGATAGCACACTTGCATGTGTGGCTATGCTGTAAATGGCGTGTGGCTATTAATAGCATGCGGCCTATTTTGGAATAGATAAGTGGTGAAGGAAAGTCCCCACCCTATATATATATGATATATGAAATCACATAGTAGAATATATAGAGAGATATAGAGAGAGAGAGATGGATGTATGGAGGTATAGAGATATGTGCATATGATTGGATTACTTGTATCAGATCCATGCGTGCATTGGTATAGATTTCCATTATTGTAAGGAGCTTTGTGTTTATTAATAGATGGAAGATATTGGCTGAACCTAAGTGTCATTCCTATGTGTAATCAAGTAGTGCATGTTCTTGATTCAATCATGATTATTGTTTAAACTTGTTCTTTCATAAATCTGAATATGGCATGCATTGTAGAATGATGGATTAGTTATGGATCTATATGAATTTTATTTAATCTATTCTTTCATCATTTTCATCTTAGAATTAGTAGCAAGGAAATTTGAATAAAGAGAGAACCTCATGTAATAGTACCTTTCCCTTTTTTAGAATCTTATCCACCCATTTTTCATTAGATCTCTCTTACATGGTGTACCCTTGAGCTCTTTTGATCACTTGAGGATCAAAATTTCTGATGGGAGAGATATCCTCTTTCAGAGGAAGGGGTGCTACATTGGGTTCTAGGAATGATTATACATAGGCAAGTGAGGGTTCTCACATGCTCTTCCAGTTTCTCCATAGTCTTCTTATTTTCTTCATTCCTTATAAGTAATTGGGATTCAAACTCTTTGAATAGGTGCACATCTCCCTCATGAGTGGTCTATCCCAAGGAAATCCTAGTCAACTCATAATCATCATGTGTCATTTATCCCATGGGATTAAAACTTTTGGACATGCAAATTCCACATACTAAGATCCAGAAGCCTCAATGAAGAAATGAGAAGTTGTTTGTGCTTTCTTGGTACGCTTGGTTTTGATGTACTTTGAGATGGCCTCAAAGTTAGGTGTCATGGCTTGTTGCACCATTCTTGACTCTCCTCCAAGCAACTCCTATACCCATGGGAAGGTATTAAGTGGCGCGGAAATAAATCCAAGCATAGGGGAAATCTTAGGAACTTGATAAGGAACTAGGGATTTCCCAAGATAAGACGATTAAGTTACCAAGGAAGAAAAAATTGGATTGTAGGGACACTTGAGAGATTGTGATGGATAAATTTCCCCTAATTCAAGTGGTTCCACGAGATCTTCTCTATTTTTTTCCTTCTTATGAAGCCTCCACAGGGAGAAAATTTAGTGTGTTAAATTTCCACAAGCTTCCTCTTGGAAGATTCCTCTAAATGAGCAAACCCCGTGGCCCTTTTAGGTGCCTTGAGAGAGGAAGTGAGAGACACTTGCCTTGATGGAGACAATAGACCACTAGATTCAATGAACTAATCCCTCCTATATTTGAACCAATTTTACCTCTGAATTACTACCATGGTTCTTTCCTTAATGTCACCAAGAATCTAGAATGTTCTATGGGATGGGCGGAAGAGGAGAAGATTACACTACTTGATATTCAGGATCAAATAGGTCTGATCCATCATCCTTCATTCCTTCTAAAAACTAGTCAAACTTGAAGTCCCTCATCTAATCCATTGTCATTCTCATGTAGTATCATTTCCCAAACTTGAAGTCATAAGTGAAATCAGTCCAATAGTTATTAGTTTTGGAATATAATGAAAACTTGACAGGAGGAAAGTCTCAGATTTATTCCTAATGTCAAAGTAAGACTCGAGACACATAGGAATACAAATTAAAAGCTGCAAAGGAAGACTCAATGTCTACTGCATCTGTGATAATCTTGCATGAGAAGATTCCTAGAGAAAAAGGAAAGGATACACATTTATTTTTTAAACTCTTGCATATAGTGTGAACATGAGATGACTACATGTATAACTCAATTATGATGATCTTGTCACTTAGGTACCTTGGTAGCTTATGAGGTGCAATATCAAATCTACCGACCCTGATATTGGTGAAGGTGGGAAAATGAATGAAGTGTCTTCCATACTTCTCAACCAACTTAGATTCTTTAAATGATATTTTTTTGTTAAATATTTCCTTTAAGTTGCCTTATGACCTACATGGTGAATACATAATTCACCCTATAGAAGTGTGAGTTACTTTCCCGATATGTGAGTTGTGGGTATTTTTCATAGGCTGGTGATTTATGTGGCACATTAGGTATGCACCAAAAAGGAAGTCATGAAGAACTTATTGGAGGTAGGAAACTACAACAACTATTGATGGATGTTATTGTTAATGCAAAATTACATAACCCCCGATAACTCACATGTGTGTGCATGGGACATTATTGTAATCTGAATAACATGGGGTTATCCCTCAAGCTGTGGGACTTGAAAACTTGAGATAACCCTCAGGAGAAGGCTAGATTCCTCTACCTAATCCTAATTCTAAACTTCTCCTAATGCAATAAAAAATCCTAACTACACCTATCCTGACAATTTCAAGGAGGTAGGGAGAGAGAAAGTGCATAAAAGATAAATCCTACACTAAGAGGGGCGATAACACCAGAAAAAAGGGACAAGATACTTTGTTGAGGGAGGAAGAAGAGGGAAAATATGGATGGGAGAGGTTAGAATAACAATGACATAGACCCAAGCTCCATTCACCATCTGCACTCCATGAAACATAACATCTTACATGTGCAAGTGAGAAAGCATACACAAAATATAACAAAAAAATATAGAGGCAAGGGAAAAAAAATAAAAATGAGTAAGGGTTAAATAAAAACCACAAAAAATTATTTTTATTGCTTCAAAACATGCACAAAATATTTACATTGATGCACATAGGCATAAATACGCTTTCCAGTCCATTAGAAGGCTTATAGCTCATCGGAGTTGAGGAATTTTTTTGCAAGAGTTTCTCTAGCTCCTAGAATGTCTCTAGGAAAATGAGGGGGTCAATTACATCACATAGGAAATTGTCTCACCTACCCTCATTAAATAGGTATGGGCTGCCATAAAAATAACTTGCCAAGGGTATCTTTTTTAGAAAAGACATGGGCACCATATTGCATTAATGTTGGTTGTTGAGTTGTCATTCACCCACCTACCTTCGCCTTTAGCGTGTGATTCGCGAGCCTTCCAACCCCCTGGGTTGGTCAGAAATCAAAATGTATTGAGACCTTTCCTTGTGTACCATCCAACCTAGTTTAGATGAAATTATATTGTATGTCATAGACCACCAAGCCATCGACCTCTTTATCAGCCTGCAACTACCGGTCAGTCGTCCAACACAGGATGTCATACAATGTCTAACCTAGGTTGGACGTCGTACGAAGTTTAACATGGGTTAGATTTTGTATGAAATTTAACCTAGGTTGGACATCATCTAACCCCATGGCTGGGGTTGGATGATCTGTCCAACCCTTGGGCCATCCAACCCAGCCGTCCAACCTCCCAAGGCCATTTTTGAAGACGATATCTCGAGCTCCCAGATGATTTTTGGGGTGAAATATTATACGATTTCCCTTTAAAATAACCAAATGAATTTATTTGTGATGGTATAAAGACTCAATTTTTACTTTAACACCTCAAATGTCCCTTTCTTTCTCTAGATTTTTGGTTGTGCGTGAGAAGAATAAGTTACCTCGGAAAGTGTATGATGTTTCAAGATGTGTCATCTTTTCCACCATATAGGCAAGAAAAAGGACTTCCATAGGCACTTATTTAGACTTGTAACTCCTTGCATGGCTCCCGAAGAATATTTTTTTGAAGCTCAGGTCCTCTTTCACGTTGCATGCTCCTTTAGGCCCGAAATCCTACTTGATGAATCGATTCCAAAACCTCTAAAAATTACGAATCTTCCAAAATCAGCTCCTTAGTATTCCTAGCACTTGAATACTCCTATATCATTCCATATTTCTCCTTGAATAATTTTCCAGTGTTCAAACCCATCCTCCCAAGTTGTCTATTTTACTCGGGGTAAAAATAGATAATAATTATTGCTTATGATTTGTCCCTAGTCAATCATTTAATCTCCTTTCGTGACCATTAGAATGAACGAAATTTGTCAATCATGGAAATAATTTTTGGTTTCTTCTCCCATCACTCTATTTAGTAGAATAATTACATCTGAATATGCTTCATGAAATTCACTTTAGGACAAGTTATTATAATTATGAGAAGTCTTCGCCCATGCTTAAGCCATGAACCAACTACCAAGTCCTGCAAGTATGAGTATGTTATTGTTAATTCCTATGAGGAAAACTCCCAAGTGATGATTACCATGTTATTATATGTAGGAATTTGTAGGCATTGAGAAATGACTTTTGGTATGAGGACTACAAGAATAGAATTATCATCTGTTAGGATTGTCTTTGAGTCTAGACTATATTATTTTGCACAAGCTAGGATAACTCAATGATTTAAACAAATAGAGGATGACAACCTGATCTAAATATCCCACTAAAGAATAAATTTTATTCAATAGGTTCACAAGGATCACCTAACATTCTTTCTTTCATATCTTCCAGGTCCATATGTGTTACATCATTGTCACCCACATTGGGATATTCAATGTTCAAGGTGGAAATTGGCTCTAGACCTAAATATTTGACCTTAATGATGTTGGGAAGTAGTGAAACAAGTGGAGTATTAATTGATATTAATGATTCAAACCTAATCTTGACACTTTATATTTTTGGTAGTTCCTATTTTGGATGGCTATTTTTAGTAATTTTCCAAAATTGTCACTTTTTGGCGTTTTTTAACTTACGAGGATGATGATGACACTCAATTTTTTCTGTTTATTAAAAATACTATTTTTATAATGAAAGGACTTGTCACAACTTAATTTTTTTTATAATAAGTACCTCTAGGTGTTATAATGGAAGGAAACCAGTCTCAAAGTTTTAGGTTTTCACAAGGATGCTCTCCTCTAGTTTTGAGAGTTGTTCAATTGTAGAACTCCATAGATCCGAAAAATAAAGTTTGGGATCCGGAAATTTATTTTGGATGTTAAAAATAATGTATTCCACCATTTTATGCAAGGTTAGAATCATCTAAAGGGAATTTTTGAGAAGGATATGCTGTTAAAATTTCATGGAAATACAATGAGGGGTTTGAAAGATATGAACAACATTCCATTTTTGGCATATGATGTATATGTAGTCACTACATCACACACTTACTATATACATCTAGCATCTAAACATGTAATTGATATGCATGATTCCTAAGTAAGACAATTACTCATTAACAAACCTTTACTTTACTTTGACATTACTTTTACCTTTTCATCTTTGGGTAAGTGCACCAAGTTGGGGGACAATTAAGTGGACATCAAATCCTGAATTTTACATTAAAAACAGCAAAACATCAAATTTAGTCTTCCGCGGACTTGAACCATGCCAAAAAGTAAAAATATGTCATAAAAATGGTACCATTGCGTAGGGGAGACTATTAGCTTTGTAGAAATACTAATTTTAAAGTGAATAGAAGAGGATAAATATCATTTTATAATTTTTTACTAATAGTAGGTCTTTAAGACACTTTTTCTTGTGAATGTTTATGTCTACGTTTAAGACTGCAAAATTTTTTTCACTTATCAGAATGTGATAAAACTTATACCATCCCAACCATGGTGAAATTATATACATGTTCAAAAAAAAAAATTATTTGATTTCAATATTTTTTGATGAAGTTATGGCGGGCAAACGGAAAGTGCTCTGTTTTCTTTATGTTTTCATACCACTTTCACGGAAAAAATCATAAAAAATAAAATATTACTCAAAAAAATACAAAATAAAATCCATCCCAAGATAGATAGTGGCATATAACTTCTCACCAAAGGAAAAAAATATATATCAATTTTTGGTCATCCAAATTGTGGGCAAACAGACTATAATCTTATCGTCGTTTTTAAAAAAAAAAACAAGTCATTGAATTTTGAGTGTTTAATATAGCTAATCTTTTCCATTTTTTACAAAAATTAGTATTTTAGAAACTAGATTATGGATGCTACAATTCATATTAATATAAATTTGTCTAATTTTGAGTGTATGTATTGCTAATAATCCCTACAAGTTGATATTATGTTGTTATTTGCAATATGATGTCCACGGATGACCCTATATTTGTCCATCAACTTCCCGCACTTACCCCTTTATTGCTTGTTGTTTCTATTTTTAACTTAAAACTTTGCATACCAACTGACATCCTAGCCTACTCTGATTTTACTATTTATCCTTTTGGGCACCTATATGGAACCACCCATTAGGGGAAGGATCACTGGGTGCTTCTTTCCCTCTCGGCCGCTTATGTTCTTTTTCTCTATTTTTCAAATTTTTGAATGTTACTTCTTTCTTGTCTTATGATACCACCCTAGGTCAGATTTTATCTTGTTAATGATGAACCTTGAGTGAAAGAATCATATATATATACATGAATTATTTAACCTAATTTAGGGGGGGGAATAATTTCAAGAGGAACTTACTACTACTAAGGGAAAAATATTTCCAAACTACTACATCATCAAAGGACTACATTATTCATTGCATTAGAGGAGCTATTTTGAATTCCATACCACACATTTTACATTGGGAAAAAAGTATTTGTAGCCCGTTATTCTTTGTGCCACTGGAAATAGGAAATTTTGCAACACTCGATAATAAAATCATACTAGGGTGAGCATCGGGGTTTGTACGAATATTTCATATGCATATTTTTATTCATCTAATATGTGCTTAAGTATTTTGCATGTAGCTAGGGTTTATTTTGCAAGTACATGTGTGACCGAGCATAATTATAGAAAACCTGGCATAACCTAAAATAAAAAAGGAGCGACACATAAAGAACTAGGATGAAGCTATTTCGGACATGTCGACACCTAGTAACAGACACTAGTTCCTAGATGACCCTGGTCCATTCTAGGACATTCTTTCCCTATGATCATCACTTTCCAAAGCTCAAAAAATCTAGAATATGCCCTTCTAGATTAGTTTCAAGTCTAAAATTAGTTCATATCTATGGATGTAAGCTAAGTCATTCTTTATGCCCTATTTATCTTTCTTGCTTGTATTTCTATAGCTAGATCTTTCTTGAAAACTATTATATTTATCGATCAACATTTCCCTTATCTTAGATTTAATTTTATTAAATCATTTGGTGAACCTGTTCCTTACATGCCTATTATCGGATCTTTCATGGCTTCCCATACCTTTGATTCCAATGCTTCTCCATTCTATATCCGGGTTCAACTTCGTAATCTCCTTATTAAGCATGTCCTAGTTGATCCTGGATCTGGTCTTAATATATGCACTCTTTCCTTTCTCCATCAAATATGACTTTCTGCTACTCATCTCAATCCATCTACTCTTTGTATCTATGGATTTGATGATATGCCTAAGCAATAATTGGGCACAATATCTCTTCCCCTATTGTGGAATCTTGCATTCTTGATGTTATGTCACATTATGCCTCATGATGTCCCTTATACTATCCTTTTAGGACATCCTTGGTTACATACTATGCATACAATTATTTCTACCCATGCCCTTGCTACACCTTCTTTCATGGATACTGCTATAATAGATTCCACACCTCATGTTGCTACTCCTTGTGATATTCCCCTCATACATGATGTTGATGACATTAACTACATTGCACATCCTTCTCCTCTTGGGATTCACCTTACTACTACTGATTTAAAAGGTCAATTTTCTATTAGCACTCATGATACTCCTCCCATTATGTCTCACTCTCAATACACTTCTATTGATTATTTTCTCAGTGTTTCTAATGTTACATCTCTCTCTGCACCTTCCTCATCATAATTCACTTTACGAGATTCTACACATGATTCATTTACTATGAATACACCTCATATTCTACATCTATGGGGAAATCAATTCCCCTCTTTCCACATTTCTGTCTATGGTCATAGGGGATAATTCATACTATATTTCTTCTGATCTGCCCAAATTACACCTATTTCTTCTGATGAGTCTTGTGTCTCTCCCTTCATTACTTGACATTGATAGTGACGAGACTCCTAACATTATATATGTTACACATATTTTAACTCACATATTGATCCTTATGTTTGTACTTAATTTTTCCACTATTTCCAACAATCCCAATGTTACACCTATTATATTTTCTCCTAATGAGTACATTCTTATTGTTTATACACTTCCAACTCATCCAGTTGGGATCTTGGACTCTATAGGTGTTATTTAAATTAATCCCAGGATATTTTGGTGTTTTTGATAGGTCATGGTGTTTTCATTAGGAAATTTGAAAATTTTGGGAGTTATGGGTAAAACCTTCATGTTCTAGCACTCTTTCCCCTCTTATTAAGCCTTTTTTTTGAAGAAGGGTTTGAAAGATTGGGTCAAATTGTGAAAACTATGCAAATTGTCCTTTAGAGGAACATGAGGAATTGTTTCTTCATTCCTCCTATTCCCCACATCTCTGGTAATGCCACCTTGCAAAGAAAAATTGGGTATATTGGGTTTTATAGGTACAAACATAATGGTTCCTAAGTTCCCTTACTTCTTGAAACCTCACCATCTCCGAACAAGGAACTAAGTCAAAAATTGATGGCACTTTGGTGGAACAATTCAAATGTTTTATTTTTATCTCACTTCCTTACCATCTCCACATAAAGGAAAAATAATTGAAATCAGATAATTCGGTTCTAATAGGAACTCATTTTATTTTTCTTCTCTACCCGCTTTCCAACACCGATTCAAACAATAATACGATCAAGTTAGCCCCTCAAGGAGTCCAAAAATAGTTCCCGAGTTCCCTTCATTCCTCATAACTCCACATTGGGTGACTAAGGAATACTAAAAACAAATTGATTATTCGGCTGATTGGAGGAATAGAGGAAGTCGAGGTTTGAGGGAATATAGAGAACTATTCCCTCATTCCACTTGTTCCCCAATTTGTTGACTGTTCCGACATAAAGCATAAAATAAAACAAAAACACCCAAATAAGATATTAGCTAATTTTTTAATTAGAATGCAAATTTAGAGCATGTAGAGGCTAAAATTGGAAGGCTCATGCAAGAAAGACTCTACTTTTATCATCCAGAGGCTAAAATTAACATTTTTTCATGAAATAAATCTTTTTGATCATTCACATGAGTCTAAAAACAACAAAAACATGCAAGGGACAACAATAATCTATTTCTCGGCATGTAAAATCACATGTGGGAAGAGGTATTTTTGAGTAGAAAAGATCAAATTCACACATGTTCTTGCATTATACATCTATTTTTGATTTCAGACTTGCATGTCTAGTCTATTTTCCTCTCTTTCTCTATAAAACTCGATGGAATTCATTGTAAAAGATATCTCTCGCACTTTTGGTCTTTATTTTGGAGTAATTTAGTGTTATGAGTGGAAGAACAGGGGTCATGAGTGATTCTTTATTGGTTTCACCTATTTGATAAAAGGATTTGTTTTTCCCTTCTTGTAACTTGTTTATCATGTAAAATCATGTCTTTCAACTGATTTTATCTCATGATATTGTTTTATCCCTGATTTTCTATTTAATTTCCATGCATTTATGCGATTGTATGTTGATTTATAGGTCATAGATTGTTTTTAACCAAGTTTTATGTAAGATCTTGTTATGGAGTTCACAAAATTGCCTTCCAAAGCCATTTTTTTCCCTTCTTTATTCCATCATTAACTTCAAACCCTTCTCTAAAATAATTTTGCATTGACATATCCATTTTTGAGTTGTGTGTCATTTGTCTCTGTGGTTCTTATGGTCCATTTTTGTTGTTCAAAGAAGTATAAGATCCTAAATTTTTTTTGGTGTATCACAATATTTTTAGTTTTTCCCTTAATTCCTTCTCCCTTTTCCTTATTGATTAGTAGAGTAGAGTAGTCTTAGGAGTATAAACTAGCCTTAGGTGTTACACTAGGGGAACTATCCCTCTCTCTGGATTTCCAATATACATCTCACCCATAACCTAGGTGTGTTTCCATTTTTTCGGTTGAAAGGGGAGACATCAAACCACTCCCCAAAGGGCACATTCTTCCATGATTTTTTTTGGAACACTGATGGGACCAAAAAAGAGAATTTTTTTAAAGATTTGATGTTTTTCTTGGAAAGCATCAGTGTTTTAGACACATTCATCCAACATCGGTGGATCCATAAATCCAAGGCACATATTGGTAGGAAATCAAGTATAATTTTCATGCCAAAAGTTATAACTAGATCATCTTCAAAAGGTATTCCATTTGATTTCATTGAGTTACATTTGAATTCAACAAAGAGAAACATGTTTTTGAGGTCCAAACCATATCCTAAATCTCCCTCCATCCCACCAAATCATAGTTCACTTCCCAAATTCCCCATATCTAATCTGAATCTCAATATGGACATCCCAAGAAACCTAGTTTTTATTCCCTTAAATGATGGCATCCCACTACAACTTGCACAACATGGTGACATCCATGTGTCTTCCCTTAAGATAATTTCATTTTTCACTAGAGTATATCAATTTACACCTATAGAACACGTTAAAGATGTGGCCAATATATGCTCTATCTATAATGTTGCTCAAGTGAATGTTGCAGTCAGTTATTAACAACCTCTTTCAAAGGCAAAACATTATAGTGGTATAGGGGATTGACACTAAATTCCATCAATACATGGGATCAATTGGGAGAAGTTTTTGTAGGAAATTTGAAGACAAATCAGATCATCTTTCACTAGTGGAACAATTGACTACCATCAAGAGAGTACCACAAGAGTTCATGTCTGACTTCAACTACAAAATTTCAAAGGAATTGGAATAGAATTCCATGATTAGTAAGGCCTACTCCTGAGCATAATTTTTTAATCATCAAAGGGCTTTGAATTTTAATATTTTAGTGATGATACAATCAATGGGTGGAAGGAAACTTCCTAATGCTTATGACATAACAATTAGAGCTGAAAATAATCTTATACAAGCTGGAAAGATTACACCAAGGCCCCCTATGCCTATATTTCTAGAAGTACAACCCTCTATGCCACTTCAAATACCTATAATAATAACTATTCCAACACCAATGCCTATTACTCAGCCTTAAAGTCAAACTAATGCAACTCGAGCCAATTAAATGACTTACAAGAGTTGAGGAGCATGATAAAAGATATTGGGAATGGGATGAAATATTTTGGGAATGAGATAGTTTCCCTTAAAAGACAAAAAAATCAGATTTATAGACCCTACTATCCACCCAATCAACATAATAGGCCTCCATTCCAACCAAATTTACAAGGCCAAAATTAGTTTACCAATGCTAAACCTTTCCAACCATTCAATCCCAACACTGCTAGTTCATCCAAAGCAATTGTACCTATCCAAAACAATTTGATACAAGACTATGAGTGGTGTTATCCTTGTAATTTAGCCCATAACTAGAAATATTTCCCAATAATCAAGCACTTATGATGTAAAATGATTCTATATCTCAAAACTCATCAGTTGAGACCCCAAAACAACATGAGATTTCTCAAGAGTTGGTGCACAATTATGCTACAATTCTAATTTGTCAATTGGATTATTTTTGTGGAGTAAATCAGCTAGAATAGTCCTCTACTTCTGTGGAAGCAAACACAAGATCAAATAAAAGAGAAATAGAAGTCAATTAGCCAACTAGTAAGACTAATTCTTATCATGTTCCAAGATTACAAGGTGTTGTTTTAGTTTCTAATCAGCAAGGCACTCAAAAAATCAATCTACAAGAGGTCAAAATTAGCAAGAGATTATAATTTTGATGCCACCAATGAAATAAGGTACTAATATTAACAAAATATAAAAGAAGATTAGTACTTCATATTTAAATATTATTGATCATATAAAGCAAAATAAGGTGAATGTGACAATGTGGGATTCTTTTTCTCTTCCTGGGAAAAAATATATTTTGTAAGAATATTGGTCTAATCTTAGTCTCTCTAGGCCAATCATCAAAAGAACCATCTAAAGTTGTGCTTACTAACACACATGATCCAAAAGAATCCAAATAAATAAAAAGTATGAAACCACATCCTTTCTACATTTCCTTAATCATAGGCCAAAATATAGTCCATAATTTCATGATTGATTCATGAAGCTTCCAATTTAGTTATGCTTAAACAAATTTTTGACAAACTTGGTCTGAAATATGATCCTATTTATAAAGGAGTAGTTTAGTTATATGAAACACCTATAGATATACCCTTGGAGTCATTAGAGGATTTATCCTAACCTTACATACATGCCCCAATTTCTCCATCCCTCAAGATGTATTCATTATTGATATTTCCTTATTTTTCCTTGTGTCTTTCTAGATATTTCACTACTAAAATTGGAGGCTACTTATCATCATAATGGTCTCACATGTTATTTAAAACAAAGTATGGCACAAAAGTTACAATAAGGTCTGAGCCCTTCTCAACAAGTCATATAGATCCTTATATTCCTAGTGCATAAATTCCAATTGTATTATCATAGATGAAGAAGACCAGCTTGTTGGCCAAGAACCGAGACAAACTTATTGAGGGGATTCAAAACTTAGTACTTGATAAATGGGTTACTAAAGGTCATAATTTTGATCCATATAGTCATATTGAAGAGGCATGTCTTGGAACATATCGTCTACATGAAGAAAATTCTATTATTCCGACCTTGTTAGACCATATTAACATGATGAAGGTTAATGGAAATTATACTTTGATGGATCAAGAACTAGGTTGGGGAATCATGTGGATTTCTCTAAAAATAGAAGTATTTTTCAGCTTTAGGTTTCCATTTTAGTTTCATTAACAATACAACTGAGCATGAAGCTCTTGTGCATGGTATTCAGTGGGAAAGGAAAAAGGGATACAATAATTGTAGGTGTATGGTGATCGTTAGTTAGTCGTCAAGAAAATAAGATGAAAAGATGCAACCAAGATTTTTTGAGATCTTATAAAAATAGAGTGTGGGATATGATGGATGATTTTGATGCTTTAAATGTATAATATATTCCTACAGAAAATAATAAAGTTGTAGATAGGCAATTGTAATTGGTGATCAAGTTAAAATTCTAAATCAGACTAGTAATGATAAAAATAAACATCATATCAAGATAGTGGTAAGGCCTTCTATTCCTAATAAGTATGGCAACTAAAAATTATTTGAATCAGATCAAAAATAGTTAATTTTTTGCAAGAGGAAGCTGAGTTTTTAATAAAAAATAAAGAAAAATTACAACAATATGAAAACTATATTATTTAGTTGAGATCTAATAAAATACCTCAGGATTAGTCACTCTTGAGTCCATATTTAATATAGATGATCAGGTCAAAGGTGAGAAATATAACATGTTGATCAAGAAATAATATTATGAGAAAATCAACATTGGTAATGACAAAACACTCAAGTTGGGTAAGGTATGTAATCAAGATGAAAAATTTAATTTTCTTTAAATTTTTCTTAATGATGTTTTTTCATGGAGATATGGCTATTTAAAGGTTTTCAATCCGTATTTAGCTCAACATACAATAGAATTGGATTTAAATATAAAAATAGTTAGAAAAAAAAAGGATGATCAATCCTAAGATTGAACCTCTCATGCAAAAGGAGTTGGATAAATTGATTAAAGAAAACATCATTTTCCCTGTGAAAAATTCATCATGGGTTACTAATTTGGCTCCCATGACAAAGAAGAATAGATAAATATGCATGTGTGTGGATTTTAAAGATTTGAACATGGAATTTTTGAAAGACCATTATGCATTACCATCAATGGAGAAAATTTTACAAATGGTAAGTGGCTTAGAACATTTTCACTCTTGGATGGTTATTATGGGTATAATAAAATTATGGTGTAGGAATTAGACCAATTCAAAACTACATTTACCAAAAAATGGGGCACATATAAATACAAATAAATTCCATTTATATTTTGAAATGGGAGCCATGTTTCAACATGCAATGGACTTGGCATTTCAGGGATTGATTAATAATTGTGTTCTTGTCTATTTAGATGACATAACTATATTTTCCAAGCATGTTGTAGTTCATCTAGTTCATCTCAAATATGTTTTTTGCAAGGTGTAGACAACATGAGATATATATGAATCCAAAAAGTGCATTTTTTAGACAATAAAGGTAAATTTCTAGGTCATGTTATATCTAAAAAGGTCTTTCCATTGATCCAGAAAGGGTAAGTGCAATTTTTTCATTATTTTTATGAAATCATAAGAAGACATTAAAAATTTTTCTAGGTAGAATAAATTTTATTAGAAGATTCATTCCATATTTTTAAAACTTGATGAAGCCATTAACTTTAATGCTAAGGAAAAACATGGGTTTCAGTTGGAAACCGGAGGGAAGAATGCTTTTGAAGCAATCAAACATGTTATTTCATAAGCTCCATCACTTACTAATCCTAATTTTAGCTTTTGGAGAAATTGACACAATATCAACCATGTTGGTACAAAACAATGATGAAAATTTGGAGCATCCAATTGATTTTTTTCAGTCAAGGATTATAAGATTATGAGGTAAGGTATATTTTTTTAAAACATGTTCTTTCAGTCATTATAAGTCTTAAAAATTTTAGACATTTGGTTTCTAATGACAACGTTCATTTAATGGTTTCTCTTCCGAGTGTTAAGAGTTTCTTTTGAGCAAGGATTTAAATGATAAAATGGTAGGTTGGATTACAAAATTTATGGAGTATGATGTTGACATTAAGGTTAATAAATTGGTAAGAGGAAGAGGGTTGTGTGAACAACTAGCTTCAAATTTACATGATGATAAAAATCAGGTTTTAGTGCTCCAAAATGGTCAAGGAACAACTACTCCTTCATTACCTTAGAGGTGGAATCATAACATAGTCCATTTTCCTCAAAGTGGAAAGTACCCACAAGGTTTGGATAAGACAAAAGGAGGTATTTCAGATTACATGCCATTCATTATGTTATTTATGATAATATTTTTCTTAGAAATGATGTAAATGTGGTTCTTTTAAGATGTTTTGGTTCAAATAAGATTGAGCATGTTTTAGAAGAGTTTCATAGGTGATTATCCACTCGTAATTTTACACTAAAAGTTATAGCCTTAAACATTATCAGATAATTCTATTATTGGCCATATTTATTTAGAGATGCTCATGCATGGGTAAGGAAGTGTTCAAAGTTTTTCATTTTTATAAGAAAAAAAAGTTGGTATCTCTTCCTCTTCAACCTATTCAGGTAGATCAACCTTTCATGAAATGGGGTTTAGATTTTATTGGCATGATTAACCCACCTTCTAGTTTAGGTCACAAATGGATTCTCATAACTATGGATTATTTCACAAGGTGGAAAAAATCAATAGTTTTGAAAGAAGAAAATGAAACTTCAATGTTAGAATTCTATGAAGGTCTTATTATAAGGTTTGGTGTTCCTCTTTACTGTTATATCATAAAATACATTAGATTTCCTTGGTATAAGAATCAACAGATGGGTAGTCAAGATTAGAATTGATTTGTAAACATCTTCCAATTATTATCCTTAAGGGAATGGATTGGCAAAATCAACTAACAAAAATATTCTCAAAATTATCAAAAGAACTATGGAGGAGAATCAGAGATCATGGCACACAAAACTGAAATTATCCTTATGGGATGATAAAATAATTCCTAAGAGGTCAATTTGAAACCATCCTTCCATGCTTGTTTATGATAGAGAAGCATGGTTTCCTATTTCTTATGAATTACCATATCAAGATGTCATAAAATAGATGGAGGATTTAATGCCAATCAAAATTGCATAGTTAATGAAATTAGAAGAGGTTAGAAATAACACAATGATCACCATAGAGCTTCATCAAGATCAAGTGAAGAGATACATTGACAAGAAATCAATTGCAAGAAAATCCAGGAAGGATATATAGTGCTTAAGTGGGATGAAGACAGAACTAAACTTGGAAGATGTACTAAGTTTGACTCCTTATGGAGTGGGCCATATCTGATTACAGGTTGCAAAAAACACAATGATTTTTATCTCTTTAATTTGAATGCCAATGGGATACCCATCCCAGTTAATGGGATATACCTCAAACTATGTTATTGAGGTCATGTCTCACCATTGTACATAGTTGATTATTTTTTATTTTCCTCTAATTGCTTCGTGCACATTATTTCCTTAGTTTCCTTTCTCTTTGTGCTTTGTTCAATTTGTTGATGTTTTTTATTTTCTAATAAGTGCTCTAACATAGTTTTTTTTATCTTGTGAAGGTATTTTCGGTGTTCACATGGTTTCAAGAGGTTTCAACAGTTTGATATGACTCCGTTCCCAATAGATACTTCAAGACAACCTGGAACTCACATGTAACATGTAGATATCCCTTGGAGGTCACCAAATTATTATCCAAATCACCCCCAAAATATTTTGGTGTTCTTGATAGGTCATGGTGTTATCATCGGGAAATTTCAAATTTTGGGAGCTATGGGGAAAACCTTTATGTATTAGCACTCTTTCCCCTTTTACGAATCCTTTTGTGAAGAAGAGTTGATAATATTGGGTAAAATTGGGAAAATTTTTACAAATAATCCTTTATAGGAACTATTCCTCCATTCCTCTGGTTCCCCCCATGTCCACCAACACCATTTTGCAAAGAAAAACAAGGTATATTAGGTTTTTGGGCAGAAATAGAATAGTTCATAAGTTCCCTTACTTCCCCGAAACCCCACCATATTTGAACATGGGAGTAAGTAGGAATTTGACGACACTAGTGGAATAGTTCAAATGTTCTGGTTATTCCTTACTTTCCCACCATCTACACATAAAGGAAAAGTAGTTGATATTGGATAAGTTGGGTGTAATTTATGCTCATGAAACCATTCTTATGTTCCTTCACTTCTCCACTCACCTACCAACACCGATCTAAACAACAATACGATAAAATCATCCCCACAAGGAACCCACATAACATTCACAAGTTCCATTCATTCTCGACAACTCCACATCGTTCGATTAATGAATACGAGGAATAAATCGATTATTTTTATGATTAGAGGAATATAGGAACAAGATGGTTAAGTTGGGGTTTGAGGGAATAGAGGGAACTATTCCCTTGTTTCGCTTATTTCCGATTTATTGACAGGCTCAACACAAAGCATATAACATCACAAAAACATACAAACAAGCTATTTTAAAATAATTTATTTGATTAGAATGCAAATTTGGAGCATGTCGATGGTAAATTGGAAGGACCAAGAAATACTCCATTTTTATCATTGAGATGCTAAAATTAGTAGTTTTTCATGCAAGAAATCTTTCTGATCATGCACATAAGTCTAAAAAACATCATGAACATACAATCGATGAAAAAAATCTATTTCTAGGCATACAAAATAACATTCTAAACATGTGAAGAGATATTTTGGAGCAGAAGAGATCAAATTCATGCATGTTCTTGCATTATTCATCTATTTTTGTCTTTATCATTGCATGTATAGTCTATTTCCTCTTCTCTCTCTTAATTCTCTCTAAAACTCCAAAAATTCATTGTAAAAGACATCCCTACACTTTTGTTCATAATTCTAGAGTAGTTTAGTGTGCGAGTGGAAGAGTAGGGGCCATGAGTGATTCTTTGTACTAGTTTCACCTCTTGGATCAATAAAGGAGCTATTTTTACCTTCTTACAACTTGTTTATCATGTAAAATAATTTCTTTAAGCTTATTTTATCTCGTGATACTATTTTATCCCTAATTTTTAGTTTAATTTCCATGTATTTATGTAGTTATATGTTGATTTGCAGGTCATAGATTGTGTTTAACCAAGTTTTGTGCAGGATCTTGTTGTGGAGTTCACCAAATTACCTTCCAATGCCATTTGTTTCCCTTCTTTATTTTTTCACAAACTTCAAACCCTTCTCTAAAATAATATTGCATTGACATATCCACTTGTAAGTTATGTATGGTATGTGTTATTCCTATGGTCCATCTATGTTTCTTAAACAAATCTGAGATCCTCAAAATTTATGTTGTATCACCATATTTTTAGTTTTTCCCCTTAATTCCTTATCTCTTTTCCTTATTGATTCAGTAGAGTAGAGTAGTTTTAGGAGTAGAAACTAGTATTAGGTGTTATACTAAAGGAACCAACCCTCTCTGGAGACTCACTCCAACATATAGATCACCCACAACCTAAAAGTGTTTCCTTTTTGTCATTTGAAAGGGGAGAAATCACACCACCCTGACCAAAGGGTGCATTCCTCTATGATAACAATAGGGATTTCTCCTCACCATGTTAACATTATTCTATGGTAGATCTTGTATTTACCAATGTTCTATCTATTTTAGTTTCTCCACATGCATGGCACAATCCTACTCCACATGTTATGATACATGCACTTTCACATGACACTAGGTCCTTACCTCATGTTCACATATGTTCATCTTCTTTAGCAGATTGTGGTATCTTGCCTACTACTCTCATTACATAGATCATCTTGGCATACACATTTGGAGGAATCCTAATTCCCCACACTACCCAGTGACACACTCTTATTCCTAGTTCATACTTGACTGTTGAGGGAATCCTTACATGGACCTCACTTTTCACACACACACTAGGGGAATCATTGTTCCTCCCTTCTAGATATTCTATTTCAAATATTTGTAGTTGAAAATCCAAAAATATATTTACTTAGATCTTGATTGGATGTACTCTTGCTTATACTAATATATGTTGCACCTTTTCTTATCATGTTACTATGGTTCATATTATGATTTATTATTGTTCATACACATATGTGTGCTCATATGGTATCTTGAGGTGAATGTAGGTCACTTACAAGTTGTTACATAATGTATGATGCTTGATCATGTCAATTACCAATCCCATTGAGGCTCCTGGGGCATCTATCTTTTCACACTTATTATCAGGTTATATCATTGCAATATTTCACATTTTCATTCCTATATTCAAATATTACATTGTGGCATACTATTTACCTTTCCTAACATGCTAATGGGTGCTTCATATGTAACATTTTCCTTATAAGAATCCTTCTAATCATGGTTGTCTGATTTTTTATGCCTTATTTTCTATTGTTTTGCGGGTTATGCCCTATGTTTTCTTGTTACCTTATTTACACAATCCTTGATGGTTTTAATGTCTTGTGACATCCTAAGTGGTTTCCCATGTATATAACCAGTTACTCATTATGTATTTGTTTTTTGTTTTCCTATATGATTTTACTAGTTTATATTTCCATACATTGCTTGTTTATCACTAAAACCTATATGCTAGCATGTTCCCATTGTTTTTGTACACCATGGTAACTACCATACAAAATCCATATTCCCTTTGTAGGATTCCCATATCAGATATGCATATTATTTTTATCCTTCCTCGTTTGGGCTTTGTTTGCATTTTTTCATCTCACACACCCAAATGAGTGGGGGGAAAATTGGGTGAAATTTTTCACGCTCCTAGTAGTTATAGAAAGCAGTTATAAAATCACATTCAACATGATTTTTTTACAGATTAGGGCCAAAAAAAAACTTAGCAACTTAACTCAACATGGAAAGAACCACTCAACACAAATAGAAATGGTCGGCACTAGTGTCCTACCTGGGCACTTCTGTCCTGGGGAAAAATAGTTAAAGATTAGTTTTCAACAATTACATAATTACTTGTCTTTTGTAGTTTCATCGTTACAGTCGGTTTGATTACAATTAGTTACTAATAGGAACTAAATAAGGACTAACTACTTACTCAAGAACCAAAGAAGGAACTAAATAAGGAAGTGACACCTAGGGCATATACAGGACAACAATATGCCTGGAACAATGTGTCACTTGAGGTAAGTTACAAATTGGATTTGTGATCATCTGTAGTGGCACTTATCTATGGGAAGTATTAATGGTTAGAGGGAAAATCCTATGAGATCTCCCAATACACTTCCCCTTAGTAGCGATATGACATCTAAATATGAAGTTTAGCGCCAAGATGCTCAAATCCATAGTTTGATGATAATATACGCAAATCCTTCGTATTATCCCAACCATATCCTAAGTAACAAGTCTACAAGTAGGAAAAAATTTCTACCCCTTTTCTCTTTCAACATTTTAGGTGTACTCTAACCCCTTGGTTTAGATTTTTCCAATACGCATTTCCAATTTTACATATTTTTCAAGTTAAAGTTTAATTGAATTTACCTATAACACTTGAATACACTTGTTTTCTTTTGTAGGTCCTATCCTATTCCAACAAAGGCAAACCACACAAACAACCATGAAGAAAATATAATTCAAGCTTCAAAAAATATGATATTCCAAGGAACTACATGCACACATCATTATCACTTTATGCATGCAAAGGTCACCCATGTGATCCTTATCCTTACCTTTCCTTAGCATTCCATGGTACATGTAATGAATATTTCATTTAGCACACTACAATACACATTAAGCATGTTATTGGGCACAATCGCGTTTCAACTCCCCAAGGTAGCTTTTCTTTTCTACTTTATGCTACCAAATCCTTATTCATCAGCATAAAGTGGGGAAAATGTAGTCACTAGATCACACAGTTACTATGCACATCTAGCCTTCAAATATGCCATTTATTTGCATGATTCCTAAAAAATAAAATTACTCATTAACAACCCTTTACTTTACTTTGCTTTGACATTTATTTTATCCTTTTCATCTTTATTACTTGTTATTTTTTGATTTGCAACTTAGAAATCTGCATACTAGGTGACATCCTATCCAACTCTAATTTCACTATTTATTCTTTTGGGAACCTTGTACATAACCACCCATTAAGGGTAGGAGCGCCCAAGCGCTACTATCCCTTTGGGAGATTATGTCCTTTTTCTCTCTTTTGTCAAATTTTAAGATGTCACTTATTTCTTGTCTTATGTTATCACCCTTAGTTGGCTTTTATCTTGTTAATGATGAACCTTGAAAAAGGAATCACACACGCATGCATACACACATGCACGCACGCACACACACACACATGACTTATTTAACATTAATGGGGGAAATAATTTCAAGAGGAACTTAATAATACAAGGAGTGAAATATTTTCAATATATTACATCATCAAAGGATTGCATTATTCATTGCATAGGGGGTATATTCAGAATTCCATACAACACATTTTGCATTAATACAAAGTAGTTGTAGTCTGCTATTCTTTGTGGCATTGACACTAGGGTAAGCTTTGCTAAGGGACATAATTTCAATCACACACTATAATAACTATATGGAGTCTAAAATGTAGTTGAGTGTTTGACAAAAATCACATTGGGGTGACTCATGCAGGTCAGTCTGACTCTTTCATATGCATATTTTTATTCATCTATTATACAATTAAGCATTATGAAAGTAGCTAAGGTTTATTTTGTAGGTATAGGTGTGAATGATATTTTTTTAGAAAACCTAATGCCACCTACAATGAACAAGAAAGCAATAAGTGACACATAAAGAACTAGGATTGAAGTTATTCCATAGATTCGTGTGACTAGAATAGACAATAACACTTGACAACCTCATTTTATTCCCAAAATTCCATACTTGTGATCGACACTTTCAAAAATTATAAATAGACATTGAAAAATCTAGAATACACCCTTCTAGATTAGGTTCTAGTACAAAATCAGTTTAGACCTATGGATGCAAGTTGAGTCATTCTTTACGCCTTATTTATCACTCTTGCTTGTATTTCTATAGCTAGATCTTGCTTAAAAATTACTATATTTATTTGATCAATAAAGTGCCCTTATCTTAGATATAATTTTATTAAATCAGTATCATACACATTTACAACATAATAACAATATGGGATAGAGCTTATGAGGGAAAAATTACATTTTGAAAACATCAAAAAGGCCAAGTGTCATATTTAACCATTTATCTCTCATTTTCAATTTAACTCACATTTTGACTCAACTAGGATTAAACAAAATTATGTGGAGTTGTAACCTAAAAATAGGACAATTGAAGAAAATAAACAACAGGTACACCAAAGTGCACTTTTTACCAGATGGAGACAAGATTCAAAGTATGAGGTTTCATATGAATGAGATAGAAGGGATGAAAACCAACACCGAGAGCTCGGATAAGGTATTACATGTGTCCAGGGGATAAGAAAGTTAAATTGGGTGATTTTTTTGTTCCCTTTATCCCCTTGGGTGATGGGACAAGAGACATAGTATAATCACCATTGAAAAATGTACCATGGGTCCTATCTTCATGAGGAGGGGGCCAAAATGGTCTAAAAACTTGTTTGCATGCTTTCTAACAACATAAGTTGTTACTTTAAGTGAAGAAACAAGAAAAAAAAGGAGAGTAAAATTTATTATAACTTCTACCCATTTTATTAATGGGAAAAATTTGCCATGGGTTTTATCTTCGTGAGGAGGGGTCCGATTTCAAGTTATAATTACCTACCAGCCCAAGTGACAAGTTTTAAGTTACGAAAGAAACATAGCATAGGGGAGCACACTTTTGTGTCCCCTTACAAGTTGGGACAAGGGAAAATGGATAGACGAGGTGAAAAATTGTGCTCAAAATTGTAAGTTATGTTGATGTCATCATCCCAACACAAAATTAGAACACAAATCTTGCCTTTTCTGCCCCAAGAGAAAAATTGGAGTTCATAGGTGAAACATTATATTATTTTGACCCAAAAACACATGATGGGACCATTATAACCATTTACAAGAGCCAATTATACATTAAATTTGAATTTTATGTCTAGTCACTCTTTTGGCTCAAAGGAGGCACCCGCAATGACTTGGGTTATCATGGAAGATTTTGAAGTCCTAGAACAAGATTTATGTGTCTAACATGTGGATAATTATAATAGATTTAAATTTCCTATTTTTTAAGATTCCAAATCCTCCCAAAACTCTTAGAATCTTCAAGAAAAGTCCACTTTCTCCGTTGGAGCTATTGTTCCTTGCACATGAATGACCCTATTTTGCTTGAATGACTTCCAACACCATACGAATCCAAAAAATTAGTTATATATATATATCTTTATCACTTATCTTAAAAACTCCCATATGGGTTAAGTCCTTGAAATAATCATCCGGAGGGTATTCTTTACTATAAAATGAATAAAAATATCCTTTTATGCCTCTAGGAATAACTACTCCACCTTGGATCTCAGAACTTCATGAGCCAAATTAGCTATACCTCCCTATACATGAAACACAATTTAAAATAGTGTTAGCATGTTATTCCCAACCAAAATAAGGGTGACACAGTTAATAGGATATCCATAAGAAGGGTTTACAATGACCGGAAGAGGAAGTTTTCAAGTAGGGGCTTGGTTGCCATGACCAACATTTCAATTTTTTCATGTTATACAATCATCATGAAAACATTACAGATGTCCATACTTTGTAGGTTTAATTTTTACCCTTGGAATGGTTTCCCTATATTTGGTCTATTTTTCCCTCCTATATGGTTTGGTTGTGTGTGAGTGGTTGTATGAGGTGGATTAATTAAGGTTTTCAACTCAGAAACCATATCCCTTTTAAACCTTTTTAAACCCTCATGTAAGATTATACAAATGAAGAATTTTTTTCTCATGTATAAAATTCACCACCATTTCACATCCTACAATAATGTTACCCTCAATTTTAGGTGGTGGAAAATAAAGAGAATAATTAGGATAAATGGTTGATAAAAACATATTTGTTTCAAAATGCATGGTTATTGAGTTCTTGATTTATTATCAATTAGGAGGGAGTGATGAACACACACTTATCTTTGGGAGGGTGAATCAATATAAAACAATCTTTTTCTTATTTAAAAACTTAGTATCCACAATAACAACAATCACGTACGATCTAAAAATTATGAACACAAGATTTATATGAAAACCCTTTAAGGAGAAATCATAGAGAAAATAATCCCCACAATTTGTATGCACCATCCTACCGGAGACATGAATCCCCATAATTTATAGACACCACTTATTAGAGACACCAATCCCCAAAATTCTAAGGCACTAACCTACTGGAGACACTAGTCCACAAAATTTGTAGGAACCAACCTACTAGAGACACAAATCCCCATAATTAAGCACCAAATTAGCAAGAGACATCAATATATTCTATTAAAAATCACTAACCTTTAAATAATATTTTTCAATGAGTGGTGGTAACTTAAACTCCTTCACAACAATATGGTTTATATTCCACCTTTAGATTTCAACCTTCTAAATGATCTTCAATCTTAGAGATCTTCCTTTTATTCATTCCACACTTCACTCGAAATTTTCTTTGAAAATGATCAACACTTCATTAACTACTCAAGAAATATGCATGAATGATTTTTAGTTCATTTTATCCTCTCACTACTCTTTAATTATTTTTATTTTATTCCACCCAAGGTTAGAAATCTGTTATTAATGATCTCTCATTCATTTACTTGTAGAAATATGCATTTATCTATTTATTTTACGCTCCCTCATTCTTCAACAGATCATTATTTCGAAACTTCCACACGTTAAATATTTCCAGCCATATGTCCTTTTATACCCTTTTATATCTCTTGAAAGGGAGTGGTTTCTTCCCAAGGGTCAGCCCCAAAAACATTCTTTTGGATGTAAGATGCGAGTCATCCTTTTCAGACTGATATTTGAATTTTTGAGTTATACCTCAACTTCTGTAGACTTTCTCTATTTTCACCTTGTTCAAGTAGGTTTCCATGAATCACATGGCCCTTATTTGAATTTTCCTTATTCGGTGGATTTCCTAGACCTCCATGAATTTACTTGATCATATCCTTTGTTACGCATATTTTTAGACTTATTATCATCCTTTGAACACTATGGATCATTGCCTTTATTCCATGGCACACATCCTTTCTTCCATGGAATTATCACCTGTAAAAATTCTTGGACACTACAAAATGAATTCCTTTCTTACGTGACTTTTGAAAACCCATGAAACATTACAAAATGACTTCCTTTATTGTGTGACCTGCAAAATTCAAACCGCACTAACTTTTTCTTGTTTGAAATCATTCTTTTGAAATTAATGACAATATTTCCAACACTTTGACATCATCATTCCTTTGACATCAATGAAAATATTTCCAACAATCTCCCCCTTTTCATTGATAACAACCTTACTTAAAGGAAACTTTTGAATATGGAAAGAATATATGCTCCCCCTTGTTGTAATTCCCCCTTTCTATAACTCTCCCCTTTGACATCAATGGAAAATGGATAATCACAACTACCACACAAAAATTAAACAATTGATATTTCTCTAAGTTGTCTTCACTATTGTGCTAAAAGGATAATGTAGTGGTTAGATCGTGATATAATGAGAGAGATATCACTCCCAATTTTTGTCTTAGATATTAAAAAGTTTATTTTGGAAGGAGATTTGTGAAAATATCCACAATTTGTTCTTCTATGGTAATGTGTTCTAACTTAACATGTTGTTCTACCACTTATTATCCTAATAAATTATACTTGATAGGAATATGGTTTGTTCAAGAGTTCATGACAAGATTTTTTGAAATATTTATTGCACTAGTGTTATCACAAATTATGGAAATCGGAAGATAAAATTATAACTTAATGTCTTTCAATGTATGCTTCATCCATATAACTTGTGTGCAACATGACATTGATGTAATGTATTATGCCTCTACCATTAATAAAGAAACAAAATCCTACTTACTTAACCAACATACCAACCCAATCCTAAGAAAAATTGGTCCTCTACCTACGCTTTTTCTATCATTAACACTTCATGCCTAGTCTACATCTATATATGCTTTTAGAGGGAATTATTCACCTCTTGAATACCACAAACCAGATTCCAAAGTTCCATTTAGATATCTAAATATTATTTTCACTATTTTCACACGAGTGTCTTTTGGTGTTTCTTGGAAACATGCTACCATACCTATTGCTTGCATAACTTTTGGCCTTGATGCTATCACATATAGTAGGTTTCCAATCGTTGACCTATAAAGTGTTTGATTTTCTTCAAGATATTCATCATCCTTACTTAAATTACAGCTTGTGACCATGGGTGTGCTTATTGGTTTTCAATCTTCCATCCTAAAAATTTTCAGCATCTCCTTGATATACTTGGTTTTTGAGATAAATATGCATTTTTAAAATTGAGAAAGTTGCATGCCAAGAAAGAATGATAGCTCACCAAGCACGGACATTTCAAATTCCTTTTACATTTCCATTGCAAAACTCATGACAAATTTTGTCACTATTGCCTCAAAAAATGATGTCATCTACATAAATCACAATAATTGATTGATCATTACCTTTATTCTTAACATAAATGTTACTATCACCAATTCCTCTTTTAAAACCTTGCTATTGTAGATACTTGTCAAGTCTTGAGTACCAGGCTCTAGAGGCTTGTTTCATCCCATAAATAGATTTCTCTAGCTTACACACATAATCCTTGTCTTTTGATAATATAAAACCTTCTAAAAATTTAATGTATACCTCTTTTTCTAAATTTCCATTGAGAAAGGAAAACTTAACATCCATTTAATAGACTTTAAATATTTTTGTAAGTAGGCATATGCCAAAAAAATTCTAATAGCTTTTAGTATTGCAAAATGAGTAAAAGTTTCTTAAAAATCAATACCTTTAACTTGATAATACCCATTACAAACTAACTTTTCTTTATTTCTTACCACTTGGCCATCTTCATTTAGCTTATTCCTAAAAACCCAGTTGGTGCCATTCACATTTTTATCTTTTGGTCTTAAGACAAGTTACCAAGTCTCTTTCTTTTCAATTTGGTTTAGCTCTTCTTCCATATCCCCAATCCAATGTTGTCCTTTCATGCTTCTGTAAAATTGTTAGGTTTTATTTTAGATATCAGGGACATGTTTACATGTTTTGATGCATTTTATAATCTTCTTCTACTCTATACTACAACATTTTTATCACCAAGAATTTTTCTTTACGAATGGTTCTTCTAGACAGATCTTGATGGCACCTTTCGATCTTCCCATTCAATTATATCTTCTTCATCTTATCCTTTTTATTCTTTATAGCTTGCTTCCTTTGGGAAATTATTTTCTTGTGCTCTTTATTTTTGATATCTTACTTCATCCACTTTTACATTCGCACTCTCAACAATTTTTGCAATATTTTTTTGTAGCATCTATAGGATTTACTACTTGAGGAGTATCCAAGGAATATGATTTCATCAGATATGGAGTCAAAATTTCCTAAGTCTTCATCATCTCTCTTTATATAACACTTATTCCCAAACAATTTGAAGTATTTAACTATTATTGGTCTATCCTTCCATCAATCATAAGGTGTTTTTCTATTGTTTAATCTAATTTTCCCCATGTTTAGAATGTAGACTGTTGTATAAATTGATTCTCTCCAAAACAGGTATGATAGCTTCGATTCATTCAACATTGTTATAACCATTTTCTATACGGATCGATTCTTCCTTTATATAAATCCATTATTTTGTGGAGTCCTTAGAACTGAGAAATGTATCTTTATTCCATGATGCTCACAAAAATATTCAAATTCATTTGAGGTAAACTCACCTCCATGATCTGATCTTAAGAACTTGATTTTTAAATTAGTTTCATTTTCAACCAAGGCTTTAAAAGCTTTAAACTTCTCAAATGCGTCATATTTTTCTCTTATGAAAGTAACCCACCTCATTCTAGTGTAATCATCAATAAACAACATAAAATAGCTTTCACCTTACACGATTTATGATCTTGTAGGCCCAAACAGTTTGTATGGACGAGTTACAATGGATTTGTTCATGAGTATTCCTTTGTCTTGAAACTTACCCTTGTCTGCTTCCCATGCTGACACTTCTTACAAAGAGTGTTTGACAGTTTAGTAATCTTTGGAATATCTATTACAAACTTGCTTGCTGCTTTAATTTTTACTAGATTATCAAAGTTTATGTGCCCAATTTTTCTATGCCATAGACAACTCTCACCAACTTGTCCCATGTATAAATTTTCTCCTTTGATCTCACCGAGTATGTATAAGTTATATATTGTTCTATTTACATCCGCAATTAATCTTCTTGTATTAGCCTTCCTAATATCACAACCTTGAACATAAGATGAGAGTGTATCCTTGAT
Organism: Taxus wallichiana var. yunnanensis; assembly: GCA_018340775.1. Classification (NCBI taxonomy): domain Eukaryota; kingdom Viridiplantae; phylum Streptophyta; class Pinopsida; order Cupressales; family Taxaceae; genus Taxus; species Taxus wallichiana. The sequence continues at coordinate 471,145,303 of CM031237.1, forward strand.
CACACATTTGAATAACACTAAGAAGATTATGCTTTTATCTATTTTTGTCTTTCCATTTAGTAAATCTTATATCTATCCTTACTTGTAGCATTGTCTCCAAACTTTATAGTGCTTGTTTATTTCTTTAGAGAGATAAACTTGATTTTATCCTGTTATGTGGCTCGAGTAACCACTATAAATGTAAAATTTATTTTCTTCATTTTGAGTATGCATGATAGTTTGTACAAGCATATATTTCTCCTTATTCGATTATCTTGCTCTTGCTTCCTTCCCCAAATATTCGTGGATTTTTCTTTTTGTTTTGCGGGGGCATCCAATTTCTTTTTCTATATAGGAAATTCTATAAAACCACTTCTACAAAAATGTGTTATATGACCATTTTTTTGCACTTATAACATAAAATATCATTCTCATTGTAATTTTATAAAGGGGAAAATTAATTGCATTTTCTATTTGAGAACCCATAATTAATTATGTTCTTATTCCAACCAAAATTTCTTGCACGAGTCCTACAATCTATTGATTTATGACCAAAGTGATTACATGAAAAACAATAACCAAAGAAGGATTTTGAAACCTAGTCATATGATGTTGCCTTGGGGAAAATATCCTTTAACTTTATTCTTGTTAAATTTGGGTGGAATACTAGTATTCTATTAAACATGATTTTCCTTTTTTGTTTCTTCCATTATTCATGGGACTTTTGAGAGCATTTGCATAGGTTTTTAGGTTTTCTTCATTTTCCTTATTTGGTGGCACTTTGGGATACTCTTTGATATTCATATGATCTTATTTATACCAAAGACCAATATTGATAAATGGAGATCTATGGTTATTGATAATATCATTTAAGATTTCAATACTCTTTTCATACCTAAGGCTTCTTTTCAACTTAGTAGTTGTTTTTTCTAGTTCCTTCTTTAAAGGAACAATTTTAGACTCTAGTATCTCACAATTTTCTTCCCTTTTTAAAAATTTAATTCCCACTTCTTCCTCTATTATTTTTTCCTCTTTATGTTGAATTTTTAGGTTAATGATTTTTTATTTTGAATAAAAATCCTCTTCTTCATACTTTTGAATATGTAACTTTTGATTTAGATTTCTTTTCTTAAGATACTTGATGTCATTTAGGACACAAATGAGTTCTTCTTCTATATCCACTTCCCCATCTGCTTCAACATTCTCTTCCTCTTTTGAATCATTCTCTTCTTCTCTTTTGTTTGAAATTTCCAAGAAATCCCCATATGATTCTATTTCCATGAATATAATTTATTTTACATCATTTCTTGAGATACTTTCATTTTTCTCCTTAGATGAGCTAGTTTACTCTTTGGAATAGAGGTTTTTCTTGTGCTTATGAAGGTTCTTATTTTTCTCAGGTTCTCCTTCTTGTATATATTTTTATATTGATGGTGTTAGCTCCCTTTCTTCTTGTTATGATCTTCATCATAATCACTATTATCCTTTTCTACATATGGATACTTAGCGAGAAAAATTTCCTATTTTTCACAGTTAAAAATTTGAAGGGTAGCTTACCTTTGTATTTTTAGATCATTTCTTTAGCTTCCTAAACAAATGAGCTTCATCTTCATTTGATTCATTGCTGGAGCAATCACATGGTTTGAGCTTCTTAATCTTCATATTTTTGAGGATTTGAAGGGTTCCTCCACTTTGATGATTTCTCCTTTCCAGCTCTCATTTTATATGCTATGAGGATCCCATGTAGTTCATCCATTTTTAAAGCATTCAAATCCTTAATTTATTCAATAGTATAAAATTTGAAGTCAAACCTAAAGGGAGAGAACTTAACACCTTTTTCAAAATCATTACATCTTCAAATTTTCTCCAAGACTTTTGACGGTGTTGACAATTTCATCCACATGAAGAAGGTAGGCTGTAATTTTTTCATCATCCTTCATTTTCAGACTCTCTAATTGACTTATATGAGTTTGAAGTTTAGCTTTATTCAAATTTTCATCTCTTTCATAAATGTTCTTGATTTTTTTCCCAAATTTCTTTACTTGATTTACAAAGCATCACTTTGATGAAACTATGATTCGAAAAACCACACAATATTGCATTCATAGATTTTGCATTGTTTTCACTTACCTTCTTTCCAGCCTGATCTATTGGTGGAGATGATGGAGTTACATAACTGGTCTCAGCTGATTTATAGATATCAAATCCAATATCCATTAGATAAGTACACATATTTTTGATCCAAAATCATAGTTAGTTCCATAAAAAAAAATCTCTATTTGAGGAGAAGCTTTCTTGACATGTCATGTGTGGTTCTAAGATCTACCTTCTAGTTGTTAGACTATTCTTGAAGGAAATTACTATGATACCAATTGATGAACACACACTTATACTAGGGGTGAATCAATATAATACAATATTTTTCTTATTTAAAAAATTAGTATCCAAAATAACATCAATCACAAAAGATCCAAAAATTATGAACACAAGATCTATGTGGAAACCCTTTTAGGAGAAAAACCATGGAGAAAAGACTCCTTGGATCTACTATCCAAATCCACTCACAAAAATATTTCTTACAAACATTTATAGGCACCAACCTATTAAAGACACCAATCCCCATAATTAATATGCACTAGCCTACTCAAGACACCAATCCCCACAATTCACATGCACTAACCTACTCGAGACACCAATCCCCACAATTTGTTGACACCAACCTACCTGGAGACACCAATACCCACAATTCATAGACACAACCCTACTAGAGACACCAATCCCCAAAATTTATAGGAACCAAACTACTTGAGACACCAATCCCCAAAACTAAGCACATCCTTAGCAAGAGATACCAATCTATTCTCTTAGTAAACACCAACCTCCAAATAATCTTCTTCAATGAATGACAATAACTTAAAATCCTTCACAATGATCTACTATGTATTCCAAATTCATAATTAAGTCTTCTAAATGTTCTTAAATCTTAGAGATTTTCCTTTTAATTCATTCCACATTTCACTCAGAAATTTTCTTAAACAATGATCAACAATTCATTACATACTCAAGAAATATGCATGAATGATAATTAGTTCATTTCACCCTCTCACTACTCTTTAATGATTTTTATTTCATTCCAATCATGGTTATAAATACACTCTTAATGACCTCTCATTCATTTACTTGTAGAAATATGCCTTTTTATCTTTATTTCACACTCCCTTATTCTTTAGTAGTTCACCATTTCTCCACACTTCCACATGTTAAATATTTCCAACTATATGTCCTTTAACACCATTTTCATCTCTTAAAAGGGTGTGATTTCTTCGCACAAGTCGGCCCAAAAAACATTCTTTTGAATGTAAGGACGAGTCGAAATTTTCAGGATGATATATGAATTTATTATTTTTACCTTGAATTTCAGAGATTTGTTTTGTTTTCACCTTGTTTTATGGCTTTCCATGACCTCCATGGACCTTCTTTGACTTCCACTTTATTCCATGGCTTTCCTCGACCTCTATGGATTTCCTTGACCAAATCCATTGTTACGTGGATTTTTAGACTTTTTATCACCCAAGAAACAATATGGATCACTTCCTTTGTTCCACACCACACATCCTTTGTTCCATGACATTCTCACCTCCAAACAATTTTGGGACACTACAAAATGACTTCCTTTCTTGTGTGGCTTTTGAAAACTCGTGAAACACTACAAAATGAATTCCTTTATTGCGACTTGTAGAATTCAAACTGCACTAATTTTTTTGTTTGAAATCAATGGCAATATTTATAACAAAGGAAGTATCCAAAGTGAGTAGTAACTATAAGCTGTCAAATTATGTGCTATATTTAAATCAAATGTTCCACCGTTGACTAAATTTGACCAACTTTGACCTAATAATTTATACATATAGAGTGCCTTAAATATGAAAATACAAAGAATGGATCCTACCTCAAATTTTATGAGGTTTCTAAAAGTGTAAATAAATCAGAAAAAATCTAATTTTTTTCTTCTATATATAGTATTTTTCAAAAATAATGAAATCACAATAACTAGAAAAAATTATATCAAAAGAGGTTCAAATTTGGACTAAATAATTTATTTCATGTCTAACACAAACCATAAAAAATTTCTAAAAAATTCACAAATTTGTGTGAGATATGGTGGGGAAAACATAGTTTCCAAAAGCCAATTCTTCGATACCACTTGTTAAGATATTTCTTTATCAAATTACTCAAATATAGTCCACTTTTAGGGGGATACCTAATATAGAAGCATCATCAAAAGAACTCAATAATGAAAATTTTCATTTAAACATGGTCATATAGGGTCAATATAAACATGTTAGAGTGTTTTGAGGTCATGAGAGATAGAGAGAGAGAGAGAGTTAGGTGGTCAAGTGTTATGAAATTCAAATTCACCCTTTTCCCTCCATTTTGGCAATTCAAAATTCTAAAGCATGTAAATATGAGGTCATACTAATTTTGATAGTTTTTGAAGTGTGTATGAATGTTAGAACATGTTTTCATGTGTCTTAAGGTGAAGGATGAGTCTATATATGTTTTAAAAGGATGTATAATGCCAACTTTGGCCATAGATGAGCATAAAGAGTCATGTAGTTAGTTAGTTAGGGAAAAAGTGTGAAGGTGAATGAGATAAAAGAAAGAAGAGTTTGAATGAATGAGGAGTGATCCTCCAAGAAGGAATATGATAGGATTCCTTGAGGAGAGAGAGGCCTGAGGAATGAGAATGAAGAAGAGTAAGACAAAAATTTGTAAGAATACAAGTTATATCAATATAGAATGCTTTGTTTTTGTATTGATTTCTTGCTTTGATCATAGTGGTTTCTTATTTTTTTGTTCAAAGTATTGTGGTATACCTTTTATTTCATTTGAAAAGTGGTAATGACATCATTGATGAAGGTTTTGATTAAAGAGTTAGTTTAACTACTTGCTTCTTGGCTTGAAAATTGATATAGTGATTGTGTATGCAAGTTTTAATGATTTGTTTTGGGACAACAATGATAAATTTTGAATATAATTTCCAAATGACTCAAAATTTGGTTTGTAAGTGGAAATGGGAATTATACAAATGTTTTTTTAATATTTTACATTAATTCTGATTATTTTTGGAGTTGTGAAGTATTTCCTATCTAGACTGAGAATGCATGCAAATTGTTTGACGTAATGTCTTCCCAGGAAAAACAGTCATAAATTTTAAATTACATAATTAAAATGGATGAAATTTGGAACATATGTTCCTTGTAGAGACTCATAAAATATATAATTTTTTTAGATAAATGGTAATAGTGCAGAAAAATATATTCATGACAGAATTTTGTTGCAAACTGTTTGGTCTTAAGGGCACATAATTACAAGTTTGAGTAAGATATGTGAAAGAATACTATTATGATCTTTTGGAATCAATTTTATAGTTGTATTAACACTTATTTTAAGTAATTAAAAGGTTAAATGTATTGGTAAGTTTCATATAAGGCTAAAAGATCAGAATTTTCTATGTTGAAGTCAAGAAGCTAGTGAAGTGAAGGGAAGAACAAATTGGAGAAAAGGGTAAGATGGTGGTTTAATTGATTATGGATCATTATGAAGATGTATTTAGATATGAAATGAGATGTTTAAATAGGTAATAGTTATTAATAAAGGAATTAAGATGAACTTCGTCAAAAATTTCTTTCAAAAATAATCCATTTTAGGGTTTTGAAAGATCCTTGTCTGCAGAGCATGGTGTAAGCTTATTGTTGATTCCTCCTAACTTCTTGAATGCATGAAAAATTGTATTTTGATCTTCATCAATACCTCTAGAATTCATAATAAATGATTAAATATACTAAATTATATTATATGTGATGTCTTTGGGAGAATCACCCCCACCCATATTTATATACATAAATATGAAGGGTCACACCTTTTCAACTAATTACGTCACACCCATTTATCCCGATTAGGCTAGGATAAATTATTTATTAAGAAATAATAAATGAAAGGTTAATGTTATGCACTCCACTACATACCCTTAATAATTGTATGAATATATAATGTTAAGGACATAACATAAACAAGGCATATTAATTAATCCACAATTAATTAATTAACTAGTCTTTCTTCCCATCTATTTCCCTTAGATTATTAATGCTACTTAATTAATATTATTCACTATTAAATAATCATAATCCTACATATCATTAATCTCACATTCACTAAGAATTTTAATTTTTCCAAAAGTAAATCTATAAAAGCAACACTTTAACCCCTTCCCAAACACACTTAATTTTCATGCTATCATTCTATATCTAGAAAGTTAATGCATAATTGAGAACCCCTTTATTGAGGATAGAAGGATATATAAATATGGGTCACACCAATTTAAATGTTCCTCTTTCCTCATAAAATTTCTCCTCCTAAGAAAATAATCACTACTTCCTTTGTCTCAAACTTAGTTAAACCAAGGATATCCAAAAATTAGAGATAAATCCAAATGTATATGGGAGAAGTTTGATGTTATTTTATTTTAGGAAAAAAATATTAATTAGAATTCACATTATAGTTTGTATTAGGTTTAACAATATAATGAGTTGTATTAAAGACCTCATAATTTGGTTGTTAGAGATATTGAGGTGGTCTTACCAACCTCCACCTTAAAATAGAATTTGTTAGACATGTGAGGAATTAAATTGTCCTATAAATTGTAATAGGTGTTGTGATGTTGATTGATCATAATAATACAATAATTTGTGCCTCGATATTTTTTTTTGCAATGCAATCTATATCTTTGATCAAATTTGGTATCAAATTCTTGTTATGTACTACCCTACACATGTATTTCCTTTGTTTTTATGTGAAAACCATGATACGTCTTTCCTAGGTCTTTGGAATTGGATTAGACCTATAAAGGAAATCACATCAACATAGGGATATGTGTGGAAGGTTCTCACACATGGAAATTTCTTTCATTTTTGAGTTATTTTCATTCAACTCCGACAAACGGTGACTACGTGATTGGGGAAGCTACTACAGATATGGTAAATATAGTCAGTATTCAAAAAAATTATTTGAATTCGGGACATGCGACCAACCAACCAATCGACCATCCTGCCATGCTAACTAACACAAAACATGTAAGTATTTTTTATTATACATATTCTTATATGATTATAAATAGGTATGTTTAGTGTCAATTTTGACCCATGTATGCATGTTAGGATGTAACCAATTATAAGCATTTACTTCTTTTAAAATTCAATTTAGTATTTGATGTTTAAATAAACATTAATTTAAGCCTTTTTATCTCTATGGTCATGTCAAGATAAGTGTTTCATCTTGTGTCAAACACATGTAAAACTAGCAATCGCACGTGAGGTGTGCGATGATAACGCCGAAAGAGAGGTTGGGGAATAAGTTGAAGGAAGTGGAGAAGAAGAACGCATTTGACGGAAAGGTTAAAAGAAATGAAAAAGGGGTATAACAAATCCATTAGTTATATTAGATTGGCTAGAAGTAGAGCGCAACAAGAAACTTTGGACATCTTTGTAAACAAACATAGATCTAATATGGAGTTTAATTTAGTTGCAGATAATACAAAACCGAGCGAAAAGCGGTTATCGATACAAAATACACGTGAAATCTACATGCATGATTGTTATAAAGAAGGTTTGGCAGCAACACTACATGGGTCCGGAGGATACCCCATAGACTATGTTGATGATAGAACTAGTAGTGTCGTTGACAAGACCTTTCTCAACCCACAAGTTTACGGAAAACATTACTTTCTGGTTGATGCAAAGAAGAACCTTGGGCTTGAACTGATCATCTATGGTATCACCAGATGTAGAACATCTAGTTTTTTCGGCAATTGATCTGGCTATAGGAGAGTTAAGGGACTTCAACATAATAAGGTTGTGCGAGTGCACAAGGTCATTCTGAGCGAAAAGATGAGGGCCATTTTTAAAATCAATGCTTTCTTGTTCGGTAAGGGAGGAATCAGATCTTGACATAAGAGCTTCCCAATCCTGGATCAAAGGCATGACATTATGAATGTTAAGCAGCAAGTTTTGGAATGATGCCTGTGTTGGATCAGAGCCTTGTTGTCGGAAGATTGAATGTAGGGAGATAGATATGTTGAATTCTCGCCAAAGGGTAGCTCCGTAAGACTTGCTGGCATAAAGCGGGATGTCCATAACCGAGAGGAAGTTGACAGAGGTCTCCAACAAGGATCATAGATCTACCTCCAAATGTTGAATTTTAGAAGTGCGGGAAAGCCTCCCTAAGACGGTAGTCGATTCTAGAAAGCAACTTTGGTCTGATGAAAGCAGCAACTCCTATTGGGGTGAGCAAAAGGAGAGGTGAAAGGCTCTGGTTGGATGAAGAGGCAAATGAAGACTTTATAATGTTAATGAGGAATGATTTTCCAGTACCTGCAGTCCCTTGTATAATAAGTCTCAGCGGAGGAAGGCTGGATCTGTGCGTGAAGTGTTGAATAATTATGTTGAAAGTTTATTGTTGTTCTGGAGATAAACCTGAAGCTGGAGGGTCGAATCTGTCCACAAAGGAAGCTGAAATATGTTCTACCTTATTATCTTCGATGAAAGTGGCGCCAAGAGACTGTAGAGCAATAGGAACATGATGTGCATGCCAATTGTGAAGGGTGTCAAATTCATGAAATAAGAAATAATTCAATTTTTCACATGTACCTGCTAGAAAATAGTTTTGCTAAATTCATCGGTTGGGGCTTTTGAAGCATAAGTGGAGGAAACCATGGGCTCTACATCTAACCGTTCCTCAACTAACTATGGCGATAAGGATGGTAACTCTTGTGGTGACATGAAGTCCACAAACACCATCCATTTAGGTAGCTATAATTTTCCTTATCATATTCCCATTCTCGATGCAGCATAGACAAGGTAAGATTTCATGTAGAATCTTCCCGTCACATGAACCTCCTTGATTTTTTTATGCAGGGAATCACTAATTAGCTCTCCCCATCTAATATATTTTTGGTTCTTCCTTATGATGTAGATGAATTAGTACATACATTCTTGAAAATCCTTTGCTATAAGAAGACCTACAAATATTATTAGTATGGTAATGATGTCATTAACTTCAGGAATGAAGTCACTCCGAGGTAAGGTTTTAGAAAAACGGTTGATGGAAGGCTTTGGATTTTTAAGATAATTCTTGTTCAAGTGTTTTGTGCAAGATGAATAATTATCATCCCAAGTCTATTGAGCTTTCTCTTGATTAATGTCTACATACTCATTGAAGTCGGGGAGTTTGAGTAAATCATAAAAATAATTTACATCTAATCTAGTCGTGCCACTTCCCCTTCATGATTCCTCACTGACCTTGTGTCACCATCATAATGACTTATAGTTGTGAGCATGAATTCTAGACATTGTGTCGAGGTTGGAAAATTTGCTTTAAGTGTCAATCCACTATCATAAATGCCTTGAATCCAAGGTGAATTTGATGGGTTATTTATCCTACTCCAAAAATCAACAAGGTTGATATGCCCCAACTTTGTGTCGCTTATTTGATCTAATATTGGAAGGGGGCACCACCCCTTGATAACTATACTTCATGGTTTTATCTTTATCCTTAGATAATTTTGACTTCTCTTTTCCTTTAGTTCATTCTGACATTGAAATAAGAAAAAACAATGAAAACTTGCAAAGAAATTCTCCGAACACCTTTGAATTCAAATTGAAAATGTACTCTTGCTCGACAACCTAAAAAACCCGAAAGACCTCTTGGTAGGATTTTGTTCTTGTTTAGCACTTTGAAAACCCTAACACACACTTGTCGGAAATTTATACTTGTTTAGCAACTTCCAAATCCTGACACACTATTCGGAAATCTAGACTTGTCGAATACCCTCGAAAACTTGTCTCGAACACTTTCAGGGTTTTCTCCTTGTTTGTCAACATGCAAATCCTGACAAAGACCAAACAGGGTTTAGGGAATGTTTAACACCTCTAAAATCCCAAAAGACTTGTGTCGGGTTCTTCACATGTTTTACAACATAGAAATTTGAATCGCATAAGGTGAAAATGATGTGAAAATTTTGAATGCAACTTCATGTTTGTCCACATTATATCCCCTTTTGAAACTCTCAAAACCCTTGGCATCACTTCTACTTTGTTGATGTGTTGCAAACACATGGAAAACAATGCTAGATAGCTATTGTTTAAGAAGTGATTCATTTATATTGATAAGTAGATTATGGGTATGGATCTCTAACATGTGTCGACATCACTTATTAATTCAAAGACAAGATTAGTGGAGAGGTCATTCTTGATGGCATCGATTTTGATATCAAGGTGACGACGAAGCACTATGACGATCTCGTCAAGGCCATCTCTGCTCTCTACTCCTCTACAAAAGTGTATCTTAGCACTACTACGCAATTCCCATACCTAGATAACTCTCAAGGGATGGTCTTGCATACGTGGGTGTTCAACTACATATGGAGCCAGTTTTACAACAACGTGCAATGTGAGTACACGGATGGGCACACTTCCAATCTCTTGAATGCATGAAAACAAAGGACCACTTTTGTAACAACTGCTCTGATCCAGGGTTTCTTCTCAGGCCTTCTGTATTCCATAGAAGATGGTTTTATTCCTACTAAAATGTTCACCTCCACTGTCCTACCTCAGAACAAGTCCGCCACCTGTAACTGTGTAGGAGTCATGTTGTGCTCCAGGTTCTATGACCAAAATACCATATATATTTCCGCCATTGAATCTTCAGTCTGAGTAATCAATTGTATTTATAGTAATTGAATATATATTAATAGTAATACATCCATCCCATAGTGAGGTGTACTAATTTGGTCGGGCCTCAGTTTTGAAACATTTAGAGATATATGTTTAAATAAATCTTGAGCATGCATAAGTAAAGCTCAGCTTTGGTTGTTGCCAACACAATTACGTACACGAAGACATATTAAACTAATTAGCAATTGCACATGAGTTACAAATTATGGTAGCAGTCATATTAAACTAAAGTATCTTACTTTATTTTTAACTTTTATGTTAATTATTGGTTATTATAATAAGGATTTTTTCAATTCACAGTAACTTTTGCACCTCATTTTGTCATGTAATTCCAATCCCACCATTTCTTTTTGAATTGATTTTGGTGCATCTCTATCGAGTTTACTATCGTGAGAGACGTGGAATGGAAATGTTAAGGCTCATCTTTTTATGAAAACGTAAAGTCTTATTGAACACTATCATATCATGTGCCAAAGCTCCATTTAGATTAACAATCGTCAAAAATAGAAATAATCTAAGTCTCACTAATTTAACAAAAAATAAATACTTAGATGTTCATCAATAATTTCTTGGTGTCCACTACCATGACAACAATTGATAAGATTGTGAATTGCTACGAGGTTTTGAAAGAATTAAAGAGCGTAGTAGATTTGGGTGGGGTAAAAGGAACAACACTAGGGGAGATAGTGAAGGCATATCCTCACATCCATGGGATTGACCTCGATATCCCCCATGTTATCGCAACCACCCCTCCTACTCTAGATTTTCTTTCTTTTCTTACCGTCCTATTACCAAAAAGAAAAGAATGGTAATTATGGAAATGATCTAGTGCTTGACTCGCGGATATATGTTTGTCCAGTCAAATGTCAATCCACATGCCATTGTCATCGACACTTCTTCACTATAAATTGTAAAAACATTTCTTACAATTGCTAACTTGCACAATGGAAATGAATGGCCTCGATCTATTACATCAGGAAATTAGAACCCTTGTTTTTCAACCATTCACAAAAGTGTCGGCAACTAAAGTCACACCAATGCTATTTAGGAAAAAATTGCAATTGTTCAATGTTCCTCTAATATGTGGTAAATAACCAACCGCTTTATATTCATTGAATGCATAGTAAAAATGTTGAGGAAATCCATGACATCGAAATTGCCGAACATCAACACATCCCAAAAGATAGTTTCAAACCGTCCTATTTGCACTAACAACCACCTTATCACATTTAATAAACGGTTATCAACATAAAAATACTTCGCAATAAAAAACATAATATATTAAAAATAAACATCGACATATATTATAAAGTCTCAACAATAATATAACTCACAAAAAAAACATGTCATTTACGAGCTAGGTTCACGATTCATGCTCAAAATTCATGCTTAATGATACTGGTTTTCACACATCTGGATGTTTGTGATGCATTAGTTCAACTACACGCAACGAAAGGATGTGGAAGGGGATGACAGAGTATTTCCATGTTCCCAACCTTTCGTTCTAGTTTAAGATGCAGAAATCAAATTTTCCTGTGATTTTTCATGAGGCGAAGGGCAGGGGTGATTTCGGGTATTGTTGTTGGTATTTAACATTAAAATAATATTTCTTTCACGTGTCAGAGAGTGCAGGCCTAAACTGTCATCACGCCATCATGCCAACCTTGCCACCTCTGGGAATGGTGGCCGCCACAAAGCACAAGCCAAAATTTCCAAAACATCATCTTTATCGATTAGGTTAAACTGGCCATGGGAACTCTCCAACTATCGCTTGCCACGTGTACGGTAGAGGTGCTTGGATCATATTAAAATATCAATACGTCGACGACGTACGGCTTTCATCCTATCCAATGATGTCGTGTCTGCTGTCAGAGGGCGGAAGCCTCAGCCCCATAGTGAAACGCCTTCGGCGTAATTATATATGTTTGCATAATTAATTAGAAATTGGAAATTATTTCTAAACGATAATTCCATAAAATTTGTGATTTGTTTTTTTCATTTACAAATTAACAACTATCCAATTAAATAATTGGAACAGTAAAGCCAACAACTACAACAACAGTTGTGACGAAAACCAACACTCCTGTCCATATTAAAGTCAAATTTTCAAGAAAAAATTATATTACAAACACAGTGGTATCACCACACACACACACACACATATATATAATCAGACATACATAGTCGTACAATAATTTGTGCTTGGCTGATCGAATGCAGAACATGCTGGAAACTTCGGTCAAAATAAAAAACCAGGAGATCCCATAGGCGTCATACACAAATTCATCCCCGTCTCCCTATGCCTGTCACAAAATATATTAATTCAAACAAATCTCAGATCTCAATTGGAACCAAACAACTTAATCGAGAGCTCAATGAAAAATGAAAAATAAATAAATAAATTACCAGGAGTTCTTATTTAACGTGGATTTGGGTCTAACTGAAGTGGATTTGACGAGCTTGGTGTCCTGTTTCTTGACGGATTTGTGCTCGTTGTCGAGCTACTGCTGCAGAAGACCAAAGTTTTCATTTTCTGCAATGATCTGCAATGAGGGCGTCCATGTCCTCACACGTTTTAAGCTCAGATCCATCCCATTTGATGGTCACGAGTTCGAGGTCGGGGGAATAATTGAAATGAGGGGGCTGGGCCGCGGTAAGAGAAGGTAGGTTTTCCCTCCCTGTAGCTCGTCGTTCATGGAGAGACTCGATCCGGGGACGTAGGGGACGCAGTAGTGGTGGGGATATTGTAGGATTAGTTCACGCACTGTGATGGGGGTGTGGAAATGGAGTGATTCTCCATTAGGGAAGATGATCTTCACCTTCTTCTGCTTCGTCTTCTGCCAGAAACCCATCCTCATAACCTGTTAATGACACCCATGACCCCCCTCTCTCTCTGTTTATATATAAAATAGAGCTGCTCTGTAGATGGAAGGAAAAAGGAAATTTCGTTGATCTAAATGGGAAAACGTGATGCGGGCTTTCCGTTTGATCACTCACGTTCCAAAGACGGATGAGATAAGCAAGAATGACAACTCAGACGTGGATAATAAACCCCACTGAACATTAATAAAGAAGAGCCGAAAATGTTGAAATATCAATGGATCATATTAAAATATCAATATGTCGACGACATACGGCTTGCATTCTATTTGATGTTGTCATGTCTGCTGTTAGAGGGCGGAAGCCTCGGCCCCATAGTGAAACGCCTTTGGCGTAAAAATACGAGTACATTCCATTCCATTATACCCTTAAAGCTCAAGAAAAAAAAAAGAGCTGACAGAATTTATTTACATAAATATATATATATCACATTGTCGTTAACTGACGCGTATCCCGTAAGCCACAGAAGTGGACGCAGTCTGCTGAACGCAAATGTCAAACGAGTGCAGGCTATGGCCTACTGTTTCCTCCTCATTGTGATTGCCCTCCTCAATGCGCTTGCTCAAACTAGACGGATCCTTTTTGTTAAAATTTCTGTCAATTTATCTCAAACCCCAGGTAAATTTAGCCCTGAGGTACAATTCGAGAATCAGGACGAACAACAGCCTGGTGATTCACAGCAGAGGTAGATGTGGCAAATGTGGCTGACGAGGATTTCAATAGACCGTTAAATCAGTGAAAGTTCCGCCAGATCTGGAATAATTTTGGCGGGATAAGGTTTCAGTGAATTGACGGGAAATCGAGTGTAGGTAAGCGTTGGAGTAATCGGTTGTTGTAGGCATCGATTGGCGGCATGGAACAATGTAGCGGGACTGCAAGGCTCACACATGTAAGGCAGATGACACTCCGTACATCGTCGACCAAAAGATCACAGACGTTGATGTCTTTTCGGTCGTCAGAGCCCCTCCACCTTTATAACATAGAACATGCCTTTTGGCATAATAAAATATATTAGTGATGTATATGTGATTATTAGGTTTTGTATTTTATTTTGCATCTCTATTGTATGATCATATTCTCAATGGAAAAGGATGTCATGTGTTAGTATTTTGTCTAGATATAATATGGGCATTCCATCGATAAATTCAATGGAATCAACTTTCATACATGGAAAGTAAAAATTCAAATACAAGCTGAAGAGTGACAACATTTGGGGAGTAGTATGTGGAAAAGAATAGAAACACGTTGGTACTAGTAAATTTTTAGAATGGGAGAGTGAGGATGAAAAAACTAAACCCATTATTGGGTTTAGATTGTTCAATTCTACACATCATGATGTAGATCTAGAAAACTCATTTAAGGATATATGGGAAATATTGAACAAAACTTTTGGTGGTAAAGCTATAAAGACAAAATTTTCTTTAAAATTACAATTGTTCAAACTCAAAATGAATGATAGAACTATCATGTTAAGCCATATCAATGATTCGAGATCCCTCATGATACAATTGGTAAAATTTTAAGATTAAGTTGATAAAGAGGATGCAAACACTATTTTATTGATTATTATTCCTCCTAAATACAAGTAATGTTGTTTTCACTTCCTTCCCAATCATTGGAAGACAAAATTTTAGCACTCTGGCTGAAGAGAAAAGAACTACATAATAAATAATGAAGGAAACTTTGATGTATTCAAGGAGAAACCATAGAAAAACTAACAAGAACAAAGAGGAAATTGAATGCTTCTATTGTAAGAAAAAGGGACATACATCCTATCATTGAATTTTTAGCTAACAAAATTATCAAAGGTAAGCTCAAAATAAATGAGGCTAATATAGTCACTAATCATAAATCATAAAATGAGGATGAACCAATGAACAAATAAAATGGGTATAATTTTAAAGATTTTATGTATTGAGTGAGTAGCGATTTGTTAGGGAGGGTGGAGAAAATGGAAGTAAGAGGTTAAATAGAGATCTCTCTTGATCATCAATGACGGGGCCACATAGGAGTATTAATGCCATTTATTTGTAGTTTTTTTCTTTCTGTTGTGTGTGAAAATAAGAACAATTGATGCATTCCTATTCAATTATAATGTGTGAGAAATTCATGTAATTTCCCCTAATGTAAGATAGTGATGAGAGCTAATGTAAGTAATATAGCATCAAGGTGACACATTATAGTATAGGATAATTCTTCCCCCATGTTCATATTAAGGTGGAAAGTTAGGAAAAAATATTATTAATGTTCACATTATAGTTTATATTAGGTTGAATAGTATAATGAGTTATATTACTCAACTCATTATTTGGTTATTAGAGATATTGAGGTGGTTGTACCAACCTCCACCATTAAACAAAATTTGTTAGACATATGAGGGGTTGAATTATCCTAGAAAGTGTAATAGATGTTGTGATGTTGATTGATTGGATTAATACAATCATTTGTGCCTCAATATTTGTTTTGCAATGTAATATAGATCTTTGATCACATTTTCTTCAATGCTTTTTCTATCTTTCTTTTCCCTTGTAATGTATCATCTTGTTGTAATTAGATTTTAAATGTTTAATCAAGGATGAAGTTTATATGTGTAAGTTCATTTTATGTTTTAGATTAGGCCATTCTATTAAATCTTACATACACATTCGGTATGGGTTTTTCCCCTTTGGCTAATCAATTCCTTACACAATTTTCAATCAATATTGTGTACAAGGTATCCTATGCTCAAATGTCAAATATGTGACATGATTCGATGAGCCCATTAGTGACTATGTTTTGCAATAAAATATTATACTTACTAAAATGAAAAATATCCTAGCTGATAATGATCTCCAATATATATTCTCTCAAATCTATCTTATTGTTTTATAAGAATTGACTATCTTTGATAAGTTAAGTCATTTGATCAATTATTTCGCACATAGAAATATCATGAGGCTAATATCCTTGCAACAAGTAAGATAAAATATGTTTCTATTTCTCCTAATACATATAATTATAAGTTTAAAGGAAAACATAATTTCAAAGGAAAACCCAATGATAAAAAAACTGATGCTAAATTTACTTTTAATGATGTATTTTAATCTACCAAGTTAAATTACACTGCATTCCTCAATGAAAATTCATATTCTTGCCTTCTTCACCCCAAATAGTACTTCAAAAGTTGCTATACTATAACTTTGTATCTCTCCCTCTAGTTCTTAAGGTTCATAAAAACAAGCCTCATAGAAAATATTTTTACTCTAATGCCTATTTTGATTATTATAGATGTGTTAGCCATTTTACTAATTGATGTGTGAATCTTCGTCATGTTATCCTAGATCTTATTGATGTAAATGATGTTGAATTTGACTTGCCTCATGAGAAATATAAGCCCATTAATGATAATGATAAGCTTAATATTTTTAATGACCTACTTCTTAATCATAATACTACTAAATCTAATATGCAAGTGCACCATACTTATGAATATAATTCTCCTCCTCCTTCTTATTATCACTCAAGTAGATTATCTCGATTCTTACTATCACTCCTATGTTTACTCCTATGCCTATTATTATGTTTGATGAATCTAATGTTTCTCATTATCTAGTTTCAAATACACTTTATGTTTGATCTTTTGTTGGCACAATTCCTATTCATAATGTTTTAAGTGAAATTGGTGTTAGACACAATATGTGCACATTAAAATTGATTTCCTCTCTTGGATATACTAAGAAAAACATGATATTTGATACTAAGACCTCACTTGGGCATATTGTTACAACTCTTATGGTCAACTCTACTATTATCACCACTCGGCTTATTCAACATGTGTATAGGTTGATTCACACTCTTAAGGCCACACCATATATTTCACACTAATATTCAAAGTTGATCTATAAAAAAAAAAAGTTCTTACGGTCAAATATATCCCATATGAGACCCCATTTCCTTATCCTTTTACTAAAAAGTGATAATTTCAACAACTAAGCCCATCAAAACTATACATTCTACCCCTAACAACACTATTCCTCGTAAACATCATCATATGGCTCCTATTTAACATCCTATGTCCCCTGTTATCCAAAATTTCCCTTTCGGGTATTTTGATATCTTAAATTGATTATTTAAACTTGGAAAAATGTAAAACTAATCAAAATGGAGAAATTAAGTGTGTTAAGTCCTTCCTCCTCTTTTGCATGACTCATTAGTTCCATATATAGTCAAAAATCAATAAAAAATGGACTAAGGGGTCATTTTGAGTGTATTGCAGAAATGCGGATCAAAGGAGGAACTCGGGAACTAGTTCCCGGGGTCAACAAGTTCTCCGCATTTCTCTAAAGTCCACAATATAAGAAATTGGGAAAGTTGTAGTGTACTACAAAATTTCAAGTGGCGGATAGAATTTAGGAACAAGTTCCACGGGAACTTAAGTTCCCCACACTTGGGTTCAAACCATGGGCCGAGGGGATAGAGGATTGTGGAGATGCGGGTGTAAGGAGGAACGAAAAAGAGTTAGTTTCTGCAAGGCTAGCTAGGCCAAAATGCTAATGAAGGTGATGAGGTGGCAAGGAGTGTTGAGATGAGGAAATATAGTTCAAGGTTGAAAGTGTAGAAGGTTTGGGTGCGCGAACATAGGGCACGCGGGAGCATGTAAAAGTATAAAGAACACGTGGTGCACCCATACTTAGCCACTTTTGTAGATTAAGGCTATTTTTGGGACATGGAGTGCAAACAATGCAAAGATATGGAGACTTGAAGGCTACGCAAGGCTATTTTGGGCTAACAGAAGATCAAGCACCATGCAAAGTTTTGGAGCTAATAATAGGATTTGAACTAGGAGTTAACTGTAGAAGATTTATTATTAGTACTTGTATGCTTCTTTATTTCTTATGTAAGGGCACATGGCTATTATTAACATGTAGCCTATTTGTGGAAGGTGCATGGGCGGTGAAGGGAAAGTCCCACCCCTATAAATATGTATTGATTTACACGGTTTATATAGTTTGTGATTATTGTAGTGTTATGTTGTGAATCTGTTAGCACGTGTAACCATGGTGACATTATTATGATGTATGAAGCTTTTTTTGTTTTACAATATTTAATATAATGGATCTCATTGGCTGGATATTGGTGTTAGATGTAACTGAACATGGATCTTGTATGGTAAAACTGATTATAGTGATTGTTTAGTTATTCCTTCATATGGTTTAGATCTAGATCTGGTTTACGCACTGTGGTTTAATTGATTATCTGTTATGGATCTAAAATATACTTGTAATCATGCTAACATCTTGAACAAGATTCTCTAAAGAGGGACCTATTACCCTTGTGTGCTTCATTTGAGTGCTCAATTCAAGATAAGTGATGTGTCAGCACACCTTCGGCTATTTGTAGTGAATTCTAGGCTACATAGAGGAGTATTACATTGCAATGTATTGCGGGTGAGATGAAACTATGGGAAATGAGGGATGGGGTGGAACAACTCCATAGTTATACTTGTGGTATGAATTTCCACCAAACAAAAATCTAGAGACCATTGTGGAAAAAGTGGGGATGAGAGGAAATGGGGAAAATTCCATAGTTTTGTGATTTCTTTGAATATCCACTTTATCCACATGACAAAGGAAAATTCATTAAAACCAGATTGTTCGATCACATAGGAACCAATTTCGACCCATTATGTACCCTACATTTAAAATTCCAATAATTTTTGACATGTTACTCGATTTTGACAAAATTGGACTTTCTTGAAATCTCTCCACATCCTTTATATCACAAAATGTCTCTAGCATTAAAGATGTAGTTCCAAGTTGCTCAACAAGAATTTTTAATGAGGTATGGTGCCCGTAGTATTTTTTTCACTCAAAACCCTAGATGCATTGGCACATCACTTAGAAAAATATGAACACTCACTCAAAGCATGCAAAGGTACTAGGTCCCTATTTGTTATTGTCTTATCAGGATGTTAGCATGCATATTCATAATAACCAGATCTCAAAGTGCATATCCCATTCTAACAATTAGATCCATGAACTCAATTTGGAAACACACATAATAAGTAAACATACATATCACATAAGGATTAATACTAGATTCACCATATAATAACCATGAGAAGAAACATCAATAATCAATATCCATCCACAATGATCCATTGTATTAAATCATGACAAACAATAGCTAAATACATACATAACACTGTCATAAGTCATGCATGATCGAAATCAACAACATAACTCTATTACATACAATCATACATTCACCCTCTAGAATCGTGAAAATCAATACATATGTAGAGGGGGTGGGAATTTCCTTTTTTGAGCCCCTAAAATGACCAAGTACCAGAGGCATAAAGAGTTATGGTGAGAAAGAATAGGGCGTGAAGGAATACACATAAGTAAATTATGGGGATGCGTGAAGGATCGCACCCAGGTAGGATGGATTTGAGACTTAGTCATTTTTGGACTATGAGTAAAGTTACATTAGGGGAATGAATGGAAAAGTGACCAGATATAGTTATGGATAACGTTAAGCTATGGAGACTTGTAGCTCAAGAAAATCATATTCTAGGGCATCATTATGGTTATCATAATAGGATAAGGAGCCTAGTTTGTTAGGGATTAGCTAGCACTTGCATGCTAAGGATACTCGATTAGGGAAACACATGATGACATTTGGCATGTTCTTGGGTAGTGGTTAGGTGATCATGAAAGATTCCTTTAGGCCTTTTCTTGTAATGATGAGTGGTTAGAGGAGATTCATTACCATTATTTCTTTTTATGGTTTTGCATGACATTCGGATAGAGAAGAGTGTGTATGTGTAGAGGATGGAGTGTGTGTGTGTGTGTGATACATGATTGTAAGATCTGTAATGAAGCTATCATCGAGAGCATGTTGAGGCTCATGTTGTTGTATTATCTCCATCCATGGAATCCTTAATGTATTATTGGCTACTGTAATGTGATGAATTAATACAATGGAGTGATTCTAAACATCTGTGTTATGGATATTGATATGTGTATCTTATTTTATGCTTATGGATCTAAATCCTTGTGTTCTTGATAATACTCATGGTTTAGATCTAATTCCTCCTTGTGGTTGTGATGTTCTCATCTATCTTATGGTACATTGATGCTTAGATCTAGTTTCTTTGTTTTCTATCTTTGAATACATTCAGTCATATATGAGCGTTGTTCCTCTCATGGTGATAAACATTCTTTAAAATCTCATATAAAGGAGGGTCTCAACACCTGTGCGCACCTCGGGTGAGCTCCTAGTCGACTGGGTGATATGTTGGTGTGCTTAGGGTTTGAAGAGAAGTTAGAGGAAAAAGGAGACTACATTTTGGTTCTCGTTGTCGGGACCTCTTTTTGAATCTATTGTGAGAATGATGTGTAATGATGGAGAATGTGAATTTGGAAAGTGTCAAAGCATGGATTAAAATCATGGAGGATGAGTTCACTCAAAGATTTAACATTGGACTCTGAGTTTGATGCACATAAATGAGTAAAAGAACACATATATGAAACATTTTTTTTTGTTTCCCTATGGAGTTGTATGAATGGCTATCATCATATGCATCTAGGTCAATTTGGTACTATAGACCTCGTGTATGGACCCAAGATGAGTATCGAGGCTACATGATGCTGATCTGACCTAGACCCGTGTTGTTGATCACTGGTGGAGTAGAGTGTTGACTAGTTATACCTTGGAATACATTATTTTTACATATTATTTCTTGAAGGTTAATGAGTTTGATTTCTTGAGGGAGTCTAGAGGATCATTCTTGCTTGTTATTCCACTTGCTATCAATATTCCAATTATTACTTTGAGTTTGGAAGCCTTTCCTATATTTGGCTAAGCTCCTACTAGGTGCGGGAAATAGAAGCTAGTATGGTGAAAGATGGCGGACCCCTGCACTGAAATAGAAAGAGAGGAAAGCCAGCTCAAGTAAAATGAGGCTCGAGAGAGGGAGTTAGCGAGACAATGTGAGGTTGTTGGAGTGATGGATTTATGGAGGTAGATGTTGCGGGGAAGATTTGAGGTTCACGTGGAGGGCATGAAATATGAGCAGTCTGCGCTACCCCATCTCAAAAAGTGCAGAGAGAAACCCCCGGCTTCCGGTGAGAGCTCGGCATTTGGATGAGGGAGATCTGTAGGTGTGCATTTATGCCCACTTGGTGACCGAACCTTGGTGCTTAGTTTTCCAAATCTGGAGATAATTATTGTTAACTTTGGTTGGTCTTGTACCTTGGTGGTCAAGCGACACCTAAGAGATATAATTTTTCATTTGGTACATTTATGGCCACACAGTCATTTCCTATGTTCAAAGGGATCCTTTTTGGTACAAAATTTGGGCAATGTGGGGTACACAAAGCTTGAGCACAACATCCGGGAGTGGTTTAACTTTGCAGACTATCGGTGTGTAATTTAACATGATGGTGGAATCACATGGTGAAACCTGTATTAGGCCCCTTACTTGTGATAGGAGAAGGATATGGTGGATCCGCAGGAGTTGGCACTAGTGGATAGTGGTGTTGGAGGTTGTGGAAATATTGGAGGAGGTTCTAGATCTAGTGGTAAAGGGCCTTAACAATCTCAGTAGGTATTTTTTGAGATGTCTTGTATTTTCCCGATTACAAGGGTGTGGAAGATGATGTAGAGAATGTACAAAAATGTGATTTGCTATGGTGTGTGAAGGGTATCACTACCCTAGAGTAGAAGGCAATTCATTTCATAACCACGTTGCAAGGGCGCATACATAAGTGGTATAGGAAGTATGATCCACACCATACAGTGGTGGATTACATTGTGCTACATGTTGTGTTTTTAGCAGAGCTCTACATTCCTAAGTTTGATTATAATAACATCGGTGTATTGAAGGATATTTAGAAAGGAATGGCGGAGAGTGTGCAAGAGTATGACACACACTTCAAAACTCTCTTGTCCATGTTATCTTATGATATTTACCCATCTCATCATTTTCAAATTTTTTTAGAGGGCTGATCACTCCGTTTAGGAGGCAGTTTCAAATATATCATTCAAAGATCCACGTAAGGCCCTAAAGGTTGCCTTGTGTGTTGAGGCCGTGGGAAGCATTGATACCGGTCTTAATCCATTTCTTGAAGCCCAGATTGTTGCCATGGAAAAGTATCTGGAGAAACTATCTGTGAACTTGGCTCATGAGACTCACAATGGGCTATGGTGCATGACCATGAAGTAGAGGGACATATAAAGGACAGTTTCCCACAAATATCAATGCATTCCATGTCGGTGGATTGGGATTTACCATGGAGATCATGATGCAAGTAGGTGTCCTGCTATTACAATGCATGATCCGAAAGAATGTATCTTGCTATTGTAAGATTTGCACCTCTACTACTCATGACACAAAGGATTGTAGGTTGATAGACCAGATCCATGATGTCATTGATACTATTGTGTGCTAGACTAGCATTTCCAGTAGTTCTAAGGATGATGGTCATCATTAAGAAGGGAACACGAATGGAAGAAGCCACGGAAGAGGCTTTTAAGGTGGATTCTAGGGCCGTGGCGATGCATAGGGGGGATATGTGAATTTCCCCATGGAACCTGTTATAACTATGGGTCTATAGAACATTACAAGTGGGAGTGT
Source organism: Taxus wallichiana var. yunnanensis (assembly GCA_018340775.1). Lineage (NCBI taxonomy): Eukaryota > Viridiplantae > Streptophyta > Pinopsida > Cupressales > Taxaceae > Taxus > Taxus wallichiana. Next base: position 471,168,571 of record CM031237.1, read on the forward strand.
CTTGATTTGCTACAGTGCTCTTGGTGTGGGAAGAAGCACAAGTATGAAGAGTGACCAAAGTTATATGAACATATGATCTAGAAGTAGTGGAAGAATACGGGAATTGGGATGGTGAGAGTAAAGCGTGTTGATCAATAATGGATATCACGGGTGGAACATGAATCTAAATTGGAACCTATGCTAGTGATGACATGGTCTCGGCAGGTGTGCACACTTGGGAGATTATAAAGAAGAGACCGCTTGTTACAAGGGAAGAGGTGATACATGGGAAGTATTTAGACTCACTCATCATAAGGAATTCTATCAAGAGACCATGGAGGTGATTAGGAGTCTTCAAGGGGAGATTCAATGTTTGAAGGAGAAATCATGAAAGTTAGAGTAAAAAAAAGTGTTAAAGTCCCTCACATGGATATAGATGAAGTTAGGGAAGTATGTAAGATGTTGCACCAAAAGAATATAATCCCTCTATTAGGAGAGTGGATGAGAGGAAAATACCAAGTGACGGAGCAAGGTGCAAGATTTAGGTTTTGCATGTTAATCTTCCTCCTCACAACATTGACTATGATAAGGAGATTAAATTGAATGTAGTTGTTGATGGATGAATCCTAAGTAATATTATGATTGACACAGGCACAAAAGTTAATGTTCTCACCTTGGATGCATGGAATCAAATGGGAAGACCTCCATTATAGTCATCTTCAAATGTGTTGTATATGGATAACAAGACAAAGGAGATGCCCATTGGTGTCTTAAAGGATGCTTCTATAACTATCCAAGGGGAAAAATCAACTAGAGACTTCAAATTCTTGATGCTTATTGAGGCATAAAACTTTCCAATGTTACTTGGCTAACCCTTGTGCTATAAGAACAATCTTTGACTTACGGTTCAATAAGGGATATATACGTTTTGATAACAAGGAGGAATGTGTTATCATTCCTTTGGTAGATGGAAAGTCAACACCCTATACTGAGCCCTTGGGAGAAGAATACCTAGACCAGATCTATGTGCACACTATTAGAGACCCTGAGGTTGTGCATCTAACAAAAGAAGGTGTTATTCAGTGGGAAGATGCTCAATTTATAAGTGATACAACTAGTGTGGCATGTGAAAATTGGGTGCACGGGACATATGAGTTAGTCAGAAGGTAGTTAAGAGGATCTGTGATGAGAGTAAAAAGGTGCACTCAGTTAGGTGCCTAGGATGAAGAAAGTTTCCAAGTTACACTGGTGAAGGAAACCCTGATGTTTTCTTGCGAGCAATAGAGACCCAGTGGAGATGTGAGAACGAAAGAAGTATATTTATCTATACATTGCGCAGACCGAAAGACGTTGGTTGGCAACCCATCGGGATAACCTTCTAGAGTGGTGTGAGGTGAGAATCATGTTCTCTATTAGGTTTCTTTGAAGCAATGCACCTACTACTATAAAATACTATCATGGGAAGGAACCCACCTTGTTTCACATCCAAGCATGTGAGAAGGCCTAGATGGAAGGCACAAAATCCTTACCTCCATCACTATGGGTGCATAATCTTACTCCACCTTACAAGGTTGCACGCACATGGTAAGTTCATTCGAGCTAAGCACTCGGACCGAAACTCGGCGGACTGTGACGGTCGATCGATTCAAACTTTTGAGTATCGGAGTACTAAGTCATCAGTGAATGAGGCATTGCAGGTTGTTAAGTGCCTAACTATGGGAGATAGTGTCATGGTGGAGGACAAAGTACTAGAGTTGTTGGGTGAACCTAATTTGGAGGTGCATTTCAATGATGAAGAATCAGAGGAAGTAAAACTTGAGTGTTCTTGCATGGAAAAGGAGAAAGGAAAGTTGGTCTACGTTATAGATGGTGAAGAGGTGGAGAACTTGGATGTTAACCATATTGTGGGTACACATGAGGTTATGGATAGTGCTGATGAGGAAGCACACACTTACCATGAACCCCTAAAAACTAAAAAGGTTAACATTGGCTCGGAGGTAGAACCCAAGGAAGCTACTATTGGGGATTACTAGTCGGAAAGGGAGGTTTCAAAGATTATTGATCTATTGCATAAATTCCAAGATTTATTCCCATGTGGGTACCATAAACTCAAGGGAGTTCACCACTCCTTAGGAGAGATGTAGATCAAACTGAAGGATGGTGCATGTCTAATTTTGAAGATACCTTATCACATGAATCTGAATCTATCCGTCAAGGTCAAGGAGGAGATTAAAAATATGATTGCATCAAGAATCATTGAGGATGTTGAGGAATCAGAGTGGATAAGTCCAATGGTCATCATCATTAATAAGGATGGAGGGATAAGGATTTTCATTGACTATAGGGATTTGAATGCGGTGTGTGTCATTGATCCTTTCCCAACCCCATTCACTGAGGAGATCCTAGAAGGAGTAGTTGGGTGCAAGATCTATTCATTTACAAATGGATTTTTGGGGTATCATCAGGTTATAATTGTAATGAAGGAAAAGAGAAGAAAAATTTCACCACTGAATGGGGAATTTTTTCCTATACAAGATAATGAATTTTGGACCGAGGAATGTGCCTGTTGTTTTCATGAATTTTGGTTCAAGTGTTTTAGGACTTCATCCATAAGTTTATTTAAGTTTACCTAGATTATTGGATGGTTTACGAACTAGTAAAGGACCATTGTGACAATCTGAGGTTGATGTTTGAGAGATGTCGGTAGTTGAGTATATCTCTCAACATTAAGAAATGTGTTTTTCTACCCCATTTAGCACCTGTTGGGACATATCATATTGTTGGGTTTTTAAAATGATACTTTTAACAAACCATAGTCAGGGGACAACAAGTCCCTCCTCTTTAATGGGAGAGGTTCCCTTATTGAAAGCAAGCAACAAAACTTATATACAAATGTACAACTTTCAAAGTGTGGATTCCTGATACTTTGAAAATTTTTATGCCCAAAGATCATCAATACAAAAGAATGGAAGAATTAAGGAGATGGGGAAGGAAGAACATAACAATACCTTCAGGAAATATAGATGGTAGAGTATCACCTTATACGTATTGAACCAGGGAGTTGCAGAATAGAATCATTCACTTTCATAACCAATATAATTCCATAGACGTAAAGTTCCAGAAATCATATAAACAAGAACACAAAGTTTCCTATCATAAAAGATGGATGATTCCCAAGTTTCAGACATGGAAAGAAGAAAAGTAGAGGAAGAAAGGGGAAAAATTATGTATTGATTACTTTAAATCTATTACCTTTACAGAGTACCAAGATCCAACCCTAACAACGGCATGGAGAATCCATTAAATAGTTTCAAGAATGGTTACATTTAGTTACAAAAATGATGAAAACTGATTCAAGAAATTGATGTTTGAGTCTCTCTAATGCCTTGGCCATTTCCATGCCTCGACAAAGACAAAACGGATGCATTGAATCACATTCGTTCATCCTGCCTTTGCAAACTTTGAATTCAAGTCATCCACGTGGGAGAGATTAAAAATGAAGTGGGCCTGAGGATGCCTTTTGTATTTTTTTCCCTTAAAATTTTGACCCACTCACCCGCTTTTGATACGGCCTTGACACATGGTCTTACTTGAGTGGGGACAGAGTCGCATTCACTTTTATAATTTTACCTCTTTTTAATGCGGGCTCAAAGACTCAAATTGCTCCATTGGCCCACCTCCCCACTTTGACTCTTGATGCGGGCTCAATATTTGACTTTTTACCTTCGCAAGGGTGGGGCTGCGGGTCACTTTTTAACTTTAAAATCCTTTATGGAAACAAATCTCAAATTCTCAAATCTCCTTGACGGCCCACTTTCGCACTTTAACTTTCGATGCAAGCTTAATATTTGACTTTATCCCTTATGGAAACAAAGCCAAAATTCTCAAATCACTCCGATGGCCCACTTTCCCGCTTTGACTTTTCAATGACATCAAAACACAAAAAGGGCCCGCCTCTTCGCTAACACTTGAAAAATGACCACGTGTCCTTAATCGCGAGTTCAGTATTTTTTCATTTTTGACTAAGTACCTTTTGTTTGGCGAGGCCGTATATCTAACCCTGGACACGTGGAGGCTCAACGCACATTTGGGACCTACCTCCAGATTTTTCTTTGAAGTTGTGCCAAGATGACACATGGAGGCTTCCACAAACCCTTCTATACTTAGCTAATTCAACGATCAGCTCTACCCTTTCTTTGACTCTGACCACATGGTGAGCCCACACACACTTGGGAACCCACTCTTGATTCTTCCTTTGAAGTTACATCGTAGAGACACATGGAGAGCTCCTCGGTTCTTTTATACTTAGCTGATTTGGGCCTACTTCCCACTTGACTTATGTTGAACCCTAGACACATGGAGAGCTGGCACTCATTTGAGTTTCCACTTTGGATTCACCTCCTGAAAGGGCACCGAGATGACGCATGGCTCCTTCCACCGGTCTTGGAATTTTTAATGGCCAACTCTGTCTCTCCTTTGACTCTAACCACATGGCGAGTTGGCACTCATTTGGAGATTGACCCTTTGGTTTCATTTATGAAATTGTGCCATTGAGACACATGGAGGCTTCCGCCGACCCTCTTATACTTAGTCAATTTAAACAACCAGCTCTATCCCTTTGTCGGACCTGGGACACGCAGAGGTCTGGCACAAGTTTGGGGAACCATCCTTGGCTTTGACAATTGAAGGTGCATTGATGAGGCATGTGGTGCCATCCGCCGAAAATTTCATACTTATCCAATTTGAGCTTGTTTTGTCTTCCTTTAAGGCCTGGGACATGTGGAAAGCCTACGCTTATTTAAGGATTGTCCCTTCAGCCCTTCCCTTGGAGTTACACCATTTGGATGCATGGAGGTTTTCGCTTCCACTTAAAACATGGCCATGTCACATCCAATCAAATATTTTCACGTACTACCCATGGATGTTGGGGCAAAACTTTACGGGGAAGATACCCCGTCATTCCCAACTATGGGAAAAATAAAAAAGAAGGGGAAAAACTCCACCATTATGCTCGAATTTCAAATTGTTCTCCATGGAATGGAAAACTACAAACAATACTAGGCTCGACGCGATCCAATACTCCAAGGTACTAACTCAAAATTTTCAAAACTTGACTTCAAAAGAGGGGAATTTTGAGGACGACAACAACTGGCTCTTTCTGGGGATGACTTGACAGAGGAACGAGGAAAGATCAAGAACCATAGAAAAACTCTAGGAAAGTAGACCAGTGCCTTATCCATTGGGAAAATAGAGTCAAAGGAAAACCAACACAAAAGAAAAAACACATGAAAAGAAAAGAAACCAAAAGGAAAGAGAGACACAAAGGAATGACCAAAAACCAAAACATTGTACACAATATACAGAAGGACTGCCTAGTCACCTAGGACCTGAACAACTTCAAATACTACCCACTATAAAGAAGTGGGAGAGAACTATCCATATAATCCAAAAAGAAATAATTTTCTCTAGCAAAGTTCCTGATTTTAAAAGTACCAAGCCAAAGGGAATCAAACTTACCATGGATTCCTCGAGGTTCATGCCTTTTACCCCATAGTAGAACAATGTCTCCTACTTGAAAATCTCTGGGTCTAGATTTCTTTTCAAACAAAGCTTTCAACCTCAGTTGATGATCTGATATCCTATCAAAAACCCGTAAACTATCTTCATTCAGCTTTCCGGAGATACATGATCCTCTTGTCCAAGGAACTGGTAAAAATTGAATCTTCAATAGCCTTCATTAAGTGCAAGGATGGTAATTCCACTATTACTGGTAACTAAGCTTCAACACCATACACCACTTGAAATGGAGACATTCCAATTGCTCTTTTGGGTGTAATTCTATCTACCTAGAGAGCATCATAAAGTTTCTTGTGCCAATTCCTCTAAGAGTCATTGAAAAGCTTCCGAATGATGGTTACCATATTCTTATTTGTTGATTTTGCTTGTCCATTCCCTTGGGGATAGTAGTCTGAAGAATGAGAAAGGGAAATTCCATAACCATAGCAGAAATCCATCATCTTAGAAGAAAAATTTGAAGCATTATCAGTCATAATCTTGTTTGGTACCCCAAACCTTATCAATATGTTCTCTTTAATGAAATTACACACTACTTCAGAAGTAGTGCTTTTGACTGGAATGGCCTCTACCCACTTATTGAAGTAGTCTGTAGTAGTTAACACATGAGTATGCCCAACACTGGAGGGTGGGTTGAGAGTTCCAATGAAATCCAATCCCCACTATTGAAAAGGATCATCAATCACAACTGGTTTTAGTGGTAAAGCAGCCAACTTAGGTCTCCTAACAAAAGTCTGACAGGATTCACACTTGCCTACCCATTTTGATGCATCTCTGAACAATGTAGGCCAATAGTACCTAACACGAAGGATTTTATGGGCCGTGACAACAGAAGAGAAATGCTCTCCATAGGCCTAATCATGAAAAGATGAGAACAACTTCTTCTGTTGCTCTTTGTCTACACACTTCAAGAATCTTCCATCTATACCTCGCTTGAACAAGGCATTCTCCCATAATACATATTGTGTAGACCTTAGCTTGATAGCTCTCTTTTCCTTGGCACTCAAGTGGGATGGACACTCTCTATAAGTAAGAAAATGTGCAATATCAACATACCATTCATCTATTGAACTGAGGAAAAGGACAACATGAACATCAACTGCTTCTTTGGACAACAATGCATCAACTCCTTCAACAATAAGCTCACACAAGCCTTTACCCTGGACTAGCTTAGTTGGCTTGATATCAAGGTCATATTCTTGAAACTTTTCTACCCAATTTCCTCTCTTAGTTCCAAACTCCTATTGTGTAAGAATGGACTTGATGGTTGTATCAGGAACAAGCACAACAGAGTGAGAATTAAGAATATTAAAAATGAAACTGCTTGACAACTTTGACCACTACAAAAGCATGTTTCTCCATCATAGTATATTTCAACTCATGAGATTTTAGAACATAGCTCATGAAGGAAATTGGAAGTTCATGATCCTCAAAATTCTTCTAAGTTAGCATAGCAGCCAAGGTACTCTCTATAGCATAGCAATAGATGATAAAATCCTTGTTGAAATCAGGACATGCCAAGATGGGGGTTTTAGCAATGGATTTCTTGATACCTTCAAATGCTTCCTTACCCTCAGAATTCAAACCAAATTTTTGATTTCCTTTCATCATGTGATAAATGCTCATAGTCAACTCTGTAAAATCAGGAATGAATAGCCTTAAGAAGTTTATCTTACCAAAGAAAAAGTGAACACCCTTTTTACTTATGTGAAGAGGAATCTTCGGATTGCTTTAACTATTTCGGATCTATCTTCATTCCTTCTTTGGAGAAAATATGCTCCAACAACTTGCCTTTAATGACAAAAAATACATACTTCTTTGGATTGAGAGAGACTCCATGTTCTTTGCACTTCTAGAGGACTACTTCAAGATGCTGAAAGTGATATGCCCTTGTTTTGGAGAAAATAGTCAAATCATCAAGGTACACAACCACACACTTTCCCTTCAAACTACCAAAATCCAAGTCCATTTCCCTCTGAAAGGTGGCACCAAAGCATTGATAATACCAAAAGACATTCTCTTGTAAGCAAAGGTGCCCTAAGGAGTAGTGAAAGCAGTTTTGTGTTGATCTGGGGTACTGACTTCCACTTGATTGTATCCAAAGAATCCATCCAGCATAGAAAACATCTCAGATCCTATGACAACTTACAAAACTTAATCCATCATGGGAAGAGGATAGTTTTCCTTTAGAGAGGACTGATTCAAATTCCTGAAATCTACACAGATGTGAATCTCATCATTCTTCTTCCTAATAGGAACAATGTTGGAAATCCACGTTGAATGATGTATATAGGGAAGATGATTTTTACTTTAGCAACTTCTGGATCTCTTGAAAAATAGTGTCGGAAACCTTGATATTTTATTTCCTTTATTTCTTCTTGAATGGTTTGATTCCAGGTTTCAGAGGGATAAAATGTTACATCTCCTTTAGTTGGAAAGCCTTGAGATCATCATACGAATAGGTGAGAACATTGGCATAAATTTTTAGCAGATTTACTACCTTCTTCTTCTCCTCTTGAGTGCAAAATTTTCCAATGTTCACCATCTTAGGTTCATCAAGACTCCCAATATTAATATTTTCACATTCAACAGATTGTCAAGCTCCTTGGGAGGCTTTAGACTTAATGTACCTATCATGCTTATCAAACAGGTCTTCCAAACTCACCAGCCCTTTAGGGATCTTGTTACCTTTCAATTTGATGCAGCCATCTTGATCTGTCTCTTCCTTGATATCCCCTTCATTAGAGGATACACACTCTCTAGGCAAGGTCTCACTTCCTTCAAAATAAAACTGGTCAAAATTATCCCTAAGCTCCAAGAATGAGAGCAAGTGTTGATCATCATTGAAAACTTGCCAGTTATTTGCATTATCTGGTATGCTGGGCCTATGAATCATTTCAATGGTAAATTTCTCCTGAGAGAAATCTAGATGAGGAATCAACAAAGATCTGAAGACAACTAGAGAATCATCTCTAGTGTTCCTTTCTCTTGGCACAACTTTAATGGAGAAAGCATCAAGAAACTCAATGGAATACTAGACAAGATTCCTATTATGCTTGAATCTCCTATTCTTTACTTGAAAAATATCTTTGACTTCCTTCAAAATCAGCTTTGCATCACCATGAACACAAAGATTCTTCACTCCCATTTCTTTTTCCATGTTCAATCCTAGTATGAGTGCCTCATATTCAGCTGTATTGTTTGTATTTTCAAAACAAAGTTTGAAAGAAAAAGGAATAATGTTCCCTTCTAGAGATTTCAACACCACTCCAACTCTAGAACTAGATGAAGAGAATCTTCCATCAAACTCCAGAGTCCAAATGCCATTATGGTCATGAATCACTTCCTTAGGAAGCCTTTCCTCATCTTGTGACATGATCATGTAGTTACCATGACCTGTATCCTCATAGAGTATCTGTGCTTTTGGATCATCAGTCTTTTGCACAATGTATTCAGTTTGTTTCTCAGGTAGCAACTTCTTCATTTTTCCATTGACTAGGATCAAAGCATGCGACCAGTCCATTTGAATTTCACCTCCTACCTCCTTATAGAAATTTCTACTCAGTAACATCCCATATGAGGGAGGAATATCAGCTACCAAAATGGTGGCTAAGACCCTTTTCTTTGGAAAAGTAGAAAAAGCTACTTGTGCATCTTTAATTCTGCCAACCAAAGGCACTTTCCTACTTTCCATGGAATAACAGGAACCAAAGGCATGTGTTAGGGTCAGACCCAAAGCATGGGCTACCTTTGCAGGCATTACATTGTTTGATGCTCCTGAGTCTATAACACAATTACTGAGTTTATGGCCAGCTATGAGAAGGGTCACATAAAATGGTTCAATTTTCTCATTAGGGGAAGTGACTGCAACCACAAGGCTTGATTGAGGTGAGGAAGAGGGGGTGGGAAAAATACCTTTAGAAGTACTAGATGAGACTTTGGATTTGGAATTTACAAATTTTACCATTTTAGCAAAATCTTTTGGATGAGTCTGGTAAAACTCTGCCTTCGAAAGATCTAGAGGTAGATGGGGAATCATTGCTAGGAACTTGAGAGACTTTTGATCTATCATTTTTAGGATTTGAAGGAGAAAGAGTTTTGGAAACAAAAGTAGAAGAAGGAGGATTAGCATTACTCACCTTTTGTGTGGAGGCAGTGGGAATAGGAACTCCTCTTCTTGTAACAACTGGGATAGTTATAGGAAACTCCTTAGATTTCTTAGCAGGCTGTACCACTTTCTCTTTTCTATTTTTTTCTCCCAAGTCATGACAACATATGAATCAATATTCATAGTTGTCACTCTTTCATCATATTTGTCTTCATCATCCATACCTTCAGTTGTGAGGAAATGAACTTGAGATCCACCAAGCTCCTCCAGTTCTTCATCAACCTCTTCTTTTAGTTCTTCATAAAGTTCATTACACTCCTCATCATCAAGCTCTTCAAATTAACAAGTTGCATTGACCATAACCTTAATGGGTGGGCCTTCAATAGATAATATGGTCCGAGAAGTAGGAAGACCGTTCTCGTGGTGAAAATTATTCCTTGGAACATCTTGGTAAGGATTATGCTTGAGCTGAATTGTTTCTTGAGAGCAATGAGATCATTTGCAAGCTTCTGTACTAATTGATTAGAATTGGCTCCAAGGGAAGAGGAAGAGGAAGAAGCTTTAGATTTGGAGGATTCTCTTTTCAGTTTACTAGACATGATTAAATCATCCTCAACATTGATAGCCAAATGTTGATCAACATCCAAAGTTACAAGGTTAGCTCTTCTTAGTGCATAAATCACTTCAGGCAATTGGGCATTGAGGAAGAAGCACTTTTGGATTTGATCCACTGGATGAGTGTTCTATGGAATTTTATTAATTAGCTTGTTGAATTTATCCACAAAATCCCTCATGGTCTCAATTTGTTCCTTTTTAATATGATAAATTTGTGCTAACAGAGCATGGACATCTTCAGTAGGTTTGAAACACTACTCAAACTGAGTTGTCATGGTATTCCAATTAGTGATCAACCCAATAGGAAGATGATAGAACCAATCAGCAACATTGTCTTGCAATGTCTCCACAAAAATCCTGATAAATACATCTTTATGTTTAACCTCAAGAACCCCACATGTAATAATGAAGGCTGCAATGTCTTCATCTGGATGAACCTTCCCATCACCTCGGAACTTGGGAAAACTTTTCTTGTTACCACTAGGTAACTCATGTAATGGCTGATGAAGAGTAAGAGGCCCAACCTATTGTCCCTAAGGAAAAGGGGATTCCATCTTTGGAAAAATTGATGAAGGGGAATTGAAACACCAAGTATCAAAACACGAGATTAGGATTGAGATGTTTCGAGGAACACTATCCTTGGAATTTCGTATTTAATGAAAGTATGCTTGTAGAATGAGTTCCTCTTTTCCTTCTTGTTGGAAGAGAGAAGTTTTTTTCTCCAAAATTTGAAAATGGGAATCCTCAACCACAGGATATTTCTTCCCATGTGTATACCATAGATTCGCATGGACCAACAATGATCTTGAAGTTGTTATTTTAGAAAGGGATCCATTTGAAATGAAATCCCCAGTGGAGTCGCCAAAAACTATTGGATTTTTAAAATGATACTTTTAACAAACCATAGTCAGGGGACAACAAGTCCCTCCTCTTTAATGGGAGAGGTTCCCTTATTGAAAGCAAGCAACAAAAATTATATACAGATGTACAAATTTCAAAGTGTGGATTCTGAGACTTTGAAATGTTTTATGCCTAAAGATCATCAATATGAAAGAATGGAAGAATTAAGGAGATGGGGAAGGAAGAACATAACAATACCTTCAAGAAATATAGATGGCAGAGTATCACCTTATACATATTGAACCAGGGAGTTACAGAATAGAATCATTCACTTTCATAACCAATATAATTCCACAGACGCAAAGTTCGTAAATCATATAAACAAGAACAAAAAGTTTCCTATCATAAAAGATGGATGATTCCCAAGTTTCAAACAAGGAAAGAAGAAAAGTAGAGGAAGAAAGGGGAAAACTTATGTATTGATTAGTTTGAATATATTACCTTTACACAGTACCAAGATCCAACCCTAACAATGGCATGGAGAAGCCATTAAATAGTTTCAAGAACGGTTACATTTGGTTACAAAAATGATGAAAATTGATTCAAGAAACTAATGTCTGAGTCTCTCCAATGACTTGGCCATTTTGATGCCTAGCAGAAAAACCAGATGCATTGAATCACAATCATTCATCCTGCCTTCACAAACTTTGAATTTGAGCCGTCCACATGGGAGAGATTAAAAATGAAGTGGGCCTGAGGATGCCTTTTGTATTTTTTGCCCTTTGGAGAAATGGAACTTTGGAAAATTTTGGCCCACTCACCCACTTTTGATATGGCCTTACTTGAGTGGGAACAGAGTTACGGTCGCTATTATAATTTTACCTCTTTTCAATGTAGGCTTAAAGACTCAAATTACTCACGGCCCACCTCCCCGCTTTGACTCTTGATGCGGGCTCAATATTTGAATTTTTACCTTGGCATGGGCGAAATTTGTCAGGTCACTTTTTAACTTTAAGCTCCTTTATGGAAACAAATCTCAAATTCTCAAATCACCTTGATGGCCCACTTTTGTACTTTGACTTTCGATGTGGGCTTAATATTTGACTTTATCCCTTATGGAAACAAAGCCAAAATTCTCAAATAAATCGATGGCCCGCTTTCCCACTTTGAATTTTCAACGGCATCAAAACACAAAAAGGGCCCACCGCTGATAACACTTGAAACATGGCCACATGTCCTTTGCGGGCCAGTTCAATATTTTTGCATTTTTGACTAAGTCCCTTTTGTTTAGCGGGGCCATATATCTGACCTTGGACACATGGAGGCTCAACGCACATTTGGGACCTGCCTCCATATTTTTCCTTTGAAGTTGTGCCAAGATGACACGTGGAGGCTTCCGTAAACCCTTCTATACTTAGCTGATTCAACGATCGGCTCTTCCCTTTCTTTGACTCTGACCATGTGGCAAGCTTGTGCACACTTGGGAACCCGCTCTTGATTCTTCCTTTCAAGTTGCATCATAAATACACATGGAGAGCTCTGCCGGTTCTTTTATATTTAGCCGATTTGGACCTACTTCCCACTTGACTTATGTTGAACCCTAGACACGTGGAGATCTCGGCGCTCATTTGGATTTTCACTTTGGATTTGCTTCCTAAAAGGGTGTCGAGCTAACACATGGCTCCTTTTGCTGGTCCTGGAATTTTCAATGGCCAACTTTATCTCTCCTTTGACTCTGACCACGTGGCGAGTTGGCACTCATTTGGAGATTGGCCCTTTGGTTTCATTTTTAAAATTGTGCCATTGAGACACGTGGAGGCTTCCGTTGACCCTCTTGTACTTAGTCAATTTAAACAACCGACTTTGTCCCTTTTTCGGACCTAGGACACGCAGAGGGCCGCCGCAAGTTTGGGAAACTACCCTTAGCTTCGACCCTTTGAACTTGCATTGATGAGGCATGTGGCATTGTCTCTTTGAAACTTTCATACTTAGCTGATTTGATATTTTTTGTCTTCATTTCGGGCCTGGGACACTTGGAAAGCCTGTGCTTATTTGAGGACTGTCCCCTTGGGCCCTTCCTTGGAGTTGTGTCATTTGGACGTGTGGAGGCTTCTACTTCCACTTGAAACATGGCCACACCACATCCAATTAGAGATGTCCACATACTACCCATGGATGCTGGGGAAAAATTGATGGGAAAGATACGCTCGTCATTCTTGACTATGGGAAAAAATAAAAAGAAGGGGAAAAACTCCACCATTACGCCAAATTCAAATTGTTCTCCATGGAATGGAAAACTACAAACAATACCAAGCTTCATGCGATCCAATACTCCAAGGTACCAATTCAAAATTTTCAAAACTTGACTTAAAAAGAGGGAAATTTTGAGGGCAACAACATGTATGTAAAGAAGGCTTGCTAGTGGATCCTACCAAAGTTACAGTTATCATGGGATTCATAGAGCCTACCAGCTAGAGTGTGATGCATGATTCCTTGGACATATAGGGTATTACTAGGAAGTTCATCAAGGGATATGCCAAGATTTCTATGCCATTGGAGGAGTTGCTAAAGCACAAGAATAAGTTCTATTGGGGAGAGGCGCAAAGACAAAATTTGACACACTGAAGAATAGACTCATTATTGCACCCATATTAAAATTTTCCTCTTCAAATAAGGCTTTTCACGTGCATGTTGATGCATCCGGGATGGTGATTAGAGCAGTCCTAGCACAACCTGGGGAGGGAATTGTTGACCATCCCTTGTGTTTTGATAGTAGGAAGCTAACCCCAATAGAAAAAAATTATACTACCAAGGACCACGAGGCATTTTCGATGATTTACATACTGCACAAATTTAGGTAGGATTTTCTAGTGATGACATTTATCTTTTATATCGACAACATGGCATTAAAGTACTTGGTGAATAAGGCCATCTGTAAGGGAACATATGCGAGGTGGGTTCCTATTGTTTCAAGAGTTTTAGTTTATGATTGTTTTAAAAAAGGGTAAAAGTAATTTGGGGCCTCACCATTTATCAAGGATTGAGTCAAGAGAGGATGTGCAAAGAATTAAGGATATAATGTCGATGCAAAAAATTTAGATTATAACATGCACCCTCTAATTTGGAAGATATCATTGTGTTCTTAAGAATAGGTATGGTGCCAGAAGGGATGAAGGCCTTGGAGTGGAAATATTTAGTTGTATGTGTCACACCTTACATGTTAATTAATGGATACCTATACAAGTTAAGCTAGGATGAGGTCTTGTGATGGCGTGTACTAGAGCATGAGCACACTGCAATCATGGAGGAAACACATGGTGGGATTGCGAGAGGAAATTATGTAGGAAATGCCACCGAGCAAAAAATATTATTGGCAAGACTTTGTTGGGAAACCCTTTACCAAGATTTTATTGAATATTTTAAGGCCTGTGATCATTTCCAATGCCTTAATAAGCCAGGAAAAATGAAAGAAATGCCATTAAGACCAATAGCTAGTGTTGAACCGAGAAATAGGAAATCAATTTTTAGGCCCTATTTCACCTACCACGTGAAGGATGGGTTCATGCTATATCATTACTTGTACTGATTATCTAACATGGTGGGAAGAGGAAGTGCCTATGAGGGATTGCATGGTGGCCACAACAACCATATTTTTATGGGAAAACATCATTAGTAGATATGGGTGCCATTGAGTTTAATGAGTGATAAGGGTACACATTTCCTAAATGAAACAATTAGGATTCTGTTGGTAGAATTCATGGTGGCCCATCACAAGACTACCCCTTACCACCCACAAGATAATGGGACAACAAAAACATTTAACAAAATTTTGAGTCATGTGTTTACCAATATTTCGATGTTGGGAAACAAGACTAGGATGACAAATTCTCAGCCATGTTATGGGCATATAAAATAACTTATAAAAGATTGAATAGATCCACACCGTTTCAATTAGTTTTTAGCACATAATTTGTTTTACTGGTAGAGTTCATGCTACCCTCTCTATGTTGGGATTATACCAGTTGTACAGGTAAACAAGCAAGCAATGAATAATGTGGGAAATGTAAATTAGAAATAAAATGCAATAAAATAGAGACACAAATTTAACGTGGTTCACCCAAAATGGGCTACGTCCACCAGAAACAGCCAATCCTTTTATTTAGTCTAGAAAAACTCTCTTACAGTGCATCAACTACTATAGTGAGCCTCATCTATTATGACCCTTTAAAGATATTAGAGTTTTTATCATTTCGGGAAACATAGAAAACCACCCATTAGATTTGTGACCTAACAAGGAAGTCCAGATTTCAAAATACATAAATACATATTAAATGTATCTTATAGGGGCACTTCCCTTGAGCCCCCCACTGGGGCACATGGCCCTTGGACCTCTGTAAAAGGGGGTGAATCCCCCTTTCAACCCTTGTCACTATCGGGCTCCACAACCAACAATCTCCCACTTGGAGACTGATTGTTGTAACTCCACCACTACAAGCTGCCTACTTGGACTTTTCTTCTTGGCTTGTTTCTTCCACTTCAAGATCAATCTTGAAGACCCACAGAAGTTGAATGCAAATCCAACTTCTCCTTTTTCATTGGCTTAGTAAACATATCAACAAGATTATCATCTGTATGAATCTTCACTAACTCAAGTTGCCCATCCTCCAACACTTGTCGTATGAAGTGATATCTTAGTTGAATGTGTTTTGTTCTTGAATGGAAGGCTGAGTTCTTTGCCAGGTGAATTGCACTTTGAATATCACTGTGTAACTTACAATCCCCTTGCTCCTTACCCAAATCCTCCATGAACCTGCTCATCCATAACATTTCCTTACTTGCCTCAGTCGCTGCAACATATTCTACCTCTGTAGTAGATAGGGAAACTACCTTATGTAACTTTGAGATCTAACTCACTGCCACACCACCAATTGTAAACATGTATCCAGTAGTGCTCTTCCTACTATCCACATCTCTTGCCATATCTGAATCCAAAAATCCCTGTAAATTATAATCTAACCCTCTAAAGCACAAGTGCCTACTAGTGGTCCCTCTCAAGTACCTGAGAATCCACTGGACTACCTTCCAGTGTGCTTTACCCAGATTTTCCATATACCTGCTAACAACTCCCACTGCTTGGGAAATTTCTGGCCTAATACAAACCATGGCATACATAAGGCTCCCAACTGCTGAAGAATAAGGAACTTGTGCCATATAATATTTTTCCTCTTGTGTTGTTAGGCATTGCTCTTTACTTAATCTAAAATTCCCAACCAATGGTGTACTAACTGGTTTTGCATTCTACATCGAAACCTTTCTAACACCTTTTCTACATAGTCCTCCTGAGACAACACCAATTTCTTATTTATTCTATCCCTCTTGATTTGCATACCAAGGATTTTCTTTGCTGCACCCAAATCCTTCATTTCAAATGTTTGTGCAATATTTTCCTTAAGCTTTGCAATTTCCTACATATTAGACCCTGCTACAAGCATATCGTCTACATATAACAGAAGAATAATGTAGCTCCCACTATCCAACCATTTAAAGTATACACAATGATCTGATTGACATCTAGTAAAACCATGCTCATGCATAAAACTATCAAACTTTAGATACCATTTCAAGGAGCTTGCTTGAGCCCGTATAGGCTCTTCTTCAACCTGCAAACCAATTTCTCCTTACCCTTCACCTCATATCCAAGTGGTTGTTGCATATAAATCTCCTCCTCTAAGTCACCATGGAGAAATGTCGTCTTGACATCAAGTTTCTCTAAGTGTAAATCTTCAACAACAACTAAACTTAATATAGTACGAATGGAAGACATCTTTACAATAGGGGAGAAAATTTCATCAAAATCGATACCTTTCTTTTGTTCATACCCCTTCACTACAAGCCTTGCTTTGTACCTTTTCCATCCACCTTCTTCTTCTTTCACATGGTAGACCCATTTGTTTTGTAGTACTCTCTTCCCAGCCGACAATTTGACTAAATCCCATGTTTGGTTCTTCTCCAGGGAGTCCATTTCCTCATTCATGCCATGCTCCCACTCCTTAGTGGACTCCACCTACATTGCCTCATCAAAGCTCTCTGGCTCACCACTATCTGTTAGTAACAAATAATACAAAGTAGGGGAAAATATTTCTGGAGGTCTACTAATATGTTGTGACCTTCTTACCAAAGATGGGGGTGACTCGGGATCATTATTTTCTTACTACTCATTTTCTTGAATTTCTGACAGAGGTGCCGATGCTGACACTAGTATGTCGTGCTCGGCCTACAAAACTATCAACCTCGGTACTTGTAGGTGGATATTTTCCATCTAAGAGTTCATTTTTAGGAGCCATATCCTTAACCAAATCTTCCTTGGGCTTTTTGTCATCTTGTACCTGATCCTGTACATTCTATTTTCATGCCAAACAACATCACAACTCCTAATTATCTTAGATTCATCTAGATCCCAAAACTGAAATCCATAATCACCATTAGAGCCATAGCCTATGAATGTGCAACATTTGGATTTTGAATCCAATTTCTTCATGTTTTCTTTATTAACATGCACAAATGCCTCTGAACCAAATACTCTTAAAAATGAAAGGTCTACCTCTTTCCCGGTCCAAGTATTCTTCGGGAATTCCTCCATCTAATGCACTCAAAGGCCCATGGTTGATTAAGTACACAATAGTATCTACTGACCTCTGCCCAAAACTGAAGAGGCAACCCCACATGCAATCTCATTGACCATGCATGCTCCATTATTGTTCTATTCATCCTCTCACTAACACCATTTTGTTGCGGAGTCTTGGGAATTGTTTTCTCTCTATGAATCCTATTCAAGGAACAATAATCATAAAATTTCTTACTACAATACTCACCGCCATTATTAGATCTCAAACATTTCAATTTAAAACCACATTCATTCTCAACAAGTGCTTTCCATTTCTTAAATGTATCAAAGACATCAGACTTACGCTTAATGCAATATACCCATACCTTCCTTGTGGCATCATCTATGAATGTGACATAGTATAGAGAACCACCATGAGATGCAACATGGGCCGGCCCCCACACATATATATGAACTAGCTCCAACTTTTTCTCTTTCTTGGTATTCCCTGCCTTGAGAAATCTAACTCTTTTCTGTTTCCCAAAAATGCAATGCTCACAAAAATCTAAGTCCAATTGCTTCAAACTTGAAAGCTTACCTTTTCCTATAGAATTTTCATGCCCTTCTCACTCATATGTCCCAATCTACTGTGCCACATGTTGGCATCCTCATTTGAAGTAGACAATATGGTAGAAGAATTAGATATACAAGTAGATAAATAAAGAGTGCCTACTTTCTTACCCCGTGCCACTACAGGGCACCCTTGGAAACCTTCCAAGCATATGAAGTGAATGTGACTGTGCAACCTTCACCACCCAACTATCCTGTAGAGATGATATTTCTCCTAAGACTAGGTACATGCCTCATGTCTCTCAATATCCATGTAGTTCCATTCTGTAATTTCAGGTGTACATTGCCCTTCCAACAATGTTGCACGGATCATCATCACCTAAATAAACCTGTCTAAAATTTCCCTGGACATACTCTTTAAAATAGCCCTTATCAGGGGTTGCATGGAAAGAGGCACCTAAATCTATTACCCAAGATTCTACTCTAGTATCAAGAGAAAGTATAAGAGCATCCTGAACAATATTACCTGTCATATTTTCCTCTTTAATACCTTCAGCCGATTTTCTTTGTTTCCTTTGAACCAACAATCCTTTTTAGCATGTCCTCTCTTTCCACAATTCCAACAAGTAATGCCTCTAATCCTAGATTTGGATATGTCCATATTCGATTTAGATCTCCCACAAGACTTACTCTTTGATTTCTCCTTGCTCCTCCCTCTACTCTCCATATTCAATGCATTTCCAGAAGAAGAATTTTCCCCTGTACTTTTCCTATGCATTTCCTCATTTAAGATGACACTTACTACATCTTCAAATTTAAGAGAAGTAGATGATGTATTACTAACTGCCATTACTAAGTTGTCCCAACTTTCTGGCAAAGAACATAGGAATAATAATGCTCTAACCTCCTCATCAAATGGGATATTAACTGAATCTAATTGATTTACAATAGCATGGAAATAATTAAGATGGTTAGATACAGAGCCACCTTCTTGCATTTATAGATTAAATAATCTTTTCATCAAATAAAATTTATTGGATGCACTAGGTGTTTCATATAAATTAGCTAGAGTTTTCATCAACTCTACCGTACTCTTCACCTGTGAGATATTTGAAGCTATGGACGATGCCAAACTCAATCAAATCACACTGAGAGCCTTCATGTCCAAAACATTCCATTCATCATCAGACATGAATGGGGGCTTCGCTCCTACACCTCCCAATGGTAGGTATAGATCCTTTTGATACATGTAATCTTCCACTTGCATTTTCCATAGCTAGTAATTTTGGTCGTCAAACTTCTCAACTCTAAACTTACTCTCCTTTGCCATTGCTACTTCTCCCACTCAAACAGAAATCCCTCTATGAGTATACTGCCAAAAATAAATCTCAAACATTCTCTGATACTAGTTGTTAGGATTATACCAGGTTGTAGGTAAACAAAAATTAGAAATAAAATGCAATAAAATAGAGACACAAATTTAATGTGGTTCACCAAAAATGGGCTACGTCCACTAGAAACAGCCAATCCTTTTATTTAGTCCAACAAAAATCTCTTACATTGCATTAACTACTACAAAGTGAGCCTCATCTATTATGACCCTTTAAATATATTATAGTTTTTATCATTTCAGGGAAACATAGAAAACCACCCGTTAGATCTGTGACCTAATAAGGAACGGTCTAGATTTCACAATGCATAAATACATATTAAATGTGGCTTACAGGGGCGCTGCCCTTGAGCCCCCCATCAGGGCGCGTAGCCCCTAGACCCTGCAAAAGGGGGTGAAGCTCCCCTTTCAATCTCTGTCTCTATCACACTCCATAACCAACACTCTACATATTTCATGCGCAGGAGGATTGGACGATGAATAGGCATTGCAAGAGCACATTGATATGTTAATGCAGTTGGATGAAATACGATCCCTTACTAGATGGAGTTAGAGGACTGAGAAGGCATGGCACAAGGGATGACACAATCATCACATTAAGAATAAGCAATTTGAGGTTGGGTATATGTTTTTAATTTATGATTCTAAGTTTTTGTGCCGTCTTGGGAAACTCAAAGTCCATTGGTTGGGGCTGTATATTATATCCTTCATACTAGATTCAAGCACATTATAGTTCTGTTTGGATGGGACATGGTTGCCAGGTTATTTCCATGGGATTAGGCTGAAGCCATACTATAAATAAGACTTCTGTGTGTTTGTAAATAAGGTAGTATTTCCAATTAGATTAGGTTTTCCTTAGTGCATTTCCCTTTTGTGTGTTTCCTTTTATCGTCGTTTTTCTTTGTTTTCTTTGTTTAGTGTTGTTTTGCATGTTGGTGTGTGAGTAGTTAATTTATTTTTAAGTGATTCTATGCACAAACGCACTGCATACATTTAGTGTGGGGTGGATGGATTGGCATATATGTTTGGATATGGTTGAAAAATTCTTTGAGAAGATGGACTATTGGGAGACTCATTCTGAACGATTAGTGCAAAGGTAGAAGAATGAGTGGTATGGTGTATAAGGTGTTTAAATTCATGTGGTTATAAAGGTGTGTTGAGAAAATTTTAAATACCACACAGAAGAGAAACAATGATCACACAATATAACAAGAGGAAGGCGACACCATGGGGAACTATTTTTGAACATCGTGAGAGATTATGTACTTCAACACGGTGACACGCATGAAGGAGATATGTGGTAGTGAAGTAGTATTAGAGCACCAGAAGGTTATAACTGTGACATGCGAAGGGGGTCACGAAAGTTGATTTAAGTGAAATAAAGTGCTTTATTAAAAAGAGATGTTAAGACACGTGGTCGGAGGAACTTTAAGGTGTTGAAAAAGTATAAATAGAGGGTAAAGGTAGTCATTTTGAATACTTTTCCTTCATGAAATTTTGCTCCCAACTTGAAGTGCGACAAGGTTTTTGCAAAGAAGAGTGAGGTACTTGTCATGAACCAGTAAAATTGTGTGAGTTGTGGCGTGATCTTGTAGTATAACAAGTAGGGAAGAAGACAACAGAGTAGGAGGGGGTTGCGTGAGAGAGAAGTGTGGAGGTTGTCAAGTTAGGGTAGATGAAGGAAAATTTGGAAGCACCTAGGGCATGGAAGAATGAAAAAAAAGGAGATGACACCCAAGAAATATCATACAAAGAGACCAGTGGTGGAAAAGGAAGAACCCGTGGAAGTTTATTTGGAAATGTAGTATCCCCTAGGGGTTATTAAGGTAGAGAAGTGGAGCTCAAAGTTGTATAAATGAAAAATTAGTGAATTCAACCACAAAACCACCGACTATGATGATTTAATGTGGGAGGATCTTTATAAGGAGCTACCAGGGTTGGACGAATAAGGAAACCCTAGGGTAGACAATTTAGTGAAGAGGGAGTTGCAGAAAATTGGGGTTTTACAGCTTTGGGAGCTATCATTTTTTGCTAAACCTGCACCGTTGTTTAGATGGTTGATGTCATGAGTGCATGAAGAATTTTTCTACTTTGCGGGAGAAGGATGAGACTCATAGGAAATTTAATCCATAGGGTAATAGGCCTGCAAAACAAAGGTGAAGACATGGCCCTCGATTTAAGTGTCACTGTGAAGGTAGAAGAGATAACCAAGCAATTAAACTATGAGAAGGGGGAAGGGCACAATAATTGAAGATCTACCTGACCCAACATTAAGATTCACTTCCCGAATCATTAGTTGTAAGTTGGGCACATCTGAGAGGTGGATGGACATAAATAAGAGGTTCTTGTACATTACATATAGGGTGTCCAAGCAAGCACATTACAATTTTTCATAGTTTATCATGGATAGTATCATTGAGAAGGTGTGAGTACAAAATGACCTAGGAGAAAAGATAACTTGGGGTTCTATTCTGTTAATACTTGTATTCTGGGATCATGGGGTCCTAGATGGACTAGATGATAACATGTGGATTTACCCACTGGCACATTTGTCTCCTGCAGTACCATTCAAACAATTCACTTATGATGGGAGTATATCTAATGTGTACAAGGCATGGATGAAGAAATAGTACAAGAGATTGAACATAAATTTTGAAAATGAATGGCACATCCCACACAATATTCTAAAGATCGTTGGGGACCAAGTTCAATTTGCAGTCATATAACATTTTAGTTTGACATAGTTTGTGATGGCCAAAGGAGAGAAAGGGTCATGGTGCAAACTCCCATTTTCATTCACTGCTAAGTACCTAAAGTGTGCCATCAACTAGTTGAAGGATGAAAAAATGTTGACCTTTGATGCGAGATGTTCAAACCTTAAGTGCGAGCTACGAGATACAACTTGAGACTAGCATATGTGGAGACCTTGGAGCCTAAATTCTTAGATCTGTACTGCATATCAATGTTACCATCAAGGGATACATCCATAGGGTGTTTATGTAGTTACATCCCAAGATGCAAGGAGGAGTTAAGATAGACTTTATAAATTCCCCCTTCCTAAGCCATGAGAAGCGTTGATCCCACATATGAAAGTGGTTCAAGAAGACGAGGAGGTAGTAGTGGAAGAAGAAGAGAGTGAGGAGAAGTTGGACACCTCCTAGAAGTGGAAATACTATACGTCTTTGAGGTAGGTGTGGGGGTAAGTTCTTCACAAATGGGTACTGGGGACTTTAAAGTAGGGTGCGAGGGAGGATAATTACCAGAAGGAGAGGAGCCAGAATAGAAGAAACACAAGGTGCACAAGGATTCCAGTTTGGAAATGGAAATAGGCTCGAAGGAAGATAACATGACCTTAAAGGAAGAATCAAGGCTGAGCTCAAAGCATGAGAGAAGAGAAAAGTTCAAGTAAACACCAAGGTGGAATTTGATGTGCACGTTAAGGGTAAGGATCATTATGTGGAAAAAACTGAAAATATCCCAAAGACAAGAGTCTTCTCCTACATATCCCACTAATTTTAAGGAAGAAAGAAAGTGAGACACCTTTGTCATAAAGGAGGATTAGGGGTTCACTATGGGATTGAAGAAACAAATTTCAAAGCACAAGGTGAAAAGGAATTAATGGACACCTATTTCCCCCCATATGGAAATTGTGGATGACCCCATGAAGGTATTTCATGTGAGGTTTCAGGCCACCCTTCCCCCAGAAAAACTACATGCATTAGATATCTTGGATCAAGAAGGGGGCATGCCCAAAACAAGGAAGATGATAAGTTAGAACTTGTACTTCCACACAGAAGAGCTGGAATTTGAGGTCAACAATCACGTGATCAAGACCATTCACCTGAAGAAGAAGGGAGGAGAGACATACCATGTGGTGGATCCTAGCCACCTCACAGATGAGAAAGCTTGCAATGCTCTACAAAATATGTCCTCGGAGGCGGTGTGACATAGCTTGGATGCAGGACTCACCATTCTTCTTCCACACTGGCACAATGTTAGCCACCCATGTTTAATGGTGGATGGGGAAGATGATCCTTGCATTAAGCATCTTTGTTACTTACCTCCTCCTTGATGGTATCATAAATATTTGAGTTGTCTGATTTTGTTTCTACTGAAGGGATTAACACCTTGCTTCAAAGGAATTAAGTGATGCATTTCCTTTGGCTGGAAGGATTTGAGTTCATCATAAGAGTAGGCCAAGACATCTGAGTATTTCTTGAGTAATGCAACAAACCTTATTTTTCTTTAGGCAAGAAACATTTTCCAATATTGACCATCCTTAGCTCCTCCAAGGTACCAATGTTTTCTTTATCAAAATCAGTTGGGCACCAAGAAGATTGCTTTTCTTTCTCTTGAATGAATATGTCATGTTTGTCAAAGAGTTCTTCTAAAGAGACTAGGCCTTTGGGAATTTTGTTCCCTTTCAATTTTATTACTCCCTCATCATTAATCCCTTCAATTCTTTCTTTCTCTTCTTTGGGGACTGCTTCTCGGTGTGGATTTTCACCTCCTTTGAAGAAGAGATTATTGAAATTATCCCTTTTCTCTAAAAAGTATAGAGTTTGGTTATCATCATTGAAGACTTGCCAATGATTTGCATTGTTTGGTACACTAGGCCTGAATACCATTTCAATGGTCACTTTGTCTTTACCAAAAGAAGGATGAGGTGTCATTAGGGAAGTTGACACTACAAGAGAATCATCCTTTTCATTTGGTTCGCTTGTAATAGATTTAATGGAAAATGCATCAAAAGATTCAATGCAGTCCTACACTCTGTTTCTATAATGCCGGAGTCTTAGATTCTTCACCTGATATTGTTGGCGGACCTACTTTACTCTAACCTCTGCATCACCTTGGCCTTTTAGTTTCTTAATTCCCATGTCCTCTGCTACACTCATACCTATGAGTAGTGCTTCATACTCTATAGTGTTATTTGTATTATCAAATTGTAGCTTGTAGGCAAATGGGTACAACTCATTGGAAGGAGAGTACAATACTACACCAGCTTCGAGCCCGCAAGATTTGGAATGACTAACATCAAATTCCATTGTACAAATTTGATCTTCATCTTCCTCCATGAGAAGTGGTAAGTTCTCCTCTTTTTTGATGTGAGGAAGTAGTTTCCTAGCCCACGCTTTTTATCTTGAAAGAGAATGTTTGCTTTTGGATCATCAAACTTTCATGTTATGAACTTAATCTTTCTTCTAATTGGTAGAACTTCTTCATCTCACCTTTTACCGGGATAGTTGCAGATGACCAATCCATTTTTATCTCTCCACCTAGGTCTCTGTAGAAACTCCTACTCAATAGCATACCAAAGGATGTTGGGATGTCTCACGCCAGTATGGTTAAGAGCATCGTCTTGTCGAAAAATCAGCTAGCTGCTACTGTGCATATTTGATTCTTCCTACCAATGGAACTTGTTTGGATTCCATTGAGTATCAAGTTCCATTTACCCAAGTCAAGGTGAGGCCTAGAGCATTTGTAACTTTGGCTGGCATCACATTGTCTGAGGCTCCAAATCTATGATACAATTATTTAGCTAGAAGCCTTTAATGAGGAGTGACAGGTAGAAAGGTTCAACTCTATTGGTTTTAGAGGCATTGAGGGCTAGCATGTTTTGGGAAGGTGGTGTGGATGGTGTGGGAAGTAAGCCTTTAGAATTAGGACTTGAGGATACATGGTTACCACCACAAACTGCATTAATGAACTTGTCAAACTGGGTAGGGTGTGTTTGTAGGTATTCTATTTTTGAGAGCTGGACTTTGGTTTTGCTTACATGTTCCACAAAGTCAAATGGGGTTATGGTGAGCGAGGAAGAGGTTCTGGAAATGGAGGAATATTTACATGGTAGAGGATTTGCTACTTTGGGTGTTGGATTCTCCCTTTCAGGTGTAGCAATTGGCTTGGAAGGGGGTGAGGATGTAGCTTTTGATTGAACCTTAGATGTTTTTTAGGAACAACATTTAAAGGAGAATTTTTCTTAGCAACTTTTGAGCTGGGAGAAGAATTAGATGACTTACTTGGCATAATAGCATGATCCCTGACAACCAATGAGTCTGGTTTTTCTTTGGCCAAATCCATAGAAGGTGGTAATGGTGATCCTCTGTGATGATTTTATTTTGTGTGACCTCTTGGAGGAGAATATTCTTTATTCTTCTTATCCTTTACCGCAACCGTTGAGGATGAAGCACCTTTCTTGGATTTTGCACGAGTGAAAACAACACATGAGAAACTTGGAGCTTCTTCATCATCCTCATCTTCATCATCAACATACTCAATTAGGCCATTGTGCATATCAACTTCCTCGACCTCAAGATAGTTTTCATAGTCTTCCATATTTTCTTCTTCAGTTTCATTAATTTTTGCTTCCTCTTCCAGCTCTTTGGTGTCACAAATGGCATTGGTGGTGGTACTTTAAGAGCAAGTGATGAGGAAGTGGAGAAATCCTTGGCCTATACGGAGGGTTTGGTTTCCTTGAAGCATTCTCGCATTGTGATGCGAGATAGCTATTTCTTCAAAGCAACCAAGTCATTTTCCATTTTTGGAACATCGGATCGTGGTGATAGAGTTTGAACTCGACCCTTTTTCTTTCCATTGGGGTGTTTCACCTTTCCGAGAAAGTATTAGATCATAATCGGTTTATAAGGAATAAACCTACTTCTGATGGCAAGGCACTAATGAAGAATCTCTTCAAATTATTTTTAGGAGGCACCACATCTTCAGGGATTCTTCTTATCACTCTATTATATCTTGCTACAAAGTCTCTCATTGACTTAGAGGTTTATTTTTTCATTTGTACCAATTGGACCAAGAGATCCTAGCAATATTCCGTGGTCTTGAACCTATGTTTGAATGCACTTCTTATATCTTCCCAACAGGTGACAGACCTCGGGGTAGCATGTAGAACCATTCAACAACTTTCTCTTGAAGTGACTCCACAAAGAGTTAGACTAACACATCTTCATCCTCAACACCCAACACACTGCAAGTAGTGATAAATTTTGCTACATGCTCTTCAGGGAGTTGAGAACCATCCCCTTTGAATTTTGGGAAGTTTTTTCTCAAGCCTCTCGATAGCTCATGGAGTGGTTGAGAAAGAGCCAATGGACTGGTGTTTCCTCCCCATAGTACATTAGGCCTACGGGCCTCACGATCACGTTCATGCTCATGATCCCCCATTCTATTTCTATTTCTAGCTTCCAACCTTGCTAAGGTTGCAGCTTTTGTTGCTGCTCTTTCATCTGCCTCGGCTTGAAGTCTCTCGATTTCTTCGAGTTGAGCTCTTATTTCTTCGTCGGCTCTCGCCTCTCTTTCTCTAGCTTCTTCTTCGGTATCCATGTCAGTGAATTCTATAAGGTTCTCATTGATGTATGGAAATTCACCATCTAAAGGATTAGCAACACTCAGGTTCCCAACGTGGCCGGTTTCTTGAAAAGAAGGCCTCTGGATTCTAAGTAGCTCTTATCTCCTTTGAAGTTCCTCAAAAATGGGATCAGTTTGTCCTCCATGTCTCGGTTGCCGGGTGTATCTTCTATTCACCAGCTTGAAAATATATGCTCTTATTTACGGTGCTGGAATTTGTATTTTCCTCTCCAATTCAGCAGCGCATTCTTCTTCAAGGTTCAAAATTCTCGTGGCAATGAAGTAGTGATTGGCACTTTGTCTATTATGCCAAATAGCTTCCCTCAAATCTGAAGCAACATCTTATTGGATGTGGAAGAGTAATTCGGGACTTTCAAGAGGAGAGTTTCCTGGAATAGCCATGATTTGAATCCATGTGGCTCATACAGCCATTCAAATTCCAAAAAAAAATATCTTTATTGAATTTTGAATTTTTTGACCTTGCGATTGCATTCAAGTGCCGATGTTGCTAAATCTGCCCCACGGTGGGTGCCAAAACTATTAGCAAGGAAATTTGTTGGGTGGACAAACTTGTGGATTCCTTGCCAATGCTCTGGGAATCTAAGTCCCTCTACTTAACCGGTGTAGCTTCCGTATATGCATGCATGATAAAATGTGGATTTTTGTGGTGGTCTTTCAACCGAGGATCCAATAGGGGTACTCCACTAACCCTGTGGAAAATTCTAGCGATTATCTGCAAGGGGGGAATTTTCTTTGAAGGTGGGAAAGGGAGTGAGAAAATAGGTATAAGAACTAATGTTGTAGGTAGAAAATCATATTCTTGCATGCACTAGTTAGAAACTTCATCACATGCACTAAATTTAGAGGAAACAACCCTGCAAATGGCAACAAGACCGAATAGAATTTGATGAACACAAAGTATCATGAAATCCCTCAGTCAAAGAAAGCTAGAAAATCCTTCTTCTTGTATTGATGCTTAAACAGAAGTTGTACATAGTGGAGAAATGGAGGAAATTGAGAAAGGGGGGGAAATGGAAGAAAAATGGCTATCTCCTTTGTTCTCTCAAAGTACAATATACTCTTGAGTTTACAAGATCAATCACCAACCTCATACAATGGCATGAAGAAGCCATTAAATATATTATAAGAAATGGTTACAACTTCTTCTTTGTTAGCAAGAAATGGTTTACAATCTTTTCAGTCATTCGCGTCTATTTAGATTCTTGATTCGCGAAGAAATGCCAATGGTAGAAAAACCAAACTTTTCATAATGCAGTCGTTACACTTGTTTTGTAACTTTGAATTTGAACCATTCATCTTGCCTTTGAAACTTTAAACCAGATCCATCCATATGGGAGAAATTTATTGGAGTGGGCGTGGAGGATTCCTTTTGCATTTTGTGAATTTATAGAGATTTGGTATTTTTTACATTTTTGGTCCGCCCTTTCGCTTTTGATATAATCCTGACACGTGGCTTCACTTGAGTGGAGACAGAGTCGCGAGTCACTTTTATAATTTTACCTTTTTTCAATGCGGGCTCAAAAACAAAAATTTCTCCGCCTCCCCGCGTTGACCTTTGAAGCAGGCTTAATATTTGACTTTTTCCTTGGCGTGGGCAGGGTTGCGGGTCACTTTTTAACTTTAAGCCCTTTTTACAAAAAGGATCAAAACCTCAAAGTCCTCCGCCGACCCGCTTCCCCGCTTTGAATTTCCAATGGTGGGCTTAAGATTTGACTTTTTCCTTTGTGTTTGGCAGGGGCTTAGCATCTGTGCACATCTTGGGTGAGCTCCCAATCAAACTAGGTGATATGTCGACGTGCTTAGGGTTTGAAGAGAAGTTAGAGGAAAAAGGAGACTACACCCTTCACCACCTATGTACTTTTATAATAGGATGCATGCACAAAATAGCCATGCACCGCTACAAGAATAACTAAGGAAGCATGAAAGCTCCACATAATAATAGATCATCTATAGTTAACTCTAGATATGATACTATTATTATCTCCCATGCTTCGATTTGAACTATAAGTTCCTTCTTCCAAAAATATACTCTTTTAGACTACGAATTCAACTTTCATTTCGCACACTCCATGTTTATATTTAGCCCAACACCCAAGAAGTGAATAAGTCCCCTGCCTTCCTTCATTGATCCTTTCTCACCATTTGTTTTGTCTCCCACGCATAAACTCTATCATCCAACGCACTCATCTTGTTCACTCCCTCTATGTGTTTCCTCTGACCCTTCCCACGCGCACATGTTTCCAACACTTAGTCATTTTATGGTACCTAATATTACCCCAAACTAGGTATGTAATTTGTCCTTGGCAACACTCTTCTTGATCACACAAATAATGATAAAGAATCCTTCGATAGTCAAAGAATGAAATAATTTCTGCACGGATTGCACCAAATAATGAAAGAATCTAAGTTTTATTGGGAAAAAGGAGGGGGAATTCCCTATTCACCAATGCTTCCAATGTTTTCCATCCCTCTAATTCCTTTCTTGCTTGAATAAAGGCATCACCCATAATGGTAGGAACCTCGAAACACTCAAGTCCTCACCACTTGCTTTCAATGTTTTGACCAGAGTCTCTAGTTGTTTCCCTATATCAACTAACACATCCATCATGCGTGTAACTTGGGGTAGATTTATTTTAAATTATTCTTAATTGAGGTTCTTAACAAATCAACTTCTTCCCTCTTTTTCTCAACCTCGGCTAATATTATTTCCCATTCTTCTCTGTTTCCTTTTTTATTGGCTTGGAATTCTTTTAGATTTGCTTCATCCTTTACAACAAGTAGTCCCATTACATGATCCCGATCTTCGCAATTTTCATAAAAAACTTTTTCCATATAAGAAGATGCCTCTACTACTTCAATTAACTCATGGTATTTTATTATGGAAATTTTAATTTTTATTTTTCTTGTTGTTTCGCCACACCAATACTTCTTCTACAAATTCTAATACAAGAGGTGTTTGTTGAGAGGTAATTATGTGCGTTAAATTATCTAGACAATGAAAAGTAGTTTTGTACTTACTTTCATCAAGAGGGGCCAGATCCAGTGCGCTAGTAAGATTACATCAGCTATGCATTGTTCCTTCTTATATGTTGTGCGTGTCACACATTTTTCTTCCCTCAACTCCTATTTTAACTGCGCAATAATTTTATCTTTCTCTTTTATCTCCTTGTCTCTTTCTCTTATTTCTTTATTCTTTTCATCCAACTCCCTTTGCATAAATCATATTTTTCTATTCTTATAAAAATTCTGCACCAACCTCCATCAATAACTTATTCAGTGCATTGCACACTTGTTCGTGTGATAACTACTAGGAATCCACTATCGGATATGTATCACTAGAGGTTGTCACTTCTCTGGTATCTATTAATGAGTGAGTGTTTACCTTAAACTCTGGCTTGTCGATATGTGACTCAAATGCCCAGGATAACATCTTCCTTGTGTGCGGTTGTGCCTCATCCAAAGCGAAAAATGACTAGTAGAATAATTGATCCGAAGGTATCATACTCTGATACCTAGTGTAAAAAAATTTACTCGGATCTTCAACATATTACATTATTAGACCCTATGGAGTATACCTTGGCCTCTTATTATTTCCATGAACACCCTTTGAGAAACCTACCGTAAGAGATGTCCCCAAGCTTAATGACTTAGTTTTTAGTTCATTCCTTTATCCTTTACCTCACACCATCTCATGCTCCACTAGATGTTTGATAATTTATACAACTTACTTCTCTAGCTTGTGATCTAGCTCCGAATTGGGGGTGCGCTTGGCCCCATGCCCCATATTTGGTTCCATCTATTCTTCTTTATTTTATATGATGGGTGCCCTGATACCTACTTCATCCACATCCATAATATGGGTTTCCTCATAGTGCTCACTCTAACCTTTTGCATCTGATTCATCAATGGTGTACACATGTGGGCTCACCTTTCCTACCAACTCTTCCTCACTTTTAGCCTCTTATTCTTCTTTGTGGCTCTTTATCTCCTTAGAATTTGAGCTTGGTAATATCATCTATTTCTTTCTCACTAGTGACCTTCCTCTAGTAGGCTTCCTTCTTTTATATGTTCTTTTTCCTAACTCCTTAAGCACTAATGTCTTCCCTACGTGCACGTTATAACTAGGAGTCTTATCTTTACTTCCTCCCTCACTTCCACTGACAAAGTGGGAGTTTCTTCACGCACTTGTTTCTTCTGTTTAACCTTCTTCCACATAGAGGGATCCTTAGGGATAGTCACATCATCTTCTACAAACACTCCATCTACAACCCATGGCCTTAGATAAATATATATTTTGCGTGCGCTACCAAAGCTATCGATAATGTAACGGGTTTGTACAAATGAATGCTATCTGATACATACTTCTCTTCATAGGATCTCTTCTTAGGGTAGAAAAGCATATGAAGCATCTTATGGTGCTCCTCATATTATTTTCTTATATCAATCCTTAACTTGTGTGCTTCCTTAAACCTGTTCACAACACTCTAAAATTATTGCGTTGTAAATGTTACCAAAATATTGTGTAACATTATTAAATAAATTGTAATATTATTAATAATCAGTTTATAGAACGCATATTAATAATATAGTTGTAATAGTTAGGTGAGTGTGAGATATTAATATCATATTTTTATGTACGTGAGTTAATCTCACCATTAGAATAGGGATATGAGATGATAGAGAGATATGTGGGATAGGTGAGAGATTCTAGCAGTGGTTGAGAGATATAGGGGATTGGTGATTGATGTTGACTCCTTGTATTAAGGATAACATCCTCCTATATAATGTAAAATCCATCTATGTAAATGTATCCGGAATGAATTAATATGAAGATCATTATTCCGTGAATAATAATATTGAGTTTTCCTGTGTAAAACTGATCCAAAATTATTATTTGGTATCGAGAGAGATGGACTTGTGAGAATTGGTGAGGGGTGGCGAGTGTTTTCCATTGCCCCGTCTGATGAGAAGAATTTAGATATTTTTTTGGTGCAGTCATATTTGTATAGTTTGTGATCTGCATGTATTTCTCTCTTAACACGACGACCCTGTTTTTTATTGATTGCATTGCTCTATACTTTGGATCGAAGTTTATAGGAGGTGGGACGGTTACAATTGTTTATGTCCATACAATTTCAGTCTACATATCGTGCAGATCCAAAGATGTCGCCTCAATTTACCCAAGCCTAAATGTACCTGCTACGTTTGAGGTAGTTACTGTGATTAAGCTTTAAGCACTTCTCCAGGTGGTCGATTGGCCATTTTAGCACTTATACAAATCTATCTACCAAGTCTGCGTTGGTATTTATGATCAGATATGTTGTTAGATCCAACGCTAAAAGTTGTTAATTTCATGTGGTGGTAGACTATGATTTTGGCTATAGTTTTACTTTGCTCAGCTTACTTCTTAGCATGTAGAATCCAGCTTGGTTATCATATTGAATGCACCTGCTGCATCTTCAACGTGTCTACTCACATGTTTCTGTAAAAAAAACCCGTCTAAAGAATGTCTCTCATCAGCTACGTTTTGAAGATTTGCATACAGATTGCATCAAATCATTGAATACTCTCTCGCAGATCCTCACACGTGCATTTTGTGTCAGAATTCTCAACGAGTTGTGCAACGTGATGCTATCATTCTTCTTGTGCATTAACAATGTGTTAAGAATTCAACCCTTGCATTAAAAGCCACGTCATTACATTATCCTACACATGATCGATCTGCGCATTGATTGACAGTAATAAAGCTTTCTACGTTTGGGTAAAGACCACTTCTTCTCTTCACGTGTTTATGCTCCACTCAGGCGGTTTGTGTTGTTTCTAGAAATGTTTTTTTAGTTTGTGTCCCATCATTAATAAAACCATGTATGAGTGTTGTTTTTAAGGTTTATTTGTGATTTTTGTCAAGTCAATTCATACCGTGTATTTCTGGTCTATATACTTTTGTCTCATAAATATGTTTAAAGTTTCTCTGCATTGTTATAAAAAGTAATCTCCAATTATTATTATTTTTAATAAGAGTCTTGTGCCACCATTATAATATTATCAAGTACATTTAGTCATCGAGTCATTAAGTGTGAAGTGGTTTCGGTTTAAATAGTAGTTTCATTGTCAAAATTTTAAGTCCGTCTTCTATAGTTTTTTTAAGTCAATGAATAGTCATCTTGTCGTCGTCAAATTTGGGTCTAGTCAAAAATGTTATTGTAAGTATCATTTTGTTAAAATTCATTGTTCAAAGTGATTATTATTGTCTATGTCAATGTTTTGTCATCAAGGTCTGTTAGTGTCAAATTTTGTGAGTCGTCAAAAGTTGTGAAAATAAAAAAATTGCCTCACGGACGCATTTTTGGTGTTACCCGACGTCCAATTTTTGGGAGAATAAGATGAATAATATTACAGTTCTAATGATAATTTTTCTTCCCCTTGACCCCGAAACCTCTTTGGGACCACGCCCTAAAACCCCGCTTTGGAATTTTGAACCTAAATGAATATTTGTGGGGAAGATGCATCAACAAAAGGTGGTGCAAATTTGAGCTTCAACGTCAATTTGCTAAGTAAGCAGTGTGATTCATGGAGGATGGAGGCAATAGAGGCTAGAGGTCAATTAGTGACCTCTCGTCAATCACCAATGACGGGGCCACATGAAGTTGTGGTGGTAGTGTGTGTATGTGTGTTTTCTTTTATTTCAGATTTGCAATATGATTTTAGAGTTCTTGTTTGAATAAGTGAAATGTTCACATTGAGGGGGAATTGGAACATGGTCTCAATGTTCAATTTTCCCTCTATTCAGTTTGTATTCAGTAAGCAGTGGTTCCTACATATTCCCTGAAGGAAAGACATAGTGGACAAATGAAAGCACAAAGGAAAAGTAGCAACATGATATTTGGGTTGTTGGTTGTCTTGTAAAACCATCCTTTGTTTTAGGTTGTTGGTTGTCCTATAAAACCATCCTTTGTTTCAGGTTGTTGGTTGTCTGTAAAACCATCCTTGTTGAGGTTGTTGGTTGTCCTACAAAACCATCCAGATCATGAGCACGCATGGGCGGCAAGCTGCAGAAGGAAGTGTGATTATTTTTTCTACCTTGTCAACATTAGGGGAGTGTATATTGGGAATTAATAATGTTAACAATAGGGGAGTGAATGTTACCAAAATATTGTGTAACATTATTAAATAAATTGTAATATTATTAATAATGAGTTTATAGAACTCATATTAATAATATAGTTGTAATAGTTAGGTGAGTGTGAGATATTAATATCATATTTGTATGTACATGAGTTAATCTCACCATTAGAATAGGGATATGAGATGATAGAGAGATATGTTGGATAGGTGAGAGATTCTAGCAGTGGTTGAGAGATATAGGGGATTGGTGATTGATATTGACTCCTTGTATTAAGGATAACATCCTCTATATAATGTAAACTCCATCTATGTAAATGTATCCGGAATGAATTAATATGAAGATCATTATTCCTTGAATAATAATATTGAGTTTCCATGTGTAAAACTGACCCAAAATTATTAGTAAAAGTAAATGGAAGTTTGCACCTTGGGATCTTAGTACCATCGTTCAATGTGAACCGCCCAATATAGAACTGTTGATAGAATACGAACTTAACAATCCCATTTACAAGAGTAGGCAACTCGCTTGCAATTCTCTATTCTATGCCAAATTCATCGCACATCCGTTTATACCATTTATCTACTTGCACCTTGTATGTTGGTGTTACCAAATCATAGGTATATTTCATAAATCATTTTGCAAGAGAGGGGTCTTCTTCAGGATACTCCCATATCTTATCCTTCGGCCCATTGGGCACCCCAATCTCAGAGAACACTATCACCAATAGAAAATTTCCAAATATGATTTTATCTCCATCACGCGTAGCTTCAATTATCTCCTCTGTATGAATGAAGCGATGTTATATATTGTTCCTTCCACTATCTTCTTGCATACATGTAGCCAATGTTTATTTACTTAAGTCCACCTTTCTTGTCCATTCAAATTTTTGAGTAAGTGCGTGACCATCCTCATGATAGGATCATTAATTTTGGTGATATCCATTGCATGCCCTCCCTTTTATACTCAAACTCCATAGCATTATTCTTTACCTAAGAATCACACGCTAGGTATTCATTAAATGTGGTGTACGATGGAAAAGTGACAAGCGAGCATGGGAATCTACAAGTAACTCTTCCTCGCACCCGACCTCCCGAGGTCATGCCGAGACAGCCGGTGGGGATGGACTATACATGGGGTATGGGTAAACTAGTTAGGCAATCTTATATCTTCGACACGCACTAATGGAATCTGTGAATCTAAGGCAAATAAGGCCCTCCTAACCCGAGGCGGTGTGATAGATCAGTTGGTGAGGATTACTGCTCAAAGGCTCCAATCAATATCAAGCTCTGGCATGATTCGATCCATAGGTTGTGGGATACGGGGAAAATGACATGGGATTGTTTCGTGTATATCTCCAAATAGGGTCATAGGATGGATGATGGATATGGTGGATTCTACGGGTGATTCTCCGGCCTAGTCTAGAAATCCTTAGCTTCGTTAGCTACTATATCCAACAGGGATAACTGTGTGATGATAATAGGTGGAAGTGGAGTGGATCTGAATACTAATGTACGCAAACCAACGTCAAAGCTGGATTGACCTGTGGACTCATTGGGTTGTGGGATTTGTGAATCACAACTGTAGATTCGTGGTTGTTGTGGACCTGTTATGGTCATGTGCAGAATCAGTCTCTAATCCCTAGTATCCAATAGTTGTATGCCTTTTTAGCCTCTATGTTCAGAATTAATAGTTGTGTAATCTTTTCAGAGTATCTTACAGGTGTTCTTGCAACCTGAATTCTTAAGTTAGTGTCTATATCAGTGAGAATATCTCCTGTGTAGCTATGGGACCAAAGGATCACAACCGAATGTTTGCTCTCTTTCAAGCCCTTCTACAGTCATGCAGATGTTTATCTAGGGTAACCTGTAGTTTGGTTGGTTTGACCAGAATATGTGTGCTTGGTCATCTTCTATGTTTAACCCTCTTAATTGTGAGCTGATCTGTTGTAAGTCTGTTGTTGTTCGGAAGACTTGGATTCTAAGATTCTAGTCTATATCGGTTATTGCTACGACAAGATTGGGTTGAGGCACGATAGGCTCGAATACGTATTCTCTGGGCTCCCTAGGTCCCATGATTGTCATGCAAAAGGAAATGATATAAAGCTAATTAATGACAGAATAAATTGACTACGCAAGATATATCTATGTATATTCCTAAATCTAATATTTTGATAAACTACGAACATAATTTTAAAAGAGCAATTATCTAATATATCTAGAAATTTACAACTAAACTAATAACGAAATTAAAACAAACAAAGCAGCCGAGTATAGCTACTTGTGTATGTGAGTTGTGAATCTATTCTAAGTAACTAGATAACTGATCTAATCTATTTGAAAGACTCTCGATCCTACCTCAGAAGTGAGGAGTGAATCATAGTTTCTCAGAAACTATCAATCCCCATAACTTCCTTGGCAATATCAAAAGTAAAATTAACTAAAATGAAATGATTGGCTACTCTACTTGATATGCTTTAACTAGAACTTTGAAAGCTTGAACCTGGATTTTGTAGAATAGTGGTGAATCTGATGGTGTGTGGCCTTGTCCCCTCAGTGTGATTTCCTCATTCTTTCATGCTCACGTGGATCCAGAAAAGCGTGTAATGCTAGCATCAACAGAAGTAGATATGAGACAATGGTAACTTAGGATGTAGACTGAATACAATGTGAGTAGGAGAGGGATAGCACAAGAGAACAGAGCTTGGCTTATGCAATTCCTAGCAGGATTTATTGCGATTCATGCAACATAAAACGTCTGAACCTGAAACTATCCTATTTGATGAGCAGAACCTGCAACTTTAATGGCTTCCTACTAAAAATCAAACTATCCTACTCCAATTGATTGGATGAAATAATAATAGCACTTGCATAAGGAGAATATGTGGCTTTCTAATAGCTAAACAATACTAACCATGCATATAACAAATGAAACTATGAATCCTAAGAAAAATTGAAAGGCTAAGCTATTGAAATGAGAAATTCAGAGGAAAATTTGAGGGGCCATTTGCTTGAGCACAAGCCAGCTATTTATAGAATCCCATTTACCCAAAGGTGAAAACCAAATTGATCTCTTAAACCATAAACAATGCCAAAACACTATTCCAGGGAACCAGAATCATAAATACAAGCAAAGGCGGTGAAAAAGATGGTAAACGTTGAAAATTTACACGAGTCGCATTAAAAAGAGCATTATGGAAAACGCGTGAAGGACCGCCACCCTGAGCAGGGCACGGTTACAGGACCACTTTGCCTTCCACGGGCAGTGGTCACGAGACCGCCGCCCAGGCAGGGTGGCATTTTCATCATTGAAGACCGAAAAGCAAAGAAAAGAGGGGGAAGGAAAAAGAAAAGCATGTAGGGGCTAAAAGAGGCATGCGGGATGTTAACACATACTTGGAGAGATTTTCGGATCCGAACACCTTACGAGGAGACCTATATCATCATTGGGGCACGTGTAACATTGTTCCGGTGGTGCAGTACCCTATAATTTTGGGTACATACATATTGCCCCCTCGAAGAAGCGTTTTAGCCATGAAGAGGTGTAAAATGGTGGGTCCGAGTATGGCGGTCCCAAAATGGGAAATTAGAAGTTATACCTGATACGTCCATGTGTCAAAATGACACCATCCAAAATTCACCACCTGCAAAATGAAAAGAGAATTCAAGTGCAGATAGACAAAATAGATCGAAAAATAAACACTAAAATATTATGAAATGAGGACGTACCATTTGTGTGGGGATAAGAACTTACCTCCGTCGGCGCTCCAAACCTATGAAAAGGGGCATTCAAAACAAGTCAGGTTGCTATATATGTAAAAGTGGGCCCATTTTCCTATTCATTTACGCATGTTGATTTGGTTGATTTTGAGCTCTGGGACCCATGGTGACGGTTTCTCACGAGAGTATAGTCAAAATGTTTGGGACGAGATCGTGATCATGCCTCCACAAGCGGAACACCGACCCATGAGATCACAGGTTAGTTTTTCTTGATTTGCCATTTTTGCCCCCATCGACATGTGGCTAGGATGGTGACTTCCCTACGTACGCCAAGGCGACGGTACAAGACAACGAGCTCCGATGAGGAGTCACTCTCATGGCAAGGCCGCAGCTACTCCTCGGGACCGTGAGCCCTCTGTGCACTCAGAGCACCGGCGTAGCTAGAGTCCTAGACGTGGGCATGCACCCTCATAGGGATCTCATAGGGGTTGAGAGGCCGTTTGGCTCTCTTAGACCATTTTGTATGATGTATTTGTATTTTTCAGGCTCTTTGAGCGTTTTGACCATGCTTAGCGCATGATGGCATTGTACAGGAAATTTGACTATATATATATTTTTGGATTAGACTTTTGGCATCAATGTTCTTGTGATTTGCTTTCGTATGTAAATTACAATGTTGTTTTTATATGCCTTTCAGAATGTATGCAATGGAGAACAAATGATACAAATGTTTTCTTTCTTTTTGTATTTTGTGATGCTGATGTATGATAATGTAGACACAATGTGATTTTGAACTTTAGTTTCTATAAGAAATTTTTGGTACTTCATTTTTGTTTTTGACAAAATGTGATGATAAACTGGTATGATGAGCAAATGAACTTGCCCCATTCCTATCTCCACGCAACTAGTAAGATGTGAGGGCTCATCACCGAGAGCTAGAAAGGGCACAAGTTGTGAAATTTGTTGAATGGTAGTGATGAGAGATAGACAAAGATTTGGTGGAACCAAATTAGGATGCTACAAACCTACTCTACTCAAGTGACTCCATAGTTTAGAATGTTACTTGCCTTGTGGTTTATCTAGACTTAGATCCATAGATGGCCACATGGTTGACAAAATCTGGTTTTTAGGGTTTTTAACTCTCGTGGAATTTTGTACATCGATTCATTTGTTTTTGACTCAAGATTTCAAAGGTTCATTTGAGTTTTTGTTGACTACCTTCAACGTTTATTATTAAGAGGACCCCCCATACCCTGCCCCATGCTACTAGTCAGAAGTGTGGGCTTATCACCATGGACAAGGTACATGTGAGTAAGGGCATTCCCATCCTTTCCCAACCCTACGTCACTAGTAAGAGACACAAGCTCATCACCGAAGGTTGGTAGGGCAAGGAAATGTGTAAAAATAAAATTTTCTATTTGATCTATATTTGACTTGTTTATTTGAGCAAAATGTTAGTATGTTCTTACTTCTAAAGAGATATGCATATGGGATAGATGTGACACGATGAAGCTTCTAGAACAAACCATAGGCAAGACACCTATCCTAGGGAGAAACCAAAAGAGAGAACAAGCATGCAGACCTTGGTATGGTTACCGTTAAGACTTTGTCATATCTAGCTTTGTATGGATGAAAGGATTCTGAAATGGTGATGATGTTATGAACATGAAGAAGTATGATTTGAAAGCTAATGTCAATATCATCAGAAGTTTGTAATGAATTACTTTGGGAATAAGTTCCTTGATCACAAGATTTGTACGAAACAAGCGGACGAAATGAACCTAACTACATGAAGATGCAATGTAGATATAATTATATAGATAGTGCTGGTCACTTATGCATAGAATCACTTAAGGTGTAGGGAATTGACAGTTTCACCAAATTCCTCACCCTCCAGTGTGCATAAGAGATATGCACCATTTCCATAGTCCTTCATGACTCAGTATGGGCCCAACCATTTGGGCTAGAATTTCCTCCCTTTGCCGGTCTTTTTATCGATCCGGTTGTCTAGTCTTAGAACTAGATCACCTTCATATATGTCTCGTTCATAGACCTTCTTGTTATACTACCGGCACATCCAGTCAGCATAGACTCTGTGCCGCTATTCAGCGTCTAGCCTAGCCTCATCTAGGCTTTCTAGTTGAGAGAGACGTGCTTCTCTATAAGCTTCTTCATCCAGAATCCCTTGTAATGAGATGCGGAGACTGGGTATTTCAACCTCAAGTGGGAGAACTACTTCTGCTCCGAATACCAGCGAGAAAGGAGTTACTCCTGTTGGTGTTCTTATTGAGGTTCGGTGGGCCCACAAGGCCGGGTATAACTTTAAATGCCAATATTTTTGTTTTCTTTCACTGTTTTAAGGAGAATGGCTTTCAATGTTTTGTTTGTTGCTTCAGCCTGTCCATTGGCTTGAGGGTAATACAGGGAGGCTGTATGATGGTTTATTTTAAATTTATTGCATAGTTCATGAACCTCGTCATTCTTAAAAGAAGTCCCATTATCTGTGATAACGGTTTGTGGGACACCATACTTGCAAATGATCTAGTTCAAAATGAACTTGGCGATCACGGAACCTGGTACAGTGGTGAGAGGCATAGCCTCTACCCATTTGGTAAAATAATCGGTGGCTGTGATTATGAAGTTATGGTCGTTTGTAGATGAGGGAGATAATTTCCCTATCAAATCTAGCCCCCATGTAGAAAAGGGCCATGGAGTAGAGATTTGTTGTAGAGCTTGTGCCGACATGTGAATCTCGTGGGAGAATTCTTGGCATTTATGACACCTACGTACAAACTCTACTGCGTCGTGTTCTAGAGTGGGCCAGAAATAGCCCATCCAATGTATTTTGTGAGTGGTGGCATGACCACGAAGTGGCCTCCACATATTCCACTGTGAGATTTGTGGAGAATCTTCTTGGATTCTTCTGTGTCAACACACCTTAGAAGCATTCCATCGAAAGCCTTACGATAGAGCACTTGTTCTATAATAATGTATTTAGCTACGATAATGCGTAACCACCTTCTTTGTTGTGGCGTAGCACTTTTTGGATATGTATGGTTCATGATATAATTAATAATATCAGTATACCAAGGACATTCAAAGATGGGAGGTCTAGTTTCGACGTAATATATGCATTCATTGGGAAAGTCCAAATCGACTAGATCACCTCCATCTAATGGGTTGTCAGCTAACCAATCTGTTATGATTTTCCCTTAACGAACTTTGGATTTACAAAATTTAATTCAAATTCACCCATTAAGGTCATAAAGCGTCTAGCCTTCTTAGACAAGGACCCTTGCGTGAGAAAGGTTCCTAAATGGTTTATTTTTACAATGACCCTCGTTTCTTGATTTAGCATGTAATGTCTTAAGCGTTTGGTTGCGAAGACTATGGCAAGGCACTCTTGTTCTGCTTGCGTATAACATGTTTCATAATCGAGTAACATGCGGCTTATAAAATAAATCATGCATTCTCTCTTGTCATCATCTTCTTGAGCCAGCATACAAGCTAGTGAGACATTGGTAGCTCATGACTATAAGATTAAAGGGCGATCTGGTTTAGGTGGCATTAGCATGGGTGGTGACAACAGGAAATGGTTAACTGCTTTGAAAGCCTCCTTGCAGTCTTTGGTCCAATCGATACTGTACTCTTTCTTGAGTAGATTGTTGATTAGATTAATGGCAAAGCTTAAGTATGGTATGAATCTTTGGATTACACTGAGTTTCCCAAGA
This sequence comes from Taxus wallichiana var. yunnanensis, assembly GCA_018340775.1. Classification (NCBI taxonomy): domain Eukaryota; kingdom Viridiplantae; phylum Streptophyta; class Pinopsida; order Cupressales; family Taxaceae; genus Taxus; species Taxus wallichiana. The sequence goes on from CM031237.1 coordinate 471,210,210, forward strand.
AACAACATGATTCCAGATTCATCGGCGGTGGGATCATTTCAAGAACAGCGCGGATTTTAGCTGGGTCTACATCAATCCCTCGTAACGATATAATGTAATCTAGGAGCTTCCCTCCTGTCACACCAAATACGGATTTTTCTGGGTTTAGTGTGACTCTGTATTCTATCAAACGTGAAAGAATGATACGGAGCACTTTCGGGTGATCACAGTGCTTCCTGGCCTTGGCCAACAAGTCATCTACATAGGATTCAATGATCTTGTGAATAAGATCATGAAATATGTATCTCATTACCCACTGGTATGTGGTGCCAGCGTTCTTGAGACCGAATGGCATAACAGCGTAGCAATAGGTTCCTCAAGGAGTTATAAACGCGGTTTTGGCTTGGTCTTGTTCGAATATTTTGATTTGATTGTATCCTGAGAATCCATCCATGAGAGACAAAAGCTCAAAGCCAGTTGTTACATCAATGATGACATCAATGGATGGTAATGGGAGTCGTCCTTGGGGCACACTTTGTTAATGTTTATAAAATCTATGCAAATGCATTTCTTCCCATTTTTTTTGAGAACGGGAATGATATTAGATATCCATTGAGAATAATCGACTGGCTTGATGAATCCTACTTGGAGGAGTTTCATTACTTCTTCCTTTACCATGAGAGCCACCTTGGGTTTCATTGGTCTCGATTTTTACTTAACTGGCTTTACATCTGATTTGGTGACGAGGTTATGTACCGCGATGTGTGGTGTAACCCCTGTCATTTCTTTATAATTAAATGTGAAAGCCTTCTGATGTTCTTTGAGGATTCGAGTGTGTATTTCTATTTCTTCTGGAGTTAATGAAGATCCTAGTTTCAAGATCTTTGGGTCTTCCTCCGTTCCAATGTTAATATCAATTGTTTATTTGATTAAAGAAGCGTTACCTTCTTTAAACTCAGGCGGGGCTGGAGGTAATTCTAGATCGTGTCCATTCTCTACTGTGTACATGTTGAGTTCTTTTTTTGGGGAAGCTCTATCATGGGATTTCTGAAGTAGGAAGATGAATGTGGGATTAATGATGAATCTACCTCGTGATGGGTGAGATCTAACGTTACATAGGCATTTAAGTAATCCAGAGTGGCTCTATCACTATCAACGTGGTCTAGGATAATACAGTTGTTCTCAGCTATGTTCATTAAAAGAGGGTTTGACATTTTTTTTACTAATGGTTCAGTACAAAGGGATACCACGAAATAGGTATCTTCTAACTCATTGTTTGGGGTGAAGCGTGACGTTGAGGTTGCTATAGAATCCGTAAGAATATTTTGTTCTCGCGGGATTGCTTCAATGGATATGAAGTCAAATTCTTTGCTCAAAGTTAATATTGTTGTTTTGTAGAGCTGTAAGTGTTCAACTCTGGTTTCATACACCTCAAAGACTTGGTTTGCTACTAATTGAGAGTCTCCTAACACCCTGATGTCATTAACACCAAGCCTTTTAGCTATGATGAGGCCAAGGAGGAGGGCTTCATACTCCGTGCCATTGTTTGTACATTCGAAATTTAGTTTAAAGGTGAACGGTAGGATCTTTCCCTCGGGAGAAGTAAAGATCACACCTGCCCTAGCCCCATAACAACATCTTGCTCCATCAAAATGGAGAGTCCAATATTTAGTTGGGAAGATGGATGTTGGGACATTCACTACGTCAATTTCTTCTGCTTTGGTTACTTCTACCATGTAGAGATCCTCTGCTGGAAGAGCACCAACACCTAGGGTATATCCCATACCTATAGAATCAAATGGTAGGAAAATTGGTAGATCCTGTTCTAGTAAGTCGACAATCTTCACAGTAGTTCCTAATGATATTGTTTCTACAATGTTAGTCTCATCCTTGAGGGCTAGGATAGTCTTGACTAGGCTCATAGTCTCAAGATCTGTTGTAGGTACCAACTTTTCTTCTAGTTTCACGTCGGTTGGTTTATTAAGTTAGTTTTTGGGAGTTCAAACTCAGAGTGAATGCTTGGTCTTTTCTTTAAGTCAGCTAGGTGTATATCGAATGGTTTTGGATTTCCTTTGGCTATGAATACCTTTCCTAAGTGCAAGAACCTTACTTCTTGAAATAACGTAGAAGGGGTTGCCTTCATATGGTGTATCCATGGTCGGCCAAGGATCATATTATAATTGGTTTCCGATCTATAATATAGAACTCAGTTAGGATTGTTTTGGGTCCTAAGGTAACTGGTAGTATTATAGTTCCAATCGAAGTGGCCTTAAGGCTATCATATCCTCTTAGTGTATTCCGAGTCGTGGAACAGTTTGTTTCTCCATACCCTAGCTTTTGAAGGAAAGAGAAGGGGACTATGTTAACTGCTGCCCCATCATCAACCATTGCACATTTAACGTAATTGTTATAAACCCACACTTGCAAATGTAAGGCCGGATCACCTCTGCGTGTAATCTCAGCGTCTGTTGGCATTTTGTTTATTTCAAATATAAACTCGGTATCCCTATCCACTACCCCGGAGGGTAGATATCAAAGTCTATATGGTTTACCTGTGTTTCGGGAGGTGGAGTGATGTTAATTAAATGACCTAACCCTAATGCCTCTAAAAGAGCAGCCCTGTGGGTAGGAGATTTCCTTAGCAAATCCAAAAAGGAGATGTGAGAGAAGGTCTATGTTAGGCCATTAATTAGATCATAGGCACCTACGGGTTTCACTAATATTTGTTGGATGTTATCTGTCTCTAGCGAGTAACTTGGATTTGGCTGAGAGGAATACTCTCGTGTCCTTGTTACGGCTTCCACGGGTAGTTCGGTATCTAATTCTACTAAACTGACTATCTTGGGTCATGGTTGACTTCCTAATTGTGGTGCAATAAGTGGATTTAATGAAGTCGAGGCTTCATAATCATTATTTCCTACCATTATACCTTTGTACATCCCATTTGGATTTAATTTTTTGTTATTGTGACTTGGGAGCGGATCATTAAAGATATTAAGGGGAGCATTTTGAGGGGAAAGCTGCCCTTGTAAAAGTATTTAGTCTTTGGTGACGCAGGATCTGCGCCAAGAACATATCTATGAAAAGTTGTCTTTTCTCTCTCGCCAAACGTTGCATGAATTTATTGTAGTCACGGCACATTCTAATGTCATGGCCTTGAATCTTATGAAAACCACAATACAAGTTAGGATTGTAATTTATAGGTTCTTTGATCTTGCGTATATTGTGGTCCAAAACTACGATCAAACCATTGTCTATTAGGATTAAGGTTTTGTATTTGTTGTTTTTGGTTTTGTTCGATTTTGATATCCGGTTGAGTTTTGGCTTGGACCACGTGTCAGATCTACCATTGTTGTTGTTGTTGTGGATGATTAAAATCCACCAAATTGATTGTTGGGGTAAATTTGTTGTTTTGTTGATTGTTAACCAGTGGTGGAGTATTTAGAACATTGACCTTTTTAGCTTGGTTAGTTACCCCATCGGTTGTTGCGCCACGATTTTTGTTAAGGATTTTAGGTCCTTGATTGACGTTTGTGGCAGTAGGGTAAGTCGTAGTATTCTGGTTGGGGTGATTAACCTCCCATTTTCTCCATATGTCTTACGACCGCTATCTATTGCCGCTTGATCTATTCATAGAGCGCTATCAAGTACTTCATCATAAGTCCTTAGTGGGAACTTCTGGACTTATTCCCTCACCTCTTTATTGAGAGAATGAAGGAATAAATCGCATAGCTCCATTTGGTCCATGTTTGGAGCACTGGCCAAAGAATAAAGGACTGTATGCCATCTCTGGATGAAATGAGCGATAGATTCATTGTGCTCTTGTTTAATGTGCAAGAATTCCCTGATTCCTATTCTTAACAGTTTGTTCATGTCAAATGCCTTAATGAACTCTGAAACTAGTTGTTTAAACGAATGGATGGAAGCTTCAGGTATTCTATAATACCAATCGAGGGTGATGCCCTCCAAGGCTTTGGGAATATTTTGGCAACAACCCCATCCCAAGGAAGCAGTTCTCGAATGGCTGTAGCATAGGCCTTAATGTGTGTATTCGGGTCTCCCTCCCCTTTGTATTTGGGAAAATCGGGAAGAGGTCTCGGAAGCATGACGCTTCGTATGGTGAAGTCTAAGGGCTCTTTCAAATACTCTGAGTAAGTCCCTATCGCATAGGTTTTGACCATTGATGGTGCCTATTGAGGGGAGGAGGTGGAATGGGTTGTTGATACGGCGTAGTGTATGCGTTTGCAGGGGCATAAGGAAGCCCCTGTGGTTGAGCAAGCATGTCAAGAGAGGAGAACATATCTTCTTGTGGCAACTTGGAGTACATGTTTAAGTATGAAGGAGTATTCCCCAAGAGTGGATTATGTTGTACAAGACCGGGAGGTATCATATTCTCCACGAACGGTGTTGGAGGCGGCGGTTCTAGTCGGTGTTTGTTGCGAATACTGAGGAGGCATGCCCAACGTGCCTATTCCTATGAGGAGGTCTACTTGGCTAGGATGATGTGGAGGATTGGAATTTCTTGCCTACATGAATTGAGATGTTTGACTTGCTTGAGCAAGTTCTAACCCTCTAACTCTTTCTACTAAAGTTGAAATGACTTCATTTGGTGAAGTCATAGTATTTTTCCTTGGTGGTGTTTGTTGTATATTCTGAGGTTGTATAGTCATGTGATACCCCGCTATGAATTGATCATTGCCCTGCCAAGTTTCACCAAGGGAATTTCCTATAGGTAGTGGTATGGAGGTGTTTTCTTGAAAAGAGACCTCGGGTCATGTTTGTAAACTTCCTATAGGTGGGTACATACTCCCAAAGCGTTGTTCATTCTGGTGTAATGCACTGAATGTTCATCATCTAAAACTAGGTATGGATCTAATTGTCTGCTAATTTGTGGTCTAAGTAGCACTTGAGGAGATGAACCAGATTCTCCTATGAATGTCATATTGTTCGAGCCTGAAGGCTCTATTTGTTGCATTTGCATGAGTTGATCCAACTCCTCTATTTGGAAAGACGAACTATATCTAGTCCTTGGAGGTGGAGCTTGTGTTGATAATTGGTTATTTGAATAGTTGTCACCCCATACTAAGAGCGAGGGTGATGACTATCTATTCAGTTGAGCATAGTATGCCTCAAGACCTAGGAGAGGTTTGCCATATGCATCGAATCCTGACATATTCGGGGGGTATATGAATACCCGCAGAATAATGGGAAAGAGCGAAGGTGGAAGAAAGAGGTAATAAAGAAAAGGGGAAGCACTATGTGTTTCACGTTGGGTTCACCAATTTTATACGATGGAAAAGTGACAAGCAAGCATGGGAATCTACAAGTAACTCTTCCTCGCACCCGACCTCCCGAGGTCATGTCAAGACAGCTAGTGGGGATGGATTATACGTGGGGTATGGGTAAACTAGTTAGGAAATCTTATATCTTCGACATGCACTAATGGAATATGTGAATCTAAGGTAAAGAAGGCCCTCTAACCTGGCGGCATGATAGATTAGTTGGCGAGGATGACTTCTTGAAGGCTCTAATCAATATCAAGCTCGGCGTGATTCGATCTATAGGTTGTGGGAATACGGGAAAATGACACGGGATTGTTTTGTGTATATCTCCAGATATGGTCATAGGATGGATGATGGATATGGTGGATTCTACGGGTGTTTCTCTGGCCTAGTCTAGAAATCCTTAGCTTTGTTAGCTACTATATCCAACAGGGATAACTGTGTGATGATAATAGGTGGAAGTGGAGTGGATCTGAATACTAATGTACGTAAACCAGCGTCAACGTCAGATTGACCTGTGGACTCGTTGGGTTGTGGGATTTGTGAATCACAACCGTAGATTCGTGGTTGTTGTGGACCTGCTATGGTCATGTGCGGAATCATTCTCTAATCCCTAGTATCAATAGTCGTATGCCTTTTCGACCTCTATGTTCGGGATTAACAGTTGTGCAATCTTTTCAGAGCATCTTACAGGCGTTCTTGCAACCTGAATTCTTAAGTTAGTGTCTATATCAGTGAGAATATCTCCTACGTCTGGCTGTGGGACCAAAGGATCACAACCGAATGTTTGCTCTCTTTCAAGCCCTTCTACAGTCATGCGGATGTTTATCTAGGGTAACCTATAGTTTGGCTGGTTTGACCAGAATATGTGTGCTTGGTCGTCTTCTATGTTTAACCCTCTTAACTGTGAGCTGATCTGTTGTAAGTCTTTTGTTGTTCGGAAGACTTGGATTCTAAGATTCTAGTCTATATCGGTTATTGCTGTGACAAGATTGGGTTGAGGCACGATAGGCTCGAATACGTATTCTCTGGGATCCCTAGGTCCCATGATTGTCATGCAAAAGGAAATGATATAAAGCTAATTAATGACAGAATAAATTGACTATGCAAGATATATCTATGTATATTCCTAAATCTGATATTTTGATAAACTACTGAATAGAATTTAAAAGAGCAATTATCTAATATATCTAGAAATTTACAACTAAACTAATAACGAAATTAAAACAAACAAAGCAGACGAGTATAGCTACTTGTCTGTGCAATTGTGAATCTATTCTAAGTAACCAGATAACTGATCTAATCTATTTGAAAGATTCTCGATCCTACCTCAGAAGTGAGGAGTGAATCATAGTTTCTCAGAAACTATCAATCCCCACAGCTTCCCTGGCAATATCGAAAGTAAAATTAACTGAAATGAAATGATTGGCTACTCTACTTGATATGCTTTAACTAGAACTTTGAAAGCTTGAACCTGGATTTTGCAGAACAGTGGCAAATCGATGGTGTGTGGCCTTGTCCCCTCAGTGTGATTTCCTCATTCTTTCATGCTCACGTGGATCCAGAAAAGCATGTAATGCTAGCATCAGCAGAAGTAGATATGAGACAATGGTAGCTTAGGATGCAGACTGAATACAATGCGAGTAGGAGAGGGATAGCGCAAGAGAACAGAGCTTGGCTTATGTAATTCCTAGTGGGATTTATTGCGAGTCATGCAACATAAAATGTCCAGAACCTGAAACTATCCTATTTGATGAGAAGAACCTATAACTTTAATGGCTTCCTACTAAAAATCAAACTATCCTACTCTAATTGGTTGGATGAAATAATAACAACACTTGCATAAGGAGAATATGTGGCTTTCTATGACTAAAAATACTAACCATGCATATAACAAATGAAACTATGAATCCTAAGCAAAATTGAAAGGCTAAGCTATTGAAATGAGAAATTCAGAGGCAAATTTGAGGGGCCATTTGCTTGAGCACAAGCCAGCTATTTATAGAATCCCATTTACCCAAAGGTGAAAACCAAATTGATCTCTTAAACCATAAACAATGCCAAAACACTATTCCAAGGAACCAGAATCATAAATACAAGCAAAGGTGGTGAAAAAAGCTGGTAAACGTTGAAAATTTACATGAGTCACGTTAAAAGAGCATTCTGGAAAACACATGAAGGACCGCCGCCCGAGAGGTGGCGGGCGGTTACAGGCCGCCGCCTAAAGCGGGGTGGTGGTTTCGTCACTGAAGACCGAAAAGAAAAGAAAAGAGGGGGAAGGAAAAAGCAAAGCATGCAGGGGCTAAGTGGGGCATGCGGGATGTTAATGCATACTTGGAGAGATTTTTCAGATCCCAAACACCTTATGAGGAGACCTGTATCATCATTGGGGCACATGTAACATTGTTCCGGCGGTGCAGTACCCTACAATTTTGGGTACGTACGGTGACCCTTGTACCAATCAGGACAGTATATTTTAAAATCAATTACACGGTAATGTGCGTCCTCTTGCCTACAAAGTATAAAAATTCCTCATGAATGCACGATATCAGCCATTAGTGCAATCTATTAGAATTCCCAAAGAACAAAAGCTCATATAAGCTGTAGTAGCCCATCCTTCTCTAATGACCTCTTCCCCTTATCATCATACAAGGGCTTATCATTAGGTGTTCTCTCCTCTATTGGTGAACACATTTTGTCACCATATCATGCACCGTTAAATATGTGTGATGATTATAGTCGCTCATGACCATGTTCCTGACATGAAACACCCACTCCTTTCCCATCAACAATCCATTTGGGTATTACACTTTTTTACCATTCTTCCTGGATATCTATGGTAGGTGTCAGATTTTCTTTTCCCTTGCCCTTCTTCTTTGGTGATGCAACCGCTACTTTTCTTGGTGCCATTTTATTTATGCAACTTCAAAAATTTTATTTGTGCCTTGCTCTACCCTTAATGCTCTAGAATTCTTGCCACAGACCTTTGGCACAACAATGATACACTTCCCATCTCAAATTATGTATTTTGTTCCCTAATCTTAAAAACCCTAGCCAAAAAAGTTGTGAATCCTTTTAAATCCACACCATGCCATTTCAACCTACAATATTCTCTCTAATGGAACTCACACTTCACTCGGTAATGTTTTATTTCACACTTTGGTTAAAGATTCTTCAACTCCACACTCGATCTCTCACTCAATCGCTCAATTTTTCCCTAGGTCGCACAAAAGCACTCACAAATTTCACACAAGGTAAAGTAAAAATGATTTTACCGTGACACTCTTTTTATAGGTTTTCAAATTCTACATGTATTAATTACTTTCCAACTAGTACCGTACACTACATTTAATTCAGATTTTCCACTATCTCCCACCCTTTTTTAGTTTTCATTGTGCTTTCATCACACTTACTAGATGTAACCTTGGGTGCACAAACACATTCTTCAACCATGAGACCTCCTTACATGCTCTCCATGCCCTGAAGTACATAAACCTCTACGTCTTATACCAAGTAGTTCCCCATGTCATTTCCTACCTCACATTACATTGTGCACTTATTCATCATACATGGATTTTCATTTGGGAATTTTCCTTATTATCACCATTCCTCTTATGACACCTTATCACTATGCTTCAACAACCAACATCATCATCGACACATGCACTCCTTATTTCTTAGGCCATTGTAAACATCAAATATATTACACACACTTTTTCTTATGATCTACCCCACACTAAATGGATGCACAGTCCTCTATGCATGAAATCGATAGATATTAATCGATATGAGCACACAAGCATGCTTATTACAACAAAACACTGAACTAAATTGAAAAAGCATAACAATAATGAAAGGAAACACATATAAAGAAAATGCATTAAAGGAAAATATAATCTAAGTGGAAACACTTCCTTATTACAAACACCAAGAAGAATTATTTATAGTAGGGCTTCAACCTATTCCCATTGAAGTAATCGGAAATAAAGTGCCATCCAACGCCTATAACTGGAAAGCACTTGATTCCAATATCTTTGTTATAACAAAGGGTCCCAACAAATGAAATTTCAACTTCCCAGGGTGGTGCACAAACTTTTAATCATACAGAAGAACCATATTTCCAACCTCAAATTCCTTATTCCAAATATGTCTATCATGTCATGCCTTTTGTCTTGATTTTCTATCTTTTGGATCCACCGAGCAATAGCTTGCGAGATCATCCAACTGCATCAATTTTTCTATGTGCTCTTTAATAACTTTTTCATCATCCAATCCTCCTATGCGTGCAATACGTAGGGATGGAAACATGAATTCCATAGGAAATATAGCCTCCGTGTCAAACACCAATTGAAAGGGTGTGGCTTTATTCAATCTTTTGTAAGTGGTCATGTATGCCCAAAGTACAACAAATACCTTATCATCCTAGTATTTCCTTCCAACATCACATATTTTTGTCAACGTATGTCCCAATATCTTTTTGAAAGCCTCAGTAGTACCATTGGCCTATGGATGATAAGGGGTTATCTTGTTGTGTGACACCATAAACTCGGCTAATAATTTTACGATAGTCTCATTAAGAAAATGATTGCCCCTATCACTTGTCAAGATCAATGAACATCCATACCTACTGATAATGGTTTCCCATATAAATATTACTATTATATCTCATGTACAATCCTTTGTAGGCATTGTTTCTTCCCACCTTATCAGATATTTTGTACAAGTATTATATAGCATGCATTAGTCCTACGAGCAGGTGGGGAAATAGGACCCAAAAATTCAATTGCCCATTTCTCAAAAGGTTCAAAACTTATGATAGGCCTCGAGGTATCTCATCTCTAGATATAGGCTTCCAAAGGTACTAACACTGATCACATGCCTTGACATATTATTTAATATCCTTGTATAACGTTTCCCACAAAATGCCAACCATCGAACCTTGCACATGGTGGCATCTCTTGCAAAATTATGTCCTACAATTCCACTATGAGATTTTTCCATTATTGCCTCACATTCATGCTCTAGTACACACCAGTGTAAAACTTCATCATAACCTAACTTATATAAATCTCCACCTATCAACTAGTAAGGTGTTGCATGTATTGTAATTTGTTTCTTCTCCAAGGTCTTCATTCCCTCAATCATCTATCCAGTACGCAAAAAGACAACAATATCTTCTAACTCATTGGGCATGCAATTTAATCTAAAATGTTATGCATCTAGCATTGTGTCCTCAATGCTATACATTTCCTCACTAGAATTGATTCTTGACAAATGATCAGGCCCTAAGTTTTTTTCTTGGTTTCACAATCACTGTAAACTAAAACTCCTAAAATAGTAGTATCCACCTGCAAATGCGCCCTTGTAAAATAGGCTTTTTGACTAAATACTTAAGTGCCATATGATATGTGAAGAAGATAAATGGTGTATCCAATAAGTATTGTCTGAAATTGTGTAGTGCGTAAATCATGGACAAAGATTCGTGCTCAGTAGTTGTATAGTTCTATTCAGCTAGTGTCAACTTCCTGCTTGCAAAACAAATAGGGTGGTCTACAATTCCTTCACCTGGTTGTGCTAACATGACACCAATCACCATTCCAGAAGAATCCACATGAACATGGAAGGGTTTTTCCCACAAAGGAAAGAAAAAAATAGGTGCAGTGGTTAGCCTTTCCTTCATTGTTTCAAATTCTGTTGTTGCGCCTCGCCCCAATAGAATTTTCCCTTAGCCTTCAAAATTTCCTCCAAGGGTGTGGAAATATTTGCATATCCCTTAATGAATTTCTTGTAATACCATGTATGTCCAATAAATCCACACACTTCACTTTGATTATTAGGTTCTTCTAATCCCAAGATCACAATGACCTTGGTTGGATCTACCAACAAGCCTTCCTTACAAATAATATGCCCCAACAAAGTGCCAAAAGGTGTCACAAAGATACATTTCTTAATATTCAAAGAGATATTCAACTACCTACACCTCTCAAACATAAGCCTCAAATTGTCACAATGGTACTTAACTGAACCATACATGGTCCAATCATCAAAATACAACTATTAAAACTTATGAATAAAGTCCTGAAATGCTTACACAATAATGCGTGAAAATATTGTAGGTGCATTCTTCAGTCCAAAGGGCATAATTGTGTATGTAAAACTTCTCTACTTAGTGGTGAAATTTGTATTTTCTTGATCTTCCTGTACTATGCGCACTTGATTATATCCTGAAAACCCATCAGTAAAAGAGCAGATCTCATGCCTTATAACTCCTTTCAGGATCACCTCAATAAATGGGGTAGGAAAAGGATCAATAACACATGAAGCATTAAATTATTTGTAGTCCACATAGATCCTTACCCTCCCCTAATTTTTTATACAATGACAGCAGTGTGACTCACCCACTCAGATTCGTCAATGGGCTTAATGATTCTAGATTGCAACATCTTATCAATTTCTTCCTTCACCTTGATGCGTAGATTAAGATTCATCGGTATGGCCTCTTCCTAATCGGGCATGCACCTTCTTTAAGTTTGATTCACATCTCACCTAAAGAAGGGTGTAATCCTTTTAACTCATGATAGCCTTGCAAAAATAAGTCCTGGAATTCATACAGGAGTTCAATAATCTTAGCCACCTCTTACTCAAACCAATAATCACCAATAATGGCCTTTTTAGGCTCTACATCATCCCAATGTTAACTTTATTTGTTTTCATAGGCTCATGATACGTGTGTGCCTTCTCATCTATTATTTCCATCACCTCATGTGTACCTTCAGTGTGGTTAACATCCAGGTTATTTTCCTCATCATCATCATCATCTATTGTGCATACCAATTTACCATTTTCCTTTTCTTCCTAGGTGCGGACCATTTCTTCTTCTTCAATCTCTTCAAGGTTAAGGTGCACCTCTAAATCCAACTCACTAAACATATCTAACATAATTTCCTCATCCTTTGTGTTATCTCTTAGATTAAGGAGCTTCATATTCTAAAGTGCTTTATTGACCGGTGGTTTAGTATAAAATTAAACAAAAGTATGGATCATACCTGAGGTCATCTCCTACCAATTAACTATCTCCCATGTCAAATTTGTATGGACATACCACATGTGTGCACAGTATCTTAGGGTGGTGTAGAACTTATGTACCCAGAGTGATGGTGGTAAGGCCTCCTGCCCCTCCATCCAAGGTCTCTCACACTTCTGAACATGGTGTAAAGAAATGGACTTCCCATGGAATTTTCATATCTATGAAGGTACATTTCTCCTTAGAAACCTAGTAAAAAGGTTATTCTCACCTCTTGTCATCTTATAGGTTGTCTCTGTGTGTAGTCTACCAACATGCTTCTATCTAGCATAGGGTATAAACTAGCATATTTATTCTTTCATCCTCATCCTTCCACTGGGATTTAATGATGTGTAAAAATACACCAAGATTCCCTTCACCAGTGTACCGAGGTACCTGGTTATGACTCAAGTGCTTAAAAATGGGCAACTTTGATCATGCGAGTAATAAGTGTTTTGATCTCTTGCCTGAATACTTCATACGTTCCATTCGATCAGTCATCACAAGTAATACTTGTAGTATCACTAACTGAATGAGCATCATCCCAATGTATCACTCCTTAGATGGATTAACTACCTCAGGGTCTTTGATTGTATGTGCATATATCCTGTTGAAGTATTCTTCACTCAAATGCAACAACATTTGCATCTATCAAACGTATAATGCCACACTCTTCTTTGTTCTCAAAACTAATGTATCCCTTATTGAAGAAAAAATCTACATTATTTTCACAACACCAAGGGAACCCAAGTAACGTTGGGAAACTATCATCCTCCACAAGATCCAATACTTCAAAATCCTCAGTAAAATTGGCTCCCTGAATCATAATAGTTGTTTCATTTAATACCCCAATAGGATTAGCCCTAGTTATGTTTTTCCATATACAACACATTTGAAGAAGGCTACAATGGTGGTCTACCCATCTAATTCTAAGCATCCAACATGAGTACATTAACTTTTACACATGTATCTATCAGAATGTTTCTCGAAGCCACCCATCAATGACCACATTCAATGTAATCTCTTTATCATACTCGTGATTATGGGGAGGTAGATTTACATGGAGTATCTGCCTCTTGTGCTCATTACTTACACATAGTACTTTCTCTCTCAACCACTCTCCTAACAAGGGGATTATGTTCTCCTAGCGTAACATTCAACATACCACCTTTAAATCATCTACATCCTTATGTGGGATTTCAACCTTCTTTTCTCATTCCATCACACGCACTTGTTCCTTCAAACTCGAATTTCTCCTTGTAGATTCCTGATAATGTCCATAGTATCTAGATACACTTCTTTATGATGTTCAACATCAAGGTACTTTACATTGATCACTTCTTTCTTTGTTATAGTAAACTTATACTTTGGAGGTTCACGGGCGCTTGTAGCCTCTATGCATGTGGTAACTAACATTGGTTGTAATTCAAAATTTAGTCCAACTTTTGGCATCCATTGATCTCCATCCACATAGTATATCTTAATCATAGTTGCTCCCTTGTATTACTTATGATGCTTTCTCATATGCTCATACAAGTCGGGAATTTTCAAATTTATATTGATTTCCACACCATGAGAAAACCACATTTTGAGGGCACTCGTGATAATGATCAAAAGATCCACAAGTAAAACAAGTTCCTCTAGGAAATCCTCCTCTTCCACTATTGTGACCTCAGCCTCTATATCCACCACATAAGACTCTATGCCTATTATCCCCATTACTGCTCTCTTCATTATGTTGTTCTCCTAGTTCCTTAGATCCACTTGCTACACTATTTTGACACACACCAACTTCAATGGATTCATGAATATGATCAACCACTCTACAGTTAATGGTATCATGAGTATGGGTTTTGAAAATTTTACAATACATAGATACATTCATTTGGATCACGCGCTGAAAAAGAGGACATCTACTCGCATCATGGTCTAGATGAAAATCTCACATTCCAACAACATGGCATGCACCGATTTTTGAGGAAACTTATCCTTGGTATGTCCTTTAACCTCACAATCTGGACAACATATCCCACTATGCATCTCATGAGTTGAATTAGTAGAGAAATCTTCCAACTATTTTACAATAACGCTTCAAGAAATGAGCTTACTGTAGTGTCCACACTCCTAACTACCTCAGCATGTAGAGATACTTCCAAAGTTTCACACGGATCCAAAAAATCTTATGAGGTAGTGCGCTTGTGAAAGGAGTTATCAACTCTCCAACAAACCACTATGCATGTTGACTAGGGTGTATGTCATAAGAAAACTTTGACAACAAAGTTTTAAAACACACGTCATACTCCTGAACACTTTCTGATAAGCCTTGCTTAATGTCCTTATGCACATTGATATACTTATATTCAAACTCAAGGATATGGAACTCGACTAAAAATGAAGAGCGCAAATTATCATAATCCATCAGAATCTGGTGCGTTTCATACTTTCTATACCAACTATGCACACACCCTTTTGAGTAGTACCAAAATAGATCAACTTCCTATATGGAGTAGTGATTCCTTTAGTGTGCCATATCAACTCACATTTTTGCACATTCTCTACAGCATCTTCAATACCCCTATATTCTGGTAAGTGAAGATACATCTCATAAAACACTTGCTTTAGTTGATTTGGGGGTTGTTGGGGATGTGGGCCTTGTCCTCTAGATCTAGAACTATAATCGCCACCATTATTTCATCTACCATCGAACCACCTCTAGTAGTGGGTGCCGGACTAGTGGATGTACTAATCCCATAAAAATAATAGTAATAAACTAAACTCCCATATTTTGCAAAGTTATAATACTTCCATATGTGTTTCTAATGTTCTCTACGTGCCCTTGCCCATGATCTATCACGATGACGCGCTAGAGAATATTCCTCCAATCAGTCCTCCAAATAGAAAATATGTTTTGGTTGTAATTCCATAGAGGTGTGTGTTTCCTAATGTACATCTTTATTCAAAATAAAATGATATCCACATGAAGACATTAGATTACCTAGAATTGCCTATATATCGGTAGTTATTTTTGGAACTTGAACACCAAGTGCAAGGGCTAGGTTTCTAGGTGGGATCAAATGTGCACTGTGGTCCTTAGTATTTCCTCTTTAGACACACTCTCATTAGAATCCGGAGGATTCTTTCCTGTGATTTCCTAAGTGGGGGAGATATTGATGCTCCAGCTCCACATCTTCCACATGAGCTTCAAATCCTTTACGAGACATTATCCTCTACAAATCCATAGACTCCTCAATATTGTGCTTCTTTTCCAATTCCCTCTCCCATGCTTCATTATACTTAAGTCACCTTTCTTATCTCTACCTTTCTTCCACAAGGTAAACCATATTTCACCACACCTGTTCCTACCCCTGTGCATGGTGGGATGTTTAGATAGCCATAGGGAGGTCATCTAAACTCAACACCATCATCCAGATCTTAATAGAAAAAGGAATAACATAGATGTAAGGTCCTTTGGGCTCACACAAGAATTTAAACTCAATAACCACGGACAATAATATGTAGAAAAGCATACTCCAAAGTATACTTACGCACACCACCAATCCACCAATGATCTACAACATGTGTCCAAGGTTCATCTGCATCAAAAAAATCATGATAATCTTCTTGCATCCAAGTCCTTAGTATGTAATATTAGATTTTCTTTGATGCATATACAAACAACCACTTGTACAACTCTATTAGAAAAAAAAAGAATGACTCATAAATCTCATGATAAATATGTTCTTCAACCCACTTACATGCATTGAAATTAGGTCCAGAACCATATCTTTGAGAAAATTGTTCTTGTCCATCAATCACCCAATCTTCAATGGCTATAAGAGTCAATCGATACACCATTATCATGCAACATCGTGGTAAGTGGTTTCAAAATAGGTCCGAAAATGGAACCAAAATGTAGTCTTATTTTCTCACTTAACAACCCTAGATGTATTGACACATCACTCAAACAGATCTGAGCACTCACCCAAAGCGTACAAAGGTACCAAATCCCTCTTTGTTACTATCTTACTAGGGTGTTAGAATGCATATTCATAATAACCAAACCTCAAAGTGCATATCCCATTCTAATAAACACACATAATAAGTAAACATACATATCACATAAGGATTAATACCATATTCACCATATAATAACCATGAGAAGAAACATCAACAATCAATATCCATCCATAATGATCCATTGTATTAAATCATGACAAACCAGTAGCTGAATACATACATAACACTATCATAAGTCATGCATGCTCATAAATCAACAACATAACTTTGTTACATACAATCATACATTCACCCACTAGAACTGTGAAAATCAATACATATATATAGGAGGTGGGGACTTGCCCTTCACCACCCATGCACTCTCAAAATAGGTTACATGCTCAAAATAGCCATGCACCGCTACAAGGATAACTAAGGAATCATGCAAGATCCACCTAATAATAGATCATCTATAGTTAACTCTAGATCTAATCCTATTATTATCTCCCATGCTTTAGTTCAAACTACAAGTTCCTTCCTCCAAAAATAGACTCTTCTTGACTGAGAAATTCCCTTGCGTGTCGCACACTCCATGTATATGTTTCACCCAACACCCAAAAATTTTCTAAGTCATCTACCTTCCTGTAGTGATCCTTACGTGCCCTTCGTTCCATCTCCTGCACATAAACTCTATCATCCAGTGTGCTCATCTTGTTCACTCCTCAGCGTGTTTCCTCTGTAGAACTACCCATGTGCACACATTTCCAACACTTAGTCATTTTCTTGTAGCCAACAATTTCCATATCTTCTCACAAGAAAATTATCATTGGGAATGGATTCGTAAGGGTGCCCATACTTCTTTTCAGCCATTTAATGCATGTTATTTATGGGTGGAAGGAGAAATATGAGTTCCCTCTATTTTCCCTCTTCTCTCTCCTTCCCATTTTCTATATAATGTAAATTGATGCTCATTTGTAAGCATTGAACATTCTTATAATGCTATTGTATCATCCTCCAAGTCTTTGTACATGTGCTCATGATTTGAAGGCCTTAAATTTGGGCATTTTTTAGGGTGATTCTTGCCTTCTTCCTCCATTTTAATGAACTATGCATCTACTTAAAGAAATAAAATAATTATTTTGTGGATATCTTCTACCCTAGCCATGTTTTATTGTATTATCTTCCCTCTTTATTACACTTGCAGGTATTTTGTGCATGTTTTATTCTCCTTGTAGGGTTTGAATTTGTTGTGCTTCAAGGAAAGGGTGGCTTGAATGTTATTTTGGATTGTGGTACTTATGTCTATCCTTGATAACAATACCCTCTCATTTTTCATGTATGTGTGGATGAGAAATCAATGTTTTTGGGTAATTTGGGATTATATCTCAATTCGTGGGACTTGCTACTTAGATACAAACCTCCAAAGAAGGTTGGTTCCTCTCATGCTAGAATACTCCTAAGGAAGGAAATGCAACTAAATAATCCTACTCTAACAATCTAAGGGATCGGGGAGAGAGAAAGATGCATGAAATTGTAAATCCAACACTAACAGAGGTGATAGCTCTCCCCTAAGAAGATTATGCAATCCCAACTTCCTAAGGTCCATCATTTTCCTACGCACATGTGATGCATTTGAGGCCTAAGCCTCCTTTTATTTTATAGGTCTTCCCTTCCTCATGAGATCCCTCATAATGCCACTACACATACAACTTACTTAAGGTATGACCCTATTTTTTGGATGGGTCTACTCATACCCCTATTGACACTATCATAAGGTAGATCTTGTGTTTCCCTTTATATGTACAAATATTTAAATCATATAAAAATAGTCAAATAATCAAATAAATACAAAAATATTTAAATATTGTGAAAATACGAAATCAAGACCTACATATGACTTTATTTACTATCTTGTTACTTTACACATGTTTTTTTATCATATAATATGATAAATGCCATATTATCTATATAATTTTTACATTACTGTGTTCACAAAGTATCTTAAGCTTAATGTAACACACACAAGATTACACACAATTTTAGGTGTTGGAATATGTCCATCCCAATGTCCTTGCTAATTTAGGGGCATCTTCTATGTTATTTGTGTTATTCTATTTCAATATAGCTACTTTTCATTTCTCATTATGTTTAATTTCTTATATTTTTCAATATGATATTTTTCAAACTAATATGGCTGCCACATGTCATATACAACACTAGCTCATCTTTATCTATGTGCCTTTGGGCTAATGTTTTCTATTGTATTAAATTTTGATTGCTTTTATGCTTTATTATATGTATGCATCTTATGACCTTTTCTATGTGTGTCATGTGATACTTTGGTTTCACTTTTTTATGGTTTTATGCCTTTTCTACGAATCACACATGTGCTATTTTTGTGTACTTGTATGTTATATTATGTGTATGTGTGATTTCCTATGTGCTAATTTGTTACTAAACATGTTTTATTTTGTTATTATTTCTTTCTTAATTTTTTTCTATCTTTTGTGTGTCATAGTTTCTACCATGCACACCCTTTTATGAAATATATGTCAATGATGGCCACCCAAGACATCCCTCCATGTGATCCAATGTAGATTATCATATACATTTGAAATAGATACACATATTTTCTTTTGAGTTGAGATTTCTATTTTCACATCTCACTCACCTAAAAAGAGGGTGCATTAAATGGGGCTTATCAATGAATATTTATGCACATTAGACACACAAAAAGAATTCAAAACTCAAGAATATAATGACATAGTGTATAAATACTCGAAAACAAATTCATACACTAAAAAGGAACACATTTTACATAGGAACAAAACCATCCACTAGGGATGAAACTTCCATACATTGTGGTTTAGGATGGACATTTCCATCCCATGGGAGATTTTCTAGAAAGTTATAGATTTTTAGATTTTCACAAATAATTATAGGTTTCTAATATAGGTTCGAGGATATATTACATAGTTCGAGAAAAATTTACTAAATTTTGATACATAGTGTGGGGGTTTTGAGTACTTAATTATTTTTTGGAAATACATGACTCAGACATAGTTATAATATAAGGTATGGGGGCATGAACCCATATCTCCTTTTTTACGCATATCTCGGACTCAAAATTTCAACACATAGTAGGGGTATGAGACCAAGCATTCCCTTTCAACTTTGTGTTATTTTAAACTTGGACCTAAATCCATCTTCAACAGTGTGGTCAATGGGATTTAAATATATCAAGGTGACCATAAAACCTTGTGGCATCCTTCATCTCACTTTTGTTGGAAGATAGTAAGGTGGCTAGAAATTTATTTGGTAACCTTAATTATTTTGGGTTTCTTTGGATAAAAATCATAGGGAACCTCTCCTTCAAATTTTGGGTCAAGAAACACTCAATTCCTTGATGAATATGGTATATCCATAAAAAAAAATAGGGATATATCACCACAATCCTTTAGAAAATTATTTTAAATCCAAGTCTCTATGCACAACAAATATGTGAGATTCTCCTTGGAAAATCAAATAGATGTATTCCTTCCATGTTTTTTCATATTTAATTTACTACTTGAAAATTATTTAATTTATAGATCAATTTCTTTCAAAGACATTATGTACACTCTATGTTGCAGGTTTCATCATAGAGTGTTCCAACACCCAAGCATAATCCTCAACTCTAAGCTAAGAAAAAGTGTGTGTACACACTCAAGTATCTTTTCCTTTAAGCATGTAATTTTAATTTCATACTTAAAGGGGGGGGAATGTAGACACCTAAATTTGGAAATGAAAAATGACTCAACTTTGCACCTTAATCATGATTTGCACGCACATTCCAAACCTAAGTGACTTATCCCTATCTCCTTTTTGTGACTTTCTTATATATGCACATTGTTTAGTTACTCATAAAATGAATCACGTCATTATAAAACAATATAATATATGTAGGCATCTCACCTATAATATTGCATAATCATTACTACATAAAGTGAAAAAATGTCAGGATTTGTGTTGAATTTGTGTCATTCCCTATTTCACATTTTTCATTTTTGATGGAAATTTTGGCATAATTATGATGTGATTATATCATCACAGAAGTGATGTAAAAGTGGCATAAAAGTGATGTAAATTATTATGATGGGCCCATTGCCCCTAAATTTATGTCAAATTTGTGCCACCATCACGATTAACTTTAAAAAATAAAAGATATGGGCTCGTTTTTGTCCTTTTTATTTTTACCCTATTGTGTATTCACAAAATATGGGAAAAGAGAAGGTATATGAAAGGAGACAAGGGGACTAAATAGAAGGATAAGAATAAACAAGTAGCATGGAAGGGCACTTGGCCATGTACAAAAATATTACCATGTCAATGGGTGATTGTGAGAAGGGGTTGAAAATTTTGGAATGCATGGAAGCTATGTAGAAATTTAGGAAAAATATTGAATGAGGTGGAAAACAAATTGCGAAAGGATTTCATCTAAGGTTTAACCAAATTAATAAATTTTTTCTATAATTAGATTTTACTTCTAAAATATGCATTTTTTTACATTTTTATATGGAATTCATAATTTTTGAAAATGATAGTTTCATGCCTAGGTTTTATAAAGAAATGGAGCTAAATCTGAAAATAAATTTCAGATTTAGAGTCATTCCTTTATGGCTAACCATAAAACAAGCTTGAGATAGGGTTATGGAGATGAAGGAAGAAATATTAGTAAGAAAATAGGGTTGTTACATGTTCCATACCATTCTCCCTCTTTTGGAAAATTTGGGAATTTTTTTTTTTTTTTTTTTTTATGGGTTAGTAGATTAACTTTTAAAGAGGAAATTACAATTTTTGGTTGTTAAATGAGTGTAATCATTCAAAATTCATGTACAATGCTAAAAATTATTGTATAATAATTTCCATGGAATTTCATAAGTAAAATTGAAGAAATAAGGATGATTTCAAAGTGTTTTACAAAATGTGCAAACACTAAGAGGATGTATTTTTCGAACATTTTATTATATTTTAATAGATGTAAGAACATTATTATGATTATTCAATTGATGGAAAATGAGAGAGTGGGTTTTAAAAATAATTAAATTAATTCAAAGCATGCTTACAATTTATAAATCTCAATTAGCTGATATGATTTAACCACGGGAATCTAATCTTAAATAACATTTGATAACCTTATCACACATTAGTTAAGCTGTTTATGCCTCACTGCATACCATTTCCATTTATCGAAAACCATTTCCTAAAAAAATGTCTCATATCACTTTAAAATGGTTTTTATTTTTTGAAAACTGATTTACACCTATGAATTCTAATAACCAAGACCTAAAACATTAAACATTTAAACCAATGTGTTATCCTAGCTAGAAATCATGGGAAAAATAGTACAAGATTTTGAAGACTATAATAATCAATGTTCATTGCACTATTCAAAAAATAACATTTAACAAAGATTTTTTTTAGGATTTCAAGAAACTAAATATCAAAAATCATCATTTATTTTACATTTTTTCACAAAAATATATTATACCTTAGAAACTAACAAAACATATTTAACACTCAATATTTATTGAAGATACCACATAATCTTTCAGAAAATATTTTCACCAAAATAGTCCTACTAATTGGATTAACATGACAATCCAAAAAATATAATTATTGTTGATATTGAAAATATATGGTGATTGATGGTGAACATTCATGTGTCTCCTTTCCACTAGTATCTTCTATATGATATTTAATCCCAAGTCACTCTTAGTAAAAAAATATTTTTGAAACAACTATAAATTTTGGGGGAATGATTGCTATAAAATATCTACCTATAGAAGGTATAACATTCGGTCAATAGATACAACCATAAAAATATCATAAAGGTATAATAATACAAATCTCATAATTAATTTTGTTTCTAACAAGGCATTAAATTTGAAGTGCACCTTTTACAAATTGTACACTATTGAACATGTGGGAGTTCTCATATCATTTGTGCATTTTAAGGATACATAAACAATTTGTAATGTGTTAATGTTACTGTAGCCTATTTTGATTGAGACTAGTAACATTTGTAATATCCCTTACACATAAGTCCAATTTTTCACTATTTTAAAATATAGTATTACAAAAATTTGAGTATAAGTCATGATATACTTTTTCTTGTTATCTCAAGCCTAGTTTAGTCATGTTCTTGTAGAAAATAAGTATTATAAGTTATCACTTCTTTGTTATGAATTAATGTGTTAGTACTCATATGGTTATTAATTTTGGTTAATATATTTGTATAAATGAGTTGTTTTAACAACTCATATATGTTAGAATGATGGGATGAGTAGTGGAGTTAGAGTTTGAGGGAGGTGTTTTGGAAGACAAATTGATTCTCATAATACATCAAGGGATGATGAGAAAAGGGAGAAAGGTTGTGGAATCAAGTATGGATGGAGAAGGTATGGATTCTTCTATTAAAAGGGAAAATAAAACATGAAGTATAAAACAATATCTATATGTGGCCTTTATATCCCATGGGAAGGAGGATTGAAAGGAATAGATTTGGGATCGAAAAAAATTGGTTAGAGGTTAGGATTAGAAAGGCTATTCTCTATATAATATGTAGATTTGTGTTAAACGAGGATTAAATACCCTTTTAGTTTTCTTATGATTTGATAATTTGGGTGTATAAAGATGGAATAAGATGTGAAATAATGGAAGGATAGAAGGTTAGTTGGTATAAATATTTAGTGTCTAGGAGAGAAGTGTCTAGAAAGAAGAATAAAGAGGAATGAAATAAAGCCAATTGATATTTATGGAATGAAGAATTGGATTGATGGAGAGGGGATAATATTCTTCTACGTTGGATGGTAGAATTATAAAATATATGGGAGCCATGGGATGCATGGAGAAACAAAAAATATAATGGTCTAGAGAAAAATATTGATCTACATATGGAACTAGAGGAATATTGTACATTTTGAATATTTAGAAGATCAATTAGAGGGAAAGAAAAAAGGGAATGTTGAATCTAAAGGAATCTCAAGTGCTTAGACAAAGTTTATTTTTACACATATTGAATGAAGTGAGGACACTCAAAATTTTCAATATATCCTTTGACAATGATGGTCTTGAAATTGCACCGACATGCATACATACACCCTCCTCACTCTTATTGTGCATACCTTAATAACCATTTGTATACTTTCTTATCTTTGCACATCTTTATGTCATTATTTTATGAGGTTTTATAACATAAAATGCATCTAAAGACATCCATCCTATGACCCAAAAAGATAAATTGTATTTTTTTCCTCCATGTCAAAACCACTAGTTTGGGTCAGTTTTTCCAAATCTATAACCTAACCCTATTATATGGTTTTGGACCTATTTGTGATCAATCCATTTCCTTGGATCGAGCTGATATTTTTCCTTGACTTTCCATAAATGTAACTGATATGTGTGCTTCATATTGTTCCCCGTGCTTTGAAGATCAGTATGAGTAAGGGAAAATTGTCAATTTGTAATGATTTTTGTGCCTTGTCAAATTAAAATGAAAGGATTCAATGGAACTAGTTAATGGACAAGTTGATCAAGGTATAAAGATTTAGAATTGTGGTTGATTGAGATACGTTTACATATTTCACAAAAACATGTAATCAACACTGAATAATTCATTTGCTATGGAAATATGAAACTCTAAAGGCCCAAAATCATGCAACCCAACCATGAAGTATAAAGATGCAAGATCGAATAACTCAATTAAAATGGACTTAACCATTTTTAAGGAAAAACATTTCACACATCTGTCAAATTCCACATCTCAAAAGCAACGACCATTGGCATTCAAAAACATGCGGGAAACTTATGCTAATTTATTAGCATGTTATGTTTTAAAAGCCGCTTAACATGTATTTGGTTGTCAATTTCAACGCCAAAAATCAAAGGGGCCATGCGGTAGAAGATCAATGGTCAAAGACAAGGCATGGGACAACATTACGGAAGGCTCCAAGCCATTCAAATTTCATGGACCTTAAGTCAGTGGAATAAACTAAGCTCAATAACAATGAAAGGGTCCAAGTGGTCAGGGTGGTCAAGGAAGGATATGTGGCATCATTCTATGAAGCAAAGTTTTTAAATTCCTCCCAATATAGAAATTGTGATGTGAAGGTGAAACCAATGAAATTTGAATGTGTGTCATACGTGGATCTTTTCTATTGGCTCATGTTTCGCGAAAGTTAGAAGGGGATATCAAATAGACTGACATGTGAAGTAGCATGGAGCTTCCCTATTGGCTCATGCTTCGTAGAGGTCAGTCAAGGTTCTCAGTGTCCTGACAAGGCCTAACATTTGTGAGGGACATAAAGCTTCCTTGTTGGATGGAACTTCACACTCTATCAAAAGAGGTAAAAGAAAGACTGACATTTGGGAGGAGAGTCGAGCCTCCTCATTGGCTGGAACTTCACACTCTGTCATAAGAGGTAAAAGAAAGACTGAAATTTTTGATGAGTGTGGAGATTTATCATTGGCTCATGCTTCTCGGGAAAACAAGATTTTGACAAGGTGAAGGAGTGTGGCGTTATCTTATTGGCTCACTTTTCATTAAGGAAAAAACCTACTTACAAGGACAAAAGAATGCATAAAAGTAAAAGGAAGCAAATCCGACCCCATGTCCCAATAAAACAATGAAATAGTAAAATTAATGCACATGTTTGCATAGGCAATCCCTGAACTAATCAAAGGTTGCCACATGTCATTCTCCTGTTCATCTGACACATAAAACTTTAGAAGGCCATATCTTTCAATTCCCTGCTCCAAATCTTGTAAAATTTATATCATTGGAAAGGTCTCTTTGAGCCCTTCACTTTAGCATCATCAAAATCATATTTTGATGGTGTTTAGTGGGAGAAAAATATAAAAATAGTTTGGGCATTAATGTGTAAATCTAGATGGCTCAACCACCCGAATTGATGAAGTATGGGGCTCTTTCTTCTCCAATAAGCAAGACAATAGGAATGAATGACCTTGGTAGGCTGCCCATGCTCCTTTTCAGAGTTTTAATGCATCTTGTTGGTGGTTGAAGAGGGAAATCAAATTTTTCTCTTCTCTCTCTCATCTTTGATATATTGTACAAAAAAATCATTTTGAGCAAGAAGTGGAAGGGGGTAGTTTTAGAATCTTGTTGATCAAGTGTTAAGTTCAATTTTCTTGTTTCTTGAAAAACATTTTTCTTGTATCTAGTTCTATGAGGAAGAGCAATGTAGTTACGTTGTGAAACCATTAGTAGGTTTTGAAGGCATTTGTTTGTGTTTCCTTACCAAAACTTACATGAATAGATTTTCTCTGTTTTGATGAAAATATATTTTCTTGTTTCTCATGTTTTAAAAGTATGAACGAGGCAATATAATTTTTGTTATAATATTTCACTAGGTTTAGTTTTTAAGTACACAAAGTTCCTTCTTCATTGTTGCATTCTTTTGGTCAATGTGAGAATATTTTAGAGTAGTGTATACTTTACAATAGTTCAGTCTAGTTGTAAAATACTAAGGGTAACATCACTAGTGAAATGTTATTGATATCCCTTAAGGTTATTTTGGTGTATGAAATAAGTATAAAAAGTGTTTTCTCTAGATTCCAAATCAAGGATTTGTAGTTAGGATTCTAAATACCGTTGATGAAATTTGTGCAAATTGAGTATTAATGAATGTAAATGTTATTTCACAGATTATGTTAAATTGATTGTTCTTTTCAAGCATCATCACTAAGGATGGATTCTTTCCATGGGAACATTAACATACCAAATTCATAAAATAAATTATCCTCCCCCTTCAAATATCAATTAAAAAAATCCAATTATCTTCATACCTACTAAGTATATCATTCCTGCATACCATACATATGATTATTCTGTAAAGTTGTGTTAAAAGTTGTTCATTACTAGTAAGATTTGCTGAGAATCCCACCAAGTATGTGATCCAATATCATTTAAAGCACCCTTTATTGATGTATATTATGAAAACATAATATCTGAAGTTGTTCATTATCTATCTGTTTGATCTATATTTGATGTTTCAAGTGTGTATAATAATCAAGTGACAACTCTTTTGAGTGATTATTGTATCTATGGCTGCACTTGCTTCAAATTAAGTTGCACCAATCATAAAGGAAACCAAGCCAGAAAATATTTTCCTTTATTCAGATCCTCCAACTAGGTCCTCTCACCTTAGTCCAGGCAGAGCTAGAAGTAACAAGGGTGATCCATCCCCTTTGTTAAGGTGTCTCCTAATCACCTCCCAAATTTGAGTTAGTAATTTGAGTGTTGAAAAAATCCTCCGGCTATCAATGACAAAGAAATTTTCATTGTTCATCACTCCCTCAAATCCAACCCACTCGGATTAGCTGCTCATTTCCTTGGGGTATAATTTTGGGAGCCAACAAGACCAACACATTGTATACTAAATTTTTAATTCCATCATATTCATATGGACTAATATTCCCTCTTATTTGTCCTTTTATGACATAATAACCATTGGAATTGTATCTTTGGAAAGTCAATCATACCTCATTTAAAGACTTGGCACTTTATGTTATCCTTATGTTAAAAAAATAACTAAAGGAAATTATTACTCCCTAAACAATGAAGTAATTCATCATGATGAAAATCAATTAGGAAGAACCCTCTATAGGTATAAAGTATCTTCCCAAGTCCAAGAATCTCCATCTCCTCTCTACAAGAAAATAAAGTGACACCTCAAAGTATTAGAGTAAGTGTAAAAATCAAGCAAGGTATTGTCAAAGTGTTATTAAATTTTGATTATAATATGGTAGATATAACATGCTTGGATAATTCCATGTGGTTTGAGCCCTCTTCAAAGTAGTGATAACATCGGCGGTGCATAGGGATTCACACAACCCACCTAGCTTTGTTTTGTAGGAACTCCATCTTGCGATATGAGGGTTTGAGAGTTTGAGAATAGTCACGAGTCATTCTGAAGGAGAGAAAAGAAGGCCAACATATAATAATAATCATTTCTAAGAAATCAAGGAACATAGAAAGTTAATAAGCTAGAATCCAAGCAGGTCTAATACTGTACAAAAGGGTTAGGACCGTATAGATGGTTTTGACCTAGTTGTATAGTTTTTACTAGGTACAATTTCAACAATGAATTATTTTCAATCTCAAATTATCATGTTTCTACACTCAAATCACTTAGAATCTCCCATATCCTCATATAATCAGCTAAGTGCAATTTCTCCTTTGTGTTTTGATAGTTTCTAGGTCAATAGTCACTTTGTAAAGTGTTATTCTGATTTGGGAAATTAATGTTGGAAGTTAATTAAATCATAATATCCTCATGTTGTATTATTTCATCCTTTTTATGTATGTTAATTAGAAACACACTAAATATTAAAATGGAATGAAATAAGAAGTCATAAAAAAATGAAACCAGGAAGATTTCATGTTGATTAAGGAGTTCATGAAGAAGATGGTTACAAAATTGATAAAAAGGAGACATGTAAAATTAGTATGATGGTTGGTAGGGTTAATTTTTAAATAAAGAATACAATGGGAAGATAGATGGAGAATGTTATTTTTGGGTGGAGAGGTTTGATAACTGATATAATCTAGGCTACAAAAGATGCAACTAATGCCACTAAAGAAACAAAAGTGGATAGGAAAGAAGAAAGGACTCAAATGCAAATGTTTGGTTGGGTGAAGGAGCTTGGGTTTTCCTTGAATTTTCTTATATTATCCCTACTCTCATCCCAAAATCCTATTTGCAAGGTAAA
This sequence comes from Taxus wallichiana var. yunnanensis, assembly GCA_018340775.1. Classification (NCBI taxonomy): domain Eukaryota; kingdom Viridiplantae; phylum Streptophyta; class Pinopsida; order Cupressales; family Taxaceae; genus Taxus; species Taxus wallichiana. The sequence goes on from CM031237.1 coordinate 471,238,302, forward strand.
AACTAAGGGTGAGAATATGCTAATACAAGGACAATTATTTGATGAGAAAGACATGAAAATTATGGAAGATATGGTGATAATAGTAATGGACCATAACCTTGAGGATGCACCAACCATTAATAGAGAAGACATGGATATTATGTCATTACTATGAGGTGGTATGGAGGTGGAATTTGATAAGGAGGATATTTTTAAGGCTAAGGAGTTATTCATGAATACTTTTAATGGGATAGATAAGGATCTAACAATACAATTTTTGTTAGACTAAACGTATGGTAAAATCTTTTAGTTCATTATACATGTAGTATTTCTAACTAAGATGAAATCTAGACCCTTTGTGGAATTATGAAGTGCTACATGTTAAGATATATCATGAGGGAAATTATCTAGTAAGACTGAAGAAATTTATTAGGAGGTTACATGATTGTGATGAGATGAGATGGGAAGAAAATAAGAAGCTTTGGTTGATTTAAAATGATGAGATTAAACACCAAAATGAGATTGAGACAAAATTTATACATCGATGAATTCAGATAAACAAGGGAAGTAGGTTTTCAAAAATTTAGAATGATTATGGGAAAATTTAGCACTAATGGACATCATACAAGATTTTGAGGAGCACTTATTGACCGAGGTAACCCATGATTATTTTTAGGTCTCTCAAAAACTAGTTTGGGAAATTTTAAAATCATAAATTTAGTGAATAAAATAGCAATTCAACTAAATAATCTTGATCTTAGCCAAAATAGGAAAAATTGTTAAGAAGGGGGATTAAAATAAGAAGACAATTTCTCCCTATAAAATGGATGGGATTTCAAGGATTCTACTCTTTCACCTCATGTGAGATTAAGAAATTTCATATGAGAGGTTTCTCAGTGTGGGTTGACGTAAAAAGTCTAGAGAGATATAAGGAACAATATTTTACAAATTCTTTATTAGCAAATATACATTGTGGTAGAATTGCTTTCCATGATCTTAAGTTATGGTTATTGGCTAATATGAAGGAGGTGGATATGACAACATTTTCTTTATTACCAAGAGGGGAATTTATAGGGATTTTCATTTCAACTATATCAATATATTTGGTTTTAAGGTGAATATGGGTTATTCAAGGACACTTCATATTTTCAGATCTATGGAAAAGAAAATCGGGATAAAATGGAGGAAATAGTCATTTGAATATATGTGGATCATATTATTTTCTTTACTTAGAGAGTATTGGTAATGTAAATCCTTCAAGCTATAGGAAATTCAGTGTGTGAGTTCATCAAGATGGATGCTCGGGTAAATGATACACACTCAACAATTTATGCGAGAATCAAGGCTAAGGTTTACCTTATTAGACCTATTATGGGATTTTTCAACTCTCCTCTAGTAAAAATTGGTATATATAACATGTGGAGTATGAGGATATATTATAATGGTGTTTTACACATGATTCCTCTAATTATTGTTATAGCTATCATACAAATATTCATTTTTTCTAGCATAAATATGTGGGAGAATTTTATGGACACGAGATACCTCGTATATCCTTTATGAGGGGTATGGACACTTAGGGGAGGATACATATGCTCTAAAAAAGGATGTAGGGGACTTCATTTAGGAGATATAAGGATAGTTACGGTCGAGAGGTTGGCTAGGGAATGTATAAGAAATCCCACAAAGGATAGTGTAAAATTACCATACCAACCTTTAGTACATGATAGGAAAACAAACCTAGAAGGATTATAGTTATTAAAATGAGAAGGTAAATAATTGTGAATTCAAGGTGGTATGAAAAAGGATATGAGGGATTATAAGTAGCATGAAATAAATCAAGTACAAATGGGAGATCAAGGAGTGGGACAAAGTGTTGTTGGAAATTTCAATCATTCAAAGGAGGAAGGATTAAAGAGTAAAGATATTCAGTAGGAATTAGTACACTCCCTTCAAGAGACAAGGGGTTATATTGAATTTTTTTTTTCTAAGGATAACATGAGAACAACTTGCAGACTCAATATATTATAGGGATAACACTTTCAAAAGACCCTATAAAAGGTGAGTACAAAATTATGAAGGATAAGGATGCGAGACAATTAATGTTATCCAATTTCAATTCCCGAGTGAAATTGGGCAACCAGACAGGAGTTACATCAAGGGACCTCACAGGTAAATTCAGATTATGCAAGAAGCTCTTAATGGGCGGAGGGATCAACAAGGAAGGTTAAGATCAAAATAGGAATTGTTACTCTTCTTGGTCTTCACAAAGCTCAAATTTTTCTAAATGAAGGAGCAACAGACATGAGGCCCACCTTGCAAACAAAAATGGAAAAATTTAATAATCTTGGCATCTCCACATAACCAAGTGCATCCAAGGATTTTAAAAAACACAATAATTGATGAAAAATTGAAGGGGTTGTGTTGATATGCTTACCACAAAGTGAGTTACATGGTGGGTGAGTTATCTTTCATCACCAATTTTTTCAAATGAATGAGGCAAGCTGGTCAACATTGTAGTGACATCGAGCTCATTTGAGAGGAAACCGAGCTCCTTGGATATCTCGCATATAGTAATCGGGTTTTCTTCATATGCTCCAAGTTGGGAATCATTCAAGCAAGCTAATTAAAATGCTATGTGGTTACTGAGTTACTACGTGGTTGAGATATTTCTTTAAGAAGACCGAGTTGCTTTATAAGGAATGGGCGAGCTGTATTGATCTCCTCAAGCTATAGATCTTTGAGCCTTTCAATGACGTCGAATTATTTTACATGCTCTATAAATCCAAGCCATCAAGCCATTCCAATCAAGCGAGTAGGTTGTTAAGACATCCAAGTGTAGAAATCGGATCCGAATCACTAAGTTAAGTTCGGAGTTACGAGGTAGGGAAAGTTATGGCCAACTCGATTTGCTAGGAAGATGCAAGCCTGCAGGGTTCACCGAGATTGACCTCAAGTTCAATGTGATCCACGAATCGATCTTTGGGAGGAAATATTTTCACTTTGAGTTCATAGAGAAACTAGGATAGAGGCGAGCTATAAATCAAAGCTTATCGAGCTAGTTTAGAACACACGGCCAAGACTTATGCAAACTCAAATAAGAATCGATAGAATTAACTTGGGCCATGTGAAAGAGTTCGTCGCATGTAAGAATTGGTAGATGAGGTGATTTAGGCCAACCATAGTGGGGAGTCGGCCCAATACTCAGGAAAATGGTGAATTGTTTTGTGAGAAGCTCGAGCGGATTTCACAAGTGCAAAAGAACAAGCTCGAAATGTAGATGAGATGACTGTGTCGAGCTCATACATCACACAACATGGAGACAAAGTTTGGATCAAATGAATTGGTTTCGAGGAATTAGTCGAAATGAAGGTAGGGTAAAGAAATTTTGGTTGGCTCACTAAGCCAACTTGGTGAGCCCACGATTTGGGATGGTTCCCTAGTGAGACCAATATGGCGAAGGCAAAGAAACACATCCTAGGTGGCCATTTTTGTGTATAATCACTTTGAATGAGGTGTGGGTGAAGGGTTATGTGGGGATGACAGAGATAGAGAACCTAAGTTGCACATTGGACATGGGTGTGTCAAAATCCCAAGATAGTTGTGGAACACGACATGCGAGAGGATTCGAGATTAGAGGGCCCAAGCAGCCCATGGGATGTTTGTGTGGTGAAAACCCAAAATCTCTGCATCCCTTGTAGTGTGGGAGTTGTGGAGGTCAATGACCCTCATGGTTGTTCAACGAAGGGTTGAGAGAGCTATGTGGGTTCGATGGGACTCGTGAGAAGAAGTGAAACTAAGGGACATGTTGCGGGTACCACGCAGATTTGACCAGGGGTGTGAAGTAGTCAATACAGGAATTGACAACACAAATGGAATGGGACATGGAGAATTTAGTTCCCCACACTGAGAAAATGCTTGCACAACATTGGGGTGACACGATGTACAAAATCTTTGAGTTGATTATATGAACCCGCCAAGGTGGAAGCCACGTGTAAAGATGAAGTGGCCACTCAGGCATATAATGCAAGGCTTGATGCATTGTATGGGGGTTAAAACAATGCATGTGGCACCAAAGCAAAAGGAAAGGTAGGTAATGGTTTGACCAATGCGAAGGTGGATGCTTGAGTGACTTTTGAGGTAATGCAAAAAAATGTGCTAATTCAAAATAGGGGAGTCAATCGGCCTCCACGTAAACATTGAGGTGGAGATATAAATGCAATGTGGCTTCCCATGCAATGTAACCCAATGTATGAACATGGGTTGGTGGTGTGGGGACTCGAGGAAAGGTACGAGCTAGCTGGCTGCGAGTGACGAGATGGAATTTTTAATTAAATGCTCAAAATTAAACACCTTCCCCCTCTCTTTCAAATGCAAGTGATGGAAAACCAATGGGATCCACCACATTTTAAATTCCCCATCAAATAAAATCATACAAAAACATTAGAAAGAGGAGAAATATTCATAATGTCATTTCCAGCTACGAGAATTAATTAACGGTCCCATGGAGTGAAAGCAAGCTGGAGAGCCAAATTAGTTGCAGATCACTCGAGAAGGCCATATCTTTCACGTTCCTCAATGGATTTTCACAAAATTTGTCTCGTTGGAATTGTAGTTCCAAGACCTATGCACAAGGATAAAAAAATTTCATAATTAATGAAAAATTGATGGAGAATTTTGTAGAAAATGAACCCAGTTCTAAACAGATATTTCAAAGTGGTTGGGGAAGCATTAAATAAGCATGGACAATTTTTCTCTCACTACAAGTTGCACATCAATCAAGAATTAATTTTGAATATTTTCTATCATGATTTCCACCCACTTTTGGTACTTTGTAATTGGTGCAAGAGGAAAATCTGAATTTGCAAGAAACTTCTCTCTCTCCCCATTTTTCTATAAATTGAAGTGTTCTCTCATTTGAGAAGGGGGATAATTCTAGTAGCAAAACTCTACCATTTTTGTTTTGTGAAACCAATGTGTTGCAGGCCTTTATAGAGGAATTCTTGCATGATGATCCTAGCCTTTCTCTTGTAATGGAATGAGTTGTGCATATCTATGAAGCAATAGATGCAAGTTGTGGATGTATATTCCTTTGTTATGTTTATTTATATTCTTCTTGCCTCTTTATTCTTATTGTAGGTGTATTGTGTCTCTCTAATCACTGTGTAGATTTCATTATAGTTGTCCTTCTATAGAAATGATGTTGTGAATTTTTTTCTAGACTATGGATAACTGTTATCACCATTTCTAATCTACATTTTGCTCCCATTTTCACACATTGGAGAGTTGTTATCACACCCTTATTTTGGTGCATCACCTATGTAGTGTAGTTTTATTTACTTTCATGCTCTTTCTCTCTCTGTGGTCCCCGGGAAATTGTAGGATAGATATAGTTAGTGGTTTTCCTTCATTAGAGTTAGATTTCACTAGAATAGGAAGATGAACCATCCTTCTTTGTAGGTCTATCTCGGGTAGAAAGTCCTACACTTGGAGATAGTACCTAAGTTACCCAGTCACATTGCTTGCCTTAAAACATCCACATGCTAAGAAATCGAGAGGGTGTTGTGATTTGGTGATAGCACTTAATATAGAAGATAATATAAGGAAATTAAGAAGGAATCTACATTTATCATAAGTGAATATTACAATAGAGCCATTATATTTGTGAATATTTTCACTAAGGAGGGGAGGAATCCTCCATAACTTTCATGTTGATTCTTTACTATAATGTTAGGGGCTTGATTTCCCTTTGGAAAAATGTTCATGATGAAGTGAAAAATTAAATTCAAAAACATGACATTATGCAAATATAGGAGACAAAATTGGTTGAGGAAGGTATTTCAACTTTGCTACAAACTCAATGGTAACTCTAGAAAAGAAACATAGTTCTAGTGATTGGTAATTCTGCGGAACTCTATATTTTATGGAATCCATCTACAGTAAAAATAAGTTTGATATCAAAAAAGGAAAATTGGATTTCTTGTGAATTCTATTCTTACAAGGAAAATATTTTAGGATTAAATTCCAATGCCTATGGACCTAATTATCGGCTAGAAAAGAAAACCTAGAAACATATAACAAAGGATTTTCCACAAGTATACTAAGAATAATATTATTGTGGGCGGGTATTTTGTTATTTTGATTTTGAAGACAAATGTGGTGGTAGAAATAAATAGATTATGTCATAAATGGACTTTCAGGAGCTTGTGTTCTCAAATTCTCTAATTGAGTTTCAACTAAAAATGTTCAATACACTTGGACAAATAGAAGGAAATGGTTTAGTAATCCCCACTTTGTGGATGAGGTGGAATTGGATTATTAGATCCATTATTTTTAATGGATCGGGGATATGACCATACACCTATTTCCTTACTTATTAATAATGAAAAATTATTTAAGAGACGATCATTTAAGTTTGAACTTACATGGCTCAGGACATGCGGGATTAGAGGATCAATTAAAGGTGTGGTTGAATCGGATGGAAATGGATCTGGTACCCAGATGAATTCTTCTAAAATCTCAGATTACTCAAATAAAATTTATAAGTATAGAATAACAATGTTTTTGGTAATATTTTTGAAGAAAAATAAGCCTTGAAGAAAAAATTGGAAGGTATTAATGAGGGTGTACAAGACTATTCCTTAATGGATGAGAATTTGCAAGAGGAAAAGGATTTGTTGGTAAGAATTCATGAAGTATATATCCTAGAAGAATTTTTCTATAAAAATGAATCAAGGGAAACTTGGATCAAGAAGGAAGAAAGGAACATAATATTTTTCACCAATCTATGGTTACTGAGGAGGTATGCAAACATATTTGGGAAATTTAATGATTCGAGATAACATTGTAGTTGAAAATTCTAAGGAGGTTAAAGTTTTAGCTATGGATTTTTCAAATATTTGTTACATGAAGAGGATGAGATGGATGTCCATGTAATGGATAGGTTTTTCCTTATCCATAAAATTATAACATTAGAACATAATGAGGAATTTATGAAACTCTTATATCAATAAGAGGTGAAGACAATTATTTATCAAATGAAATTCAATAAGGCTCCTAGGCTAGATGGGTTTCAATGAACTTATTCAAGAACTTCTAGGACATATTTTCTATAAATGTTACAAAGTAGTAAATGAATCCTTGATTTATCTACAAATTCTTGAAAATTTCAACTACACATTTATCTATTTGATACCTAAGAATCCAATTCCAAATACATAATACAGATTTCAAACCTATCTTGCTTTATAATACCATTTATAAAATAGTATCCAAAGTAATTGTTGATTATTTAAAGATCCTTCCACCTTTTATTATTTCCCTAGATAAAGGGGGTTTGTGTTTGGAAAATATATTATGGATGGAGTATTCATGACTCATGATATTTTTCATACCTTGAAGAAGAATAATTATTTAGGGATGTTATTAAAATTAGACATAGAGAAAGGATATGATAGAGTAATATGTATATTTCTTAGAAAAGTGTTTCTCACATTCATGTTTTTTGTAAAATGGGTCTCATGGGTGTTACAATGTGTTATTACGAGTGTTTTTATATATCCTTGTTAATGGAATCCCTTTGGGTTTCTTTCAAAATTTGAGAGGATCAGATAGGGATCCTTTATTACCCTACCTTTTCATTGTCATAGTGGAGTCCTTCGGTAGGATGCTTAGAAAGATAAGATAAAGTGGAGAGTTGTAAGGCTCAAAAGATTATGGTAACCTATTTTTTGGATGACCTTATTATTTTTGGTTAGTCCGAGGTAAAATAAGAAATTATTATTAAGAAGATAGTGGATTCATATGAAAGGGTTTTAGGCCAATGGGTAAATTTGCATCAATAGGAAGTCTTCACTATGAATGTCCCAAGAGAATAAAAAAGAATATTGTTGAAGTATTAGGTATTAGAATTAGAACTCTACCTAAGACTTATTTAAGGGCACCTTTTTTTCACCGGGGAAGGAAAATTTAAAATTATGGAAGAATCTAATAGAAAAAATTCAAGCACGATTAACAGGTTGGAAGGATATATGGATTATCGATTGCGTGAATTATTCTTATCAAATTTATATCGCATGTTATCCCTGTGTATATTTTCTCATTGACATAAAATACAATGGGAATAATTCCTAAAATAACTAATATAATCCATCATTTCCTATGGAGTGGGAAGGAGGGGAAACACAAAATTTATCTCACAAAATGGGAAAATGTTTGTTGACCAAATGATTTGGGGGACAAGGATTATGGATATAAGACTATAGAACTTGGATCTTGGTACACAATTGGCATGTCATATATATAAGGAGGATTATAGTCCTTGGAGACAACTAACAAGAGAAAAATATTCGGATAATGCAAGATCATAACACATTTTCATTGTGCAATATCCACGCGTTGGATCCCACATCTAGAATTTTATCATATTGGCAAGAAAGGTTATATGTGATAACTTGAATTACAAAATTGGGAATGGTGAATTTTCCAAATTTTTGGAGGATTCTTGGTAAGGATTACATGTTCTAATTCAATGAAGGTATTTTTATAAAATTCATAATTTGTTGATACAAGAGCATGGATGTAAAGTAAAACATTATTACGAAGAAGAGGGGTATGCCCCTAGATATGAAAGATAATGGAAACATTTAGAACATTATCTAGGTCTAAAAGAACAAAGAATAACACTCATCTAAGCTCTTCAATCAAATTTTTTATCTCGTAGTCTCGAGACACCCTACAATGGATAAGGGATAATTTAGGGTGATATATAGTGTAAGAAAGCTACAAGGTTCTCACTAAGGAGGACTAAGGGGAATTTGACTAGCCCAGTTATGCCATCTAGAATGTAATTGAAACATTGTGAAAAAATGTTTTTCTTTGCATGAATGTATTGGGAAGATTCTTACCCATTATAGATCATAAAAAATGAGTTTGGTAGGATCATATGTATGTATCTTGTGTAAGTGTGAAGGTGAATCTACTGAGCATTTACTCCTTGATTACACCTATGCACAAAATATATGGTTTTTCCTTTGTCGGCTCTTATATACGGTATGGGTATGTCATCGTATAGTAAAAGATACCTTTTTGCTTGTCCACAAGGGTTAAAGTGACTATAAGGCTTATGTATATCTTGTCTTGTAAATGTAATTTAGAATATTTGGAAAGAATGCAATAATAAAAAAAATTGAATATAAGGAAAAAGTATGGGATAAATATTGGATTAGAATTTATCGGGAATGCTTTTAAAATGTATCATTTTTGGCCAACATCAAGAAATATATTTAACACCATAATGAGCTAAGTATCCTACATAGATGGATAAATTTAAGTATACTTCAAAAACATGTTTCTAACTCTATGAAAATTAAAATACGTGGGATCATATGGAAACCACCAAAAAAAGGGAAGGTAAAGTTAAATTTTGAAGGTCAGCTTCCAAAGGTAATCCTGGAATTGGGGGTGTAGGTTTTATTTTACGTAATGATAATAATAAAATTTTATGGGAGGGTTCCTTCTTCATCTTACAAGCCACCAATAATAAATCAGAAGCTACATAACTACTGGAAGGATTCCAATTAGCTAAGGAAAAGAGGTATAGGGATATATTAGTAGAAGGGGATTTTTTTATTATAATCAATGTAGTGCTTATAGGAAGAAAAATAATTAGAAAGTTAATCAAATCTTACATGGGGATCACATCTTGTCCACAAGATTCATTTACATTACCTTATAACATTCCATTCATTAAACTTATGGAGCAAAAAATACTCTTATAACTTATAGACTGTGGTCAGAGATTTTATTCATTATTATTAGCATAGATCCAAAATAATGGCTTGGACTCGAATAAATTTTACAAACTTAAGTAGGTGTAATTGGATAGAGGAACTTTTCATAGAATTGTGACTCACATTAGAGGTTAGTGATGCGACATAATTATGCTTATGTTGCTACTATATTGGGGGACTAGTTGGCGCATAAGTGGATTTTGAATTGAGCAATTGGTATATTTCAAAACTTGTAATTTTGGATATAATAATGAGGAGGTTTATTTAGTATCATTTATCTAAATGTAGAGTGATTGGAATCTTTTTAAAACTGGTAAATTCTTATTTTTGTCTTCAATCTTGGCATGGTTTCTTTAGTATAATTTCTATGAGGTATTGGATAGGAATATTATTGTGTTTTTTCAACTTTTGTAGCATCTTTTTTGGTATCTATAAATGAAGTATTTTTCACCTATCAAGAAGGTTTCTTATTTGCAGCTAGTGGAATATTTTTTATTTCCATTTGTAATATTAATAAAAGGGTGATTGACCCACCAACCCCTCTTTTATTGATAAAAAAACTTACATAAGTTAGGATTTTGGGATAATAATGGTTTGATAGATTCATATATGATTTTGGGTTGTTCAACCAAATCAAAAATATAGAGAGAGAAAATAAGTTCAAACTATTCTAGGGATGTTAGAGAGAGAATAAGGATTGTTGAATAGACGTGTCTCCTTGTTTAAAGCTTGTATAATTGTATTATGATTTATCGTTGAATTAATCAATGAATTTTATGGTGTAAAACTCTTATCATTATTTTAGTGCTGAATTGATGTTTACAAACATCCATGCAATAGATGAATATGTACAAATCCATTGTATTGTGTCAAACTGTACAAACCATAATTGTTAGCTTTACCAAAATCATGAACAACCATTGTTTCATTTAAAATTATTGTTATATTCATGTCATTTTCTTTTGTTTAAAATAAAATTATACATATAATTTTATATTGATAATTAAATGTGATGTAATAGAAAATTATATATCATTTTTAGATTCATTTGTAAGTTATCATCTAGGTTGTATAAATTTATTCCTAATATATGGATTCTATTTTATTATAATTTAGTAGCAATGGGCTCATTTTTTACATATCATATTGTTTACTTACACACATACCTATTAAGAAAATTTATGAGGTTTGTTTCAAAATTTGATTATTTCACATTGTATGTTACACCCTTAATTATATATCTTACATGGGATGGATATAGCCGACTTGTGGCTATCATAACTTCTTATCATGATGTATCTCTTTCATATATGATCTATTATCATTGGTTGTTCGGCCTTGTTGATGGCCATATCATAGGAATAGTATAAATAGGGGTTAAAGGTAGTGGATGATCATTATGTTGAGTATTTGAGTCTTATTATATGTTTTGGAGGTTTCCCCCTCGAAGTGGCCAAGCTATTCTACTTTCATATTGAGAGAAATTATCTGCAATATTGTGTTATTTGGTGTTCTATTTCTGGTGATAATCATAATTAATCAAGTAATTTCATTACAAGTGGTATCAGAGCTTGATCTTGGCAGGATGACGTCAAACCCTAATTCTGAAGGTTCAGTTATATCTCAAGATTGGTAGCGATTTTTTTGCAATTTTTTTTTTTGGTGTGGCGAAATAAGTCAAGTAAGCTTCTCTCCAAATTTCAATCATTTTTGAATTGTTTTGAAAAATTTATTACGGTTCTATATTTATTCATAATTTGGCTCCCTAGGGCGTAATTTTTGGAAAATTTTCAAATTTATTATATTTTCGGAAACCCCTCAAAAAAATAGCTAGGGTTTATTTTTATAAATTCCTATATTTGGCCAAAAAAATTACGAAACCCTAAACCCTAAAATTATGCCCTATTAAGTCTACCCCTAGGCCCAAACCCTTCGTCATGGCTGGTAGATCTACCCGAGGCCAAGGAAAAGGACAAGAAACTCTAGGAATGACCCCAAATAAGGAATATATTGCTTCAGAGTCTACTAGTTTAGGAGTATCTGAGGTGGTCATCCAACTTCAGGAAAGGGTTAACAATATGGTGAGTAAGGATGACCTTACATTGTTGAGCTTCATCAACTGAAAGGTAGCCTTAGGAGTGAGATTCAAAAGGATTTTCATGCAATGCAGCAGGATTTGTTGCATATTATTTCAAATACAACTTCTAATGCCAGTCATATGGGTTCCACTAGAAATGGTCACACAGATACAAATCACTCCAATCAGGGAGGATCCTTTAATCATTCAAGTGGATCTTCTCACCAATGGAGGGGCATGATTCCAAAAGTTGAAATGCATAAATTTGATGGAAAGGATCCACTCAATTGGATTACCCAAATGGAAAATTTCTTTGATCTCCATCAGATCCCAGGAGGACAAAAGGTAACTATGGCATCCTTATACCTAGAACCTAATCAATTTGTTTGGTATTGTTGGTTATGTGCTCAAAGGCAGAAGAATGGCCTAAATGTCACCTGGATAGTTTTCACTGAAGAGCTTCAATTACACTATAGTTCTAGTGTTTCTGAGAATTACTTTAGCTAATTAGCAAAGTTACACCAAATTGGTTCAGTTAAGGAGTATGTCCATCAATTCCAAACTTTGTCCTTACGTGTGGAGGATATTACAGAAGAGTATTTGAATGACCTATTTCTGGGGTCTTAAGGACCACATTGAGCATGAGGTATGCATGTTTAACCCACTCAAGGTTGTTGATTCTATTATCATGGCACATCGAGTAGAAGAAAAATTCTTTCCAATAAAAGGTAGTCCTTTTCTAACATAAAATATCATAACACCTTTTCTCCTTCTTACCCTTAGCCAATTCGGTTAACACCTCAAAAAATTGAAGAAAAAAGAGCCAAAGGGTTATGCTTTAACTGTGATAGCAAATATGGGCCAAATCATAAATGTTCTGAGAAAAAATTGTTCTACATTGAAGGATCTGGTGATGAGGAAGAATATGAGGCAACATCAATAGAGGAAGTGGAAAAATTAGAGGAAGAATCTGGAGATCCTCAGCCCACTATTTCATGTCATGCTCTATCAGGTATTAGTACTCCACAAACCCTTCAAGTTGTGGGTTATATTAAGAAGCAGAAGGTAACAGTCTTGATTGATTTAGGGAGCACACATAATTTCATCAATCATAAGTTGGCAGTAAGACTAAATTGTTTCATCTACCTAGCACCTGAATTTCAAGTAATGATTGCAGATGGTGGCACAGTCCAATGTTCAGGTAAATGCCATAAATTCAAAATCATGATGGGTGATTACACATTGGAATCTACGATGTTTGCTATTCCCATGGGAGGAGTTGATATTGTCTTAGGTGTTCAGTGGCTCACTACTTTGGGCACCATAGAGATAAATTTCTAGGAATTGTTCATGCAATTTCATTATGAGGGTAAAAATTTGAACTTTGAGGTCTACAAGCTAAAGATCCTCTAGTGGTAAGTTATCACCAAATGCAGAAGATTCTTAAAATGGGGTCTGAAGGTTTTGTAACTCGATTATTCTCTATAGAAGTCCAACCGTAAATGAAGGTATTGCATCCTAATCTTCAAAATTTTATTAATCAACATGTAGTTGTCTTTAAGGAACCAAGAGGATTGCCACCTGAAAGAGAGCATGATCATGTTATTTAGTTGATTCCAGGAAGCCAACCGCCCAACATTATGCCTTACAGATATCCATAGGTGCAAAAGAGTGAGATCAAGAAGATGGTGGAGGAAATGTTGGAAATGGGTATTATTCGTCACAGTCAGAGTGCCTATTCTGCTCCCGTGGTGATGGTGTGTCGCAAGGATGGAAGATGGCACATGTGTCCAAATTATAGAGAGCTTAACAAGTTCACTATCAAAGATAAGTTTCCTATTCCCGTCATTGATGATTTATTAGATGAGTTACATGGTGCCATTTATTTTACAAAACTAGATCTGCATTTTGGGTATCACCAAATTAGAGTCAAGAAAGAAGATATTCATAAGACAACCTTCATAACTCATCAAGGCCATTATGAATTCCTAGTGATGCCATTTGGTCTTACCAATGCTCCCTCCACATTCCAAAGCTTGATGAATTCAGTATTTAGACCATTCCTAAGAAAGTTTGTCTTAGTATTTTTGATGATATACTCATCTACAACAAATCATGGGAGAAACACTTACATCACATCAATACTGTCTTAGAAGTCTTACAACAACATCAACTTTATGCCAAGCTTTGAAGTTTTCTTTTGGGGTACAAGAATTAGAATACTTGGGCCATATTGTTTCTCATGAAGGTGTTAAGGTGGACCCTCACAAGATCCAAGCCATGGTGGAATGGGAAACCCCAAGAACCCTCAAAAAATTACAAGGTTTCTTAGGTCTCACAGGGTATTATCACAAATTTTTCAAAAATATGCCAGTATAGCAGCACCACTCACAAAATTATTGAAGGACTCCTTTCAGTGGAATGAGAAAGCATCTAGGGCATTTGAAAAATTGAAGGCGGCTATGTGCACCACTCCAGTATTGGCAACCCCAAATTTCTCCAAAACTTTCGTAGTTGAGTGCGATGCTTCAGGAAATGGAATTGGAGTAGTACTAATAAAGAAGGACACCCCATTTCTTTTGAGAGACGATAGCTAAAAGGAAAGAATTTGTTAAAGCCCACCTATGAAAAGGAAATGATGGCAATACTACATGCAGTCAAACAATGGAGACCATACTTGATGGGTAGACATTTTAAGGTAAAAAATGATCATGATAGTTTGAAATATTTCTTAGAGAAACATCTATCTTCAGAAGAAAAAAAAAATGGGTCACTAAGATGTTGGGATATGACTTTGAGATTGTTTATAAGAAAGGAAAGGAAAATTTGGTCGTTGATGCTCTGTCTAGGAGGGATGAGTCTGCAGAAGCATTGTTATGTGCCATATCTATACTAAATGTAGATTAGGTAGATCAAGCACATGAAGAATGGAAGAAAGATGCAACCACACATACTCTCATTCAAAATCTCTAGGTAGATCTGTCCATATCATCTCAATTTATATGGAAGGGGATACATTGTGGTACAAAGATCGGTTATATATATGTAAGAACTCTACACTTAAACACCATGTTCTTTCAGAGCTACATTCTTCTCCAATAGGTGGCCATGTTGGGGTCTTGAAAACATATCATAGAGTTAAGAAGGATTTCTTTTGGGAGGGGTTGAAAGGAGATGTTCAAAAATTTGTGGCAAAATGTTTGGTTTGCCAAAAAATAAGGGCAAGACCATTAAGACACCTGGTCTTCTCCAACCTCTTTCATTCCTAGTGAGAGATGGGAAGAGGTATCAATGGATTTCATCAAAGGATTACCTAAATTATAAGGGAAAATCATGGTCGTGGTAGACAGACTTACCAACTATGCTCATTTTTGTGCCATGGCTCATCCTTTCACTGACTAGTCTGATTGACATCTCTTTTATGGATACAGTTCAAAAGCTCCATGCACGCAAAAAATTATAGTAAGTGATTGTGATCCAATATTTACAAGTAACTTTTGGACTGATTTGTTCTCTTGTCTAGGTATCCAACTAGCCCAGAGTTCCTTTTATCATCCCCAAATAGATGGGTAAACTAAGGTGGTAAATAAATGTTTAGAGGGATATCTTCGATGTTTTACTTTAGATAAACAAGAACGTTGGGTGCAATGGTTTCCACTGGCAGAATGGTGGTACAATACTTCATTTCATACCTCCTCCAAAATGTCTCCATTTCTGGCACTTTATGGGTACCATCGTCCATCACTCATATCTAGATTGAAGGTCAAACCAAAGGTGAGATCGGTTAAAGATAACATTCAACATCAGCATGAGGTACTCTCTAGTCTTAGAGAAAATTTGGCACGGGCACAAAACCATATGAAGAAACAAGTTGATCAACATTGAAGTGAGTGACACTTTGAAGAGGGAGACTTTGTTTTTGTAAGGTTACATCCATATAAGCAGTTATCCTTAAAACAACAACAAAATAATAATAAGCTTGATCCTAAATACTATGGTCCTTCTTGAGTTTTGCAAAAAAATTTATTGTGGCATATAAGCTAGATCTCCCTCCAAGAAGTAGAATACATCTAGTCTTCCATGTTTCTTACTTAAAGAAAGCTATTGGGTAGCACATTTCCACTCAATCGGTGATTATGAGGCCCGGACGAGGAAGGAAGGATCATATTGGAACCTGAAGGCATTCTTCAAACACGCACCAAAAGGCGAGGACCGAGTCATTATCAGTACCGATCAAGTGGAAGAATATGAATATTGAGGATGCATCATGGGAAGATGAATCATTCATGCAGCAACATCCAAGGATTCCCAACATTGGGGAAAATGTTTCTTTGAAGGGGAGGGGCATGTTACACCCTTAATTATATATCTTACATGGGATGGATATAGCCGACTTGTGGCTATCATAACTTCTTATCATGATGCACCTCTTTCATTTATGTTCTATTATCATTGGTTGGTCGGCCTTATTGATGGCCATATCATAGGAATAGTATAAATAGGGGTTAAAGGTAGTGGATGATTATTATGTTGAGTATTTGAGTCTTATTATTTGTTTTGGAGGTTGCCCCCTCGAAGTGGCCAAGCTATTCTACTTTCATATTGAGAGAACTTATCTGCAATATTGTGTTATTTGGTGTTCTATTGCTAGTGATAATCATAATTAATCAAGTAATTTCATTACATTGTACCATGGTTTTATATGTGTACACCTCCTCACTATTCCTATAATTTTCTCATGATTCTTTGAAAGGGTAGATTGAATTATAATTCATGTTTTTAATTTTATAGTAAAGGTACTTTACTATTACACTCCCACTTTGCTCCATGAGAATATTCAAAATTAAAAAATATATAAAGAGATTACTAGAAGAATACTTCAATGTTGTGGTCTCCATAAGGCATTCCACTAAATATTAATTTATTTAAATGAACTAGGTTTTCCATCTTAATAGTGAGGTGCATATTTTTACAGGTAGTCCTCCCCTATGGTCTTTCAGTGTGTTATTTTACTTGTCAATGGACATGGTAAATTTCCTTTTTATCTTGCTATATTTCACAAATTCTTATTTATAACCCTAAAATTGATTAACTATTAAATTGTTGACATTTTTTTGTAGAATGATTTCCATCTTGCATTTTTCTTTTGGTCATTGCTAAGCCTTTACTTTAATTGAGTGGTAAATTATTGTTATTCATCATAATATTTTGATACATATTTTATGTACATATAATAAAAATAATGCAAGCACAACTTGAAATATTACTTTCATGGAAGTATGGAAGAGATTGTAAGTACATTGGGCTTGGGAAAAGTAGTTAGAAGTTTTGGATCCATACCCGTCCATTGAATATCATTACTTTAGGAATAGAGAATTTTTTTTCTCTTATTTCCCAATAATATTTGAGACTGGGACACTTATGGTAACCTAACTAAGGATATTTATTATTCTAATTTATGAATACTATCCATATCTTGTGCAACTATGCAACTCTATCTTTTTATGCTCTTGTGACATAGGTACAGTTATCACCTTAACCCAAATTGAAACCAAATTTTTTTAATGCTTTGTTTGTTACAAAAATACATTTTGAGGAAAGGAAATTTTAGAATGTTTTAATTTTATACTTGTAGATGGGAAAAAACATAAAAATGAGAATATTTCATGCATGATTGGATGAGTATTTGAAGAGATGACATAACGGTGTAAAGATAAATTTTAGGTTTAACAACAAAAATTTGGAATGATAAATGATAATATAACAAACACAAGTGGAAATACTATTTCATTTAAGGGATATTTTCTTATTCATCTACTTTACAAATACAAAAGTGAAAGAGAGTTGCAAATGTGTCATTTTGAATATGAATTTATAGATATTGAAATAGAAATGGATACTCCTTCACCTTAACATCACACTAGAGATTAACATCTTAAGGATCCACATGCACATGATGTTGAAGAAAATGGATCATAATTCAATTTTTTTATTAATCTTATGTTCATTGAGAAAATTTAATTTTTTCAATGCGTGATATATCATTTTAGAATTTTTATTTATAGTTTTAAATTATTATTTTCATTTATAACATCCACTTTTATGTCTTACAAACAAGGGAATTTTTTTTACATAATGTTCTTTGTTCTAAATTCATACAATTCAGAACACACATTTCATTGTCGTTCCATCTCATAACAGAAAACCATATGCAGTCTGTAATGACTTGGTGTAACACCGATATCTCATTTCATGACTCGGTATTAAACTAATCTCTAATGTTTAACTTGTTCTTGTGTATACAATGTATACTTTGGTTCCTTTACCCATTACAGGTCACTCAAGTGTTCTGTCTAAGAAGCCTATCGAGTACCTATTACACGATACTCATTTGAAATCTCGCATGACTTAGACTAGGTAACATAAGACAATGCAACCAACAATTTGTGATACTTTGGCAAAAGTTTTAAACATGTTTACCATGTTTACATTCCAAGATGGCATACTCATCGAAAGGAATATGTATTTCACCCCACTCGATCTATTATCTAGATTAGTCTTCATTGAATTTTGTCAACCAAATCCAAGTCAAAGTTTCACACTAAATAGGGACAGCTCATATACACTAGTGTTGCAGTCCACTCATGGTGACTAAGGATAAATAGACATACTTAAATTGACTCTCATTGATTCGAGTGTGTTTATTTACCCTAGGTCAACATGGGTTGACATCTACAATCTTCCATATGTCTATCTTAGTTTAGAGTAAAACTATGAACTGAAGTTCCACTTATGACAATTGAGTTAGGCAGTGAGTGGGTTGTTGAAGCCTAGTGACTGCTTCACAGTATCCTCCTAATGACTTCCATCATTAAGAGGGTACTCTATAATAGTAACTATGCTGCAATAACCTAATAAGTTCCTCTAATGGAACTGACATAGTTAAGAATCATTAAATTTTATTTACCTTGACTTATTAATTGGTTTAATTAATTATTTCACACCATACCTAGGGTTCCACTAATTACGTATGATTAATCAAATAAGAAAGGATCTTAAATGCACTTTTACACCATTAGAAGGTGTACAGATGAAATTTTCATTCATTTTTATGAACTCTTTATTTCTTAACCATTATTTCATTGAGCATTATATCTCAATCTAAATCAAGTAAGTAAGATCATTAAGTATCTTTACTTTAGTTTAACAATGTAAACAATATTGATTGAAAACTTGTTAATTAAACTTATTGTTATCATAATTTTTGAAACCATATTACTAATTCTTATAATCTTCCCAATTACAATTTATCATTCCCATAAAGTAGAGCATACAACAAATAACAATCTTGATTTATACTTGATCGCATAAATAAGGATAACATACTTGGTTTTTAATTGATGATGATAATGAAGTAATCTCTTCTTCCTAATTAAGGACTATTGTCCTATTCATGAATTTGGAAAACATAAAGAGAATAAATTTAATAGGAATGCCACATCCGTCTTTATAGTATACTATTCTTATTCTCATTTCTAAATAAGGGTTTATATATTATAATCACCATATTCTAACCATCATCCCTTCATTAATTGGTTCGGATCAATAGTTTATTACCCAAATAGGACTTTGTGCTTTATATAACTATTAAGTCATGTATGTTAATATTTTTAAAATATTAATCAATCTAATTCATATATGCTACATATATTAGCCAGATTATAACAACCCAATCATACAAAAATTCATTATATCGAGAAAAGGAATTCACATCATTCCATTCTTAATAAATATTTCATAGACTTTAAGAAAAAAATTCTCAAAAAGACAAAAATACTACCGTGATATGCTCACATAGTTTTTCCAACAAGTTCCTTTCAAGAGAAATACAATACATTAAGTATCCGAATAAAATAAATGACTTCGTTAATAAAACAAATGCAAATTTTTATAAGTCTTTCTCCTTTCACTTTTCACGAAGTCCATCTGCAAAATTGTTAGCATGAGTCATTTCACAAGAATTGAGCATGATAAGTGCTAAAACATTAAAACAATATGCTTTTATCTAACAGTTTCATAAAAGGAACATTGTTGTTTATGAAAATGTTCTAAGTACCCAAAATAAGAATAATTAAAAAGTCGTGCAAAAAGCCACAATGTTAGAAATAGAAAGGAATTCATTTAAGTCTCTTTAGGAACCAATTGCCCATAAAATAAGTTAAGTAATCCAACAAAATTAATTCCATCTATGTTATAGTCATGATAATCATTTCAAACATGATAACATTTAAAACTACAACCAACTATTATAGAAGATAATTAATAAAAATTCATGATCAATCCTCATCAATATCGAATTAATTCACCAAGCCTTAAGTTTCCACTATATTACAACCAATTCCCTATCACCAATCTAAAAGGGGTTGATATATAAACAAGAATGACTCGACATGGATAGAATATTGTCACAATAAATCCCTCTAACCAAATCCATGTCACTATCCCATAAGAGGATGCCATTAAAACAAGGAAAAGACTTGACAGGACCGAATATACGCACCGTACATTATACAGGAGGGTTCATCCATCCCAAATTCAAAATGAATTTAAATATAAGATAAGAACTCAAGAATGGTCTCATGTTGTACATAACAAAACAGAGATTTAAAAAAATTGATCAACACAATTCAATTCAACCCATTCAACAAAAGGGTTATAACCAGACCACGAGCACCAAAGATTCAACCAACGGTTGAAGTCACAAAACAACTCTCACAACAAAACTTACAAGATGATAAAACCCAAACAACACTAAAGTTCAAATATTCAAAGTACTTCCTTCACATTGTTAATGTTGGGTCTGGACTTAGGGATTTATAATTTCCTTAAAAATGATCACATTAAAATTCATAGCTCCCAAATCTCTTAAAACCAATTCAAAATATGAGCACGTTCTCCATTGAAACATTTTGCAAAATGATAAAATTCAATAAAGAACAAGTTTTAGTCACCAAATAATATGACCCTTGCAAACAACTATTGACCCAAGTATCCACAAATTCTTCAAAATTTAAACAAGAATTAGATACCGAACATTGACATCTAGCCCATGAAACTCAATAACTAACAGAGCTTAGAGATAACCTTTCAAACAAAATAAAAGTGAAACCCAAGAGCTAATAACATGAAGACTTGGGACAATTGATAACTAAACGAAAAAACTCGAGACAAAAGCCGACCGAGAATGGTAGTTAAAAAAACAAAACACAACTAAGAAAGGGACAAGAAGCTTTAGCAGATCACCCCTTTCCATTACAAGTCTGGCTGAGAAGGGTGTAAAATATAACTAAAAAGGAGACATGAAACTTACCCGACACCCTCACCATTATGCCTTCAAAATGAATCTGAGGCATCCTATTGTGCATACCCAGTAATGTGTCAAGATTATTTCACCAATTTTTAACAAAAAGAGAAGTCACGAATTTAGAACCAAAAACTATTGATGAAAAGAACCCGAAACAAGAGCTTGTATCATTTATTGAGAAGTCAACAAGATAACTATTTTTCTCAATACCTAGTTCCACAAGAAAACTGAATCACCAACAAAATTCTAAGAAGGATTTGACTTGAACTTAGTGCTTATAAGTTAACACTAAAATATTACAAATACAAGGATATATATCTATCGAAGAAAAGATAACACAATATCAAAATAAATAATCATTCGCAGTTTAATATTTTTCAATCACAGTCATTTTCTTATCTTTTCAAAACCCGGTTTCAAAGTATAACAAACTTTATACAATACTAAGTTGTTTTATTAAAAATAAACCATAAATTTCATAAAACCCATAGAAGCAAGGAAAAGAAAACAACACACGAAACATGAAACAAAATCTCAGAGGCATTTTCACAAAGAGAAGAGTTTTTTTTATGCGATAGTTAAATAAAGAAATAAATATTAAAGAGATAGAGCCCATCATGCATGGTAGTGCTCCTGATTTATTTTCCACACTTCAAACTTTTTTGTGAAGCTTCCACTAAAATATCTTCACCGAAAACTCCAACCAAATCTTCTAAAAATTCCCCATCTTTCCTTTATAGTTTCCACAATAAATTTTTGCCATTATTTCCACCATGCAATGGAAATATTTAATTTGTAACAAAATCAAACTGATAGTTTGAAAAATTAAAATACTACATGCAGATCCATGGAGCTCAAAAAAACCTGAATGCCAAACAAAACCAAACCATTCCTTTTTCCCCAAACCCATCTTGCCAATTCCTAGGCGGTTTTCACTCAAGGGTTGAGACTCATTAATGTCATCATTGACTAGTGGCCTCAATATTCACTGCTAATGCCAAAACATTATTTAGTTAGCACTTAACATTTAACAATTCCTTTACCCGAGCTTAATAGAGTTATATTTTTGCACATTTCTTCATAACCCATACCTTGGCCAAAATTGGTGGTAACCAAACATTTAATGGTTAATTTAAATCTCCTAGTGTGCCTTTGGAATGGTGCCACCACACATTCTCCTAACTTTCCATCCAAGATAACCATGGTCTCCCTTAGGTTAGTTTGATGCCACCTAGATTAGGATTCCTTTGCATTAGATACTTAGGACCATAGCTTAGGGTAATTTAATATCAATGACTTAGGGTAATCCTTTTAGGAATTAATATTCCTTAAAAATATAATTACCTTAACTTAGGTTAAGGGGAGCGTAAATAATCAAATGCATTTAGATTATTTAGGTTTCATACCAAAATCAAAAGACATTACTTTAAGTAATTTTATCAAAACCAGGTAATTAGATCACATAGAAGGATGCATCCATAAGATGCTACAGACGCCCTAGTGATCCCCAAAATGCAAGCCTAAGTACGAAGACATCTCAGCAATAGAATATGTTGACTGGCTTAACAAAATGATCGAAACATTATAGTAATCATAGACATGCCTTGGATCACTGCAATTGATCCAAGGTATGGTTATTCTTGTATTAGCAATGAAATAGACCAAGAAGTAGTTCTATATTGCAAATTAGGAAATGAACTGGAATATTCTTATAAGACTGAATTTATTTCCTTCACTAGTATACAAAATGTATTTCAAAGTTTAGCATAAAGAGTATATGAAATACCTCAATATCAATTTAGAATTGTCATAGTATGATTGTATCCAATTTTTAGAAGATAAAACATATCATCTATAGCAACATGATTAATCGGTTTTAAAGAGTACACCATCTTCAAAACAAGAATCAACTATCAATGTTTGTAACTTCAGTTCTGAAGCAAGCAAGGATATCAACCATGACAGAGGCATTACATACCTCCCCTCTAAAAAGCATCATCATCCCGATGATTAACTTAATCCACATTCATATTCAAGAAAAATAATCATAATTATAATTCTTCTATCCACAAAATTTTCAAACAGAAAACAGATTTGCAGAAATTCAATTCTTTCATAACTTATTACAGCATCAAAATTTGTTGTCCCAGTACTAGCAAAATATAGTACCTGCCTAAAGCTAGCAGAAATTAAAGATAATTTAAATCAAGTCTTTAATTATCACAAAAATTAGAATTAATTCTGTTCAAACAGATGAGGAAAAGTAGTTTTCATATCCTCAAGGTTTTCCCATGTTGCACTTTCTTCATTAAACTGGTCCCCTTTGGACCTTGCATTAACCATTTCATAATTTTGTAAGTGCAACTAGCGAGTTTACAACACTCTTATGGGTTCAACCATTATTATTCCTAGGTCTTGGACATGTAAGGAATTCCAATTTAATACATGTGATAAATTTGAAATGTATTTATCAAGAAAATAAATATGGAAAACATCATACATTCGTGCTAAGGTGGGAGGTAATGCTAAGAAATAAGCTATAGGGCTAATCACTTCTAAAACCTCAAAATGTCCCACAAAATGAGGTGATAATTTAGCTACCTTGCCAAAGGTAATAGAGATCTTTTTAGGCTTAACACGTAAAAAGACCTTTTCACCAAGTTCAAATTTCCTATCGACCCTTTTTAGATCTACATAAATTTTTGCCTATCAATAACTTCCTTTAATTGTTCACAAATTACTTTTACTTGTTCCATTTTAGTAAACATTTCAGGCCCAATTACCTCTCTATCTTCAATGTTATCCCAACTAACTAGGGTTCTACACTTCCTTCCATATAATGCTTGAAAGGTTCCATTTTTAGAGATGAATGATAAGTATTATTGTAAGTAAATTCAACTAAAGGAAGGTATTCTTCTCATTTTTATTATTAGTCTCATATAGTACATTCTTAACATATCTTCCATAACTTGATTTACTCTCTCTGTTTGACCATCTATTTCCAGATGGTATGTGAAACTAAAATTTAGTTTTGTTCCTAAGGCTACATTTAGTGTTTTCCAGAAATGGGATGTCATTCTAGGGTCTCTATCAGATATAATCAATTTAGGTACTCCATGTAATCTGAAAATTTCATGCACAAATATTTTTGCTAAAACAGGTGAATCATCTTTAAGATTACCAACAATAAAATGTGTTACCTTTGTTAATTTTTCAACCAAAACTAAAATAACATCATGCTTATTCTTAGACATAGGCAGCCCCTAAACAAAATCCATACTTATTACTTGCCACTTATATTGTGGTATGCTATGAGGATACAATAAACCAACTAGGTGCATATGTTTAGCCTTAACTCGCTGACATTCAAGGCAATGTGAAACAAAATCAGTTATGTCTTTCTTCATCCCTTTCCAAAAATATTGTTGTTTTACATCAGCAAGCATTTTTGTAACTCTGGGATGTCCTGAGTAAGGTGAATTATGAAATTCCATCATTAACTTTTTCCTTAACTCATTTTCCAAGGGTACATACACTCGATTCTCATATCTTAAAATTCCTTCATTATCAAAGTTAAAACCTTTGTATCTAGCATCATTAGGATCTACAACAAGTGTTGTTTTTACTTGCTGAAAATATGAATCAGAATTCATGGTACTCTTTACTTCATCCTTAAACTAAGTTCTCAAAGTTACAAGTGCGGAAATATGTTTCCTATGACTTAGTGCATCTATCACTTTGTTTTCTTTACCTTTAATGTAACTTATGTCAAAATCATATTGTGACAAAAACTCTAACCATCTTCGTTGTCTTGCATTCATATTTGGCTGAGTGAAAATATACTTCAGCCTAAGGTGGTCAGTTTTTAACTCAAAAGGTCTACTAAGAGATAATGTCTTCATACTTGAAGTGCATGAACTATGGCAGCAAGCTCTAGGTCATGGGGAGCATAATTCAACTCATGTATCTTGAGTTTCCTACTCTCATAAGCTATAACATGATCATTTTACAACAGTATACCTCCTAATACTTATCAAGAAGCATCATCATACTACTATAAAGCTTCCATTTGGATCCGAATAGTCAAAATAGGTGTAGAAGTTAGTTGTTCCTTTATAGTTTTAAATGTTGATTCACATTTATCACTCCACACAAACTTTTTGTCTTTCTTTTGTAATGAAGTAATTGGGGTAGCAACTTTTGAAAAGTCCTTAACAAATTTTCTATAATATTTGGTAAGCCCCATGAAGCTTCTAACTTCATGTACATTTTTAGGTGCAGGCCTTTAAGTTATGGTAGAATTTTTTTATGGATCAACTGCGATTCCATCTTTGCTTATGACATGTCCTAAATAATGCACTTATGTTTCATAAAAAGAACATTTGGATAACTTACCATACAATTTTCTCTTTCTCAAAATATCAAGTATAATTTTCAAATGCTCCTTGTGCTCATCAATGCTTTTAGAATAGAAAAGAATATCATATAAGAACACAAGTACAAACTAGTCCAAGTATTCTTGAAAGATATTATTCATCAGATTCATAAAATTTGTATGTGCATTTGTCAAACCAAAAGGTAAAACAATGAATTCGTAATGCCCATACCTTATTCTAATTTTTTTTTAATGAATATCTTCATCCTTAATTATCAATTGGTGATATCCATAATGAAGATATATTTTTAAATAAACCGATGCACCACGCATCGATTAAACAAATCATCAATCCTAGGAAGAGGATATCTATTTTTTATTGTTGCTTTGTTTAACATTCTATAATCAATACAAAGTCTAAGTGTTTCATCCTTCTTTTTCACAAATATTACTAGTGCTCCCCAAGGTGAGACACTCCGTCTTATCAAGCCTTTAAACAAAAATTCTTATAAGCTGTGCCTTAAGTTCTACTAGTTTAATTGTAGTCATACGGTAAGGTACCTTGGAAATAGGTTCAGTTCTAGGTTTGATTTCAATTGTGAAGTCAAATTCTCATTTAGGTAGAAGACTAGGTAGTTCTTCTGAAAACACATCATTGAAATCCCTTAATAGCAGATACTTTTCCAAGAAATTACTATCTCCTTCTGTTGTTTCATAAATTTTTACTGCATACAATGTGCAACCTTTATTTTTGGCCTTCTTAAGTTACATAGCTGACAATTTCCTAACTGAAATTTCTTGTTTTACCCCTTGAATGTCTGTTGTTTTCTACAAATCATCAAGGCATCTAATGTGTTTTTCAAAACAATCAACTTTTGATTTATGTTCAGCAAGCCAGTTAACACCAATAATGACATCATATGACCCCAAAGGAGAAACATAAAGGTCTACTTTGGTAGAAAAACTTGGTAATTCTAAAACTACTCCAAACAAACATTTACTAACAATATGGACAACATTATTACCATAATGAACAATCCAAGATTTTTCCATTATTCCATCTTTTCTTTTTAATTTTGCAGCTAATTTATTAAAAATGAAACATTTTGTAACACCAGTATCAAAATGTATAGTAACAGGTGTACCAAATAATTTACCTAACACTTCTATGGGTATAACTTGCTTTTCAACTTGCTTATCAGCTACTGCAACATGTATCTTATGTTGTTGGTTGTTGTCATCTTTCTTTAGAGGGCACTAATTTGCGTAGTGATCCTTACCATAGTTAAAAAAACCCCCTACAGGTCCTCTTTTTGGCTCAAACTTATTTTCGGTCTTGAAATTACTATTTTTACCTCCATAAGCTTTTTGTCTATTATTTTTATTCCTTACAAAATTGTTTTTATTATTCGTAAGTGTATTTGTTTTTTTTTCTTATTGTTATTAGCCACAAACTTGTTTTTAACTCCAAAATTTTTCCATGCCACCTTCTTAGGTGCAAGTGATGAAGAAGAGTTGGTAATTCTCTTTTGATTTCCCTTTTTATGTGCAGAAATTACATTCAATTTTTGTTATTGCCTTATGGATTTTTCTACAACCCCTTCCATGGTGGTTGTGTTGTGTATATCTACCTCTTCTCCAATGATAGGAATAAACCCCATAATGAACTTGTGTATCCTGAACTTTTGTCAGTTTGATATTGTGGAACACACTTAAGAAGTTTGGTAAACCTCTCCCAAGTACTCGATTACATTAAATTTCCTTCTACTAAAATTTGAAATTTTGTCATTTTTATCATAATAGAGTTGTGGTAGGAAATGTTGCATAAATTAGCCCTTAAACTGATCTCATGTAATACTTTTTCATCAATGTTTAGTTCAGCCTTACGGTTGTCCCACCAGGAGGATGCTTCATGGGAAAGATGGTAAGCTCCCCATATTGCCTTCATTTAATCTGAGAAGTTCCTTATTGCAAAGTACTCTTCCATTTAATTGAGCCAATTCTTAGCCCCATCCCTAAGTGTAGTGCCATCAAACTTTGGTGGACTTATCCTTTTTATGTCATTAGTAAGTTTAGTTTCGGTCTTGCCTTTATATTTTCAGGTAGATTAGGTGCATTGCGCAGTGTTATTATTGGAATTTATAGAATTTTTATTTGTTGTATTATTATTATCAATGCCCATATTTCCATCATTGGCGTTGTTTCCTGGAGGTGGCTGATTGTTATTATCAGCATCATCTTCCTCCTCTTTATTACCCATTACTTGTTGTTCAAGTACAGCAAGATCGATCTCTTGTGTCCAATAGGGTAACAAGAATCTCATCAATTTTTTGTGTGGTAGCTACCTCTCCACCTAGAGGTAGATTATTTGCAGCACCTACCCTTGTTCTAGCCATTTTCTGTTAACAAAAAAATTAAGATTTTATCGAGATATGGACTCAATAGGTCTAGGAGCTACACAATCAATTGCTAGTCCATCTCATAACAGAAAACCATATGCAGTGTAATGACTCGGTGTAACACCAATCTCTCATTTCATGACTTGATATTAAACTGATCTCTCATATTTTAACTTGTTCTTGTGTATACAATGTATACTTTGGTTCCTTTACCCATTATGGGTCACTCAAGTGTTATGTCTAAGAAGCCTATCTGAGTATTTGTTACTAATACTCATATGAAATCTCGCAACTTAGACTAGGTGACATAACACAACACAGCCAACAGTTTGCGATACTTTGGCAAAAGTTTTAATATTGTTTACCATGTTTACATTCCAAGATGACATACTCATCAAAAGGAATATGTCTTTCACCCCACTCAATCTATTATCTAGATTGGTCTTCCTTGAATTTTTTCAACCAAATCGAGTCAAAGTTTCACACTAAATAGGGACAACTCACATACACTAGTGTTGCAGTCCACTCATGGTGACTAAGGATAAATAGACATACTTAAATTGAATCTCATTGATTTGAGTGTGTTTATTTACCCTAGGTCAACATGGGTTGATGACTACACTTTTCCATATGCCTATCTCAGTTTAGAGTAAAATTATGAACTGAAATTCCACTTATGACAATTGATTTAGATGAGCTAAGTGGGTTTTGAAGCCTAGTGATTGCTTCATAGTATTGTCCTAATGACTTATGTCATTAAGAGGGTACTTTGTAACAACAACTATGTTGTAATAACCTACTAAGTTCCTCTAACGGAACTGACATATTTAAGAGTCATTAAATTTTATTTACCTTCATCTTATTAATTGGTTTAATTAATTATTACACATCGTACCTAGGGGTCCACTAAATACGTATGATTGATCCAATAAGAAAGGATCTTAAATGCACTTTTACACCATTAGAAGGTATGTAGATGAAATTTTCATTCATGTTTATGAACTCTTTAATCCTTAACCATTATTTCATTGAGCATTATATCTCAATCTAAATCAAGAAGTAAGATCATTAAGTCTCTTTACTTTAGTTTAACAATGTAAACAATCTTGATTGAAAACTTGTTAATTAAACTTAGTGTTATCATAATTTTTGAAACCATATTACTAATTCTTATAAGCTTCCCAATTACCATTTATCGTTCCCATAAAGTAGATCATACAACCAATCAACAATATTGATTTATACTTTATCACATAAATAAGGATAACATACTTGGTTCTTAATTAATGATGATAAGGAAGTATTCTCTTCTTCCTAATTAAGGACTATTGTCCTATTCATGAATTCGGAAAACATAAAGAGAATAAATTTAATAAGAATGCCACATCCATCTTAATAGTATACTATTCTTATTCCCATTTCCGAATAAGGGTTTATATATTATAATCATCATAGTCTAACCATTATCCCTTAATTAATTGGTTCAGATAAATAGTTTATTACCCAAACAAAACTTTGTGCTTTAGATAACTATTAAGTCATGTATGTTAATATTTTAGGAATATTAATCAATCTAATTCATATATGCTACATATATTAGCCATTTATAACAACCCAATCATACAAAAATTCATTATATCATAAAAGGAATTCACATCATTCCATGCTTGATAAATATTTCATAGACTTTAAGAAAACATTTCTTAGCAGTACAAAATACTAATGTGATATGCTCACATAGTTTTTACAACAAGTTCTTTTCAAGAGCAATACAATACATTAAGTATCCAAATAAAATAAATGACTTCGTTAATAAAAAAATGTAAAATTTTATAAGTATTTCTCTAAAAGGAAAATTGGTGTTTATGAAAATGTTCCAAGTACCCAAAATAAGAACAATTAAAAATTCTTCCAAAAAAAAATCCATAATGTCATAAATAGAAATGCGAAAGTCATTTAATTCTCTTTAGGAACCAGTTTCCCATAAAAGAAGTTAAGTAATCCAGCAAAAATAATTCCATCTATGTTATAA
Source organism: Taxus wallichiana var. yunnanensis (assembly GCA_018340775.1). Classification (NCBI taxonomy): domain Eukaryota; kingdom Viridiplantae; phylum Streptophyta; class Pinopsida; order Cupressales; family Taxaceae; genus Taxus; species Taxus wallichiana. The sequence goes on from CM031237.1 coordinate 471,268,319, forward strand.
TAATGATAATCAATTCAAACATGATAACATTTAAAGCGTAACCAACTATTATAGAAGAGAATTAATAGAAATTCATGATCAAGCCTTAATTTTCCAAAGATATTACAACCAATTCCCTATCACCAATCTAAAAGGGTTGATATATGAACAAGAATGACTCAACATGGACATAATACTTGTCAGAATAAATCCCTCTAACCAAATCATTGTCACTATCCCATAAGAGGATGCCATTTAAAAAAGAAAAAGACTCAATAGGAATGAATATACACACCATACATCATAAAGGAGGGTTCATCCATCCCAAATTCGAAATGAATTTGAATATAAGATAAGAACTCAAGAAGGGTCTATTGTACATAACGAAATAGAGATCTAAAAAAATTGATCAACACAATTCAATTCAACCCATTCAACAAAAGGGTTATAACTAGACCGAGAGCACAAAATATTCAACCAATGGTTGAAGTCACAAAATAACTCTCACAATAAAACTTACATGATGATAAAACCGAAAAACAAAAAGTTCAAATTCGCAAAGTATTGGCTTCACCTATTAACATTCGTGGTCCTAGAATTAAGGATTTATAATTCCCTTTAAAATGACCAGATCAAAATTCATGAACTCCTAACTCTCTTAAAACCAATTCGATATACAAGCACAATATCCACTGAGACATTTTACAAAATGATAAAATTCAATAAGAACAAGTTTGAGTCACTAAATAATAAGGCCCTAAAAAATTGTTGACACAATATCCACAATTCTCCAAAATTTAAACAAGAATTAGATATTTAACATCAACATCTAGCCCACGAAACTCAACAACAAATAGAGCTTTGAGAGAACCTTTCAAACAAAAGAAAAGCGAAACCCAGGAGCTAATAACACGAAGACCTAGGACGGTCGATAACCAAACAAAACTCCAAACTAAAGCTGACCCAAGAAGGGTAGTTAACAAAATAAAACACAACTAAAAAGGGATAGGAAGCTTTACCAGTCACCCCTTTCCATTACAAGCCGACCCGAGAAGGGTGTAAAACACAACTAAAAAGGGAGACAGGAAACTTACCCGACACCCTCACCATTATGCCTTCAAAATGAATTTGAGGCATCCCTATTGTGTGTACCCATAATGGGTCAATATTATTTCACCAATTTTATAACAAAAAGAGAAGTCACAAATTCAAAACCAAAAATGATTGATCAAAAGAACCTGAAACAAGAGCCTTTATCACACATTGAGAAGTCGACAAAAATAACTATTTTTCTCAATACCCAGTTCCGCAAGCAAACTGAATCACCAACAAAATTCTAAGAAGGCTTTGACTTGAACCCAATGTTATAAGTTAACACCAAAATATTGCAAATACAAGGAGATATATCTATTAGAAGCAAAGATAACATGGTATCCACTTAAGTAATCATTTGTAATTTAATATTTTACAATCATAGTCATTTTCCAATATTTTCAAAACCCAGTTTCAAAGTATAACATACTTCATACAATACTAAGTTGTTTCTATCAACAAGAAACCATAACTTTCATGAAACCCAAAGAAGAAAGGAAAATAAAACAACACATGAAACACGAAACCAAATCTTAGAGATGTTTTCACAAAGAGTAGAGTTCTTTTTATGAAATCGTTAAATAAAGAAAGAAATCTTAAAGAGATAGAGCCTATCATGCATGGTAGTGCTCCTGATTTCTTTTCCATGCTTTAAAATTTTAAAGTGAAGCTTCCATTGAAATATCTTCACCAAAACCTCCAACCAAATCTTCTCGGAAATTCCCCATCTTTCCTTTATACTTTCCAAAATAAATTTTTGCCATGCAATGGCAATCTTTAATTTGTAACAAAATCAAACTGATAGTTCAAAAAATGAAAATGCTACATGCAGAGCCATGGAGCTCAAAAAATCTGAATGCCAAACAAAACAAAACCATTCCTTTTTTCCCAAACTCATCTTTCCAATTCCTAGGTGGTTTTCACTCAAGGGTCGAGACTCATTAATGCCAGTCGGACTACCAGTGGCCTCCGATATTCCCACCAATGCCAACCCATTATTTACTTACCACTTAACAGATTAACAAGTCCTTTACCCAAGCATAGTAGAGTTATATTTTAGCACATTGCTTCATAACCAATGTCTCGAAATCTTAGTAATAGAATATCGACTGGCTTAACAAAATGATCAAAATATTATAGTAATCATAGACATGTCTTGGATCACTATAATTGATCCAAGGTATGGTTATTCATGTATTAACAATAAAATAGACCGAGAAGTAGATTTATATTGCAAATTAGGTAATGAACCGGCATATTCTTATAAGTGAATTTATTTCCTTCACCAATATATAGAATGTATTTCAAAGTTCGGGATAAAGAGTATATGAAATACCTCATTATCAATTCGAATTTCCATAGTATGACTGTATCCAATGTTTATAAGATAAAACATATCATCTACAACAAACATGATTAATCAGTTTTAAAGAGTACACCGTCTTCAAAACAATAATCAACTATCAAGTTTGCAACTTTAGTTACTGAAGCAAGAAATGACATCAATCATGGCGAAGTATTACATCATTTGAATTATATGATTTTATATATTGTCCATTTAAATCTTATTAATGGTTTTTGTAGAAATGGTATTCAATATCATTTCAATATATGAATTTCTAATTTAAAATATATTAATTTCATTTTACATTTAAAAAAACACACATATACACATTTAATTATATATATATATATATATATATATATTATATTTCAAATAATATTATTACATTTTTCTTTAATTTATCGAACCAAAATTGTATCACTTTTCTATGCAACTTGATATTAATTTACCAAATGAAATTATAAGTACAAGCATGATCCAAATGCATCATTAGCATGGTGCAAAAGTGGCACACAAGTGATGTAAAGGTGACTCAAATTTTGTTAGTGTAGGCATATAAGCTTGAATTTTGAGTTCATTATTTTGTTGGAGAGAATAAACCGTATTATGCACTTATTTGTTTGAGTGCAAAATAATATTAGATTCTCCTATTTTATAGGTGATTCATGCTACAAGATTTTGTTTCTGAAACAACATATTATGCCTATTTAATAGGCTTACCATTTGTATATTAGGATCATTTGAGAATGTGAAATATTTTTAGACTTTGCTAAAAAAAAATTATCTAAGAAAATTACATTTTTGTGGTAGTGGATCTACCAAAGAGATCTTACTAAATGAGAAGCTTTAACTTCTCCCATATGGTATCAGAGATGACTCCCCAACCATTTCTTAGCTGAATGTTTGGCACTTTATGTTATTTATTTGAGTTTTTTTAATTTGGCCGTATAGTTTTTATTCTAAAAATGTTTCAAAAATTTTGGATCATAATTTATCAAGAAAAATTGCATTGGGCTTAGTTCTATTGAAGGATTGGTGGTGAGATAATAATTTATTTTTGGTTGCCACAAGTTTTCCATATAAGTCTGTAAAATTTTTGGTGATTAAGTAAATCATCTTCAATTGAAAGCTCAAAAATGGTTTGGGGCATGATGGAGCATGACCTTTTTCTCAACATGACCATTTCCATCATTATTGTTGGATCGATAATGTCTCCTTTAAATAAAAATGATAGAAATAAAAGCGAATTAGAGATTATTTTGATGCTAACCACTATCCTCCAAAATCCATCTTAACATGGCCTACCTCCCTCTCACCAAATGACTTGGCTTGATTTTTTTAGCATATTAGTTTCCCTATGAGATTAGTTCATTTGATATTATCGTAGTGCATGTTGAGTTGGATCAACTTGACCTACCTTTATTTTTCCATTCCTCCTCGGGATTGTGTGCAAAGGCTTGGATCTAATTTTTTATTACTTGGCAAGAATAATTTTGGGCTTGACTTGAGGTCACGTGATCAACACAACTTATCCCATTTTTTCATTTTCTCGACTTTACCTTTATTTGTTGAGTTTTGTTTGTGCTTCACTTGGTTAACCTTGGTATGCTAGGTTTCTTTTTTCCTTCCTCTCCCAGATCGATGTTTTACAAACCTTCTCAAAACATAATAGACCTACCCAAATTACCTCTACATCTTGGAATTTGATGGTTTTGATTTGTACATGGTTTGTAAATCCCAAACTTTCTAGATAGCCATTTTTACCTTCTCACATTAAATACTCAAGAAAACTCATTGGAAGCACATCGGACAATTATTATGCTTATCGGTAGTACAATTTTGGTCTTTTTAGGGGCAATTTGTTTATGGTGGCTTTGATATTTTGGTGGGCCATAAGAAAATTTAGAGTTTATACCCTCGGATCTAATTAAGGATCTATTTTAGGCCTTATTTTTTAGTTTTTCCTATATAAAAAGGATTTTCTCCATTACTAGTCTTCAAGCCTATGGTGGTTCATTAGTGAAGGTATTGGGTGTTATTGACTTGGTCATGGGTTCAAAGTGAATTTCCTTCTTACTCAATGCTTGATCTCACTAAGTTCATGTTAGTGACTAGAAGTATCACCCTTGGATTTATCATCGAAAATAAAATACTTTGAATAACATGGGATTATCTTCAAAGCGTAGGAATTTTCTCCTCAAGAAAAACCTCTAGAAAATTTTGGTTCCTTCTCTCCTAAATCAAAAAACTAACCTAAACTACTCAAATTGTAACTAAATATAAAGTTAAGCCTAAAACTTACATGATCTAGGTTTAAGAGGAAATGGAGAAGTTTCAAAATGAAAAATGTAAGTGTGTCAACACTAATACAAGGTTTAAATCTGACCAAAAAGACATATAACTTAAATATACATAGATTTAATTGAAACATAGAGTTCTTAAGGAGGAGACAAAATAAAAAATTAATGAAAACAAGAGGAAAACATAAAAACTAAATACATATAATTTGAAGGGAATACAACAGAGATGTATCACATTCGGATAATATTCATCATGTTTACAAAGAAGAGGTCAAAAATTCCCACAAAAATGCTGACTACAGAAGTGCGAAGGAAATAAAATGTGTTTCTCTAACATAATTCATGAAAAATTGGTAGAAAAGAACCCTAACAATATGCATTTGAATTTACATTTATAAAATATGAGAATGGAAGAGTGAGAGAGATGAGAGGGAAATTCAAATTTGGACTTATAATGCATGAAGAAAAATATGCCACACATAGATATTATCACCATTAATCTCCTGATGATTGTTTCTTTCCTTTACAATACACCATCAAAATTTGTAGAAAAACTATGGGAACCATTCAAGATTTAAATTTGGTTAGGTGAGGTGGTTGAGCAATTTTGAATGAGAAAACTACCTTTTTCCTTTGTTTTCCCTAAGATTTCATGGATTTCCCTTGAAAAAACATCCTTCTCTCTATTCCTTCATTGTAAAATGTATCCCTTAGAGAGATACGCAAACACAAATATTTTCATGTAATTTGGAGCTCTTAATAAGAAGATATGACCAAAAACCGGTTTCTCCTTGTCTATGACATTCTTCCTTGGGCCCTTGAATTGAATTGCTCCCATGGATTTTACAACTTTATGTGGATTTTTGAATTTAAATGTATCTATGGATTTAAAAACCCACGAGAAAATAGATCCCACATATCTGCAAAACTCTTTACTCATAATGTCATGGATTTCCAACTCTTCACCCTCACACTCTTTCACTCGCACCCAAAGTCATGAAGTTTTTTCTCCATCTTCATTTAGCTTCCTTCGAATTCCACATAATATTGTGTTTAGAAAACCCATTGAACCCTAGGATAATGTTTGTGGTTTTGGACTTAAACATTTCTCAACTTGTTATACTTCCTTAAGGTTTTGGCGGTGCTTTCATCATGCATCATGGCTTTTCACCTTGCCACCCCATGTGGTGTCACTACTTATCTCATGCTACCAAAATCCATCTTTTTTTTACATGATGCTTCCATCCTTAGTTGAATTATAACATTTTATGAACATAAACACTTTGTGGCCTCTAAAAATTCTTCATTCCCATGATAGATTACTCTCGCATATCTCTGCGGAAGGCTGTACTATTAGCACTTCATTTCACAAATTCTAAGAATCCACTCAAAAATGAGTTTTCCATAATCACACTTCTACGGATCTTATACTTAGACATTTTTAGACCTTGATGCCAAGAAAGAAGCTAACTTAGCCTTAAACTTGAAGATTCATCCAAAATATAAAAATGGAATGTTGTTTTGGGTAACAATTTAGTGACTCAATGGGGTTATATACCTACATATAGATGATCGGTTTCCTTGAAAATCTATAGGGCATGGAGTCAAATATGTATCCTCAAAGTTCTAATCCTTAACTTATATCTCCACTGATCTTAGCACTATTTGACATCTTATGGATCCACAAACCGTTGAAACCTCTTTAAAACTTTGAAAATGAAAATTCCACTTGAGGTAATTAGAACATGTGCAAATCACTTAGTGAAATGGAAACTCAAATACTAACAAAACAATGTGCTTTAAAATAAATTTGAGGAAATTAAAACTAATATAATATGTACAAGGTGGAACCTTTACTTCAAAAGTAATGTTTTAGGTAGATCCCATTAACTAGAATCATGAAATTTTCTCCATGTAATTTTGATAATTGGAAAACATTGTGTAGCTTGCATCTTGAATTAACATCGAGGTCATTCCATATGGAATCAAAATTTGAATGCCTAAATAGTTTGGATTTTCCTTGGTCTTACATGTGGAAAATATCTCTTTCTTGAAATATTCTAGTCATTTCTTTCTTGTCAACATACTTCTTGACCCGAACTTGATTAATCTCCTTTTCTACATTGCTTGAACTCTTAACTCCTCTAGCTCCATGAGCTCCACATATCTGACTTCTATGGCATCAAATTCAAACATCTATAGCTTATTTATGAGATCCAAGGCTAGTAATTCAAAAATATTAGAAACTTTTCTTCCTTACTAGAGAAAATTTTGAAAGGTGAGCTACAATTTGATATTTTGGGAGTAATCCTATCATCCCGTAAGACTGATTTCAACTTTATGTGCCATGTTATCTGTTTATCCTCCAAATTTATTATGATTATTCTTAGGAGATTAAAGTTTCTTGATTTATCCTGTCCATTACCTTAGGGGTAATATTTTGAAGATGTGCTCAAATATGCTCCATTCTCGATAGCCCAATCGAAATTTTAATACCTAGGAATTCCGAGCATTGTTGGAAATTATTGTGCAATGAACACCAAATATAGTCACAATACTTTCGTAGAAATATAAGATGTTAGCTTCATTTTATTCCTTCAAATAAACTATCTCTTTTAATTCAAAGTGAAGTAATTTGTGTAATGTAAGGATCCATTTGTGACCCAAGATTGAATACGGATTCATTACTTAAATAAAATCCAACCCCCATTACATGAATGGTCGATCTACATATATGGGTGGAGTGGAAGATTTGTTAGCCTCTCTTCTTGTGAAAATGTCACACTTTTTACATTTTTTATCCATGTGGAATAGTTTTTAAAAAGGATCAACCAATAATAGTCACCTTTCATTTTTTTAATCTGTTGTTGTCCATGGAGCAAATTGTAATCCAACTACAACATCATAAAATTAATACAAGACCTTTTCAATCTAATTTTCCTTGATGCATCTAAAAATAACTCCATTGATATATTTTCTAAATAGGATGGCATCAATAAGCACAAATGGGATAGAATGGATTATGAAATACCTTACCTTTTACTTAGTCAAGCCTTACAAGCATTGACCTATTTGGAGAAAGTGTACTATGTTGTAGGTCCAAAAATGAGTGAGTGTATCATCGGTGAGGTTTTCTTGATCATGTTAGAGCACTAAGAAAAACTCCTCGTGATTGTATGTCTCGAAACTATTTTCTCACACAAACCTTTTCCTTTGACTAGCTTTGTCACTTTGATGTCAATGTCATATTCCATCACTTTTTAAATCTAACTATCTATTTTCTCATTCGAGTCCCTATTCAAAATAAAATATTTCACACCAAAGTGTGATACCATGAGATGGATATCATTGTTGGATAAAAATGTTTGAATTTATTCAAGCTCAGGATATGACAACTAAGGAATTCTTCTCAAAAATTGGTACCCTACTTCATAATCTTCAAGGATTTGGTTGAATAATGTAGTAATTTGCTCCATATTTTCTTCATTCAGTTCCATTAGCATGCGTATATTGTGTATGTGCCTTTAAAGGCATACAAGGTGATATCCTTTGAGAATTTATATTAATCATAGTTGGAGCCTATGCAACGATTGATTGTTTGATAGATTAAAATCTATCATTTCCTTTTGTAGTCCACTTGAAGAGCATGATCTTCTTAAAAATATATGTTAGTAGCTTGACAAGATTGGAAACATTTGGAATTAAACGCCTAAAAAGTTAATCCTTCCTAAGAAGCTTTGAAATGCCTTCTTATGACTTGGTAATAGAAATGAAAGGATGAAACTTACCATTTCTATATTTATTGTAAATATCTCCTTAGAGATAATGTGTCCTAATATTTTTCCTTCATGCGCCCTTGAAGATACACTTTTCGAGATTGAGAGAAACCCCAAATTTTTGCATCTTTCAAATACTTATTTGAGATAGAAAATATATTCTCATGTGATTTTGAAAATAATGTGATATCATCCAAGTAGATACGAACAATGTTTTTATCAGTCCCTTGAATGCCATATCCATGGATCTTTAAAAGGTTTCTCCTGGATTAGACAATCTTAATGTCGTATTCTTGTAATCATAGGTTCCCCACTTGGTGGTAAAGTTTGTCTTGAATTGGTCTTCCTTCTTTACCATGATTAGATTATAGGTTGAGTACCCATCCAAAATAAAAACCTCTACGATCTAGCCACCATCTATAGAATTTTATCCATAGAAGACAACACATAATGATCCTTCAAAGATGCTTTGTTCATATCCTTGAAATCAACACACAATATGATTTACCCATTTCTTTTCCAAACTGGAACTAGGTTGGAAACTCATTATGAATGATTGATTTGTAAATTAATGTTTGTCTCAATTAACTTGTTTAATACCTTTTTCATTAGAATATTAATCCATTGATTGGCATGCATCTATTTTTACCTAATGGGTTTGGCCATTGGATATAGCTCAATGGTGTGCTAAGATAAATCAATATAAAAAACTATAAGGTATTCATATCTCCATATAAATACATCCGATTTTTTTGGAAAAGTTCCACAAAAGCATACTTTTCTTAAGGAGTACATACCTTACCAATCTTAAGCAACGTGACTTTACCAATGAAACAAATTATAAATCATCACCTTTTATTGTCATGTTATCCTTTTTTTTCGAGTTGATCATTAGAATTGAAGATGGGATCAAAATTCACTACTACTTTTGAAAATTTGTTTGATTTGAGTTAGACAATTTGGTTTCTATATTTCTGCTCCAATGTTTCCTAGTTCTTTGATGAAAACTCAACCTCTTCTTAGATGAAGTTCAAAATCTATCTGGTCACTTTCCAAAAAATTCCAATTTGTTTCATTTTTTTGGAAAGTAGGCTTCACCAATACTCTAATATGTGATTATTTTTCATCCTTCGACACTTTCGAGTAATGTAAAAATTTTCTCCCTACTACGGCTGAACTATCCATGGGTTTTTTTCTTTCCTGGGGATTACGTAGATATTGAATACTTTAAAATATTCTAAAAGGTCCCATAATCTATTCTTGTATGATCTTAGTTCCTAGCTACATTTTTTCCTCGACTTGATTTACAATCATCTCACTATCCCAAAAAGTTTATAATTTTCTAACATTTTTCTTTCTCACCCATTACGGAGCCATGAATAAGGGATTCATACTCTCACCGAGTTGTTAGAAGAAATACATTAAAATATGAAATCATAGTAATACCTTACACCAGTAGGGGATACAAGCACTATACCTCCTCTTGCTCCTTGTCTCTTTCTTGATCTATCAAAGAACATATTCTAGATGTCATCACCTTGTGGATTTGTATTTATAACATTATGAATAGGTGAACTTTCCTCATACAAACAATAAATTCCTAAATCAGCTTCTTCAATCTGTTGGTATGGATTAAATCCATGAAATTCATCTCATTATTCATAAAGTAGTAAATATGGGATACTTTTAATTTGAGTATCTACTTTTTGGACAATTGGGTGAACTTATGGTGGCCCCTGGTGTCATATCGGGTTATAAAAATCATATGAGACCAATCCTTGGATAAATATCCATTGATCTTAGCAGTGAAATCCCTTGAGAGGCACAAGATAAAAGAAGGGGGAAGGTCAATGATGAACACATCCTATAGAATTAATAAGTTTTGACATACATGTAAGGTGAGGCTTAAACCTCTAGAAACTCAAATGGTTCCCACCATGCTCCCATCTAATTGCACTACTCCTTTAAAAGACTCATATTCAAGACCAAGCTGGTTTGTTATTTGTTTGGGCATCACCAAACTACTTTCCCTTGAGTCAATCATGTAATTGTGCACCAAATGATTTCCTATGACTAGTGATACATAGAAAGGTTTTGGCTTCATGTTCTTACCTGGTTGGTCATCCTTTCACTAAAGTGTGTTAGTGATCACAACCTTTTCCTTATCCTTATATGATTCATACATTGTAGGAATATCAACCATGGAATCTTATAGGAGATCCATATTTCTAGGAATAGCTAGAGATTATGACATTGAGATACTCACATTTGTCCTCTTCATCTACTCTAGGATGTTGAAGAGAGTACCCTCGCATTTCTGCAATCGAGGAGAAATGCTCGATCAAAGCAGGTGCTTGAAACTAACACTTTTAATCATTTGAAAGTATCTTCAATTTTAACAACTTAAAAGGGATTAATACTCTAAATTATTTATTAAAAATATGATTATGGATTGAATTCAGAACTGAAATTAATTTTGTAATTTACTCAAAATTTCATTGTTTAATCAAATCCAAAAATCATTGTTTCAGATTTAATTGATTTTTTTTTTCCAATTTTATCAATTCTGATTATAGTTGCATCCATATTCATATTTGGAATTTAAATTACTTGCAATTATTAGAAAACTGAAAATAAAAATCAGCAACAAACACCAAAGCTGTTTATGAGGTTCGGAATTCTTACGTCCCCAGGTTTATGGCCAACCAATCCACTAATAATGTTAAGTATGTAAATATAATAACCTTTAAATTAACCAATAGTGAATCAAAACTGTAAAAATGTGTTTCAGACCTTTGAAGGACGTTAATGGAGCTCAACCTCTGTCCTTCACCTTCTTGATCCACTTGCAATAGTGTCTCCCTTTGGTTCTACACCTTCGTGTGACTTTAAAAAAAATAACTTTGTCACAAAATCTCCAAATCGGAAGAATGGTCGGACCATCGCGATTGTCTTGAAATTATGATAAAATTTCATACATAAATCGAGATCGCGGTGAGAATAAGTGCCCCAAAATTGCACTTTTCCAAAATTGCCTCCTTATTCCCTTGACACATACCTAGCACTCTCCTTATATAAGTTGTAGTGAGCCATTTTATACCCAAATGACCCCCTTGGGCGAGTTGGCTAGTGGAATTGTCTTAGGGCTATGAGGTCAGGGGGTTTAAATCCTTCCTCCTACCATTTTTCCACAGGATTTTCCTCCATGTGGGTAAATATCCCATATTTTTGGCATGGAAAGAGGGAAGAAGGTTTATTTTGGGCTAAACTACCCATTATCCTCGTGGCTTGGGCCACATCTATTCCACCTTTTTATTGCGAGGAATAAATATGGTGTTGTGTTTATTGGTGACTTACCATAGCATATTGGATAAATGTGTTGAATCATTGATTGGTTTGTATATAGGAGGTGACCGCGTGGATTTAGGAAAGATAAGAGGTAAGCGGTGTATTTGGAGGGATAATACAATGTGTGGAAGATTTAATGGAAATGCGTGGCAAATAGGATATTATATGGTCCAAATAATTACAAAGTAATATGAAATTCAACCCAAATGAAGTATGACAAATAAGACCACTTGTCGACCCTCGATTGGAAAATTGAACTCATGGTGGCAAGCCACGTGGTGGTTTGAGGACCCACCATGTCGGCGATAATATAATCATCCTCACGGCGGCCGGGCTCCCCTCCGTAACAAAAGTTGAGCCTATTTTTCTACCGAGCTATACCATTTTACAATCGTCAAAGACCTGCATTGAAAACCTCTCAAACCTCCACTTTTTCCAACGCCATTTTGCCAAGTGTCACAATGTTATTGGTCCATTATTGACCTATTGACCAGAGTTGACTTTCTTGTTGACTAAACTTTGACCAAACATAACTTGATCTCAGAGTGTCTATTTTTCACGTTCTTACAGTCATCGGAAAGCTCTATGAAGTTTATACTGCACTTTTATGGTTTATGGAAGTTTAGGGAACTTTTAACAATGAAAAATATTCCCGATCATTCCTCCCCACCGAGAAGGTTTTTGCCCACAAAAATTTGTTTATGAACCCACAAATAATGTTATCTCTTCATGTATTACACAAACACATACAAGAACCCAAAATAACATTATATGCTAAATAAATGCAAATAGTTGATTAGCTAATCACATAACCAATTAGATAATAACACCTAATTAAGCTAGTGTTCAACTGAAGCATTTGTAACCCTATAAACTCTGCACACAATTGTGAATTGTCATACCCCACTGTAATGCCATCACAAATAATTGACTAGATAATAACACCCATTCTATTACGGAAATCTAGTGTTCAACTATCACCTTGTGATATGGATGATTACTTAAATTACAATTTCATAAACACATATCAGTATACTAGACATCTAAACTACCCACAATTAGGCTAGTGCCCACTATCTATCTGAAACTGTAACAATTGTAAGTATTCACTATCCAAAATAAAATAGACTATTAATGCCCAAAAATAGCTATAGTCAACAACTGAATCCATGTGAATCTACCAAAAACATTGTATCGCCATCACAAATAATAAGTCAAATAATAACACCCATCTATAATGGAAGTTAGTGTTCAACTGACACTTTGTGATTATGTTGATTACAACTGCAAATATTCACTATCCGAAATCATTAAACTACCAACACCCAAAATGGCTATATTTAAAATATGAATCAACATGAATATGTAAATATTCTATCCATACACTGAACTATAAAGAGATAGATTATAAATTGTATGCTTACCCAAATTGGTGAACTGCCATAATCTACAAAATGATCACCTGGTGCCTTTGTAAACCAATTTGTTAGTGTAATAAATTCACACCCTAATTGCAACCATGTCTGATAGTTACAAAAACAAAATTTTCCCAAAATGAGGGTCTTATAAATTAGTGTAAATAACACATGTGGATACAACAAGTTTGTCTATTTATTACAATATCAAACATGTATTCCGAATGGGTCTTATAAGCATCCATAATATTTGCACAAATGACAACACTATAAAACTACAAGTTTCAAAATAGACATTCTGATGATGCCCATATCCCTACATATTGTTGTCAGAAATGGAATAACTAACCAAAATGTGATAAGATGAATATGAGTATGATGAACCTATCACTCAAATATTCTCTATAGATACTTCTAAATTATTTCAAAGCTAAATATAAACATAGGATCAAATCCCTAAAATATAGCTTTGAAAATGTTTACATAATATCACCAGTTACTGCAATGCAAACATAAAGTTGAGGAATGTTTTACCCATCCAATTACTTTGATTTCTCTTTAGGTGGTTTTGCTTCCCAAGATGCAGAATGAGCATTTACATGAGTTAGATCAATAAATTTTGGTTTGACATTATTTTCCTTTTTAACAACTTTCCAATGTTGCACTGAAGGAACATACCAACACATCTTAACATCATGACCATTCCTTTTACAATGGAAACAAATTTAACTTACCTATTTTAGGAGTCTTAACCATTTTGTCATTCCCTAAACTCGTCATGCAGGAGAATGATTCCTCTGTTTAGGAGAGGTAACCTTTTTCCATTTCTCGCCTTACCAGGAGAGATTGGTCTTTAGCACCTACCTTATCATTCAAAAAAGGCATTAAATTCTTTATCATATTTTTCCTCTTCCAACAATATGTTGCAGAATGATTAGTACCTTCACAAAATGTGTAAGGAAACACATACTTCTATCTACCAAAGCTATATTGTTCAGACTGAAAGAGAATTTTAGAAGTTTTAGGATTTAATTTCCCCTTAGTGCTATTTTTAGTGTAAGTGGGAGGAGGTGGAATTTCGTTACCTCATTTACCTATTTTATTACACCTTTCATTGTTCCTCTTGATGGCGGAATCCTGCATTTCTAGAGGCGTAGATCTTTGGCTGTTGGAAGCTTGTCTTCCTTCAGCTGCTTTGGAATTTTATTCACTTTCCATATGCCTACTAGAATAACCCAAACCTGTAAAATGAGGTTGATCCTCTACCTGTATTGGGTTAGCATTACCTTTTCCATTTTTACCAAGGCCCTTTCCATTAAATCCTATCTTAACCATTAGTTTAGACCTAATTCCCTTAGTGTGTTTTTCAAAGCGACCCAAACGAATATACGAAACTAAATGAGAGGAAGAATTAAAATGTGAGCAACTTACAGTGAATTCTGTCATAGTACCTACATCTGATTTGGAAGGCATTTCCTTCTTGTGTTCACCTTGTTGCATCTTTTCCAAGAGGGCATCCCTGGTCCGTATTTCTTCCTGTAACTCTTTAACAAAAACCATCAACTTTTGGCTTTGTACAAGCATGTAGTTGACATATTCCTCTTTCTTGGTTATAGATGATTGTGGTTCAGATTTTAACCACACTATTTCCTCTTCCAAGGAATAAAAATTAGCTCTTAGGAAAGATTTTTCTTCATGGAGTTGGAAATTTATGGCTTCAAGCTCATCCAGATGCTCCTATTTGGATGACTTGCCCATGATTCCCTATTCCTATAAACACAACCTGTACTTCCAAAACTACACACTCCAAAAGAAGACTAACAAGCCCAAAAATGTCTGCATAACTGAAAACTAAAACCAAATTTTCACACACAATTAGAAGCTAATCCGGTAATCTAACCGCCGATACAAAAACTTGATCCAAAAACAAAAAGTGCTTGAAACTAGCACGTTTAATCGCTTGAAAGGATCTTCAATTTTAACAACTTAAGAGGTCTTAATACTCTAAATTATTGATTAAAATTTTGATTATGGAATAAATTCAGAACTGAAATTAACTTTGTAATTTACTCAAATTTTCATTGTTTAATCAATGCCCAAAAATCAATGTTTGATTTAATTGATTTTTTCCAATTTTATCAATTCTGATTATAGTTGCATCCATATCCATATTTGAAATTTAAATTACTTACAATTATCAGAAAATTGAAAATCAAAATCAGCAAGAAACACCAAATTGTTTATGGGGTTCGGAATTCCTCCATCCCCGAGTTCATGGTGAACCGATCCATTAATAATGTTAAATATGTAAATACAATAACATTTACATTAACCAATAAGGAGTCAAAAACCCACAAAATTGTGTTTCAGACCTTCAAAGGATGTTAATGGAGCTCATCCTTTGTCCTTCACCTTCCTAATCCACTTGCAGCAGTGTCTCCTTTTGGTTCTACGCCTTCATGTGACTTTAACAGAAAATAAATCTGTTACAAAAGCTCCAAATCAAAAGAATTATCACACCATTATGATTGTATCAAAATTATGAGAGACTTTCATATATAAATCGAGATCTAGAAATGAGAGAAGTACCCCAACATTTCACTTTTCCAAAGCGCCTCGTTATTCCCTTGACATGACACTGGCACTCTCCTTGTATAAGTTGCAGCGAGCCATTTTATACCCGAGTGAGCCCCTTGGGTGATTTGGCTAGGGGATTTTTCTTAGAGCTATGATGTTGGGAGTTAAAATCCCGTATCCTACCATTTTTCTTGGGATTTTCCTTCGGTGGGTAAATATCCCATAATTTTGGTGGGGAAAGAGGGAAGAAGGTTTATTTTGGGCTAAGCCACCCATTATCCTCATGGCTTGGGCCACATCTATTCCACCTTTTTGTTGTGCCAAAAAAGTATGGTGTTGTGTATATTAGTGACTCATCATAGCATATTGGATAAATGCATTGAATCATTGATTGGTTTGTATATAGGAGGTGACCGCGTGGATTTAGGAAAGATAAGAGATAAGTAGTGTATTTGGAGGGATAATACAATGTGTAAAAGATTAAATGGAAATGCGTGGAAAATAGGATATTATATATGCCAAATAATTACAAAGTAATATGAAATTCAACCCAAATGAAGTATGACAAATAAGACCACCTGTCGACCCTCGATTGGAAAATTGAACTCGTGGTGGCAAGCCATGTGGTGGTTTGAGGACCCACCACATCAGCGATAATATAATCATCCTCATGGCGGTTGGGCTCCCCTCCGTAACAAAAGTTGAGCCTCTTGTTCCGCCAAGCTATACCATTTTACGATCGTCAAAGACCGGTGGTGAAAACCTCTCAAACCTCTGATTTTGCCAACACCCTTTTTCCATGTGTCACAGTGTTATTGGTCCATTATTGACCTATTGACTAGAGTTGACTTTCCCATTGAGTGAACTTTGACCAGACATAACTTGAGTTCGAGTGTCTATTTTTCACGTTCTTATAGTCATCGGAAAGCTCTATTAAGGATCTAATGCCTTTGGTATGGCTAAGGGAACTTTAGGGAACTTTTAACTTGAAAACTATCCCCAGATCACACTCTTTTTGTTGATCCATAAATTTTCTTTGGATGGCATAATTTCTTCATTCTATGGATTTCCTTTGAGCCATATATTATTCTTGACTTTCAGAAAAAAATTACCATGCATAATTTATTTATAACATGGGTCCACAATATTATAGGAATATAAACCATGACATCTTATAGGAGATCCCTCTGTCCAGGGAATATCTAGAGATTCTGACATTGAGATACTCACATTGGTCCTCTTCATCTACTCTAGAATGTTAAAGGGAGTACCCGTAGATCTTTCCAATAGAGGAGAAACACTCTCTTTTTGTTTGTTCAAACCAAAAATTTCTTTGGATGAATGAGAATTTCTTCATTCTATGGATTTCCTTTGAGCCATAGATTTTTCTTGGCTTGCGGAAATTATTTTCCAAGAATAATTTATTTACTATTTCATGGATCAGTAGTGCCTTTGTGGGTTTACTACATTACGTGGATCAATGGGTGAAGTTTAGAATCCACCAAAATCCCTAGGTTGAGCATCTCAAGGAGACATAATTGGTGAAGTGGGAGAGGAGCACTTGCCTCCATCGACTTCTTTTAGACCTAGTGTTTGTGGCTATACTTGAATAAGGTGCCTAATTACTCTCATGTAACTAATTGACTCCACATAAATCTTCTATTTTCTAATTAAAAAGTGAAGTATCACTTGGTGGTTCTTGAATAACTTCCTATTGCACATTATCCTCTACGGATGTATCTTGAGAGAAAGATGCATTTTTCATGGTTTAAGTATGCCATTGGGGTAAGTTTATTAGTTATGGGGAATATTCCAAGGAAGAACTACTCATAATATTGTACTAACATGTTATGAATTGGGACCAAATCTTTTGATTAACTAGCCACATTTGGATCGTATGACTAAATTTTTTTACGGGGTAATATGATTATGATTTGGGGGAGGTTCTTGAATTAGTAGTTTTTTTCACTTTGAAAAGGGAATTTTTGAGTTTGTATGGGGGATGATATGGTCTGAAATTTTGAGCTTGTTTCTTCTTCAAAGATACTAACTCATTTCCAAAGTTCTATAATTGCTTCATGATTTCTTGCTGACTCATTTGAAGGGCTTATGATATTTGGCTTCTTGGGGTTGGAATAGAAGATAATTCAAGATTCTATTAAGGCACATATGTCCCTACATCTAGGTGTAGACACCCCGAGAATTACACACTAGTTCCCAATACTATCCCGATTAGCATCCTAGATCATATCCCTATGCGATTAATTAATCATGTACATTCACCCCTTTAGATTAATTAAATTAGTCCATAACACACTTTAGCTAAGTTAATTATCATTTATTAAACAAGTGATTAATTAATTATGTTGCACATTGTAGCTAATTAAATTAGTTACTTAATTAGGAAAATACACCTATTTTCCTAGTCAAACTGCCACTTAGACTCCTTTTGAACTCAACTTCCTCATCCTAGTTAACTACACTTGAACTACACTTCCCTATTCTAGTTAACTCATCTTAGACTCCAATTATAGATTACTAGAAGTGTGGGGAAAATTGGATTGTACGTGTAATTAAATTACCGGATGTAACTTCTACTATTCCAAATGTCTATTACCCCTTGAAACCTACAACTCCCAGACTCAGTATAATTCCTGTTCCTGAGTGATTACAATTATGACCTAGATATTAATCAAACATCTCATCCACCTTTCATGGCCTTACCCTCAGCTATAAAAGTAAGCCATTTCCTTCACAAAATCATCCTTGGAAATCCATGAGAAAATGTAGTGAAGCTCTGCTTATTTTTTTCTCGAATCCTCGTGAAATCTGCTTATAGCATTGCATTCATCCACCTTTGAGAGGCTAATCAAGAGCACCCACAAACTAATATTTAAGAAGATCAAACAAACTTAAAGCTTCTACTGACCTTACATTGAAGTTTACAAGAAGCCTACGGTGAAGGTATAATCTATTATTTGTTTATTTATCTTTTGTTGTCTGTTTATTTCCTTCTTTACATTTTGGCATGACCAAGTGGAACCACACCCATTTTTCTCATTTATGCTTCATATTTCACTAATATTTTAATTTGTGTGATTAAAATTTGTTTTTAGTGTGTTTTTTTGTTGTTCTGCTCATAGGATACATTTATGGAAGGTTTTGATAGCAGAACTTCATCAAAAATTCACAAAAATAGAATTAATTTTCCGATTGTAGTCTTTTTGTTACCCAAACCGGTGATAGGTGCGCTGACACTTCATTCGAGTCAAATCTAAATGCTCACCCAAAGGGTGTGCACCCACCAAGTCCCTCTTTTTATGCTTTACAGGAAGTTATTATGCATATTCATCATATTAATAACCATTTAAACCATTCTGAAGAGATAATCATCATAGCCATACCAAATTGAAAACACATATAATAAGGAACCACAAGCAATTTAAAAATAATGAAGATAAATTTCATCATTATGACACCATCTTCATATACATCCGCCATCGAGTATCCAACCACGATTATCCATTAGAACCAAAAATTCATTACATAACGAGATATAATCGATCATTGCAATAATACACAAGACCATACACGTATACACCATAGCTTAACTTTGTAAATAAGCATCATACATGGTCTACACTCCCATGATCTCTCTCATATGCATCTCCCTCCTTACAAAGACATACATTACATATATATAGGGGTGGCGAATTTCCCTTCACTACCCATGAACTCTCCTAATAAAAGACCCACTCTCAAATAACTTGCATGCTTTACATTCTTAAAAATAGCGATGTGGACAAAACTTGCATGTTTTTACAAAGGTAGATAATGATAAATTAACCTAATTATAATACTTTCTTTAATCCTATAATTATCTCATCCGTGCATGATCTTCTTTTGGTTACTGCATGTTATTTTCCCAACTATAACTTCCTTTGTGTGTGTCCCAAGACATCATGCTTTTGTATAAACATAGATCTTTCTTGGATGATCCATAGGGATCAAGAAAAACACACCACTTCATCAGTTCCATCAACACCAAGAAGGAGAATTGAATAAAATGAATAAAAATAAGGTAAACAAAGGTTCTATGGAAAACTACCGCTTTGTGTAGAGTGGTGGTTGTAGACCCACCACCTTATAGGGCGGTGGTCCTGTAACTACCGCCTAGCCTTGGGCAGGAGTGGTCCTGAAACCACCGTCTACATAGGCGGTGTTCCTAACACTTTTGAATAGAAAAGAAAAATGGAGCATGAATGGATGGGAATTTTAAGCGTCTGACTATGTATCTTCCCTCCATGACCTTTCCCATTCTCTAGTGCATGGGAGGACATTTGAGAAGGATATAAATACAAGGAGGAGTTCCAAAGTAGAATTTTATGGATCATTTTGGTATCAGATCATATTATATATCTAGGACTATGGTATTTGATTCTTTCTTGTGATTTGTATGATAGTGACAAGGTCCAAAGGTGAATAAGTTTTACCTTAGGAGCCACATATTTCTATGAAGAAGTGGAAACAGATAATTTGAGCTCAAATGGAGGAAGAGAACTTGGTCTGTAGATTCAAAATGTTAGAGACCATGATGGATAGGTTACATAGAAAACAAGAAGATATTTCAAATCATGCAAAAAGACAACTTGAGTTAAACAAGATTCCATGGACTCAGTGGTTTGAGCCTTTGGGTGAAAAATTTGGTATCAAAAAGAGCCACAAAGAGGAATAATGGGAAGAGCGTGAAGAAGAGATGCCAATTGTAAATGAGAAGGTAAAATCTAATCATACACCTTTTAAAGTTGAAACGAAAGTGGAAATAAATAACTTTGAAGGAAAAGTAGATGCAAAAGTGCTTGATGAGTGGATAAAACAGTTGGAAGTCTATTTTAGTGTTCATAATGTTCCGAGGCATAAATGATTACCTTAGTGCATCTCAAAATGGAAGGTCATGCTCTGGTTTGGTGGGAAACCCATCTAGCCACTTTTAGAATAAGAAACATCTTATTGTTAGTACTTTGAAAGGTTTTAAATAATTTTTAGAGATAACTTCTATCCTATTGGCCATAAGACTAACATGATGATTAAGTGGTAGTACTTTAGACAGGGCAGTGGTCAAAGCGTGCAAGACTACACTATGGAATTTCAGAGACAAGCCATGTTGCTTAATATGGACTTGGAGGATGAGGACATTCTGACCAATTATTTGGGAGGACTTCACACTCACCTTTAGAAGAAGGTAATCTCTATGAAGCCCAAGGATCTCAATGAAGATTGTATACAAGTATACTACATTGATGATGAGAAGAAGCAAGGAGAAACAGAGCCAAAGGGAGACCAGTAAATAGATCAATAGGAAAAGAACAAGGGAAGACAAGTAACAGAGGTAAAGGGAAAGGTAAACATACCGCTACTGCTTTGCATACTTATAAATATCCTAAGAATTTGTGTAAGAATTGTGATATAAATGGACATATTGACGCCACATGTTGGAAGTTTCATCCGGATTTACACCTAAAGAAATGAACCAAGGATTCCAAGAAATACGGCCACTATGAAAAAAAAAAGGAGAGGTGGAGATTGAGGATGATTCAGATGTAGACGAGAAGCTGGGATGCACAACCACTAACATGTACGAGGTGAGCAGAAGAAGAAGAGATGAGTAATATTTTTCAAATTAGAATCCAAATCAAGAAGACTAAGGTAAACTCTTTAGTAGAATCTGGTTCTCGGTCTAATTTTATTTTTGATGCGGTTGTATAATATCTTGGCCTAGAGACTTACACATATACACATCCATACCCATTGGGATGGGTGAAGAGGGGTGTATAAATACAAGTTATAAGAAAGTGTAAGTTTTAGTTTGGGATAAATACCCAATATATTGATATATTAGAGGTTGATATCATTCCACTTGATGCATTTGATGTTGTCTTCAGAAGTCCTTACTTGTATGTTAGGGATGTTGTGTTCACAAGGAGGGAGAACTGGTACAGATGGGTCAAGAACATATTCAATTTCAACATCCGAGCACACCGAGAGAAAATCAAAAAAGGCTATGGTAAGTGCCAACCAAGCACAAAGACTTATTTAGGAAAATCATCATTTATTGTTACTTTCATTAGAAGAAAAACAAATTTGACTTGAGAGTAAAAAGAATGAAAGGTTTTGAATTGATCCCAGAATCACTTTACAGTGATAAGAAAAAAATAAAGATAACTGGGACACCTCCACATCCAGAACAACTAGATCTACTGCTAAATGAATAGTGGACTTTGGAGGAAGTACAAAAAGAGGAAGACCCTCTAAAAAGGCTCTTAGATCTAAGAGAACGGAGAGGGACATTGCAGATGGAGTTCAGCGCCAGTTGAACCATCAGGCAGTCCCAACCACCAAATATTCCAAATGAAGATTATTTCATGGAACATCCAGAGGCCTAAATGGAAACTCCAAACAAAGAACCATCAAGGAGTTAAGGGACTCTAGCAATCCTAATATTTTGATTCTGCAAGAAACTAAGATGAAAGCTATGACCCTTGAAACTATTAAAAAGAGTTTCTGGGATATCTCTGAAATGGCGGCTGTTGACTCCCAGGGAGCTTCTGGTGGGCTGGCTACTCTTTGGGATAAAAGACACTGTACTGGTATGGTTCTTAATGCTAGTATTAATCATCTTGCAATTAAATTTGTTGCTTTGGGCTGACCTTAAAACTTTTAGAAACAAGCATTGCTCTGCTAACTGGCTTGTTATGGGGGACTTCAACTCTCCACTAAACCCAGGTGAAAAGTATGGAGGTACCTCCAGCTTTTCTAATGGTATGGAGGATTTTGCTGATTTTATAGCTGAGCATAACCTCTTAGATGTGGATCTTCATGGGAATAAGTACACCTGGAATAATAGAAGGTTGGGAAAAGAGTTTATTCAGGTAAGATTGGATAGGGCTCTAATTTCAGCGAGCTGGATTCTCAGTCAAGACTTCCACCTCTCCTCCTTGCCCAGAGTTGGATCGGATCACAATCCGATTGCTTTAAATCTTCTCAATTGGACTAAACCCACCAGAAGCTCATTCAAATTTGAAAATATGTGGATGGAGCATGACAATATATATGACAAGATAAAAGAATGGTGGGGATGGAATGGAGAAGGCACTGCTCAATATAGATTGGTCCAAAAGCTCAAAAATGTTAAAAAGCAAGTCAAAATCTGGAACAAAAGCGTTTTTGGTAATGTTTTTGAGAAAAAAAAAAGTTAAAGCAAAAACTTCAGGAGTTGGAATTAAAAATGGATATTATGGGGAGATCGGATGAAGACGAAGTCAATGAAAAGAAGATTCTTTCAGAGTTGCATACGATCTGCAGTAGAGAGGAATCTTTATGGAGACTTAAATCTAGAGCTATTTGGCTTAAAGAGGGAGACAGGAATACGAAGTTCTTTCATATGACCACTTTGAAGCACAGAGCTTGTAATAGGATCTTAGAAGTTTCTAAAAACAATGGAAATATCATAAAATATCCCAATAGCATCAAGAAAGAAGTGCTTGATTTTTATAAAAAACTTCTTGAGGAGAGGAATAGCAACAACTCTGAAGCTATTTCTTTTATGTTGGAGGCCATTCCCCAAAATAAAATTGAGGAACAGAAATTTAGAAATATTCACAAAGCGGTTACGCTTGAAGAGCTGCATAAAGCTGTTTTTGCTTTAGAGGGTGACAAGGCTCCTGGGCCGAATGGATTTTCCATAAAATTTTCGAGAAATTTTGGGAAATCTGTTTGACGAATCTTCTCAGAGCGGTGAATGAGTTCTATAGAACGGGAAATCTTTTAAAAGAGCTTAATAACACTCACATTGTGCTGGCCCCCAAAAAAATGGATGCTAAAGATTTCAAGGACTTCAGACCTATCAGCCTTGTGAATGCCATCTATAGAATTTTTACCAAAATTATTGCTACTAGGCTCCAGCTCATTTTGAATGAACTTATCTCAAGGCAGCAGAGTGGCTTCATCAAAGGCAGGATTATACAAGACGGAGTGATTATGGTTCACGAGACCATACATTCAATGGAAAATAATAAAAAGGCAAGTATGGTCCTCAAGCTTGATATGAATAAAGCTTTTGACAAGGTCTCTTGGGTTTTCCTTGACAAAGTATTAACAAAATTCGGGTTTCCAGAAAAATTTAGAAGAATTATTAAGGCTTGCATATCTACGGCCAGATTTTCTATGGTTGTTAATGGTGAACCAGTGGGATTTTTACTAGCAGTAGGGGTCTGAGACAAGGAGACCCTATCTCCCCCTTACTATTCATTCTCTTGGCTGACAGCCTCAGTAGAACAATTGGTAAAGTGGTGAATGACGGGATTTTAAGTGGCTCTAAGCCCACCTCCATCAGTCAAGTTGTCTCCCATCAGCAATTTGCGGATGACACTATCCTTCTTCTTTCGGCATCTGTCATTGAAGCCAAGGCTACCAAGGCCTTGCTGCGGCTCTACGAATCTGCTTCTAGGCAGGAGATCAATTATGACAAAAGCACCATCTTCTTCTTCAACACTCCTGAGGAAAGACAACTTAAAATAGCTAAAATTTTGGGCTGTAAAATAAGTGAGCTTCCAGCCACTTACCTGGGGCTTCCTCTCGGCACTAGGAAAGTCTCTTGCAAGGTGTGGGATGATTTATTGGAGAGATTCCAAAAAAAAATGGCTGGTTGGAAAGGAGCAATTCTTTCTAGTGCTGGTAAGTGCCTGCTCATCAAAAGTACTCTCCAAAATCTGCCAATTTATATCATGTCGCTATACAAGATCCCCTCTTCTTTCAGGGATAAGATTGAAAGGATCCAAAAAAAAAAATTATGGCAAGGCATGGATGAGAAATTCAAATTTCACTTAGTGGCTTGGGATAAGGTTTGCACCCCGAAGTTTATGGGAGGTCTGGGTATAAAAGATATTGAGAAAATGAATGAGGCCCTCATTGCTAAAATGGGCTGGAGAATGCTGACTGAGAAACAACCCTGGATAGATTTAATTAAAGCTAAATATCTTAAACATCAATCTATGTACTCCTTTCTACAAGATGAACAGCTCCCCAATGGTTCCATTTTTTGGAACAATTTGGTTAAAAGCAGAAATTTCATC
Source organism: Taxus wallichiana var. yunnanensis (assembly GCA_018340775.1). Classification (NCBI taxonomy): domain Eukaryota; kingdom Viridiplantae; phylum Streptophyta; class Pinopsida; order Cupressales; family Taxaceae; genus Taxus; species Taxus wallichiana. Next base: position 471,293,282 of record CM031237.1, read on the forward strand.
AGGCAGGGCAGTAAATGGAAAGTGGGGGATGGTAGGGACATAAACTTCTGGGAGGATAATTGGTTTAATGGCAACCTCATGGAGAGTTTTGGGATGGCCAAGGACAGTCTTATAAACAAGTATGGCATCAAAATCAAGGGCTATATTGAGGAAAATGGTACCAGAAAGAAGTGGAAAAAACTTACTGTGGAGAGAAATGATCTGAAACAAATTACTTCCTCCCTTCAAGATCAATTAGATCTTATTCCATTAAGTCAGATGGATTCCAAGGATGAGCTGGTATGGAATAACTCCAATGATGGGAATTACTCTGTCAAAACTGGATACAATAACTTCTTTCATAGTAATCAAACTGAGTTCAATTGGAACAGGATTTGGATGTCTGATTTAACTCCCAAAATAAATTTTTTCCTTTGGCTGGCTATCAGAGGTAGGATTCTTACCAATGACAATCTGATGAGAAGAGGATTAATGATCCCTAATAGGTGCCATCTTTGTAAGAAATATTCTGAGGATATCAGCCACCTGTTCATACATTGTGAGTATGCCACTAGAATATGGAGTTTTGCCCTTTCTAAATTTGAAGCTCTCTGGGTGCTGCCGAAGGATCTCAATCAGCTTTGGACTCAATGGAACCCACCCTTTAGGCATTGTGTTGTCAAAAGGATCTGGAAGCTGGTTATCCCTCATTTAATCTGGAGAATATGGAAGGATAGAAATGATATTATCTTCAGAAATAAAAAGAAAAACTACAAGATTAGTATTGGTAAAATTTCTAATGGTATCAAAGAGAATATTGCTGGATTTAAACCCCCCAAGAACATGAGATATCCAGAAAATGAAGAATATATTCTATCCAACTGGCAGATAGGATCAATTAATAGCTGGAACAATCCGGGAATAGCATTGATAGATCTTTGATTAAATGGCATCCTCCTGATCTAAATTGGTATAAGTTGAACTTTGATGGGGCTTCTAAAGGAAACCCTGGGATTGTGGCAGGGGGAGGAGTGATACGGGATCATAAAGGCAATCTGATAGCTGCGTATGCTGGTAAAATGGGAATTCAAACTAATCATTTTGCCGAAGCTCTATCTGCTCTTTGGGGTCTGAGAATTTCCCAGACACAAAATATTCAGAACCTCATTATTGAAGGAGACTCCCTAAATATCATTAATCTTCTTAAACAGTGCTCATCTCCAAGTTGGAGCATCAAGGATTTTATTGCAGAGTCCATAAGTATTAGTCATACTTTTAGTAACATCAAGATCATGCATACCTACAGGGAGGGTAATAAATTGGCAGATGTGCTGGCAAATTATGGCATTAATGTTAACCTTACAGTTTGGGACAATAATAGCATCCCCAAACAGCTTCAAAACAACATTCAGGTGGATCTCCATACGCAAGCAATATCTAGAAATGAGTTATGATTTTTGGGTGTGGATCTTCAAAAATACTCCCACACGTGTTGATTTAAAGTATTGGTTTATGCAAATCACGTCTAATAATCATGATAGTGTGAATCATATGGGGAATTTCAAGTGGAGATACACGGTTTTGAAAATTGTGCATGCGGGCTGCATTGAGACTATTAAAAGGTGGATTCAAACCTCCACGGAAACCGAAGGCGGCGATAAAGTGATTGATGACAGGGAGCAGGCTATTCTCACATGCATTTTTCAGCAGGCTCAGATCAGCAGACACTGGCCGATCATGGGAAAAGCAACGGCTCTCATTTCCAATATTATGCGGATTACTATAGCAAAAAGTGGACTGGCTTTAGAGATCAGTTAGGAATTTGTTGCAATCAGATCAGAGCAGAGAAGATGGGGGGTCCTCCTTGTCAAATTGAGCCTAGTGTGGACCCAGACTGGAAAGAGAATATTGAGCTGTGGAACATTCTTAGCAAGGGTGGCATAACAAACTTCATGGAAAAGGTTCAGGGACATGATCAGAGCATCTCTGTGTGTTTTGCAAAGGATTGGAAGGAGAGGACAGTGGAATATGGGGGGCAGAAGGTCTTAATCAATGAAGATCTTATTGCTGAAGTGACCGGCCTTGGCTTGGAGGGCTTCCGATTCTTCAACAAAAGGGTCGATAAAGATGCTGAAGAGAGGAGATTTGTTGAGGGAGAGGAGAAGCTGACCTACATAACAGCGGGCCTACTTGTTAGCTCGATCCCTCCACCTTATGATGAAGTAACCCGCATGATGATACGGTTCATCTCCTTGGAGGGAAGGTTTGTCACTGTTTGTGCGAAACACCTTATTTTTCTTAATCACTTTCGTAGGGATCATTTGGTTTGCTTCCCCCATTACTTGTTGAACTCTCTTGAACGCTCCATTTTCGAGTTTCAAAAGCATTCCCGGGTGGTTCCTTTGCACCAAGGGCTCATTTTTTTGCTGCACAAATGTTGTCTCCTCAAGTTTCCCGGTCTCCCATCCTCCCCTAGCTCGATTCCCCCTCTGCCGGGCTCTGCTGCTGCCAGCCCTGTTTCTCCTTTCTCTGTCCCGCCACCGCCGCTTTGTCACCCCCCCGGTAGTTGGGAATCTTCTCCCATTCCCCTTTTTGCTTCGCCCCCACTTAGCCTCTTCCTCACGGAGACCGGTTACCAGGGCTTCTAGGAAGCTTAACCTTGAGACTCTTGCTGTGGAGAAGGGTTCTCAGGAATTTGAAATTGCTCATGACCTCCTGAATATCAGCGGTGCGTAACCCGGGAAGTGCGGTGGAAATCCCTTCAAGAAGGTGGAAGCCCTAGAGGCGATATGAAATTTTGAAGGATGAAGTTAAAAACTTGGCAAAATAGAAAGGAAAGAGGAAGAAGGAGGAAGAGGAGGATGTTGACAGCAGCCAAATTGAAGATATCTACAAGAAGCTGCACTCCTTAGACTCCCGCTTAGGGAAGGCCAAAACTCGACATGATTACAACATTGCCATCTTTAGGGCGATTGAGGAGTTCATAGAGCAACACGTCAAAAGTGTCTCCAACCTAAGTGGAGTTCTGGCAACTCTTTGGGGTAATGATAAGGAAAGTAAGAAGACCGTGGAGCAGCTGGATTATAATGACGTTGCCCACATGACAACTTTGGGTATGTTCAAATCCTAGAAGAATATCAAAACCATCATTGACAAAGCTACTAAAAAGTAGTTGTAGATGCTTCTGCTATCCTTGTATGTTTTTTTGTTATTTTTTTGTGGACCCTTTCTTGCTTTTTTTGTAATAATTTTGCTGTTTTGTTTTGTCTTGGTAGCTATTTTTGGCTACTTTGAACTTCATTGTAACATTTAGATTCCGATCCTTTTCTCTCTGGTTCTCTTTCTTATTCGGCTTCTAGGCTCGCTTTTATAAACAAGCGTATAGTCCCTTTCAAAAACTATTTGCCAATAATACATATATATATATATATATATATATATATATATATATATATATATATATATTGGATAACACTTGTTATTTTTTTCATAGGAAGCCACCACAAGAAGTTCTCATTCAAGGAGCAAAACAAACTTCTATTATGTAGTCGCCGTATCTACCTAAGGATTCACTAGACCTTACCCTAGGGCAACAAGGAGAAGAGGAGATATAAGGAACAATGGTAACTATAGCAGCAATGTACATGGAGAGGATCGACCAATGGATCTCAAGAGAAAAAGAAAAGCAAGAAGGACTAAACCATTACAATATGGGACATTTTCCATACTCAAGTAGGTTGGAAAAGAAACCTTGAGCCACAATTCTTATAGACGCATGTGATAGAAAGTTGCAAGAGCTCGCACCTAATAAATCCATCTATCATGAAAAATAAGGAAATACACAGAAGTTTCCTTCCAAAGGGGATTGTACTCAAGGCAACTCGGAGGAGGATGTAGAGCTTGAGCAAAAACTAGAGATCCACATGAGTATTGGCAGGTTGGACAAGGGAAGACACCAAGGCATACCCAGTGGTACTTGAAGGATCAAGAGAGAGAGTTGATTCCTCTACCACTCCCCCACTAAGATTTTGTGGGAAAAAATCCTCTTAAGAAGTTGAGGTATGATCCATAGGGATCCAGAAAAACACACCACTTCATCAGTTCCATCGACACCAAGAAGGAAAATTGAATAAAATGAAGAAAAATGAGGTAAACAGATGTTCCGGGCAGAACCACCACTCTGTGCAGAGTGGAAGTTACATAACCACTACCCTACATGGTGACATCCAAAGCGCCGATGCTGTGCGAGGAGGAGATCCTGATAGTTTTGAATAGAAAAGAGAAATGTAGCATGAATGGATGTGAATTTCAAGCACCCAATTGTGTCTCTTCCCTCCCCAAACTTTCCTATTCTCCAAATTGCATGGGATGAGATGGGAGAAGGCTATAAATACAAGGAGGAGCAAGAGAATTGATTATTTGGAGATCCAAAGATATCAAAGAGCAAACGTTTAAGCTTAATGAGATCTAGTGAGTAAGATCTTTAGTGATGGAGTTGACTTGTAGGAGCAAGGTGTAGAAACAGATCAAGAAAGCATAGGAAGAGAAAGGTTTATAGTTTTTTTCTCCATTTTCTACTTCTTGTAATCTATAATTATCTATAATTGACCAATAAAAGTGGGAAGAAAGAGTGTTTATCCCTTTTGAATGGATATGAAACCTTTATATTATTTTCCATTATATATTTCAAGATAAAATTGTTGGTGTTTGGAGTTTGAATTCTTTCCTATTATTTGTAATTTCCTTTTTATAGCACTAGATGATCAGTCACTAAATCTCTAATCTTCAATCAATTTGTCATTTTCCAAAATTGAAAGTAAAACAACATAATTGTGTGATTTCGTAGAGTTCCAAAGTAGAATTTTATGGATCATTGGATGTCATTCTTCCTTCACTCTTCTATTTTTAGCCACATCCTGGAGAATTAGGTAAGTCCCAAACTTTATCTTCTTGGCGTAAACCTTTGTGCTATGATCCTTCCTTTACGTGTGCACCCTTCACGTCCTTTCTTGTATGTGGTTCTAAACCTTTGCACATGGCCAGTAATTAGTTGTTTTTCTTACTCAACATGACCCCACACTAATTTCATTTCCTTCCTCATAAATGTGTTATCCAAATTATCCCACCCAAAAAAAAGAATCAAAGAATATCAAATAATAAAGAATAAGGTCAAGAATACCATAAGCCCCAAAATGATGACTTCTCACTTATACATAAATTGCATAAATCTTCAAGATGTTAGAGGAGATCTAAAAACTCTCGTGTTTAAATATCCTTCAAAAAAATTCCACTGCAAGCTCCTTTATGGCCTTTCCAGTGCTACATCTACAATTCCAGTACTTTATCAGTGTTATTTCTTCCACTCACCCCTTCATCTCTTTAATAACCACACTTAACTTAGCACTTTCTCCTTCCAACATATCCATTCATTCTAGAACCAAGATCCGGAGTTGCTAGATCTGAAATTCTAATATGTCCCTCTTATCCTTTATTAATTCCTTTTGTGTTGTTATCTCCACCATGAATTTTGTGCACTTAATATTATTGGTTGGTGTTTTTTTCTTGTATAGCCTTGAGCCCCTCTTCTTATTTGGAAACCCTTGAGTTGAGGATAGGATCACACTTCGACACATGTCAAATGGAATTTCTACCTTGATGTTCACCTCCTTGACTCGCGTGAATATAATCTCAATCTCATCTATCTTTTCCTCCACAATTGCTTTATTCTTTGCCTTATCCTTGGTTAAATATTTAGTTAATGGCCCGACACCACTCTTAATATTCGGTAGTAACATTCCAACCAATTCCTTGAGGTACTTCATCTCATCATTGTATTTGAGTGCGAGCTTATCTTAGAAGGGTGGGAACAACGCCTATGATTTTCTTCACCAATGCTCCGCCCTGTCATAGGCCTCCTCGGTGCACTTCTACTCCCCCTTGATGTCATTTTTAGGTTTTATACCTCATGCTCTTTATTATTTTTATATTCTACCATAAACCTCATGGTAGACCCTTTATCCAAATATCTACATGTGACCTCCACAACTATTTTTTTCAAGGCATTACATGCCTGCTCATGAATTAAATACATGGGTTTTAAATGCTTATACTTCTTCCCTGGCTCTTTCTTTAACTCCGGTGTGGTGAAGTACTTGTTGTTGATCCCAAATTTGGATCCTTTGCATGTGTATGCATGTTTCATGATATTATATTCTTTTTCATGAGATCCCTCCTTATTTTTCCATCAAGTCCCATCCGAACAAATTCTTTGTGTTGACCTTGCTATGAAATCCCGCCCTCAACACCTTTGTGGGGTCATCAAAAATTATATATGTGGTGATTGGGGAGGTCTCCACTTCTTTACTTCCTTGGCCTTGGTCGGTGGCTTTCTTGGTTTAAATGGCCATGTGCTAGCTTCATCTCTCAAGTCCTTATATTTCGTAGGATCCTCCGGGGTGTTACACATTTCTTCTTCATGCACGGTGTAATTCCTCCATATACGGTATTCTCTAGTGATCACTCTGTCCTTCCTTCTCTTGGTTGGGATTTGTATTTATTGGTGTCTCCTTTTCTATTTCCTACATGGAATTCTCATTCCCCATTTCCTCTGTCATATTCTCCTCTAAGTTCTCATTAGTAGAAACTAGTTGGGTCCTCGTGTGCACCCCTTATTTTTCCTTAGTGGACTCTCCTTGATTGGTGAGAAGGTTCACACTATCATTGTGCTTCCTTATTTTATAATGCATTTCCATTTTGGGTGTGTGATCAAGTGCAACATCCTCTTCTTTTGATTCATTTTCCTCATCTGGAGACTCCTCTTAATTCCTCTTAGGATGGTACATAGTTATTTTCATTGCTTGTGGTAGATAAGTGTCACATACCTTTATTTCTACTTCATCCCGTATATTCATTTGCAAAACCACAAAGACTCGCATATCATTCTCTTCATTGAGACATTCATCATAAGGTCCAGTCCAGTGGTGTCTAGCTCTATGTTTTCCAAGTATGTCGGCCTGGTTACATATCCATAGGTGGTGCACAACATGTTCCAATCCGAGACCACCTTTTCCACATCCTTAATCTTGTTTACCACGCACTTGAAATACTTGGGTGTGAATGCAAACAAAATTTTTCACCATGACCCCATTTCTCTATTCACCATCATGAAGCGCGTAAGGCTAAAGTGTTGCATTAGTGTAAAAATTTTCTTATTTTCAACCTCCTCGAGGTATCTCTCATGGTATGCATCATTCATTCTCAAAAGTGGTGCACACCTTGGTGTGCCACTTGTACAATCTTTCCTTATATACATTCTTAATTATGCCCTCATATGTAAAACCTACAAACTGCACTATAGGGGATTTTTTTCTACTAGGTAGACCCACATGTCTTCCTCGGGCCCTTCGAGACACCGATCTCCCATAAAAGAATCGGTAGGATTGAGCCCTGCGTAATCTTAGCTCCTTCTTCATTATGTGCCTCTGCCTCTTCAATAATCCCATCAACGATGAATTGTGTTAATATTGTGTCTTATGATCCATCTTGTGTGTAATGTAGAGGAATTTATTATTCAATTCCCCCCATCTCTCTAAAGTGCCAACATTACAACTCACTAGCCTGACCGCTACCATAATTGCGAGGTCTATAATTTTCTCCACATTCATGGCTCTACCCCCTTTTGATAATGTAATTTGGTGGCCAACTAATTTTCATCTCATTCAGAAGGTCTAAATCCAAGTCTTCTCATGTCTCTCATAACCCTCCGACCGGTCCAATCAATTGAGATGTGATCCTCACTATTTAACCTGTGAATTAGAAATAATCCACATGCACCATTGACATCAGCCATTGGAATAGGTGTGTAGGCTTCACAAAGAAAGGTAGTTCAAAAATATGGAGGACCCCTACCTTATTGAGAGTCTTTCTTACTTAATCATCTACCAGTATCTTTCCTTGTGCATTCCTAAATGGAAACTCCCGTAACATATTTTTGTTTAAAATTACCTCATTTCTGTCACCATATGATTAAAATCACTAATTTTACACTCTGTAATTTCCATGTTTGTGCCATAATCACTTTAGGATGATACTACATTTCTGAATATAGCTCTTTTGGTGGGTCTTTAACTTCAACCCTATTAGTTTGGCCCTTTTCCTTACCTCTTAGTGATGCCAAAGTTTCTTTCTTAGGTTTCATTTTTTCATTTTCTTACTTATTCATTAAAAACTCATGCCCTAGGTATTTTTATTCTTTAAACCCCTGTGTGCCAACTTTTGTCATGCCTTAAATACCCTTTGTGATTTATAAGCCCTACAAAACCTAGCTATTCAATCTTCAACCTTAGCAAACACTAAGCGCATGTCCCCTATCTTCCTTCTCAAACTTCACACTCAACCCTCAACTTTTCTTGCAAAATATTTGTACCCTAATACCCTCTACACACCTGGTCTAGTTTACTTTTTGGTTGATTCTCCTTGTCGCTCTTTGTCTCTTGGTTGTACAATCACTCAAATTATTTGAATGCAAGGTAGAAAATAACTCAATTTCCCCCTTTTATATTTTTTTCATACTTTAAAAATCAACCAACTTGATTTTTTACTTTAAGTTTTAAAGTATTTTTTCCATTTTAAAACACCTTTTCCCCCTAAGACACTTTTGAATTTCATCATGCCTTCTTCCGTGTGTGTAATATTCATAACCTTATGGCACTCTTACTCCTTCACAAGACTATAAACATTCATGCACGCACTTCCTTGTCTTTGCAAGCCATCTTCCTCCTCGAGTCATATCCCAAGTAGTATATCCCACTTCTTCCAACCTTAGGTTATAATGTGTCACCTCTTATTTACATGGATTTCCTTCTGAGCACCTCTCATTATGCATCATCCTACATAGATACCTACAACACCTTCTTTTTCCTTCACTCATTCTCCATTCTTATACACCAAGAACCTGTCTTTCTTTTATCAATGTCTCTCGCACCTTTGTATCTTCTCTAGAGTACGATCCATCATGTGATTTTTTTTTTTTTAATAGACACCTACTTCCACCCTACACTAAAATTATGTGCAGTCCTCTGTGCATCATCTCAATAAATAATGATTAGCTTCATGTGCACAAAAATGCTTATTATGATAAATTAAAAGTAAAACATGAAAGTAAATCTAATCTAAGTGGAAATACTACCTTATTACAAACACCAAGAAGCTTATTTATAGTAGGTATTCAACCTACTCCCATTGAAGTAACCGGGAAATATAGTGCCATCCAACACCTGTAATTGACATGCACCTGATTCAAGTATCTTGGTTACTAAAAGGTCTTAACCAATGCACCTTCATCTTTCCTGGGTGGCACGCAAAATTGGAGTCATATAGAAGTAGCATCTTTCCAAATGAAAATTACTTGTTCTTGATATACCTATCATGCCAAGCCTTCTATCAGTGCCTTCTCAGTCTTACGGCTCTAATGCGCAATGGCGCGCTACTCATCTAGTTGGATTAGTTTCTCAATGCATTCTTTGACAACATTTTCATATGATAAACCTCCATGTATATGCAATACGCAAGGATCGTAATAATAATTCCATAGGTAGTAATGCCTTTGTGCCAAACAAAGTACATATGATACTTTATCATCCCAATCCTTCCTTCCAACATCACAATCTTTGTCAAATTTTGTCCCAAGATCTTGTTAAAATATTTTGTAGTTCCATTATCTTGAGGGTGATGATAGGTGGTTTTATAGTGCACCACCATAAATTATGCTAATAAAATTCTAATTGTCTCATTCAAGAAATGAGTTCTGTATCACTAGTTATAACTTAATGGACATCTATACCTGTAATGATGTTCTCCCAAAGAAACCTCATTGTCATGGTTACAGTATAATCCTTTGTAGGCACATCCTTTATCTACCTTGTCAAATACTCTATGCATGTGATTATGTAACACACTCCACTCCTACATGCAAGTGGTGTAGTAGGTCCCACAAAATTAACAACCCACTTCTCAAAAGGTTTCACACTCACTGTGGGTTGTAATGACATTTCATCTCTACTCCCTGGGCTTTCAAGTCACCTGAAAATGATCATATGCTTTCATAAAATCCTTAACCTTATACAAGGTCTCCTACCATAATCCGGCTAGAAGGATCTTACGCATAGTTGCATTTGATGCATAATATTCTCTCTACAATACATCCATGAGATTCCTCCATAATGGCTTCACACTCATGTTCCAAAACACACCTACGCAAGACCTCATCGCAACCCATATTACACAAGTCTCCTCTAATGAGATGATAGGGCATTGTGTGAATAACATGATGCTTCTTTTTCAATGTTTTCATTCCTTCGCGGCACAAGTCGAGTGCACAAAAAATAATACAATGTCTTCCAGATCTATGGGCACACTATTTAACTTGAACAACTACATATCATGCATATTGTCCTCAATACTTTGTGTGTCCTCTCTAGAATTGGCCCTTGATAAATGATAAGGACCTAAATTACTATTATTATCTTTCAATGATATTTGTGATATCAAACTCCTTAAAAATAAGTTTCCACTAGGAAGATGTGCCCTTGTAAAATAGGCTTGTTGAAAAAATATTTCAATTCCATATGATCTATATAGAAAATGAATGATTTTTCCAACAAGTACTGCAAAAATTTATAAAGTGCGTAGATCATAGAAAAAACCTCGCACTCAGTTGTAATATATTTTTGTCCACTGGTTTCAACTTTATACTTGCAGATCATATGGGATGATCCACATTAACCTCTCCAAGTTATACCAATTTCCCTATTAAAGGCATCAACATGTACATAAAAAGTTTTGTTCCATGAAAGAAAGCACAAGATAGGAGCAATAGTCAATATTTCGTTCAAGGTCTCAAACACGTGTTGTTACGCATCACCCCAATAAAATTTCCCTTGGCCTCGAGCAATACCTCTAGGGTGCATCAATCTTCGCATATACCTTGATGAACTTTCTATAATACCCAGTATGCCTCAAAGATCCATATGCCTCACTCTAGCTTGTAGGATCCTCTAATCCAAAATTGCTGCAATATTATTTAGGTCTACCAATAATCCATCCTTACAAATGATGTGCCCAAGTAAAGTTCCAAAGGGTGTAACAAAGATACACTTCTTAATGTTAAGAGATATGCTTAACTACCACACCTCTCAAACATGAGCCTTAAATTATCACAATGATCTTTAACTAACCCATAGATAGTCCAATCATCTAGATAAACCTACAAAAACTTGTGAATGAAGTCATGAAAATCCTACACAACTATGCACAAAAACATTGCTAGCACATTATTTAATCCAAAAGGCATCAAAATATATGCAAAGATTCCCCATTCAATGGAGAAGGTAGTATTTTCTTGATCCTCACACGTAATTTACACCTAGTGATAGCCCGATAACCCATTTCTTCAAATGGTGAAGGATTAAATCTCATGTATTGATATGCCCATCCTTCTTAATGCTAATAACCATAGGGCTAACCCACTCAGACTCCTTAATTAATTCAATGATTCTAGACTTAAGCATCTTATCAATTTATTCTTTCACCTTCACGCATAGGTTTGGATTCATCCTTTAAGGCCTCTTTCAAATAGGACACATTCCTTTTTTCAGATTCACCTTCATCTCTCCCAATGAGGGGTGTAATCCTTTCAACTCGTGATAGCCCCATGGAAATAATTATTGAAATTCATGTAATAGATCAATTATCTTCACTACCTCTGTTTTTGCCAATACTCTCAAATGATGGCTTCCCCTTGTGCATCCTCAATGTCAATATTTACCTTCTTTGTCTTCATATGAGCATGATACACACATGAACTTTCATTTGTAGTGTCCATCACCTTGTGCGCACCCTATGTGTGGTTGATATACAAATTCTCCACATATTCATGATAAATTAGGTATACTAACTTCCCTCTCTCTTTCTCCTTCTAGGCACAACTTAGTTGTATCTCGTCTATCTCCAATTTTATCCACATGTGCCTCAGAATCGGGTTCTCTAAGTAAGCTGAAGCATGAGCTCTTCTAATTTTGCACTATCCCCCAATGTGATGTGCTTCATGATCTGCAAAGCCTCATGGACTAGAGTTTTATTAGAAAAATAATAAAAAGTGTGAACCATACCTTCAGTCATATATCACCAACTTGTAATTTCTTTCTTGAGCTCAGCATGCACATACCACACCCATGCACAACCACGCAAAGTGGAATATAACTTATGTACCCAAAAAGATGGTGTTAAAGATTCTTAACCTTATGTCTATTATCTCTCATGGTTATGAACATGTACCGAAACAAAAATCTTCCCATCATACTCATATATGAGTGTATGCACATTATTCTAAGTAAATCTTGTTGAAAAGGTGATTCTAACTTCTCGTTAACCCAACATATTATCTGTGTTTTTCCCACTAGCACGCTAATGTTCCATGAAACATATAAAACAACATGTTCCTTTGATAACATTAAATCTTCCATTGTTCCTTCATGGCGTGCAAGAAATATCCATGATTTTCCTCACCAGTATACCTAGGTAACCGAGATATTCCCAAATACCATACCATGTGTAGCCTGGTCATTCTAGTTACTCTCCCCTTCATCTCATGCCAAACCATTTCATATGTGTCATGGCACTCATTATCACAAGAAACACTAGTGGTATCACTAACGGATTGTGTATCTTCCCACTGAAGTACACCTTCCTTATAGGGCTCTACATTCTTAGGATCATGTATTATGCACACGTAAATCCTATTCATATCATCTTCACTCACTGGTTCAGTATAAGGTGTAATCTTCACATCATCTAGGGGTATGATCACACGCTCATCTTTGTTCTCAAAACTAATATATCTCTTTTTGAAGTGCAAGTCATCAATGTTTTCATAACACCAAGGACACCCAAGTAGTGCAGGAAAGTTTTCTGCCTTAGCCAGTTCCAATACCTCAAAATCTCCTGTCAACTTAGCTCCCTGAATGATAATTGAAGCATTATTCAAAACCCTAATAGGCATAGCCCTCATCTTTTTCACCATATACAACACATTGGAATATGGATGCAATGGTGGTCTCCCCATTTGGTTCCATGCATCCAAAGTCAAAACATTCACCTCAATGCCTATGTCAATCAAAATGTTACTCACCATCAAACCATCAATCACTACATCCAATATGATTTCTTTGTCATACTCATGGTTCTATGGTGGCAAATTTTCATGTAGTATTTAATGCTTGCACTCAAATTTAGTGTGTGGTACCTTCTCGCATATCCATTCCACTAGCAATGGGATGATATTCTCTTGCTATAACATCCTACATACCTCTTTCAGATCATCTACATCTTTCGTGGAATTTCAATGTTCCTCGCATGTTCCCTCTCATACACTTGTTTCTTCAACCATCGTATCTCACCTTGCAGCTCTCGATGACTCCCATAGTCTCTTGATATACCTCCTTTTGATGAGAAACATCTAGATACTTGGCATGCATAAATTCTTCCCTCCTGATGAGTGGCTTGGCCTTAAGAGGCCCACACTCGCTTCGGTGTGTGTAGTCACCAAAAAGGTTCGTAACTTAGGATCGGGAATTTTCTTTGTAATATATTGATCACTCTTTATGCACTACAACTTGATAAATCCCATGTATTTTTCCTTCTTCTTGTTCTTACACATATGCTCATAAATATCAGGGAAATCCTCAACCTTATGTTGTTTTCCACAATATGCACATATAAAATTCTAGGGACATTCACATTACTAATTATATGGAGATCCATAAGTGTAAAAATCCTGCCTATAAATATATTTTTACCACCGGGACCTCTATTCCTATATCCACCATCACTAATGTGCCCTTTAGTGGGTTGAGCTTCTTATACCTAATAACTACTTGCCATTGTGGTCTATCATAATCTAGTCTCGCATGCCTCATGAATTTTATCTATCACCCAAAAATCCTTCGTATCAGTAGTATGTGCATCAAAAATATTTCAGTACATGGATACATTCTTTATCATTATGTGTTGCAAGAGAGGAAAATTCCAGACATCATGATTATTGTAAAAAATATCACAAGATTGCAACAGTTGGCATACAGTCTTGCATGAGAGGCTATCCTTCATATGTCCTTCAACTTCACAATCAGTACACCATATACCACTACGTCTTTCATGTGTTGTATTGGCAGAAATATTCTCCAACTACTTAGCCATAGTTGTTATATGTTCCTCAAGAAAAGGGCTTACTCTAGTGGCATCACTCCCAACCACTTCTACGTATAGAGCTTCTTCCAAGGCCTTGCATGGATCTGCATATGTATTATGAGATAGGGATATTTGGAATGGAGTCAACAATCCTCCAATGAACCATTGTGCATGTTGACTTGGATGAATATCATAAGATAACTTGGATAGTAGAGTCTTAAAATGCTCGTTATACTCTCTCACACTTTCATACAAACCTTTCTTAATGTCCTTAATGACACCGATACTTTGGTGTTCAAACTCTGCGATGTGAAATTCATCCAAAAATATAGTACACAGAGCATCATAATCCACCACAATCTAGTGTGGATCATACTTTCTATACCATGTGCACACCCTTGAAGTGTGGTGGCAAATTAACTTATCTTTCAATCCTAGGCCATAATACCCTTTTCTCTCCATAGTAACTCACACTTATGCACATGCTCAACAACATCCTCCACACCTTTATACTACGTAAGTCTGAAGAGGCATCTCAAAAAATATTTTTGGTGTCTTTTGTTGTGGTTTTTGAGGTGGTGTCTGCTGAGATTGATTCAGAGGTGGTTATTGTGGGTGTGGACCCTTCCCCTGGATTAGTACCAGACCCTGATCCTAAACCTCCCCAGGATTTACTCCGTGCGGTGGATGACCTAAACCTCTTGAGCCTCTCATGCCCCATGTTATTGCCCAATAGATTAACTCCCCTATGTCTCGGTTGTAGTACTACACTAGACACCCATTGTATTTGTTATCTCAATACCTATAAAAGTATTTATAATGGTATGCATGCCAATAATCTTTCATGATGAAACTCCTGTAAACAATCCCCCAAGATTAATTCCAAACACTAGTGCCTCTTATGTTGCCATGGTGCATTCCTAGTCTGATGCACTTCCTCAATTAACATGAAATTATATCTATTTGTATTTCCCTTTCCATGTGGAGATCCTTCTTGTTTTCCTTCACTAAACTTCCCTTCAATGACTACCTCCAGAGCTGGAACACCTTACGTAAAGGATAGGTAGGTATTATGGGTTAGATGTTCACCCACATTCCTCACTCTCTCCTCGATGCGCTTTCATATGAATTTGATGGGATCTCTCCAATGCACTTTCCCAATGTCAGGAGGACATGATGTTATGGATCCTCATCATCCATGAGTTTCTCACAACCTTCATCATCTATTATTCTTCTCTATAGAGTGTTGTTTCAATCTTCCTCTCTCACGCTTCATTATACTTGAGATGTCTCTCTTCTCTACCACTTCATCCAGGGCCTCCATCCTTCTCTACACCTGATCCTTCCCCTGTGCATAGTTGGGATTTAACTTGCCATATGTAATATTTCCAATCCCAACTCTATCATCAAGATCTTGATATTTAAGGGTATCATGTGTAAGTAGGATCCTTTAGGCTCATGCAAGAACTTAAAATTTTCTTCCTTTGGACAAGAATACGTCAAAAATTTGTATTTCAAGGTATAGTTACGTAACACACCTTCCCACCAATGATCCACAACTCTGGTCCATGTCTCAGTTGAATCAAAAAGAGTATGGCAATCTTCTTGAATCCAAACTCTCGGCCTTGGGTAATAAATTTTGTTTGATGCATAAGTTTCCAACCACTGGTACAAATCTACTAGAAAAAGTTGAAGAACATCTCATACATGTATTCATAAATATTATCTTCCACCCACTTTCGCACATTAAAATCTGGTCCAGTGTTATACCTTTGTGAAAACTTATCTTGGCCATCTTCTACCCAACTCTTAATACTCCCCAAAGATAGTTGATATTCCATCTACATGCAACATCTTGGCCAAAAAATTAAAAAGAGGTCTTAAACAAAACCAAAATGTAGTCTTTTACTACCCAAACTAGAGCTAGGTGCCCTGACACTTCATTCAATTAGATCTTAATGCTCACCCAAATTATGCATAGCTACCAAGCCTTTCCTTTGTTATGCTTGATAGGAAGTTAACATGCATATTCATCATGTTAATAGCCATTTGAACCATTTATGCACTTATAATCATCATAACAATGTCAAATTGGAAAACATACAATACAGAAACAAAATCAATCTAAAAAAGAATAAAGATAAACTACATCATTATGACACCATCTTAATATACATGCACTATCATTATCCAACCACAATTATCCATTAGAAACCAGAATTCATTACATAATAAAATTTAAATACATATAATCAGTCATTGTAACAATACGTAAGACCGTACATGTACACATCATAACCTAACTTTGTAAAAAACATCATACATGGTCTGCACTCCCACAATCTCTCTATATCCATCTCCCTCTTTATAAAGACATACATTACACACACACACACACACACACACACACACACACACACACACACACACACACACACACACACACACACACACACACACACACACACACACACACACACATACACATATAGGGGTGGGGAATTTCCCTTCACTACCCATGAAATCTCCTAATAATAGGTGTACTCACAAAATAACATGCATGCTTTACATTCTTAAAAATAGCCATGCGTATAAAACTTGTATGTTTTTTAAAAGGTAACTAATAATAAATTAACCTAATTATAATACTTTCTTTAATCATATAATTATCTCGGCATGTGCATGATCTTTCTTTAGCTCCTACATGTGCTTTTCCCAACTATAAATTAATTTGTGTACATCCCAACTCATCCCTCTTTTGTCTAAATATAGATCTTGATTAGACCCTACTCTTCCTTCACTCTTCTATTTTTAGCCACATCCTAAAGAATTGGCTAAGTCCCAAAAATTTTCCACTCGGGCGTGAACCTTTGCACTCGATCCTTCCTTTACGTGTGCACCCTTCATGCCCTTTCTTGCGCGGTTCTAAACCTTCACGTGTGGCTAGTACTTAGTTGTTTCACCCACTCAACACCGATTATTAATTTTTTGGAAGTTTTACAGGTGATTATTTTAGGGAGAAATCATTTAAAACCACAAATCAAAATCAACAAGATTCCACAAGCTCAAAATATTCTATGATCTTACTCGAGGTTTGCAAGATTATTACGGAGAAGGTATAATTGTTTTTTTATTCATTTATCTTTTTTATCGGTAATTTCCCTTAAATACATTTTGGCACACTTGGTGGCTGGTGGTAACTTCACTTGTACACATTTTATCAATCTGCATTGATCCTAAAATGATATTGCACTCACATGCCTCCACATTCTATTCAGAAGCATCTTCATCCAAACAATCACCTGAGATTAAATTCTCCCATAAAGGTCTTGGTTAGTAGGCACTTGAAAATTCATTTCTTGTTAGCCAACTCCCATTATTGCCTCATATCTATGGACAACCTAACATTCCCAACTTACAAGAACCTCTAGTTTACTATCTAGGAACTACTCTTTAGAGATGATATGAACATTTAGAAGATTAACACATTCAAGGATCTGACGACTCTTAGCTATATGAGGATTAGATGGTTGAATGATTAGAATCCATTGATTATACCAAGGAACATAGAATGATGAAAAATATGAACTAAAAAGGAAGATACTTGGTCCTCAAGGGCATGACACTCTTGAACATGTTGAAATCTAATCTAATATCTACACACATGGTATAGGATATGAGACCTTTGAGAAGAGGACATTTATATTTGATGTATTAACTAGTGATGAGGACTCAGAATCCGAATTTGAGACCAGTTCCACAAACAGCCTCTTTGAGAACCTTACAAAAAAATACCATTTGTTTCAAAAATTTATCCATCCAAACCCTTGATGTTGTTCACCCTTCACTTTGTAATCAAGACTAGAAATTTCATATTTCCATGGACCTCTTTCAAAACAATGAGGACATCTAGGAGTTCTTCAGGGCTAGAGACCCTTTTCCCCTATCATACCATAAGAAGGGTTTTGATATTAACCTTGATGCTACCGCTTATTTTGGTGAGGAACTTGAAATATCTAGTCCAAAAATAAAATAATTCAAAAATAAAAAAAAAGAAAAATCATATCTCGCATAGTGAAAACCTTTCTTAAGCGTTATGCAAGAAATAAAAAGTAAAAAAGTAAAAAAATGACGTATCACCTAGTGAAAACCTTTTAGAGACACTACGAGAGAAGAGATTCTAAACCATAAATATTTGACAATCTACAAAACCGACAACCTCATTTCAATATAATGACACTTCTAATCTATTAGTGGAATAAACAACTATCAACATTAGGACAAATGACCAACCTAAATTGCTATAACTTGGTATTACTCTCTCAGAAACTGAAATCAAGGCATTCATGGAGCTTCTAATAGAGTTTCAAGATGTATTTTATTTATCTTATAAGGATATTCTAGGCCTCAACCCTTCTCTTTTGGTTCATCACCTTGTGGTGCACTCGAATGCTAATCCTTTCAAGAAAAATTTGCATAAAATGCATCCCAAAGTCACATTGCTTATCGAGGTAGGACTTCAAAACTTCTATATGTAAGCTTCATACGGTCCATTGACTATTCATATTGGGTATCAAACATGGTACCTTTTGTAAAGAATACCCCCAAAATTTGTAATTTTATGGACTTTCACGACATCAATAAGGCATATCCCAAAGATGCCTTCCATTTTCCAATATCGACATGATCGTTGATTCTATTCGGGCCACGATATGTTTTCTCTTATGGACTACTTTTCAAGATCTAATAAAATTCACAGCCACATGGTGGACATTTTATTACAAGATCATGCCTTTTGACCTTAAGAATGTTGGTTCCACCTACCAACATGCCATAACCATCATCTTCCACTACCTCCTCCATGACATCATGGAGGACTATGTCGATGATATCCTTGTAAAATCAAAGACTAGAGTTGATCATCCAACAGTTCTTAGGCACATCTTTGAGCGATTAAGGGAATACAAGGTTTACCTTAATCCAAAAAAATGTGTCTTTGGTGTCACTTTGGGAAAAATTCTAGGATTCATCATCTCACAAAGGGGAATCGAAGTGGACCCTACCAAATTTAAAGCTATAATGGATATGTCACCTTCTCATAACCTTCAACAGCTACGTGGATTGCAAGGTAAGATACATTATATTCAAAATTTCATCTCTCAACTTGCAAACAAGTTCCATCACTTTAATCAACTACTTAAGAAGGATGTCCAATTCAATTAGATACATAAATGTCAAGAATATTTCACCAAGTTGAAAGAATAATTTTCTACTACACCATTTCCAGTACATGGTAAGTCTATGTTTTTATACACTTCTGCAACAGAACAATTGGAGCATTATTGGCACAACACAATAACAAGGGTTAGGAAAAAGATGTGTATTTTTTGAGTAGAACCCTTATTGAACATAAATTCAACTACTCACAAGTTGAGAAATATTGCTTGGCAAATCACTTGCAAGTTGTGGCACTATTTTTAAAATCATACAACCAAGTTAATTGCAAAGGTAAACCATCTCAAGAACCTACCATGTCAAGACCAGTAATAAAATAAAGAATGTCTAGTTGGATTGTACTCCTCATTGAATTTGATATTGAATTTTTCAACTAGAAGGCTATAAAAAGGTCAAGTACTTGTGGATCAATTGGCCGCAGCCACCTCTTAGGATCACAACCGTTAAATTTTTAATTTCTTGGTGAATACTTGTTAAGTTATGCATTCCCCTCATGGACTCTATTCTTTGATGATTCTTGCAACACACATGGTTTAGGAGCCAGTATTGTCCTATGCACACTTAATGGGGATCTCATTCCTAAATCTTATCACATTTTCTTCCCTTTTCCAAATAACATAGCTAAGTATGAAGCATTGATAACATGATTGGGATTTGCTATCTCTGTTGAATACAAGAGTTGGCGGTTTTTGGTGACTCCTTCTCATCATCAAATGGGTCGATGATGAATATCAAGTAAAAAATGAAAATATTCTACCCTAAAAATTCATGTTTGATAGTCTCAAAGGATATTTCTAGATTATCACTTTTGAACAAGTTCCTCATCTAAAAAAAATCATTTGATGTCATGACAAGTATTGCATCGCTTCTTGTGTTCGAAACTCATCAAACTCAAAATGAGTTCCTTGTTGAAAATATTTTGGTGTTTGCATACAATATTTTGGAGTCCACAATAGTGTGAGATTTTTGGTCTTGATCACCCCTGGTATCATGATATATGTAAACAAGGAAAAATCATAGTAATGGAAAGATAAACAAACACAATGCAAACCTCCATGTAATCCTTCAGTGAAAACCTCAGTAAGGTTGTAGAAAATTTGTTTGTGAACCTTGTAAATGGATGTGGGGTCTCTTGAATGTTCTCCAAACTTGGGATGAAAATTGCTACGAGTAGTTGGAAATCTTCAAAATGCAAATTGACAGAGTTTACTTGCACACAATTTAGGAGGATTTGGGATAAGAAAAGCTTACATTTTATAGAGGCAAAATTGGTTGGAAGTTGGTTAATATTGTTCAATAAACATGCTAAAAATATAATTGGAGGAGGTTGTAGTAGTTCCAGGACATTCAGGGGCAGTAAATGAATTAATTACATAATTTGCATCTAGAAAGGTGGTTGTGCGTGCAATTCAATTACCCCCACCTTTCTAAGATTCTAAAAGTGCATTTAACTAGGATGAGGATGTGGAATCCAAGTGGTTGTTGACTAAAATAAGAGGAATTAACTAACTAAATTTAATTAGAATTTAATCGAGATGAGGTAATTAACCATTTAAATAAATAAATGTTTAATTATATTAGCTAGAAGGTGTTAGGAATTAATTTAATTAATTCCAAGAGAATGGTAGAATTAAATTAATTTAAGTAATTTAATTGTGAGGAGATAATTAACCATTTAAATAAATAAATATTTAATTATATTAGCTAGGAGGGTGTAGGAATTAATTTAATTAATTCCAAAGGCATGTTATAATTAAATTATTTAATTCTAAAGGGTAGGAATATAGCTTAGGTAATAGAATTAATTTTAATTAATTCTAAAGGGAATATTTGAATGATGGAATTAATTTAATTAATTCCAAAGGGGTGTACTATGGTGAGATAGAATTAATTTAATTAATTCTAATTGGATAGAAGCGGGATAAAATATGTATGTATTTTTAGGGTGTCTACATTTTCCCCTCTTTAAAGTGCTATTGCAAAGTAATAATGCTTTAAAGATAGTAGATGCATGCAGATCAGTGAGTGAAAAGATGTGAAGCATTTGGATGCCCCAACAAGCAATGAAGCATTAGGATGCCCCAACAATTAAAATGGTAGAGGAATGCCCCTTAAGCGGGTGTGTGACGCTACAAAGTGGTGGAAGACCGCTTGATAGGAAGGAAAACAAGGGATTAGAACAAGGATGGGAAAGGATTGTGCTTGTAGCATGAGCGTCATTTGGAGAGTAATTTTAGAGAAAACTTATTTTTGTTGTTGCACAATAGAGTTGTCACCATGATTATAAAATAATCAAGATGGTTAACCTATCACAAGATAAGGATCCTGTGGTATAAATCTAAATATCCATCCTTCTTTCCTCACGCTCTCTCATTCACAGGTGAATATGAATCTCAACATATTCCACGCATTGACAATCCTCTTCTAACATCACATATGTACGTATATCTCATTGAATACTTATCTACTCACTTATTGAATCCTTTTGATTCACTCGTTTGACTTGTAATTTTTCCACCCAAGTCTCGTATTTCGGGACTTATCGAATCTTTTGATGTAGTGAAATTTTTAGCCTCTACCTTATATTATCTTGGACAAGGCATGGCTTCCTAGGTGGATCTCTCAACTAGGTGTTAATAGTATATCTGAGCGAGCACGATGCTATTTTGAGATGATGGATTTACTTTAACCCCCTTTGAAACCCTAAGAAAAAATCTTACTTAGAATGAATCGCAATGGGGTTGTCACTACTGGATATCCATGACTCTAACTCACAAGGCTTTATTAGTCAATTGGGATAAAATGTGCATGTTTCGTCAACCACTTTCCTCGATGTCGACTACTTTGGGGTTCTTGTGGTATTCCTCAAAATATTTTTATGGCTTATGCCAAGATACTTCCCACAGCTATGTGGATTTTTTAACCCTTATCCAAACCTACAAATACAATGTGTAGAAATGTTCATTTTATCTTGTTTAAAAAGATTCCCTACACACAAAGTATTAGTAGTTTGAAGCTCACGATCAAAGACAACCTGCAGTTAGTAGTTTTAAGTGTTTTATCCACCTTCTTGAGAGTGGGTCTTACAAGAAAATATTAGAATGTTCTCCTGAGGTAGGTAAAGGCCAAGATGATAGAATCAAGTTCACGCTTTTGATTTCCAAGATCGCTTAAAAAGCACGAGGAAAGAGCATACACATAAAACAAGATTTGATTAAAAATAAAAGAAAGGTTAATTCCCAAAACAAATAGAAACAATCATGTTTTTAATTTCCAAGATCACTTTGAAAGTGTGAGGAAAGAGCATACACGTGAGGTTGTTACGTTAAAAAATAAAATAAATTTTTTTAAAAATACAAATATTTTTATTTTTTGAAAAAGATAAGTGTTAGGAGAAATGAAACCATAAATTTTCTATAAGTCCAAATCAGAAAATTATTTTTCATTGCATATATCTTTTCAATACCTTTCCGTAAAAAAAATGAAGTCATTTTGAGTTCGGGAGAAAAATATATTTCTTCTAGAAGATGGGTTACGGTAGCGCTCTTAATGAAAACTTTGAATGTGAGAAAAACAACCCGACAATTTTTTTGTTTTTTTTTTTACTTTTGTACTTCACTTGAGAAGCTAAAATTATGATAGCAAGGTTAAATAAAGAGTTAGATCATAAAATAATTAACTAAAAAGAAAGTAATAAATGTGGGGTGTCCCACCGCGTACTCAAAATGTAAGCAAAAGAAAAACTCACGAAGAATGGAAAGATAAACAAACGCAATGCAAACCTCCATGTAATCCTTAGTGCAAACCTCAGTAAGGTTGTAGAAACTTTGTTTTTGAACCTTGTAAATGGATGTGGGTGCTCTTGAATGTTCTCCAAACTTGGGATGTAGATTGCTACGAGTAGTTGGAAAGCTTTAGAATGTAAATTGACAGAGTTTACTTGCAAACAATTCAGGAGGATTTGGGATAAGACAAACCTACATTTTATAGAGGAAAAAGTGGTTGGAAGTTGGTTGAATATTGTTGAATGCACATGCTAAAAATAGCATTGGAGGAGGTTGCAACAGTTCTGGGGCATTTAGGGGCAGTAAATGAATTAATTGCAGAAGTTACATCTGGAAAGGTGGTTGTACGTGCAATTCAATTGCCCCCACCTTTCTAAAATTCTAGAAGTGTTGTTAAGTAGGATGAGGATGTGGAGTCCAAGTGACGCCCAAGTGACTATTGACTAAAATATGTGGAATTAAATAGCTAAATTAAATTATTATTTAATTATGAGGAGATAATTAACCATTTAAATAAATAAATGTTTAATTATATTAGCTAGAAAGGTGTTATGAATTAATTTAATTAATTTAATTGTGAGGAGATAATTAACTATTTAAATAAATAAATATTTAATTATATTAGCTATGAAGGTCTAGAAATTAATCTAATTAATTTCAAAGACATGTTAGAATTAAATTATTTAATTTCAAAGGGTAGGAATATAGCTTAGGTAATAGAATTAATTTTCCAATGGTCCTGCTTAGGGTAACACGAGCGATGGAGAACACGAGCGATGGAGAAAGTGATGGAGTACTGTCAGCGTAGTTTTTATAGTTCTGGCTGCAGAATGTCTGCGCACTAAGCCAAGAATTGCTGAGGAGAGGCTGCTTTCGGCCAAAATCAGATGGTTGTAAATCTGCAAACTGAAAAAGTGGAAATGTTGGGATCCACACCTTTGGCTTGGAATAAGATTCTTCAAAGCCCTATCATAAAAGTGGGTCCGCATTCTCCTGAAAGAGGTCAGTTCACGTGGGAAAAGGATAGTGAAGGTGCCACCTACCTGATGGTCCCAGATGGTTGCGTTGATAGGGCTTTGAGCAAAGTGAATCTCTCCCTTGTTGGTAAGTTTCTTGGCTCTAGACCTAATATTGATTTTATTAGAAAATGGGCTCTGAGAAAGTGGAAACCTAAGGGGGATCTGAGTATTACCATCATGCCACGGGTTTTTTTTTGGCAAAATTTAATCAGCAGGATGATTTGGAATCGGTGCTTCTGGGAGGACCGTGGTGGTTGGGTAATATGGGCCTCTTTTTGAAAAAATGGTATCCTGGATTTGACCCTAACACTGAAAATATAAACACCATTCCAATCTGGTGTAGACTCCCTAGGCTACCGTTGCATTTTTGGGATGATGAAATTCGCTAAACATTGCTAAGTCCTTAGGTGCTCCGATCAGGCTGGATGGGCCCATGAGAAACAGATCCAGACTTGCTTTTGCTCGATTCTACATTTCTTCTGAAATGGAGCAGGAATTACTAGGAGCACATCATCTTGAAATCTAGGTATGGGGTGTGGATTCAAAAAATTGAATTTGAAACTTTTCATTTAAGGTGTAAGCATTGTCATCGCATAGGACACTCCACCAAAAACTGTCCCAAAAAGGAGATCCCTACAGTGGAAGACAAACACAAAATGAATGAACAACCTGTGGATGGCTTAGTTTTGAGTAAGGAACATAGGGTTCTTGACACTGATAGCCGAGAGAAGACAAATCCCTAGTCAAACTGAGTTGGACTACAATAGAAAGGGAAAAAAAAGGGGTTTTAGAACTCAAATAAGGAAACATTTGGTCTGGCGTCCTAAAACCCCAGTAGCAGCTTTGCTTGCAGCACCTAGCAAAGAGGACTTGGAAAATCCTATAAAGGTGTCCATGGAGGTGAACGAGCAAGAAGGATCTGTAAAGATAAATATCATCCCTAATGATCAATATCAATCTTTGAGCAATAAGGAAGCTGAGATAGATAAACCTTTGTGCATCATTGAGGAAATATTGGACATGGATAGCATGGATTTTAAAGAAACTTTGTAGAAAAACACTCCTAGGGGCGATGGTAAATTATCTACAGATATACCTCCTTGCTTCAGCAACAGATCAATAGTTTCACCTACTTGCTACAGCATCAGAACAACAGATCCACACTCAATTGATAGGAATCAGAAAGAGCGTGAAGAGGGAGAAGTAACACTGTCAAAGAAGATGAGGAACTAACTTCTGGATTCACAAAGGTCATTTCAAAAAAGAAAAAGAGAATGAAAGGATTTGAAATGATCCCAGAATCGCTTTACAGTGATAAGAAAAAGAAAATGGACAACTGGGATACCTCAACATCCAGAACTACTAGATCTTCTGCAAGAAGACTAGTAGATTTTGGAGGTAGTTCTAAAAGAGGAAGGCCCTCAAAAAAGGCTCTTAGATCTAAGAGAACAGAGAGAGACATTACAGATGGCATTCAACGTCAATTGAGCCATCAGGAAATCCCAACTCCCAATCCTTCCAAATGAAGATTATTTCTTGGAACATCCGAGGTCTAAATGGAAACTCCAAGTAGAGAATCATCAAGGAGTTACGTGATTCTAGTAGTCCTAGTATTTTGATTTTGCAGGAAACTAAGATGAAAGCTAAGATCCTTGAAACTAATAAAAAGAGTTTTGGGAAAACTCTGAAATGGCGGTGGTGGACTCTCAGGGAGCCTCTGGAGGTCTAGCTACTCTTTGGGATAAAAGGCATTGTACTGGTATGGTTCTTAATGCTAGCACTAATCATCTTGCTATCAAATTTCTTGCTATTGAGAACAATGGTGAATGGATCCTTTCTAACATCTATGCCCCTAATACGGTTAGTGGGAGACGAAAACTTTGGACTGATCTTAAGATCTTTAGAAACCAATATAGTATAGCTAATTGGCTTATTATGGGTGATTTTAACTCTCCTCTAAACCCAGGTGAAAAATATGGAGGAATCTCCAGCTTTTCTACAGGTATGGAGGATTTTGCTGATTTTATTGTTGAACTTAATCTCTTAGATGTGGATCTCCATGGGAATAAATACACTTGGAATAATAGAAGGTTGGGAAAAGATCTTATCCAGGTTAGATTGGATAGAGCCTTGATTTTTGCTAGTTGGATTCTCAGTCAAGACTTCCACCTCTCTTCCTTGCCCAGAATTGGATCGGACCACAATCTGATTGCTCTAAATATTCTCAATTGGACTAAACCCATTAGAATCTCATTCAAATTTGAAAATATGTGGATGGAGCATGACAATATCTACGGCAAAATTAAAGAATGGTGGGGTTGGAATGGTGAAGGCACTGCTCAATTTAGATTGATTCAAAAGCTCAAAAATGTTAAAAAGCAAGTTAAAATCTGGAATAAAAGTGTTTTTAGCAATGTGTTTGATAATAAAAAGAAGTTAAAATAGAAGCTCCAAGATTTGGAAATCAAATGGATACAAAGGGAGATTCGTTGAAGACCAAACTAATGAAAAGAATATTCTTTTGAGCTGCATACGATTTGTAGCAGAGAAGAATCCTTATGGAGACTTAAATCTAGAGCTATCTGGCTTAAAGAAGGAGATAGGAATACAAAGTTTTTTCATATGACCACTTTGAAGCACAGAGCTTGTAATAGGATCATGGAAGTGGCTAAAAGTAACTGAAATATTATAAAAGATCCCAAGAACATCAAGGAAGAAGCTCTAAATTTCTATAAAAATACTCCTTAATGAGAGGAATATCATCAATGTTGAGGCTAATTCTTTTGCGTTGGAGGCTATTCCCCAAGATAAAATTGAGGAGCAGAGATTTAAAAATATCACCAAAGCTGTCACACTTGAAGAGCTGCAAAAAGCTGTGTTTACTCTAGAAGGCGACAAGGCTCTAGGCCCGGATGGTTTCTCCATTAATTTTTTCTAGAAATTTTGAGAAATTTGTTCGAGATGATCTTCTCAGAGCGGTGAATGAATTCTACAGAACTGGAAATATTTTGAAAGAGCTGAATAACACCCACATTGTGTTGGCCCCAAAAAAATGGATGCTAAAGACTTTAAAGACTTTAGACCCATCAGCCTAGTGAATGCTATCTATAGAATTTTTACCAAAATTATTGCTACTGGCTTCAACTCATTATGAATGATTTAATCTCAAGGCAGCAGAGTGGATTCATTAAAGGCAGGATTATCCAAGATGGAGTGATTATGGTTCATGAGACCATACATTCTATGGAGAATAATAAAAAAGCAAATATGGTGCTTAAGCTCGATATGAATAAAGCCTTTGACAAGGTTTCTTGGGTTTTTCTTGACAAAGTCTTAACTAAATTTGGTTTTCCGGACAAATTCAGAAAAATTATTAAGGCTTGTATCTCTACGGTCAGATTCTCAGTGGTGGTTAATGGTGAGCCAGTGGGTTTTTTCACTAGCAGCAGAGGGCTAAGGCAAGGGGACCCCATCTCCCCCCTACTCTTCATTCTTATGGCTGACAGTCTTAGTAGAACAATTGGTAAAGCAGTCAATGATGGTCTTTTGAAAGGCTCAAAGCCCACTTCCATCAGCCAAGTTGTCTCCCATCAACAATTTGCGGATGATACAATCCTCCTTCTATTGGCTTCCATCATTGAAGCTAAGGCTACCAAGGCTATTCTACAGCTCTACAAATCTGCTTCTGGGCAAGAGATCAATTATGATAAAAGCTCCATTTTCTTCTTCAACACTCCTGAAGAAAGACAACTTAAAATTGCTAAAATTTTGGGCTGTAAAATAAGTGCGCTTCCAGCCACTTACTTGGGTCTTCCTCTCGGCACTAAAAAAGTCTCTAACAAGGTGTGGGATGATTTATTGGAGAGATTTCAAAAAAAAATGGCTGGTTGGAAAGGAGCCATTTTATCTAGTGCTGGTAAGTGCCTACTCATAAAAAGTACTCTTCAAAATCTGCCCATTTATATCATGTCACTTTACAAGATCCCCTCTTCCTTCAGAGAAAATTTTGAGAGGATTCAGAAAAAATTCTTATGGCAGGGCATGGAGGAGAAGTTTAAATTTCACTTAGTTGCTTGGGATAAGGTTTGTACTCCGAAGTCTATGGGAGGACTGGGTATAAAAGACATCGAGAAAATGAATGAGGCTCTCATTGCGAAAATGGGCTGGAGAATGCTTTCAGAGAAACAACCCTGGATAGATTTAATTAAGGCTAAATACCTAAATCAACAAACTGTCTTTTCTTTCCTGCAAGATGAGCACCTTCCCTATGGTTCCATTTTTTGGAACAATCTAGTAAAGAGCAGAAATTTCATTAAACAGGGCAGTAAATGGAAAGTGGGTGATGGTTGTGATATAAATTTCTGGGATGATAACTGGTTTAATGGCAGTCTTATGGATAGATTTGGGATGGTCAAGGACAGTCTTGTAAACAAGTATGGCACTAAAATCAAGGATTATATTGAGGGAAATGGCAACAAAAAGAAATGGAAAAAACTTTCTGTGGAGAGAGATGATCTGATCCAAAATATTTCCTCCCTTCAAGATCAGTTAGATCTTATTCCCTTAAGTCAGCTGGATATTAAGGATGAATTGGTCTGGAATAATTCTATTGATGGGGACTACTCTGTCAAAATTGGATATAATACTTTCTTCGACAATAGTCAAACTGAGTTCAAATGGAGTAGGATTTGGATGGCTGAGTTAACTCCTAAAATAAATTTCTTCCTTTGGCTGGCTCTCAGAGGCAGGATTCTTACCACTGACAACCTGATGAGAAAAGGTTTCATAATGCCTAATAGATGTCATCTATGTAAAAAAGACTCTGAGGATATCAGTCATTTGTTTATCCATTGTGATTATGCTACCAGAATATGGAGTTTTTCCCTCTCTAAATTTGAAGCTTTCTGGGTGGTTCCGAAGGATTTCAATCAGCTATGGACTCAATGGAGCCCACCCTATAAGCATTGTGTTGTCAGAAGGATCTGGAAGCTGGTTATTCCTCATATTATTTGGAGGATATGGAAAGATAGAAATGATATTATCTTTAGAAATAAAAATCAAAATTATAAGCTCAGTATTGGTAAAATTTCTAATGATATCAAAGAGAATATTGCTAGATTTAAACCCCCCAAGAACAAGAGTTATCTAGAAAATGAAGAACATGTCTTATCCCACTGGCAGATAGGAGCTGACAATAGCCGTAGTAATTCCGGTAATAGTATTGATAGATCTTTGATTCAATGGCATCCTCCTGATTTTAACTGGTATAAGTTGAACTTTGATGGGGCCTCTAAGGGTAACCCTGGGATTGCGGCAGGGGGAGGAGTGATCCGGGATCATAAAGGCAGTCTGATTGCTACGTATGCTGGAAAAATGGGAATTCAAACCAATCATTTTACCGAAGCATTATCTACTTTATGGGGCCTGAGAATTGCTCAGACTCATAATATCCAAAACCTCATTCTTGAAGGGGACTCACTTAATATCATTAATCATCTTAATCAGAGCTCACCTCCAAGTTGGAACATCAAGGATTTCATCTTGGAATCCATAAGTATTTTCCGAACCTTCAATAACATTCAGATCATGCATACTTACTGGGAGGGTAACAAGGTGGCAGATGCATTGGCCAATTATGGCATTAATGTTAACCACATTGTTTGGGATAATAATAACATTCCTGAACAGCTTCAAAGTAGCATTCAAGCATATATTTATGTACATGCAAATTCAAGATATGGGATATGAGCATTGGGAGTGGATTTGTATTAATAAAACTCCCACATGTGCTGACTTTAAAATAGCACTCATAAAAATCTTGACGGACAATCAAGATTGTATGAAGTATAATGGGAAATTCAAGTGGATTTATATGGAAAAGAAAGTCATGCATGCGAGCAATATTGAGCTTTCAACAACTTGTAAACAAGGCTTTACTGATTCCCAATACGAAATAAAGATAATGATGATCTGGAGTGGGCTAGAAAAGGACTGTAGTTCCCACATGTGGGTTTTCACAGGTTCATAACAGCAGTCACTCAGGTATTCATGGGAAAAGCAATGGCTATTCTAATCAGCAATCTCACTGCGTAGATAATAATAGTGAAAGGCGGACTGATATTTGTGCTCTTAAGGATTCTGAAATTTTTATTTGCAAGCAGTTAAGCATGGTGATAATGGGAGGAGCCCCTTGCCAGATTGAGCCCAGTGCAGATCCGGAATGGAAGGATAATGAGGAACTTTGGAATCTTCTCAGCTAGGGAGGCATCACCAACTTTATGGAGAAGATTCAGGGCCACGACCAAAGTATTTCGGTTCATTTTGTGAAGGATTGGAAGGATCACACTGTGGATTATGGAGGGTAGAAGATTTCAATCAACGAGGAGTTAATTGCTGAAGCGACTGGCCTTGGCATGGAGGGGTACCACTTTTTTAATAAAAGGGTTGACAGAGAAGCTGAGGAGAGGAAATTTGTTGAGGGAAATGAGAAGCTGGTCTTTGTCATGGCGGGCCTGTAAGTTAGTTCGATCCCTTCACCTTTTGACGAGGTTACCCATATGATGGTGCATTTCATTTCTTTGGAGGGGAGGTTCATCACTGTGCCCTCTAAGCATCTTGTGTTCCTCAACCACTTCCGCAGGAGTCGCATGGTATGTTTCCCCCACTATCTGCTTAACTCTCTTGAGTGCTCCATTTTGGAGTTTCAAAAGCATGCTCGTGCGGTTCCATTGCACTAGGGTCTCATTTTCTTGCTACATAAGCGTGTCTTCTTAGATCTCCTGGTATCCCTTCCTCCCCTGGCTCTATTCCTCCTCTTCCCAGCTCCGCAGCCACGAGCCCCATCTCTCCACCTTTTTCCCCACCACCATTGTTGCCACCCCTCTGCTGGCCTTCTTGGCTCCATCTTCCATTCCCCCACCTCTGCTCCCACCCCCTTCACTTCCACTTCGGCCAGACCTATTACCAGGTCTTCTAGAAGACTGAACCTTGATACCCCTGCTTTGTGGGGAAGGTCCTCAAGAGATTGAAATTTCCCATAACCTCTTGCATATTAGTAGTGCTAGTTCTCAGGAAGCACATATTGAGAGCTCCACAAAAAGGCTGGAAGCCTTAGAAGCTGACATGAAGTTGTTGAAGGAAGAGGTTAAAAACTTGGCAAAGCAAAAAGGTAAGAGGAAGGAGGAGGAGGTGGTTATGGATAATAATCAGGTTGAAGATATATATAAGAAGCTGAACTCCTTAGACACCCATTTAGGGAAGGCCAAGACTCGCCATGATTATAATATGGCCATTTTTAATGCAATTGAAGAGTTTATTGAGCAGCATGTCCGCAACATCTCCAATCTCAGCAGAGTTCCTAGGAAACCCTTTGGGGCACAGATAAGGAAAGCAAAAGGACCATTGAACAACTAGATGTTACTGACTCTGCCCACATGACGACATTGGCTATGTTCACCTCTTAGAAAAACATCAAATCAGAATCGACAAAGCCGAGAAGTAATTGTGGGTGCTTTTGTTGCACTTCTTTGTAATTATTGCTGTAATTTTGTTGCCTTTTTGATGCTTTCTGCTGCAGTGTTCGTGTTGTTTTTGTTTTAATGGGGTATTGTTGCTTTTGGGCTACTTTGGGTTTCTTTGTCCCATTTGGATTTTGATCCTTTTTTTTCTCGGTTCTCACTCCTATTCCGGCACAGGCCCTCTTTTATTCTCAAGGTACAAAGTCCCTTTCAAAAAACTATTTGTCAAAAATAAAAATAAAATAGAATTAATTTTAATTAATTCTAAAGCGGTGTATTTGAATGATGGAATTATTTTAATTAATTCCAAAGGGGTGTATTGTGGCAAGATAAAATTATTTAATTAATTCTAATTGGATAGTGTAGACACCTATAATTTAGCTCGAGCAATTAAAATACTTAAAGTGTGCTAATTATACCATTTCCCATAAATTGACGACATATCGTCAATATCACACATTTTCTTTGCCATCGTCATGAATTAATTACATTATGTTAGTTAATTAACTCTTATATCCAACAATGACGCCAATTAATGACCTTCCATTAATCAGCTCCCCTTTCTATCTAGATTAATTAATTAATTCTCTCTTCTATTTAATCAATAAATCGTCACTTTTTTATTTAATCCCTCTCATAGTCTAAATCATGTTAATTATTCCTCTAAAAAGCTTCTATATGCTTACACACCTATTAATTAATCAATTTGGTTAATTAATAAAGTCCTTCAAACCCCATGGGTCACTAAAGGAAAAACTAAACTTTCCTAAGGTTAACTCAACCCTTTCTAAACCTCCCTTATCCGCAACTAACCCAACCTCTCTATTATCCCACATGTAAAGGGATGTAGAGATTATTTTATCCATTGGGCTATATAAGGATCCCTCCTCCTACCTTTCTTTTTACACCTAAATGAGCATAGAGCCTAAGCTATAGCCATTTTATCATCTTAGAGCATTCTTCATTGGAGGAGCTAGCTATTTTCATTTCTTGTATTCATCCATCCAAGTTTTTAAGTCATATGGGGATATGTCAAATGGTCTTGTAGCCATGGATTGACAAGACTCCATTCTTGAAAACCTTGGGATTCAAACATACAATCAAACCTTTGATTGCTAAGGATCTAAATAGGTTCATTTCATTTGATTAACATTCAATAGAGATAGAGATTAATGGATTAACATGTTAGTTTGAATATTTATTCATGTTCTAATGCAAGGATGTTGGTAGATTAGTCTTGTTTAAGCTCTAAGCATGATGGTGCATTGATTTCGATTTAGCTTTGTTTTAGGACTACTAGGTGTTAGTTCTAAATTATTTTTCATTGCTAACAAATTCATGTACACATTTGGCATGCCGGTGGGACTTACTCCATTTTCCTTTGCACTTAATTTCAAGTTTTTGTAGTTTAATTTCAATTTTGGTTACTAACCCTCTTTTTGCATATATTGACATAACTTGTTTTTCTTAACTTGTTTTGTTGAGTTTGAATGTGTTGAGTCTTTCTTATAGGTATAAATCGGATGAAGTGCTGTTAAAATTGGAATTGATGGGAAAATTTCAAGATTTCTCCATGTTTTCATTTTTAGATCTTGATTTTTCAACATTCTACATGCTAGTTTTGTCAATTTCTTAAAATATTAAATTCTTGAGAATATAGATTATTGTTTGATAGTGACGAGTCTTCTATTTATATATTAATGTGGTGGGTTGCTATAAAAATTGAATCTTGGTGAAAAAAATCAAGATTTCATCATGTTTTCATTTTTAGAGCTTACTTTTTCATCATTCTACATGCTAGTTTTTCCAATTTCTTGAAAATCTTAAATTCTTGAGCATGTATGTTAATGTTTGATAGCGTTGAGTCTTCTATTTATATATTAACATCATGGGTTGTTATCAAAATTGAATCTTGGTTGGAAAAATTTGACCATTTTGCATATTAAGGGATGTTTTTTTGACATTTTTTGAGTGCATGTCAAGTGCATACCCATGAGCATAAGAGCATATGTGTAACCCATCTTCCGAAAGCCATAAATTTTTCTTCCAAACTCAAAATGAATCCATTTTTTTGCGTTGGAAAGGTATTGAAGTTAACTATGTAATGAAAACATAAATTTAGGATTTATACTTACAAAAATTTCAAGTTTTCCTTTTATTTTAAAACTAGTCATTTTTTAACATGTCTAATGTTTTGATGAATGTTGTATTTCCATGTTTTACTTGATTTAGACCAAAGTGTGTGTATATCTTCTCTTGCACCTTTTGGTGATCTTGAGAATAAAAATAAATTTATCTCTATCTTTTTAACATTGGGATTAAACTTGGAAATTTGATTAATTCATTTTGCTTAAGGAATGAACCTTTTACAAAGTATTTTTCAATGGTCCTTTGATTTGAAGTTTTCCATTTCTATATAGTTGGGATAAAGTTTTGTGTATGATATTCTCTTGCACCTTAGGGTGATCTTGAGAATCAAAAGAAACTTTAGTCTTTATTTTATAACATTTGGTAAATTGGAAACTTCATCTTTCACTTTTGGTTTAAGGGAATGAACATTTATCAAGCTTTTTGTATGGTTCATTGATTGCAAAGTTTTTCTTTACTTTTTAGTTGGATTATTTGTTGTGTATTCTCTTCTCTTGCATCCTTGGATGATCTTGAGAATCAAAATCAACTCTTAATCCTCTTTTAAATAATGTGATTTGCTTGGAGAACTACTAACACTTGAGTGTAGGACCTAAAAATGCTTGTCAAAGAAAGGAGTTGAAACAAACTTTTCTAACTAAATGTGTGTTGCAGATTGTCAAATGATGAATGACTAAACCACATTAAGTCTAAAAGATTAAAAAAACACCACATTCAAAACACTTGATTTACAGGTTTGGATAAGGGTACGTCCCATCTGCTTAAAACTAGGACATAACCCCTTTGGCATAAGCCTTAAGCTACAACAATGGGGGTGGTCCTAGGAACCCCAAAGTAGTCCACGCAAGAGGAAACTTGTGGATGAAACGGGAAGTGCTCACACAACCTACTTGACTAGTATTACCATTTGTGAGATTTAACGTCACAAGTTGTTCGTATCGTGACCCGGTGAGAGTACACGATGGACGCATTTATTTGCCCATTGTGCTTGAAGGGGGTAAAGTAAAGCCGAGATACTCCAAGAATTAGTCAGTGTGAATTTTCTTGGAAAATCAAGCTCACTCTTAGATGACTTGTGACACCTAGTTGAGAGAACCACCTAGGAAGCTATCTTTGACCAGGAGCCAACTTGGACCACATCAAAACCAATTTGAGTTGAGAGCTATTATTCATCATGAAACATGTGAAGCATTACTTTTGCTTAGTTTTTCACTTGCCCTAAAGCGAGATGAAACTTTATCAAAGTAAGGCCAACATTTTTCAACCCCAATTGATCTACTTCCTTCACTTTCTTTTGACACTTTGTTGATCAAAGAAGAGTGACTACCTTTGCATTATCAATTGATTGTTTTCACCACTTTTGTGTCCATTTTACACCCATCCATATTTTTGTTTGGGTTGTTAAACATCTAAAGTGTGTGGAGACATTTTTATATCATTGGTAGCCTTTTTGATCTTGATACCCAAGTCAAGATTGTCATTGTAGTTAGGCTTGGTTCATCACTTTGATTCTCCTTTGAACGGTTATCTTGTTTATATCGTGTCACTAAAATTTTGGTATTTACATCTTGTTTCTTGTAAACTTGACCTAAATACCTATATTGTAAGGTTACACTATATACACTTTAACAATTCCTAGGTATACTATAGCTTTAGTTTGATTTCAATTATTACCTCGATTTTGAAGAGTGTTAAGTGTTACCACTTTTACGTGTTACCACTTGTGCGTGTTATATCAATATCATCTTGATATCAATACCTTAATTTCTCACAAAGTTTGGTTAACATATCTTGGTGAAATTGTTGTGTCACTCACAATCATAACTGACACCTTTTGGAATATAGGTCTTGATTGAATTTGGGCTTTCTTCTAGTATACTTTGTTTGGAGGTCGCGTTAACTTCTTGTTATTACTTATGCCTTGTTCATTTATTTGAACTCAAACATAAGTAGGGACATTTTTTTAATCATCATACGACACCAACTACCTTTCCAAAAACAAATTTAGGAAGTACTTCATTTGATTATTTGGTTTGAAACTCAACATTGTGTGATTGAATCTTGCTTAACTCGTTCATTTAAGAGAAAATCACTATGTCACGTTGGTTCTTTGCCATTATTTTTTCACTTAGGTTTGATAGAAATATTTGAACACATTCACAGATACCTTAGTGAAACTATTACACGTCATGGCCCTAAAACAAGATTAGGGCTCAAAAAGAAGGCTTTGGAAGCAAGACAAACGCAAACTTGGGAAGCCTCAAACAAACAAGGGTCAAACCCCTTTATTGGCCATGATCTTGGGCCTTTATTCTTATGTGGAAAGAAGTAGAAGAAATGATAGATCATAGTGGTGATGAGTTAGAATCACCACATGCGGAATTTGATTTCGACCCCACCTTGTTAGATGAATTCCTTTTTAGAAACAAGGATCGGGTACTAGCACGAGTTGTGGAGTTAGGAGCTAGAATGCCTATTGAACAAGAGATAATCCCACCTACAAATGATGCTAATGAAGAGGAGAAACCTCTTATTAACATGGAGGATATATTAACACATGGACATGCTTCTACCTCTAACGTGGGAAATGATAATGTAGTGGGATATAGAATACCTTTCCTCAAGGTACCACGTAAAGTTAGAATAGAACACGAAAATGTTGAACAACCTCCACATCATGAAGAAGAAGAGGAACCTCTCAAAGAAGAAGTCACTATTCAACAACAAATTTGCAACCTTAGTCAACAATTAGCTTTGTTAACATCTCATGTACAAAAATAAACAAACAAGAATGTACAAAAGACAAAACCTAAGGTCAAAATTAGTGAACTTCAAATGGAAAATCAAGGAGACAATATGGAATACAATCATATATATATCCCTACTTCTCCTACCAAAGAATAATTACTCACAAGAAATACAATCTATGAAAGTGACACTTACAAGCCTCCAAGAGAGTACTGTGGGGAATAGTAGAAAATATCAATATGAAGAGCTATGTCCCCATCCATTTGATAAAACTATGATGCTTCAACCCTTCCCTAAAAAGTTTGACATGCCAAAATTTGACAAATATAGAGGGAAAGGTGACCCGTGAGACCATGTAAAATATTTTTACATGGCATGCCAAGAAGTGGCCTACAATGAAAATTACCTCATATGACTCTTTCCAAAGAGTCTAGGGGCCAAGCCTTGGAATGGTTCACTCGCTTACCTCGTGGGTCTATTTTCACATGGCTGAACTGGCAGAAAGGTTTGTATGACACTTCTCGTACAACATAGAAAGTGACATAACCATGGTGGCTTGTGTGGCACTAAAAAATGTCCTAACGAGACATTTGCTAGCTTCTTGCAAAGATGGAGAGGGATAGCTAGTCGCTTCCCTTGTGCATTCCCTAAAAAATAGCTAGTGAGTATCTTTGTACCCAATCTCAACCCAGACATCACCTTTCATCTGCAAATGCATTGTGTTTGCACCTTTGAAGAGGTTATTGAAAAGGGAATTCAAATAGAGAAATCCCTTATTTCCAAAGGAACCATTAAATCACACTCTAAGGATAACCAAAATGCAAAACCATGGAAAAATCTGAAAATATTTAACAAGAACAAGAATGTGGTGGGAGATGGAATCACAGATTCCAAACGCATACAAATGGTTCAAATTGGTCAACCTTTTAAACTAACCAAAGGGCCTATTCAACCACCACCTAAATGTAGAATGTTCACTCCTCTCAATGAGCCTTTTTGGCCATATTGAAGCAATTGGATGTAGCTCACATGGTGACTTATCCCATGACACAACCCTTTGATGAAAATGCTCTGAAACCATCATGGTACAAAGAGCATGACTATTGTGAATTACATCATGTCAAGGGACACAAAATAGACAAATGTCTATGACTTCGTCACTACATCCAAGATCTCATTGACAATGGGGAGATAGAAGTGGACACCCCGAGAGAAAACTCAGATGCCAAACAAAAAGATGGGAATATTCAAAGAACCATTCCCTAAACATGGTAAGTCAGATGAGAACAAGCCGGATTGAGGAGAGTCATCCCAGAGTTACAAAGCAAAAAATTATCTATATACCAAGAAGGACAATAATCATTACGATTCACTCATTGGATGTATCCACTCTCCTAATGACCATGTGAACACCATTTAGATCAAGGGAAAGGATTGCATGTTATGGTAACAAGGTGCACCCACCTCATGATTCTGAACCCTCTCCGTCGACCCCACAAGATGGTAGGTACAACCTCTTAGAACAACTTGAGAAGACGTCTACCAAGATTTCAATCTTGGATCTTCTCAAAATATCGAATGTACATAAGGAACATCTTGTACAAAACTCTTCAAGGGTTAGGAGTGCCACTAGAAGTAGACCATTCACATCTTCAAGCTGTGGTGGCCAACATTGTACCAACTAAGTACATCTCTTTTAATCATAGGGAGATCCCTATTGAAGATCCAACACATAATCTCCCCCTATATATTGAGGTATTTGTTACCCACCGAAAGATAAAATGGGTGCTTGTGGACAATGGATCAGGGCTGAATATATGCATGTTGAAATTAATTAAGCAACTGGGACATACAGAAGAAGATCTAGAGT
Source organism: Taxus wallichiana var. yunnanensis (assembly GCA_018340775.1). Taxonomy (NCBI): domain Eukaryota; kingdom Viridiplantae; phylum Streptophyta; class Pinopsida; order Cupressales; family Taxaceae; genus Taxus; species Taxus wallichiana. Next base: position 471,331,827 of record CM031237.1, read on the forward strand.
CCCACATCATTACCATAACCACTTACGACAATGTGGAGAGGGAATCAAGTTGGCACAATCACATTACCCATGGAAGTAGGACCCACTTGTCATCAGATGAAGTTTCATGTATTGGACTTGGAACTTCCATACAATATGCTTCTTGGTTGACCATGGATTCATGCCATGCAGCCATGTCCATCAATGTTCCATCAATGCATCAAATTGAAACACGAGGGACACACTATCACAATACAAGGAGATCTAGAGCCCTTCGCTCACTACTAGATATCTCAATAGTTTTGTGTAAGGGTGCCTATACGTGTCCCTCTATTGATATAGTTGTTCCTCTTCAATAAAGCCATGGAGTCATGAGTAGATTTAGATTCCCTAAGTTCTTGTGCCCGTGAGGCTTCTACATCAACTTCTCCTTTTGATTCATGGGAGATGAAGGTTTTGGAATATGGTTGTGGAGAGTATAATGTGTAAAAATCTTTTGGTTTCAGACCTATCGTTGTCACCTAAAACTAGAGGTCGACCCAACTATCATTTCAAATGGCCTAGAGATGAGCAAACTATTGGGTCATTTTTACCTGGAGGGTTACTCATTGAAGATAAATTTTTGGACCCACCTATGACTTGGGTCTTGAGAAGATACTCAACCAACTTGCTACCAAATCCCTGAGTATGAGAAGTCTAGTGAATGATGTATTCCATGGGTTACAAGGGTCTAGGATGTGGAAAGAATGAGCAAGGACCAAGAGAACTAGTTCCTCTTCCACATTTCAAGATGGAAAGATACGACATCGACATTTGACCTATGGATCACACCCCAATGATCAAGATGCCACCTATTCTGAGTGTGAAGATAGCTCTGATTATTTAGACAGTGACATATATTCCCACTATAGCCAATATGAGGATCTTGCCTCCATGAACCTATTCATGGATACCATTGTCCTTACCATAACCCCTACTAAACCTAAAATTGACCTTGTTTACCCTTTCCTTGTCGAATGGGACCAACAACGTCATGTACCACTAGATCTCTTTGAAAATGATGAAGCCATTGCAGAATTCATGGGCATTCGAGATACAATTCGATTGGAGACCATAAGAAAGGTTTCTACATTGACTTAAATACATGTGTGTACTTGGTGAGGAAGTTGAGCTTCGTGGTCAAGAAAAACTTAAGAAAAGTGAGGGCAAAAGTTCCAAAAGCCTCGAAAAAACAAAATTCCAAGTCACATAGTGAAAACCTCTTTGAGGCGTTGGCTGAAAAACAAGTGAAAAAATCAATGGACAAGAAAAGTGACCATGCCAAGGGTGAAAATATCATAGAGACACCCTTGGAAGAAGATCTCAACCTTCCTCCCGATCCTACGTGTATGGAGGATTTTCAAAAATGCTAGTGGAAGAAACCATTGATGTGAATATTGGAACAGAAGATGATCCAAAGATAGTCAAACTAGGAGCTTCACTCTTAGCATGGGAACAAAAACATTCACCATGCTTATGTGGGAATTTGTAGATGTATTCACATGGTCCTATAAGGATATGTCGGGCTTGGATCCAACTTTGGTAGTGCATAACCTAGTGGTGCACGTAGACATGCCAAGCCCATCAAACAAAAGCTCAGAAAAATGCATCCACGGGTGGCTCTTCTAGTTAAAGAAGAGCTAGAAAGATTGCTAGTGGTGGGCTTCATTAGACCTATTGATTACTCAAAATGGATATCAAACATAGTCCCCGTACAAAATAAACTATCGGGATCAAGAATCTATATGGATTTTAGAGACATTAATAAGGCATGTCCAAAAGATGATTTCCCATTGCCCAATATTGATATGATTGTTGATTCAACTACAGGATATGAAATGTTATCTCTTATGGATGGATTTTTAGGCTACAATCAAATCAAAATCATAGATGAAGATCAACACAAGATGACCTTCACAACCCCTAGGGGACTTTTTGTTATCAGGTAATGCCCTTTGGCCTTAAAAATGTAGGTGTAACCTATCAAAGGGAAATGACCATGATTTTCCATGATATGATTCATGACATCATGGAAGACTATGTGGATGATATCCTCGGGAAATCCAAGACAAGACAAGATCAGATCACCCTGAGATTTTGTGGCATATCTTGAACGCCTGTGGGAATACAAAGTCAGATTGAATCCAAAGAAGTGTGTGTTTGGTATATTGTCAAGAAAGTTGTTTGGATTCATTGTATCATGAAGAGGGATTGAGGTAGACCCACTAAAGTTACCACCATTACTAAAATGCCTCCTCCCAAAAACATCAAACAACTACGCAACTTACAAGGAAAGATACAAGCCATCCGCCGCTTCATTTCCCAACTTGTTGACAAGTGTCATTCATTCACCCATCTACTTAAAAAGGATGTTGCCTTTATTTGGGGACCAGAGCAACAACAAGCCTTCTGCCTTGCTTAAGAAATACTTAGCCAATCCACCATTCCTCATGCCTCCAACTCTGTGAGCCACTCTCTGTTGTATATTTCTGCTACTCAATTTGTTATTGGTGTGTTGCTCGCCCAATATGACCTGGCCATAAAGAAAAATTTGTGTACTATCTTAGTCGTACTCTCATTTCTTATGAGCTCAACTACCCTCAAATTGAAAAATCTTGTCTAGATTGTAGTTTTTACCTTCCAAAACTTCACCATTACCTATTAAATACTAAAACCAAGCTTATATCCAAATTTGACCACTTAAGTACATGTTGTCAAAACCCGCCCTTACAGGTAGAATGGCTAATTGGATCATTCTACTAAGTGAATTTGACATTGAGTATGTACATCAAAAGTTGGTAAAAGGAAAAGTACTCACTCGATCAGTTAGTAGAAGCACCATTACCAGGAATAGAGCCTATAAGTCTGGATCTGCCAGATGCTTCATTAATGTATATTGAGGAATTTGTCATGTGGCAAGTGCACTTTGATGGATCTTTTACTTTTCATGGTTCGGGGGCAGGTGTGGTATTAATTACTCCTTCAGGAGACCCTATACCTCAAGATTTTCACCTTGGTTTTCCTTGTACAAATAATATTGTGGAATATGAGGCGCTCATCGTTGGGATGAAGCTAGAAATCAAATGGGATATCCATCATGTTAAGATCATTGGTGATTCACAATTGATCATCAAGAAAGTTAATGATGAATATAAATTCAAGGATGAGAAACTCATCCCCTACAAGAAATTGGTGGAAACTTTGAAAGAGTATTTTGTGTGTATTACATTCGAACAGATTCCAAGAGCACAAAATAGATCCACAGACACTATGGAAACCATAGGTTCTATGCTATGAATTCCACCAGAGAGAAATGATATGTCATTCTTTGTTGAGAATCTACGCCAGCCTGCGTATGACATGCCAGAATCATGTTTGGCTTGTGAAGTTGTTGGTCCCTATTCCCCATGGTATGTGCACATCTATGCCTATCTTAAACACAACACCTTCCCTCCTAGACATCTCCCATTCTAAAAAACAAAGCCTTATCCACTAGATAGCTTGTTACACCCTCTTAGGAGATACTCTATCATCATGGCTATGATGGGAATCTATTGTGTTGTCTAGATGTAGCAGAGTCATTCAAGCAATCAAAGAGGTACATGAAGGGGTATGTGTGCCCATACAAACAGAATGGTTCTAGCTAAGAAATTGTTGAGAGTAGGCTACTATTGGCCTACTATGGAAACAAATTACTGCAACTATGTAAGGAAATGTGTACTATGTCAAAAGTATGGAAATTTCATCCATGTGCCATCACAATCATTGCATCCAATCACAACCCCATGGCCATTCTCCAAATGGGGACTGGATTTAATAGGAAAGCTCACCCCTACCTCATTTGATGGTCATACTCACATCATCACAACTACAAAATATTTCACTAAGTGGGTGGAGGTTGTTCCTTTGACTTATGTTACAGGAGCTCAGATTTCAAATTTTATCATGAATCACCTTATCTCGGTATGGCATTCCTGTGGCCATAGTTACTGACAATGGAAAATCATTCAAGAACAAGACAGTGAAGGACCTTTGTCATTGATTTCAAATAAAATTGAAGTGGTCTACGCCATATTATCCACAAGGTAATGGGCAAAGGTAAAGCCACTAACAAAACATTGGTTCAAATCATGGAAAAGATGGTGAGTAAGACAGGTCGCAATTGGCATTTACAAATTCACCCAGCCCTTTGGGCTTATAGGACCTCCATTCACACTCCTACTAGTGTGACACCCTATTCCCTAGTATTTGGAACCAAATCCATCATCCCATTGGAAATCGAGCTTCCTTCCCTGAGAATATCTCTTAGGGATTACGGACAAGGATGAGGATTACAGAGTGGCCAGGCTGGCAAAATTAGAACTCTTGGATGAAAATCACATCCACACCCTTAACCATCTCAAAGTGTATCAGAACAGAATCTCCAGAAATTACAACAAAAGGATCATACCTCGTCAGTTTGAGGTCGGAGATTTGGTCATGAAAGAAAATCAGTTCAACACAAGGGTGGAAAGAGAGAAGAAAGGCAAGTTCAAACCGCATTGGTTAGGACCTTATGTCATTGTGGCCAAATATGGTACGAGAGCATACAAAATTTCCCATCCCAATGGTGATGAGCTCCGTGAACCTATGAATGCCATGCACCTTAAGTAGGTTTTATGCTTAAACATGGCAAAAATCAGAAAAGAAAACCACAAAAAGAGTAAAAATGATCAAAATACAAAAAAAAATTAAAATAAGAGAAAAAAAAAAAAGAAAAATAGGTCATCCATATGTGAAAACCATGCAATTGTGGCATGTTGGATAGGTCCCTTGGTGAAAACCAGTTTTCGGCACCTTGGGAGGATTCATTGTTCACAAGCATCTTGTATCTGGAGGGTACTTTTACTTAGCCTAGGGGGCTTTCCACACCTACATCCGAGATTCCCTATGAACCTATCATGTCAAGCCTTGATCCGGATTTTCTCCTCTTATAAATTAGTGAAGGGATGGTCTTTTTATATCCCCATCTAACGTTGGGGGCACTTCGTGACTTCACCTTCTTCATGTTTGTAAACACATGGTGCCTGCCCTTGTATATTCTCTGTCTAATGTTGGGGGCATCCACGTTTCTCGGTTACTTGTGCATAGCTTGGAAAATCTTAGAAAATCACAAAAACATTCAAAAATGTTTGAAAATCACAAAAACATTCAAAAATTTGTTTCACAAAAACAATAGAAAATTGTTTCATGTAGAAAATCAAAAACAATAGAAAATTGTTTCACAAAAGCACAAAAACAATAGAAAATTGTTTCACAAAAGCACAAAAACAATAGAAAATTGTTTCACAAAAAAAAAAAATAGTTTAGAAAAGTGTTTAAAAAAGTGTTTTCACAAAACAATCTTGCAAAAACATAACTTTAGTTTACTTACTTTATCTTGTTTCTTGCTTTGTTTGTGTACATTGTTTGCTTGTATAGTTGTTGCTTGTTTGTACATTTGTATAGTTTGTTTCTTAGACATACTTTGATAAGATTCATCTTTTCTTGCTTAGATTAGATTCATTCTTACTTGTACATATGCAAGTGTGTTTTTGCATGCTTGTAAATAATTGTACATAGTTGTGTTAATTCGTGTTGGTTGGCACTGTGTATTTTGTTAACATTTGATTGTGTTTGTTTGTCACATGTACATAGTTTTTTATCACATCATCATATCTCCATCAATATCATCACATCTAACATCATCTATACATCATATATAAATAAAATGCTATGTGTACATCATACATGTATGTTATGCTAATCATCACGTATTGTATCATCAAATGGGGGCAAGAGGGATCACAAATATCAAAATCTATCCCCCGCACCAATATCATCATGTCATCCCATCCACTAATCTAGAGCATCACATGTACAATACAATTGATATCATCTATGGATCTATCATGTCAAAATCAAACACATGTGGTACAAACATCTCAACTATCATCATGATACATACAAAAGTGTGAAATCAAACCATATAACATCACACTCTAACTCTTCTTCTACTCGCCGTGAATAGTTATTTTATTTAAATAATTATTTTCCTTACTTTTTTGCCATGTTGGGGCATTATTTTCCATCTGGTACTCATTTCTTCTCACTAGGACAATTTTATTGCTCCTAGGTGATATCCTTCTTCTACACACTCCATCGAATAATTATTTTTATTAAATAATTATTTTGTTAATCTTTCCATTGTTGGGGCATTATTTTCACATGTTGCTTCTTTCTTCTCCCTGGGGCATTTCTTTTGCTCCTGGGAGATTCTTGTTGATTCTTCTAACTTCTTCTCTATCCAAACTATCAAAAGTCTAAAAAATCTATTAAAAAAATTTTAAAAAAAATCAATTCAAAATCTAAAAAATTTCAAAACTTTTTCAAAAATCCTAAAAATTGTAAAATTTGCAAAACTAGGTAAACCATCTCATAGTGGCTGAAACTCATGTCTTACGCATGGTATTCATTTCCATATCTTGTTGGAAATTTTCACATCTTCATGAGATCAAATGACTTGGATCATCATATTTACAACCATTTACAAAGCTAGCATGCTTGCTTCATCGGTACTTTGGGGCACATATAGTTGTTTGGTATTGTTTTGTTGCACTATGCTTTTCATTGGACCCAGTGTCCTTCATCATCTTCCCTTGCATGTATCCTTGCTGGGGCATCATTTTTAACCCTTTTCATCAATCATGAACATTTGGGGATCTTCAGCTTGATAACAAAACATTTGTACAACCATCTTGACCGTTGTTGGTTGGAATATGTGTGTTTGTACTTGTTTTCCCTGTTAAATGAGCTTGTTTCCTTCTCATATTGCATTACTTTTCATATGTTGCATTGAGTGGGTGTTTTCAGCAATGGACAAATTTTTCGTAGTATGGCTTTTCATGTCATCCTACTTTTTTCGTATGCTTATATTTTTAATAAGGACCGATGACGTAGATCTTTGGCAATATGATGACAATAAAGTTGTTTCAATACACTGGATGAAAGCTTTTCTTTTTTTTCTTTTCATCTATCATTCCTCTTCTACATCATTCTCCTATCAACACTATTCTTCTTATTCACTTGGGGCATCCTGCTCTCCTACCCATTCTTCTACTATTTCTCTCACCTTTTCGATTCGTCGATCGCCTTCTCTCATCACCCCATCGACACTCGAGGGGGCATCTCTCACTTCTACTAATTTTTCTTCTACGCCTTCAAAATTTTATTATCTACTATCTTTGAAGTGGCGTCACTTACGCCACCCCAAAGAGGGGAAAATGTAGACACCTATAATTTAACTCAAGAAATTTAAATACTTAAATTGCACTAATTATACCCTTTCCCACAAATTGATGACATATCGTCAATATCGCACATTTTCTCTGCTATCATCGTTAATTAATTACATTACGTTAGTTAATTAACTCTTCTATCCAACAATGATGCCAATTAATGACCTTCCATTAATCAACTCCCCTTTCTATCTAGATTAATTAATTATTTATAATTAATTAAGCTCCCCTTTCTATCTAGATTAATTAATTAATTAATTAATACCCCTTTCTATCTAGATTAATTAATTAATTCTCTCTTCTATTTAATCAATAAATCATCACTTATTTGATTAATTCCTCTCATAGTCTAAATCATGCTAATTATTCCTCTAAAAAGCTTCTATAAGCTTACACACCTATTAATTAATCACTTTGGTTAATTAATAAAGCCCCTCAAACCCCATGGGTCACTAAAGGACAAACTAAACTCTCCTAAGGTTGACTTAACCCTTTCTAAACCTCCCTTATCCACAACTAACCCAACCTCTCTATTATCCCACATGTAAAGGGATGTAGAGATTCTTTATCCATTGGGCTATATAAGGAGCCCTCCTCCTACCTTTCTTCTTACACCTAAATGAGCATAGAGCCTAAGTTATAGCCATTTTATCATCTTAGAGCATTCTTCATTGGAGGAGCTAGCTATTTTCATTTCTTGTATTCATCCATCCAAGTTTTGAATTCATATGGGGATATGTCAAATGGTCTTGTAGCCATGGATTGACAAGACTCCATTCTTGAAAACCTTGGGATTCAAACATATAATCAAACCTTTGATTGCTAAGGATCTAAATAGGTTCATTTCATTTGATTAGCATTCAATAGAGATAGAGATTAATGGATTAACATGTTAGTTTGAATATTTATTCATGTTCTAATGCAAGGATGTTGGTAGATTAGTCTTGTTTAATCTCTAAGCATGATGGTGCATTGATTTTGATTTAGCTTTGTTTTAGGAGCATGAGCATCATTTGGAGAGTAATTTTAGTGAAACCTTATTTTTTTGTTGCTGCATAATAGATTTGTCACCATGATTATAAAATAATAAATATGGTTAACCTATCACAAAATAAGGATCCTCAGGTATACATCTAAATATCCATCCTTCTTTCCTCACGCTCTTTCATTCACAGGTGAATATGAATCTCAACATATTCTCTGCATTGACAATCTTCTTCTAACATCGCATATGTCTTTCAATCTCATTGAAGACTTATCTACTCACTTATTGAATCCTTTGATTCACTCCTTTGACTTGGAATTTTTCCACCCAAGTCTCGTATTTTAGGACTTATCAAATATTTTTATGTAGTGAAAATTTTGTCCTCTACCTTAGATTGGCTTGGAAAAGGCATTGCTTCCTAGGTAGCTCTCTCAACTAGGTTTCAATAGTATATTTGAGCGAGTGCGACGCTATTACTAGATGATGACTTTAATTTACCCCCTTTGAAACCTTGAGAAAAGATCTTGCTCATAATTAATTACATTAGGGTTATCACTCTTTGGATATCCATGACTCTAACTTACAAGTCTTTACTAGTCAATCGAGATAAAAGGTGCTTATTTTGTCACCAGTTCCCTCAATGTCTTTGACTACTTTGGGGTTAGTGTGGTAATCCTCAAAAGATTTTTATGGCTTATGCTAGGATAGGATTAAATTAAATTCCAAAGGGTAGGAATATAGCTTAGGTAATAGAATTAATTTTAATTAATTCTAAAGGGGAGTATTTGAATGATGGAATTAATTTAATTAATTCCAAAGGGGTGTATTGTGACAAAATATAATTAATTTAATTAATTCTAATTGGATAGAAGTGGGATGGAATATGTATGTATTTTTACGGTGTCTACAATATATACTCCATCAATCAAACTAAGTCCTATTCTCCTAACTTGAAATTAGCCAACAAATGAGCCTTGGCACAACGTGCCTCATGTTACATTATCCTTGTTGACACCCTATTGAAGAGGGCTATGATGGGAATCTCTTAATATGTCTCAATCATGATGAAGCTAATAAAATTCTAGATGAATTACACTCAAATTCTTGTGACACACAAACAAAGTGGCATGGTCCTTCAAAGAATATTTTATGCGTCGGATACTACTGGCCTACAATGGAAACATATACATGCAACTATGTAAATAAATGTCAAGATTTACAAAAGCACAATAATCTAATTCACGCACCTTCCCAAGCTTTGCATCCTATCACCTCACCATGAAATTTTTCTAAATGGGGGCTCAATCTAATCGACAAAATAAATCCCGCATCTTCCGATGACCATAGTTTCATCATAACTGCCACTAAATATTTCACCAAGTGGGTTTCAAGCTATGCCTCTTAGCTACATTTTTGGGTGCAATATTTCTAAATTCATATTTAACCATATTATCTATTGTTTTAACATTCCCACTACCATTGTCACTGACAATGGTGGCTCCTTCAAAAATAAGAATGTCAAAGTGTTAGCTAAAAAATATCATATCCTCCTACAATTGGCCACACTTTACTACCTGCAATCCAACGACCAATCTGAATCTTTGAAAAATACTATCAAATCAATCTTGGAAAAGAAAGTTGATAAGTATAGATGTAACTGGAATACGCAGTTTTATCCCACCCTCTGGGCCTACCGCATATCTTTCTGCACTCCTACAGGAGCTACCCATTTTTCCCTAGTATATGTATTTGAAGCCATATTACCCATTGAAATCAAACTTCATTCCATTCGTGTCTCTCCAATACCTCATGCATGAAGAGGATTACCATCGCAAATTCCTTGTATAGCTTGAGCTACTAGATGAAAGATGCATTCATGCTTTGGATCATCTGCAAGTATACCAGAATCAACTGCGTTATAACTACAACCAAAAGATTTGACCATGACATCTTGAGATTGATGATCTAGTCTTAAAAGAAAATCAGAATAACACAACCAAGCCACGTGAAAAACAAGGAAAATTCAAGCCTAATTGGTTGGGTCCTTATATTGTCACTACAAAATTTGGATCCAGTGCATACAAAATATCTACTAATGATGGAAAAGAGTTGAAAGAACCTATGAACTCCATTCATCTACAAAAATATACTCCTAAGTCTCTAAAGAGTAACCCTTGTGTTGGGGGCATATCATTGTGCTCTCTTGATTTTCCATTTCGCCTTGTCTCTTACATGTGTCATTCCACCTTGTGTCATGTGTTCTCCTTATCAGTCGTCATGCCCATAGTCTACCACTCTTGTTCACCTATTGTCATGCTTTCATTCACCATGTTCATGTGTAATGTGTTGGTTACGGCCTGGGAATCCCTTTTTCTCTCTTGTTTAGCATGTGGTTTGAAACTCAAAAAATCAAAAACATTCAAATATGTTCCATAAAAATTAAAAAACAATACAAATTTTTCCAAAAATAAAAAAACATTCAAATATGTTTCTCAAAACTAAAAAAACATTTAATTTTTTTCGCAAAAACCCAAAAACAATATAAAATTGTTCTAAAAGTACAAAAATGTAAAACATTTTGAAAATGTTCGACAAAAACATTCGCAACTATATAACTTATTTTTCCAATTTTGTCATCTATTTGTTCCAAATTATTTGCATTATTCAAATAACTCATGTCATCCTTCACCATATAACTTGTTTTAGGGCACACTCAGCTTTAGCCTCATATAGGTCACGCTTCAATGGGATTGGACAAGAGTTATTTCAGAGTATCTAAGTATAAATTTTCCCTTCAACCTGATTCTCTCCTCTCACATTCTAAGCTATCGCCTAGGGGAAATTGAAATTTTTCTATCTCTTCACTGTGGAACACATTAGGGGTGTCTTCAGACATTATAATTGTGAATTGTGTTATATTGTTTCTTACTAGTTAGTTTAACATTAGTACTCCTTGTTTTCTTACTTATTTGTGGTTAATGCTTTTGTTGTTTATACATGTAAAATGTTATCTTGTATGTTCTTAGATCAATTTCTCATTTAAATTAGCTAGATTAATCAATGTTTTGTGTCTCTGGAATGTTGTTGCAATTATAGACAAATTTCATCTAAATTAATCGCATATTAGTTCCTATATAAATTTGGTGTGAGTTAATTCTATGGAAAATTTTAAGAGGCCTCGGGCAATTGGAGGTGGAATATCCCTAGAACCACTTTTGTGACATAGGATAATTTCTTGGGATTTGTGAATGTAATTATCACATGAAAAAAATTCAAGTCACACGACAGAAATAAGATATAGCACGATGACAAATTTGTTATCACACAATAGTGAATTTTTTTCGTGTGACAACAAACCTCATGTCATGTGTATTTACTTATTTCTTATCGTGCACCTGCACTCCTTGATACTTGTCATGTGGCTGCAATTATTGCTACACGTCGGCTATGTACTCCTTGTCACTTGTCAATTATACTTTGGTTGGTTCCTTACTAGTAAGTTACTAGTATACTACCTAGTGAACTACCTATGATTATATAGGAGTTTTCAATAGTAGGTGAATCGACCCCTAAAAATTTTATAAAAGAAAATTTAGGTGAAAGTTACATTTTCTTACTAAATTTTTTTCCTTTTTTAGATTTTCCAAATATGAAATATTTGTCAAATTATGAATATTTTCCACTAAAATTTTCCCTGGTTAATTCTGTTCATATTGGGTTTGTTTACAATGTTTGTTTTGTGTCTTTTTTACTGCTTGCACTATTTTTTTTCTTCTTGGCTTATTAAATAAGCCATGGTATGTTTTCCTTTTTGCTTTGTGTTTAAGTTTGTTTACATTTCTTTGTATTTGTAATTCAAATTTCTCAAAAAAATTTAAAACCATAAAAACTCATATGTTCAAAAAAATCATAAAAAAATCAAACAAGCATTCACCTATTGCATAAATCCTACAATTAGAAAACCATTAAGGTGAATATTTCAACATTTCAACACAACCTTGATAAATTCCTACTCTTATCTACTACCCTAGTGATCATTCCAATCTTACAACTATCACTTTCTTCCCTTTGTATGATTTCTAACTCTTCTTAGGACAAGTTACAAAATTATTTTTCCTTTGTGATATAACTTCGTATGGAGCAAATTTTATCAAATCATTTTTCAAACAGATCCAACAAGAGTGTCATGAGGAGTTTCTAAGTATACTCCACTCTTCTAGTCTGATCCTATTCCCACATGAGGGGCATTTACATCTATTTAATCATTCATTGTGGCACACATTAGGGGCATAGCTGATTGTCTTCTTTTTCAAAGTTGTGTTGCATTGTTGATTTTTACTTCTTGGACCAATTGCAAGTAGTGTGATAACATCTTGGTTCCTTTATAACCTTGATGCCTACACCTATTGTTCATATTGGGATTGTTTTCCTTTTTATCATTTCTTTGTTTTTGTGTGTTTGTTTACGTGCATCGGGTTAATCATCTTGATTATTTCTTAATATTGGTGAAAACTCTATTGTGCAACAACAAAATAAATATTTCTCTTGTATTTATACTCTCCAAATGGCACTCATGATATGAGCACATTTTCTTCCAATCCTTGTTAAACTTCCTTTTTCTTCCTATCTAGCGGTCATCCACCACCTTACTACGTAATCCACCCACTTGAGGGGAATTCCCTTACCATTCTATCTTGTTAGGGAATACAAATGCTTCTACACTTTTTGCTTATTACTCTGCATGTTTCTACTATCTTTAAAGCACTATTACTTCGAAATAACACTTTAAATAGGAGCAAATGTAGACACCCCAAAATTACACACTAGTTCCCAATACTATCTTAGTTCATATCCTAGCTCATATGTCCTTTGTGATTGATTAATAAAATTAATTAATCATGTACGTTCACCCCTTTGGATTAATTAAATTAGTCCATAACACACTTTTATCTAAGTTAATAATCATTTATTAAACAAATGGTTAATTAATTATGTTGCACATTGTGGCTAATTGGGAATTTCCCATGTGAACAACCTCAACAACTTTGTTAACTATGCTAAATTTGTGGATATCCACAACTGAATTCTTTGTGGCACATAAAAATATAAAACAACAAGTACCCATCATATCCCAATACAAATTTATTATGAACATAAACAAAATAATCCAAAATGCATCAAAATCCCAACTTTCATATGCCATCGACTTCTTTGGAAAGACGTTGTCGGCCCCTAGGAAATTTTTCCACCTCCCTATGCCATTGGACCTATTGGTAAAATTTTATTGGCCATAGTATAAATCCCCTCGGTTAGATGCTATCGGATTTGGTGTGATGGGTCATCTTAGTATGGTTAATCCTGTCCATTCCAGGGTCCCATGATTTTTTTACATTAGTTTAAAAACCTAACCTACTGACCTCTAAATTCAAAATGATCCTAAACCCACCAAGACCTCAACTCAATCTAAATTTTGAATGTCATTGGGGAAATTTTCACTAGAAATTTTTTCCCGACATCCATTTTTGCCTTTTCTCCTAGCTATTATTCCCAATTTAAAAACAAAACCTACCATGGGATTTGCATTGTTGCATGCCCCATCTTGGTCACCTCATCTACTACCTCACACTCTCACCATCATCAATCAAAACTTATCGATTTGGGTTATACTATATCCTAGTTCTCTAAATCTCAAATTAGAAAATTGGCAAAGGAATTCCTCCTTTATTATTTATAGCAATTCTTATACCTAGTTTTTGTGATGTCCTCCAATCTTCAAACCTTCATATATTTCACATTACGAACCCTAAAAACATTTAGTAAATCATTCCATGTTTGTAGTGGTGAGCCACTCATTTCAATATATCACACTTCTTTGTACCACCTTTTTGTCGAGAAAAAAACCCATTTTCTAGTGTATCTATTCAGGTCTTTTTTATTTTATCGATTATCTTCTAGTGTTTTTATTTTGTCTTTCTTATTTAAGGTTCCAAGAATTTTTGTGCCTTCCATACGCAATCCAAGTGACATCGAAGATAAGTATGAGATAGGTATATTTCATTTAGAATTCTTTATCGTACTTCCATTTCAACACTTTACTTTCAACATTTCTTTTTAATTTTATTCTACATAGATATTTTCCATAGACCATGTCATGATTCACTATTGTGGCACGTGATTATATTTGGTTAGGGAATATGTTTGTCACATGTTAACCATTCATTTTTATAGGGGTTTCGATGCATTCACCTCCTAGAAACATGTTTTAAGGGGTTTGTCGGGATTAGGATGTGATTAGACTTGGTCATGTGGGGTTAGACTAAACATTTGAGAGATGTCACAATTATACTTATTTAATAATTATTTAACTACAACTTAAACTTTATATATTTATCATATAACTACAACCAATGATATTTATATTATTATACCCATACTTATCTTCATCACTTTATAGATACGAAAAATGATTCAAAAACACAACAATATAATTTCAATAAAAGTTAAATATGATACTCTTATATAAATTATATCTTGAATGAAAATTTTCTCATAATATCTTATTTCATTTCAAATATTAATTGAATTCAAGTGGGAGAGAGAAAAAAATTAATCATATATAAAATTATTTTTAACAACTTTATTCATGTTAAAAACCTTCCCAATTAATCTTATAAAACATAAAATGACATTACTACATATAATGCAAATAACATCATAATTTGTGTCAAAATTGAGTCATATTTTTCCATTTAATTATGATTTAATAATTATGCTAATATTTGGCATAAAATTTACATCACCTTTGTGCCACACTTGTGCCACCTTTGCACCTTATGTACCAAAAAGGTAACTTGTGTTTCCCATTTGCATTTAATATTAAATTATGGTGCATCCCTTTTTTCATTATTGTAAAATTATACAACATAAAATAATGTCATATTTAACCACCTAATAATAAATTAGGGTTTATAAGAAACACATTTTCTCTAGCTATCACACTTTACAGCTTTTAGAGAAAATGTAGTACTAAAATTCCCATCGAAAAGTGTAGTGTCAATTTTAGGACAATAAGGTAAAGAATATATTGTTTTGACGTGATTTCTTAAACAAGATGTTTTTTTCCAAATCTTAAAAATTGTATACACTCATTTTTCTAATTCATGACTTGCAACAACAAAAATTATACAATACTCTTGCACTATCCGACACTTGATCTATTTGATCAATTACGTTATCTCTAGATATACCCCACTCATTATTTCTTTTATACACAACCTATTTGTTTGCACAATGGTCATATTAATCTATAAAATTAGATTATACCCTCACATATCACAATCCAAGCTTTGAGCACCCCATATATGTGTGCAGGACCATAGTAGATAGGGATAACCATAACACCCATATGATATGGGCATAACTAGCCACTTTGGTCCATCTTTCTATAGCGGTACTTTTTCTAAATTGAATCCCTTTGGTACACTCTTATTTGGCCTTATTCAATTTTTCTAGATCCAAAACACATATACAAGAAAAGTATTCATCTCCCATTGAAAAAGGGTATTAATTCTACTTGGCACCTAACATTCCAATGAGTAAACACTAAGAACAATCATAAGAAAAGATATTACAAGACTCCTTGAGCTCCACATACTTTGCATACTCATTCTAGGGAATTCATACACTCGGTATGAAAGTACAAAGTCACATTATTAAATTCAATTCAAGTTAGGGAAAGTATCAAGTATAATTCCATTGTTGCAAGATCATGGTTATCAATTTGGTTACATACATTCTAGATATCACATGATAGGCAGAATGATGTGCGGTTTGAGCCCTCTTTAGAGTAGTGGCAATGTTAGTAGTACGCAAGGGTTACCACAACCCACCTTACATTTATTTTGTAAGAATCTCTCTCACCATCTAGGGTTTTAAATATTAAATTAGTTACACAATTATCATCACACAATATTTGAGGTTCGAGAATCCATACATGAGGAGAATAGGGAGAAACAAACAAGCACATGAGGTTACAGAGGATGAAAGTAAAGAAGGACCAAATCATACAGAAAGGGCCATATCAGGGGTACACTTTGGGTCATACCATACACCTTGGTCCAAAAAGTTGTTCAGTCACGGTTTGATATTGAGACTCTATCGAGATCATTTCCATCCATTTTCAGTCATCAAACCATCTCGAGATCAATACACAGTCCAAGATATCGGCTAATTTATCTTCCACTCCTCATTGTTAATTATTTGTTTCATTATCTATCATTATTTAGATTTTTTAATGATTATTCTTAATATTTCTGTAATTAGCCTTGGAAATTAATTGATTAGGATAATCTACCATCGTTTACTACACTTTAATATATTATCAATTTAGGTTAAATCATTTGTTGAGCCCATTATTGGTTGAACCATATGATCCCCACATTATTTTAATATACATTTTCTTATCTTATATAATTTGGCATAGTTGATACTTATTTAATATTTTTGGAATTTGTGATGGATATCTCCTTGTTAACATATCTTGAGGCTAACCATGTATGCATGCAAACTCTCACAACCACTCTTAAACATACTCATATCCATATTGATACCTCTCCTAATTATATATCATCTCGTATAAAAAAATTCTTGTAATGAACAATGAACATATGACCTTCACATTAGCTTATATGCCCTCTCAAATTTTCATTAATAATGATCCTCTATTGTATATCTAAGTCAAAATTTGTATTTTTGGTTAAATTTTATCTTATTGATAATGTCTCTAGTATTAAAATATGTAATATATATTTTCTACATCAAATTGGACTTTCATTAATGGCCTCACTCCTTCTCTATGCATTTTTGGGGTTGACAATACACCTAAGCGGGTATTGGGGGAGATGATATTTTTAGTTATAGTTGGTCCTTGTACTCTTAATGTTCTATATTAGGTCATGCCTAATAATATCAATTATAATATTCTCCTAGGTTGGCCTTGGTTACATGTCATGCATGTTATACCTTCTAATTTACATGCATTGGTTAAGTATTTATATCAAGGAGTAGTATATGATATTTTTTTATCAATAAAACTTCACCTTTTGTAATACTAATGATCAGGAGCACCCACATACCACCATTATCATACATAAAATGAATACAAATTATTACAACACATATGGTATAGGTTACAAATATTTTTTGTGACATGGTTTTTCTGGGCATGGTCTTGTCAGAGATGGTCAAGACATCTCTAAACCTACGTCCCTTCCTAAAAACATTAATAAAACTAGACTTGGTTATATTCCCCATCCTTTTCAATCCATCTCTCTCGTAATCATGTTTTCTTTCTACCCAAGTGCCTCCATGAGGTATGTAATGTTTCTTCGCACATAAACTTTATTTAGTCAACCTACACCTTATTAACAATACCACTTCTCACAACCTACCTCTTTTGGATGAGTTTATTGATGATTATTATCTCCTCAAATATATATGGGGGATTATGAGAATATTCCTCCAATATTTCATAATAAATGGTTTCCTGTTCATTATACAACATCGTATAATTTGGTGAAATTTATCCTACTAATGTAGACATAGATGCACATGACACTATTCCAACATAACCATACATTAATGACTTATCCAATATTCTTAAAGGAGAAACCATGCCATATAAACTTGGTACCATTGATAACCTCCTCTTAGTTCTTTTTTATACCTCTCTTAGTGATATCTTGAGACAACCGATATCAAGCAAGTTGTTGGTAATATTTTATGTCACTACACCCACCCAAGAATTACTTAGTGGAACATGGAAGAACACAATAAGCCTCCAATGATGATGAAAACATTTTCCAGTGTACTATTGAAGTCTAGATCCTTCTCCTTATCCTTTCCATGCTTTTCAAGACTCGGGTTTTCTTCTTTTCAGTTAAATAATTCATTTTTTTATCCACGTAAAACTTTATGAACCTTTTGAGATTATGTCTTTGTGACGGTTGCATAACCTACATGGCTATTATGCAATCACCATTTTTGATAAAGAGGTAGTTGCATAACCTTTGTAGTGGTTTTGCAACTTCCACTCTATCAACAACGGTGGTCTTGTCACCTTAAAGCGAGAGTTAAAACACATGTTTATCAATGCGCGTTTGGATTTCGATAGTGATTTTCTCACTCATTTCTCAACCATTTCATCTATTTTTAGGCTCATTGGATTCGTATTGGAATTATATTACTTTTTTACTATGTTTAAAAAGTTGAATTCCCCTCATTTGGATGATCAATCACTTCTTGATCGATACTTGTTGTAAATTTACTTTCTCAATATTTATAAAATCTGAGTTTTTTACTTGTAAGATGGGTTGGATATTTCACATTTGGATGTAAAGTTATGTTGTTGGAATATAGAAAGGGAATACATAAATAAACCAATGCTTTTACTCTATTTCTTCCTTCTTCTCACACTCATCCTTCTTCTTGCATCAAGCCATCCATAGCCAAGCTCTTGTTTTCCTTTGTTACCAGCCAACATCTACACATCTCAAGATCAACTGGAAATCATCTCTAGAAAAGGAGACAACAAATGTAATTCACATCTGGGAAGCTGTTATAGAACAAAAATAACTAGGTTGGGGTTGTAATTGAATTCTTTTAAAGTATTTGCATATTTCTACTTATTGTGATTAGAAGAAGTCATTTGTTTATATTAAAATAAGTGGAAGATTTTATCACTTCCGAGTGCATTTGTTTTATTTATATTATTATTTCCAAAATATTTCTTGTATATTCCTTGATAACTTCTTTCGGCTTATCCATGTGGATCTGCTTTCGATAATTTATTTGGAGGAAGAAGTGAATAAATTATTGTCTTTATTTCTTTCAATCAATCTGGAATTTTTTTGAAATTTTATACGACAAAGAGGAAATTACTTAGAAGTTTTTTCCTTTCTGGAAAAACTAAAGGAGAATATTTTCTAGAAGAAGTTTTAATTTTTATATTAATACCTTCTAAATACATTATTTTATAATAACTTTGTTATGACCTTGCAAAAATAATAACTACATCCAATTATTTCTCTGTTTTAGTTCATTTCTTTAGAAGTAATTATTTTTATTTTTATTGCTTCCCTGTGTATGTGTCTATAGCATTGTTTATTTATTTATTTTATTTAATATTGGAAAATACAAAAAAACATTAGGAATTTAGATTGTTTAATTGTTTTATTTTATTTCAAAAACTTCATCAAAAACAACAACAAAAATAATTAGTGTAGTTAATGCATTTCACTTTATTTAAGTATTAGTGAACATAGTTTAATTAAATTAAAAGGTAATTTGATTGTCTTTTGTTTAATTTAAACTCATTTACATTGTTTATTTAAAGTTAGGAACTTAAAATAGCTTAAAGGTTAAAAATGCATCACCCCACTCCTTAGCGGCTTAGACTACTCACATTTATTCATTGGCCCCCATTTGTCATCGATTGTCGATTTCTTTCACCTTGCTCATGAGTTGGTGTCCCATATGACCATTTCGTGTCCGCTTTGAACCTCATAGAAATATTTTCAAACCAATCATCCATCATCTACGCATTGATCAATACCAAGGAGACATATACAAGGTTCTATGGGATTTATTTTTTAGATCAACCCCTTTACCACCACAAATTATCACCCAATTTGACACTCTCAATGAGAAATTGACCATAGCCAAAAAAATCTTGGGATGACCAAACAAATCAAGTTAGTTGAAAAAACCCCTGGATTTCCTTTAAAACATCCCCTCTCATCCTTGCATAACCCTCTCGAGAGAGACATATACGGAGGCGGAAGGGCAATTCCTCGAATTTGGGCAATTCCCGAATTTTGGCAATTGGGTCGATGCATCCTTGGTCTTACCGACATTAACCAAGAAATACAGAAAAATATCATTCTCGACCATGATATCACCCCCTTAGAGGTTAGGCGAGAATTTTTTTCCCTCGATGAGCAAGTCAATAACTTGCGAGTTGAGCATTTTGTTTCACTTGATCCTAGGCTCTTCAACCATTCCAATTCCTACATACTCTATCTATATCATACAAACCCATTCTATTTCCACCTCATTTCTCATATTTCAGTTGTCTCAAGTATGATCTCGGGAAGTTCGGTGCACTTAGAATCATGTGTATTTTTTCTAGTGTACGAATTCTCGTGAACTCGAGGTGAAGGACTAGTTTCTCCTCGTTTCCATTTTTGTTTCTTTTTTCATCCATTATATCTCTATCCCATTATTCTATGTGTGTTTATACACCCCCCAAATATGTCAGGTTAGGACTATACCATCCCTATTTTAGGACTTGAAGCATGCTATAGCTAAATAAATGCTCAACAATCACCCTCATTATCTGGGTGGGCTGATAATTACTCTCATGGTTTCCTTTCACCACACACATCTCTCATACAAATGTAGAATTTTTATTCTAGTGTAAGGATTGAGGATATTGACCAACCAAACCAATGCCCTCAACCAAAATTTTCCATTTCCAACAATATGACCTTTACATGAGAACAAGGTCTATATCCACGGGTCTTGTCTAGGCCACAAATTAGCATGCAATTTGGCTCCACATCTTCCTATTTACAAACCAATGATGATCTTTTGACATGGTTTTCCCAAAGAAATGACTGACTTAATGTTATATATGGATCACTAGATAGGATGCAGGCATACATAGATGTTCTTTTAGAAATCAATGTTGCCTTAACCCCATTAAAATTAGAAAACACACCACAAAAGGGGGAAAAATGAATGAACAATTCATAAAAGGGTATCATGCATCCCCTCAACCCAATAACACGTACAACATAGCTAAAGAAGGGATGTAACCTTCATCCAATGTTTTCATTTCCATATTAGTAGGAAGGATTTGAGAATTAGAAATTTCCCAAAATTCACAACCTACATAAATAGCTAGGAAATTTAATAAATATAACGCTAGTAATCAAAATTACATTTCTCCTATCGTAGACACAAAATCACGCACTTGGGTACATTTCTAGGTCCTAATCACATACTTACATTCATATGATTCCTAAGCAATAAAAGTACTAATTGACCACTGTCTTTGGCCTTTTTGCTTTCTTTCTTATTCTCTCTTTGGCCTTGCACACCCTATTTCCTAGTCTGAATTTCCCTACTCCACCTTTTCTAAGTTTGGACACCAAGCACCCAACCAAAATGCTAGCACCCAGGTGCCCCCATCCCCTTTGGGCACCCCTAACCTCTTTGTATCTTACTCACCACTTTATGGCCTCTTTTAGTCATTGGGCATCTTGTTTTCTTATGGGTTGGCCTTTAGTGGTTAATTACGAAATTCAAAAAAGGGAATCATATAAATACAATTTTATGTGATCAAATTAAGAGACCAAACTCTAAGCATCTATTACTATCACATAAGGCTGCATCCAAAGGCATTTCAAGATCATAAAATCATCCATCTAGCATCCATTCAAGGGACAAGGGAATGCATTCTTCTACATACACTTCATAGGAGGGGAAGTTCATTTTTCCATGCACACATCTATTTACATCTTCTACATATAACTATTGCTTGTTATTAAGTCAATCTTGCACAAGAGCCACCTAAGGCATGATTCTACACACACATAGAACTACATGGAATTTGAAATGTAGGGAAATACCTAGATCATAAGTTCACTCAATCAAGTGACCGCCGAGGTCAATCTGACTCCCCATTTGCATCATTTCTTTTTAGGATTTGATGTATTTTGGGGTTTTGTAGGATATCTCTTTCATTACAAGTTACATGTGATATTTGCGCAGACATCCAGTGACATACAGGTGATAAACATAAAATGCTAATGACAACCTTGTGACCCTACGAAAACTAGTTTCGAGGTTTTTCGTAGACCTTGACACCCAGATTAGGGTATATGGCACCTAGAAACCTAGTACCATTCCGGGTGCCCTGTGCGGCCTGTTCAATACTTTTGTAATTTTCTAGGCTTAGTTGTGAGAGTATACACTTTGGTTCCATCATTTTTCTAGCTTAGCACAACATCCGGATTTATTATGAATCAGCTAAGTATTTTCTCCTCTTTCTTACACTTAGGGTTTTAATTTATCTTGCTTATTGCTTGTGTCACATTTTGTATTTCATTTCTATATTATTATATGTGACTCTAAAATATCCTTCTTAGGGTTTTACAAAAAAAAAAATTGTTAAATCATTTGGTGAACCCATCCATAGTCAAACTCATTTCCCTAGGATCCCCATGGCTAAGAATTGATCTTCTTCTCTTACGAAAGTCATGTAGCATGAAAATGTGAACCAAATCATTAATGAGATAGAGGCTGAGCTTAACATTTTGTATCCTAAGATTCAATTTAATGATGATATTCAAAGAGAACTCCTTGTTCACCAAGCCTACTACTACCACTAATGGATATGGTCTTTGCGATAGTCTCACTTGAAAAAAATGTCACTCGATGATTTCCTTGTTCTTCTATACGATCTCATGCTTCTATATATTTGTCTCCTTATGTTAACAAACATGTTAATGTTATCATAGAATATGTGCTTGGTGACATGTTTACTCCTATAGATACTTTGTAGGCACCAATTTTGGTATCACTATCCCTCACCCCGTGTTCGCTCTATGTTGTCTTTTCTACATACATATATCTCTTCTACTTTCCAATTCCCTTCTTCCCCCTAAATTCAATTTATCCCACCTATAATTATTTCCCTTCATTATTCATCCATTAATCATCCCTAATCATGTTTAGTTAATTATAAACCCTCATTTAATTTATTTCCTCTTAAATCTTCTATTTTATCCTTTCTAGGCCATCATTTAATGATTTCACCTCTCTATGGCCTTTATTTAATATTTTCCACCCTCCACCTACCCATTTACTCATCCTAAGCAACCCTAATTCATCCTAACCCTTCAAAACCCTAATCCCACCTCTTATGGGCTCTTTTTCTTGAGCTCATCACCTTCCCACCACCCAAATAGATGGATCCCCATGATTGACAACAACCCATCCGGGTCTTCATCGACCCTATAAAGCCTCCTTTCTCAATGATGTAATTTTGGAGACCTTAGCTTTTTTGTGATCTTGCTTTCATCTTGTGTTTTCTCTTACAGTTGTTATCACCATTTTGTAGGTCTTGAGCTTTCAACTTGGGAGATTTGGAGATCTTCTTCAACCTTACATGTTTAGGTCCTTTATTGTAATTTTTTCACCATTGTCTACTACCATCGATCTTATGCGGTTCCGGTTGTTATCGGGAGCTCTTTGTCTTTGTCATTCACGTGCCTCATTCCTCATTTGTAGGTCTTCATTTCTACCCATCCATTTTCATCCAACCCCAAATCATTCCTAGTTGTCATTGACCTGTCTGGTCTCCATCAACCTATCTTCCATTTTTTGTTCTTCTACCATTCATATCCCCTATTATCATCCCTTTGTTTTCACATCCACCCAACCTCTAGATCCTTTCATTCTACTCTTTTTGTCATCCCATATCTATTATGTCATCCCCATTTGATTGTCATCAACTCCCTCGCCCTTTGTCGACTGGACTGTCTTTAGTTCACTTATCATCAATTTTCATAATTTTCTTGCATCCTTTCTATTAGAACCAAATTCAGCTTATTTTGTAGTGTTATACCTTCATCATCATATCCACTTCCAAGATCTAGGTCAGCTTCATATCCAACTACAAGAGGTCTTACAGGCCTATTTTTCTACATTTTTCTCATCTTGCCTCGGTCATCTTTGACTATTCTCTCTGAGTCTTGGGTCGCCATCGACCCACCCAGGTTTGATTTACTTTGCATACATTTAGATAAGATATGCATTTATATCTTCTATCTAGCATTTCAATTTTTGTTTCATTTTGATTCTACATTTTTTCGCTACATTGAATTTATCAATATCTGATTTTATTTATCTTTATCAGAAGCATGGGTTGACATCCATCATAGGAATTTTTAACTTCTCGAGACTGAATTTTCAGGAAACCCACCCATATATCTACTAAACTAATCTTTTTTATGTTGATATCTCTTGATTTTTAGGTCACTTAGCTCTTTGTGAGGAAGGATATTTCATTTTCGCTTGCATCCATCATCATCCTATCTCAATGAACCTTAAACGCTTGCATATTTGGAGTTACTTATTTTATTTAGTAGTAGTTCACCTTGATCGAACAAGAGTGAGGGAATTTTTTCAACATTCTAGCACACCTACTAGGAACACCCTTTTCTTCGTGAGTCTTATTATTTTTTCTTTCATTTTCATCTTCTTTTTCCATTTCCTACTAACCTCGTAGGAAGGAGATGTTAGGAAATTTATGGGAAGATATAATTAACAAATTATAGATCCATAGAATAAATTGCTGAAGATTATAGATTATGATGTGTAGTGATTAAACAAAGATTAAGATGTTTTATATTTACATATTACAGAATGTAAATAACATGAACAGAAAGTAAATGAACACAAAGTGACACAAGATATAAGTGGGAAAACCATGGAAGGTAAAAAAACCCATTGAAAATCACTTATCTTTATTGAGAATATACTTTTACCCAGCACTCCCACTATTTCACATGTAGTTACACCTTCAATAAGGAATTATGAACTGCCTCATACATTTTCTCATGAGACTTACAAATATTCTCGCACATATAGCTCGCATACAATGTTACAAACGTGTGTAACAAATCCCTAAAGGATCACCTTGTTATATACAAGGTGGGTGGTCATGATCCACTCTTTAAAAGTTAACCCAAGTCATTTGACAATTATATAATAAGAATTTTCTCACTTAATAATATAAACCCCAATAGTAGCATTGTTTGCTTGCTTACATACGTGGGTTGTGTCACTTAGATTGGGTTTTGCTTGCTTTCTTAAAAATTAAAAATTTAGATAAAAAGGAAAATAGTTATCTAGGTATTCCTATTTTTTCTTAGTTTCTCCTTGCACATCATACTTTCATTTCTTGCTTGATTTTCCTCATGGAATCTACACGTTTCATTTGGATCTAAAAATAACCCCTCATATTTTCTTGGAAATCTAGTTTAACTAGGGGTTTAACTCATTACATACACTTCATCACACACATCCGAACACATAAACCAATTTACACATCTAAACATCTCCTACCATGTGGAACTATTGGGATTTCATCACCCAATAGGAAATCCACCGCGGTGTTCTAGCCACGTTACAATTTTTTTTTGTCTATTGGTATATTGGCTAAGCACCCGACTCCCTTATCATTTTTGGGACCATGAAGTGAGGGGATAGGCCCAATACCAAGCCCCATACCATTAGTCATCACAGATTTTTTCCTCACATACCTTTGGGTATATTGAGGAATCCATCCAAAACTACCTGAAACCATCCATATATTTCCATTTCCTAGGCTCCCTTCAAGCCCATTTTTCATTTCTTTTTCACATCTTTAATAATCAAGATAATAAAAATTTTTGTTGTGTGACTTGTTTGCATTAATTAAAAATTAGCATAGTTTTTTTTATTGTTTATTTCATGCCAGTTATTACAAGATCCCCAAGAAAATGGAACAAAACATGTCATCAAACAACATTCCTATTTCCACTACCACTTCCTTTCAACAAACTTATACACTTTCCATCCTTACCTCCATCCTTTGGTCATCTCTTCATATTTACTAAACCCATTTCTCATTCCCTCTTTAAGAAATTCAATTGATCTAACCTAACACTCATGTTGAAACTAATCCTTTTCTTTATCATCACTCCATTCCATCTAGACCAGCAACACCCCCTTCTACCACCTTTATCGATGCTTTATGGGCCTCCTCTCATCCCTCGTGGGTGTGCGGAATTCAAGAGATTCTCGATGCTAATATAGTTTCCCTTCATGACTATCTCCTTTGTAAGACTACCAACCTCCCCATTGATGGACCTCCTTTGCAAAAAATTTACACCTACCATTCCAATCTCGAATCTATGCAAGTCCTCACATCACAAACTTGTTGTTTCTTTCCTAGAGCTATGAATGAGCTTCTATGGCCCAACATGATCTTGATCCTAATCCATATCTTCTTCTCTATTCCTCACAATCATAAAACCACTCAATTGGTGGTCCCCATCCCCTAATTTTCCTCATGTCAACACTACTATCACCTCTTCTATCCCATCACCTCATCATCCACTACGGTCACTTGTGCCCCTATCTAATCATCTCAAGAATCTCACTTGCTTCCTCCTATATCCAAACAACATAACACAACTCTACCCTTATTTCCACTTCCCATATCCATGCCAATGTGATCACTTCACAACCCCATCCATCTGAATCAATGTAAACCCATCAACCCTCCTCCTGAGGTGCTTATCACTACATACTTCCCACTCAACCAACTCAAGTATCTCAACCACCCATTACTTATATCCCAACTCATCCCATAGCAAACCAATCAAATGTCCCATCTCTCAATAACCAACTCAATCTAACCAATCTTACCACATCCCCATTTCTCAACAACAACATCTATCTCAACCCATTCAATCACAACCCTTCAATTACATCCCCCTTATCAACCACTTCCACCAACACCCACTCATCCTCAAACATATCAAAATTATCAACAACATAACCCATCCACCTCTTATGCATCACAATCTCATCCTTTAACTTCACAACCCCATCCATATAATGATCCCATTAAAATTTTTTGAGTAGAATGGATAATCTTGAAGCCATGCTACCTTGGGATCAAAACCACATTCTCATATGAACAAATCTATAATGAAACCAATCAATCCATCTATCCCGTAAATCCTTATCCTCCTCATTGGGAAATGCCAAAATTTTCTAAGTTCAATAGCAAGGAGGACCCACAACAACATCTTCATGATTTTAGACATGCATGTTACCTTATCACCCATGATCAAGACCTCATGCTTCACACATTCCCATGTCATTAGTCTTGGCCCGCATTGGATTGGTATAATGGCATCCCACAACATTATTTTCCTTCACTCAACTCATGTAATTATTCCTAGAACATTTCTCAATCAACATTGCATGTAAGATCACTATCACATACCTCTACGCCATTAGATAATATGATGACATGAATCTATCATAGATTTTGTCGCATGATGGTGTGGCATCATCAACCAACTATCATTTTCCCTTCCACAGATTGAATTAATTGAAATTTTCTCATGGTATTGTGTGAAGCACATCTCCTCCACTCTTCAAATTCAATCATTCCAAACCTTTGAAGAGGCATTTACCATGGCTCAAAACTTGAACTCCATGCCCTTGAGAAAGGCCATCTTAAAATTTGATCAAACAAACCCAAGAATAAGTTCACTAAATCCTCCATGCATGGTGAAAAATCAAGAATGCCACTAATTCCATCATGGTTAAATATTCCTCCACATCCACTTCTCACATGGAGCCTCCACAAAGATGCTCCTAGACCCTCCTAACTATACCCCTCTTGGGAATCTTATAGTTATATTTGACAAGTTAATGGTGGTCCATCTCATTTCTTCCTCCCATCCGACCTTTGATGAATCATGACCCAAACAACATGGTATCATGAGGAACATTACTATAAATATCATCAAGTTCATGGCCATGACATTGAGAAGTGTCACTCTTTTAAAGACATTGTCCAAAAACTTATAGACTCTAGTGACCTCAAGTGGATAATCCTAATGCACCACCTAATCAACCCCTTGACGTCTTCAAATAACCCTTTCCTAATCATCCACCCAATAATCAAACTCCACCCCCACATCACAGGCACCTAATTCCCATACAATTAATACTATAGACCAAAATCCAACACCATCACCTACACCCATCATCTCATCATCCATTGCATCTACCCCTATTTTAGATTCTTCCCCATGATCACAACTTCATCAATCTACACCTATCATATCAACATCAACTATAACTACAACCACTACATCCCCATCAACTTTAATCACATCCACTTCTCCATCCATATCATCCACATCCTCATCATCATATAGTCCTTCATCTATAACTACCTCAATGCCTTCATCTCACACATCTACACCTACTTCCACATCAATTACATCTACTATTATGACTATACCCACATCAACATCTGAATCTATGACCACATCCACACTACCACCTCTTGAATCATCCACCATGCAAACACCCATACCCAATACATCTACAAATGACACTCTCACCTCATCTATCAACTCCAATCATCCCTACATCCATAAATCCTAAACCTACACAATCTACCACCCCTTTAGATCTTGTCAAATGCATCATACAAAACCACTTCCACCTTCAATATCCACCCCTACAACACAATCCACATTACCTATTTCTACTACCATAGAATCTCCAGTTGAAATTTATCATCATTCCTACCAAAGGTAAATCCTCACAACCAAATTCTAAGAATCTTGGCATGCCCATCCAAAAATCCCTCCCTCACACATCCCACACAAAAATTTGGAGCTTCCTCCTCCCAAGACTAACCCTCCTAAGCAATATAATGTCACATCATCACTCTTAGGAGCATCACCATCCATCTTAGGGTAACCCCTTCATCAAACCCCCCATTATCAAAAAATCAAAACAATCTAACTTCCTTCTTCTAAATCAACCTCTCTTCCAAAATCATCCACCCATCATCAAATCAAATCAGAATCCAAACCATCTAAGTCACCACCAATAAAAACCAAAACCAAAACACAACCATCTTCCTCTTCTTTCAAGCCCAAGATAGAATCAAAGGCTCCCATGAAAACCACCTCAAATAAACCATCCCTCTTATCTTCATCACCATTCTTAAGACCACCTCATCTACAACCCTTCTTTAACCACCCCCATTGGATCTTACACAAAATATTTCAATGTCTACTTCAAGCATCTACAATCACCCTTCCATCTATCAAACCTTTGATCCATGTGCCCCAAGACCTTCATGGTTTGACTCTAATCTCATTTTGCATACCATCATGCACCTAGACATGACATGACACCAAACATTGTAGAGGCCCCTCAAACTATCATTCATAATCTTATCAATGAGGATGACCTTATTATTTGAAGGGATCACACTCCTCCATTGACCAATATCACTCCCTCATCTTCATCCACCAAGACATCTAAATCTCCTCATTCATCTAAGACTTATGTTGTCATCCCTCCTCCAACCTGACCTCTCCAAAAAGGTCCTCCTCTCTTCATTAATTTTTCAAGTCACAACCCATTCTCATCCCCATGAATTCAACCACCCACTCAATCAAAATCCAAATTCATTATCACCACTCCTTCAAAGAGTCTACTCCACCCCTTCTTCATAAAAACCTAAGGTGTCTATCTTAGTTTCCCCTGGCCTGTTGCTTTATTGAAAAGAGTGTTATGAAACAACTTCATCAGCCCTAGTTAATATGTCACTTTATGAGCTCATCCAAAGTTCTTTGGACCATAAAAATCCCTCATTGAAGCTCTTAAGTGTATCCCTACTCCTAATGATGAGGCTCACCCTTTGCATCTCTTGTTGGATCACTTTCACACTTTTCACCTTCCATATCCTTTGATGAAACATTAAAATCTTGACATATCACCTGAAGAACATGACCTTCCCCTCTTCATCATTGTGCATATCAATGACACATTCATTCATCATTCTATGATTGAAAATGGAGCTAGCATAAACATCATCTCATCTCACACCTTTGATCAACTTAAGCTCCCTAATTCCATTGTCCCAATCACCATGGTTCTTCATGCATTCAATGATGTTGTTTCCCCCCGCTTTAGGAATAATTATTCTTCCCATCCATGTTGGTGAAAAACTCCTCCATGAGTCTTTTATATCATAGAAGGGATTTTCAATACAATATCCTCCTTGGATGACCATGGATTCACCACCATGTGTTGTGTTCCTTCCACCCTTCATCGATGCATCAAATATGAACATGAGGGAAAATTTTAACTCTCCCATAGCAAACACTCCTCCATTCAAAGCATGTCACATGACTTATCATCCTAATGATGTGCTCATTCCCACACAATATCCTTCTCAAAGCATCCACTAGCTCATCTATTCTCCACATCCAAAGCTTCCCAATGATGACTCTTTAGAAAAAGTGATGGATCATCTCACTAGGGGAGTATATTCTCTTCTCATGCTTGCTCTTCCCACACCTCATAGACTTGGTAGACCGAAAAAGCTCCAATGTATCAACCTAATGTTGGGGATATCATTCCTTTTGGTCCATCTCATCTTTTCACACTAATCTCATCTATGGTGGCATTGATCACCCTTCTTCACACATTGACACTCAACC
The DNA here is from genome assembly GCA_018340775.1 of Taxus wallichiana var. yunnanensis. Lineage (NCBI taxonomy): Eukaryota > Viridiplantae > Streptophyta > Pinopsida > Cupressales > Taxaceae > Taxus > Taxus wallichiana. Next base: position 471,362,528 of record CM031237.1, read on the forward strand.
ACACACACCAAACCATATACCAATGGATTTGAATTTCTTTACAATAAATCATTTTCCTACACCTATCTTCATCATTACACCTGGAAAGGATTTGGAATGGGGCATTATGAACAAAGGCATGCATGACCTTGTCATTGATCAATCTCTGCAAACCCCATGAAAAATTTGGGTTAGGATTCAAAAAAAATCTACCGACCCTCTTCCACCATCTTTAGCTCTCATGGACATTGATCCTCCATCTTCTCCATCCCATGAGGTTATGGATATGGATGACACCATGTATATCTCATCACCTCTGATTTTTTTAAATCTCCACCATTACCTTGGGACCGGTCACTTATCAATGTGATGGTGAAAGCTAGGTCCCTCCTCTTCAATTTCTGGAAATGATAGAGGAAGATTCCCCTACCATTGACATTATTCAATGCACCGATGATGATTCCATCCTTTCTTACATGGGGGAAGAAGATTCTATCTTCATAAGACCTTACCTTAGACACATCCACCCTTCTTAATGAATCCACCATTGACATCAACATAGGGACTCCACAAGAGCCCCACATCCTCAAAGTGGGTCAATCCCTTGATCCACAAGAGCTTGAATATTTCACCACCTTTCCTTTCTTGACATATCCAAGCCTTCACATGGTCATACAACAACATTCGGGCCTTGATCCTTCCATCCATTTTTCCATAACATCGTTACCTTTCCTAATGCTAAGCCAATGGTTAAGAAGAAGAAGCTTTCATGCATGCACCCTCAAGTTTCCCTCCTCCTTGTTAAAGAGGAGCTACACCTCCTTTCCACTAATTTCATCATCCTATGACTATCCGTAATGGGTTTCAATATCATACCCATTTCTAAAGCTTTGGAAAGCTTTGTATATGCACTATTGAATTTTGAGATTTAAATCTCACTTTCCCTAAAGATGATTTTCCTCTTCCTAACATCGATCAACTCGTAGACCTTACCACAAGCCATGAGATGCTTTCTCTTATGGATGGATTTCTGGGTATAATCAAATCCTCATCATGCAGAAGACCAACATAAGACCTCTTTCATCACTCCTTGGGGACCTTTCTACTATCATCGTTATGCCCTTTGGTTGAAAAAAATGTTAGAGCCACCTATCAGTGAGCCATGACTTACATCTTTCATGATCTCATCCATAATACTATAGAGGACTACATTGATGACCTCTTGGGTAAATCCAAGCATGAGACATGACCACCTTTCCATCCTTGAAGGTCCTTTTGAGTCCTTATCCACTTCTTCTTCCTCCATCTCAATCCAAGCCAAGTGTGTGTTTGGAGTGCTTACTGGTAAACTCCTTGGATTTATCATTTCTATCAGGGGTATTGAAGTTGACCCACCAAAATCAAATCCATCCTTGAGATGCCCTCCTCCTTCTAACCTAAAGCAACTTTTCAAGTCTTCAAGGCCAACTTCAATCAGTCCACCATTTCATCTCACAACTTTTTCTAATCATTCCAACCCTTTCATCACCTTCTTCGTAAAGACATGATTGAATTTCAAATGGGATGATAACTACCAAAAATCCTTTGATGATCTCAAACAATATATCTCATATCCCTTCTTATGCTTACACCTCCATGTGAGGGGAGACCTTTCTATCTTTATGTCTCTACCTTCGATCATGCTCTAGGTGCCATGTTGGCACATCATGATGAGCAAGGTAGGGGAGAATGATATATATATATCATCACACCCTTCATGATTATGAGACTCACTACACTAAAGTTAAAAATTATGTTGTGATCTTTTCTTTGCTACTTCAAGCTTCACCATTATCTTCTCAATCATAAGACTTATGTCATCACTAGATTTCATCTTCTCAAAACCATGCATTCTAAGCCTTATCATAGTGATCACATCACTTGATGGCTCATGCTCATGATATGAGTTTGACCTAGAGTTCATCTCTCAGAAATCAATCAAGGGCCAAGCTATCACAGATCAATTAGTTGACACCCCTCTTCCTGATAATCATCTTCCTCATGAGAAATTTCTAGATGAATCTATCAACAACTTTGAACATGAATTTTCTCCTCTCTCAAAATGACACTCTTCTTTGATGGCTCTAAGTAAGTGTTGAAAAGGGGAGGCATTGGTGTCATTATCATTCCTCCTTGGGACACTCCTATTCCTATCACTTATAAACTTAATTTCAAATGCACAAACAATATGGATGAATATGAAGCTCTCATCTTAGGCCTTCAAACCTATCATCTTACTTGGTGTCCAAATCCTTGACATCTACGGGGATTCTCATCTCATCATTAATCAAGTCAAAGGCATCTATCAATGTAAAATGAGATCCTTCAAAAGTATAAGGACATTGTTGAACTTCCTTCTTGGAGAGCATTTGATTTCTACACCATTTAAACCATCCCTCGATCATCTAACCAATTTTCATAGACACTATGGCTTCTCTCACATCTCTTATCCCTTGGTCTATGGAAGAGTCTAAGCTCTCTATCATCATTCATCCATTGAAAAACCAACTCATCTTAGTGAATTACCTGGTGTCAACCTCATTGAATCTAATCCTCATGATCTTTGGTATTCTCAAATATTTGACTATATTTCTCAATCATCATCCCCTTTAACCTATCTAAAAATGGTAGGAGGTATTTTTCTTCAATGTGCTAACATTATGTCATCCTTGGTGGCATCCTTTACAAGCATGGCTTTGATGGCATCTTTCTTCATTTCCTTAAATCTCATGAATCCACTTGAGTTATCAAGAAGTCCATGATGGTATCTGTGGTGGCCATTTTAGTGGTTTGGTCATCACCAAATGCATCCTTCACATGGGTTATTATTGGCCCTCTCTTAATCAATACTGTTTGAATACGTTAAGAAATGCGTCAAATTCCAGCAACATTCTAATCTAATCTACATTCCTAGTTAAGCCTTTACATCCGGCTCAAGACCTTTGGCCTTTCTCACAATGGGGACTGACCTCATTGGCCTCATCAATCCATTCTTCTCAACACCATCATTCTATCATCACCTCTACTTGAGTACTTCACCAAATGGGTGGAATAAATTCCACTTCACATCAACTAAAGCTAATCAAATTGTTAATTTCATCTATCAACACATCATTTTCATTTTGGCATTCCTCAAAAATCATCATGGACAACAGAAAGTCCTTAAAAATAAATATCTCAAGAATATTTGTGACTCATTCAATATTAATCTTAGCTTCTCTTCTCCATATTATCCTCAAGCTAATGGCCAAGCCGAAGCCACTAATAAAAACTCTTTGTAATATCCTTTTACAAGACTATTGATAAATCGGTCATAATTGGCATCTTCATATCCCCTTCACTCTTTGGGCTTATCGGACTAGCATCCACACCTCTACGGGTGCTACTCCTTTCTCTCTCATCTATGGCTCTGAGGTCATTCTTCCTCTTGAAGTCCAAATCCCATCTTTGTGTGTTTCTCTTGTGACTTTCATCTCTGATGAATATTATCACCAAGAGCATCTAGCACAACTTGAGTTGTTAGATGAATGTCACCTTCTCACTCTCTCTTAAACATCATCATGTCTATCAAGAGTGCATAAAATGTTCTTATAAAAACACCTCAAGGAATGTGAATTTAATATGGTGACCTTTTCCTTAAATAAAATCAAAAAATTTCACTACTCTAGAAAGGAGTCAACATGGAAAGTTTTCTCCCAACTAGATTGGACCTTATATTATCATGCATAAGTATGGGTCTGGAGCCTATCATTTGGCTTCCCTTGATGGTAAACTAGAAATGAAAACCTCTTAACACATTACACTTGTGGCCTTTCTATTGTTAACATACCTACCAACGTGAACTTAGTTATCCTAGTGGTCATCCATCCATCATTAGCCTCTTCCATCTTTCATGTAATGATTTGGAATTATGTGGTCTACCATCACTTTCCTATATATGACCTTGAATATGGGCACCATGGCTCTTCTCATAGCATATTCCTTATGGATAAGTTCTCCTTCTTGGTGAGAACTCCATGATCATTACATCCATCCCTTCTTATTTACCTATTGGAACCATGTTAAGGGTCCATAGGTGTCACTCATACATTCTTCATCCCCTCCTAAGTGGTCTACCTAGCTATCCCCAACTCTTCCATAAAAATTCAAAATTCATGGATGCTCATTTAAAATCTATCTTATCAAAAGAAAACAAATTGCTCCCTCGAAGGACAATTATTCATAAAAGCATAAAATATCAAAAAGTATAGATTGATCCCTCGAAGGATAACTATCATGCATATCTTATCCTGCCATTTATAAAAGAAAAATCAAAATCAAAATCAAAAAAATAAAAATGTAGACCACTCCCTCGAAGGATGGATACCATCTCATATCATGGTAGTGAAGGCTTCCCGCATTGATCACCTTCTATATACTCAAAAGAAAAAGCATAAAATTTAAAATAAAGCATCCTAAGAAAGCTTCCCACATCGATCAACTTTCTCATCCATAGACAAACTTCCCACATTGATCAAGTTTGCATCATATTTCTAGAGTTGGGGCATAGACCTAGGAACACCCACCTATGGAGAACCTATATTCCTACCATGTACAAGTTTCATCCAAACCCCTTATGTCATGTTGACATTAGGTCTATAAGTTCCATTTTCCATACTTTCCCTCATGATCCTTGGGATTACTAACTATCGATGGTTATGTGTTAACACATGTTATTGGTTGCAAGTGCATTTCCTTGATTGGCTCCTTTTCTTGTTTACCTCAATCTGGTTCAAAAGCATCATTTCTTTTATGCTCCTTACTATGATCAAGTGTCATTTATCTCCTTTTGGTCACCTTCTATCAAAGTCACATCCTTTTCTCTCGCATTGAGCATGTTCTTCCTAATCTAACCATTTTATCCATTCTTATGTGTATACTTTTAAGTATAACATCAATCATTCCATATCATCCATATTTAACATATTTATAAATCCACCACATCATTTATCCATTATTTCATCATGTCTAAAAACTATCTATCCATATTAATCACATTCATCATATCATGGACATATCACATCACATCATATCATACATCACATCACATCACACATAACATCACATAACATCACACACATCACATCTCATCATAATCATCACATCACACATATAACATCTAAATCACATCATCCATAATCAAATATCATACATCTAAATTTACAAATCCATAAATCAAATAATCCATAACATCATCATCATAATCATCTACATCTAATCATAATCCATAATCATATCATATCATATAATCCATAATAAAACATCCACATCTAAAAAACATGACACACCATCAAAATCCATCAAAAATCATACACATAACACATATATAAATATAAAATATCATATATATATCATATATCAATACATATATACATATATCACATGCCACTAAGGGTCATGTCTCAAAGAAAATACATCATCAAAATCAGTAAACTCTACATCAGAAAGTCTCAAATCTTGCCCCATGGGGAAGGTGCCTGAATCTATCTTTGGGCCTCATCTCCTCCATCATGGCCCACATCTAGTTATGGTTGTGCCACTACTCATGTGCTTCCAGATGGTTTTGTGCCATGCCACCCCTCACTCCTCATTTCTTAGCTAAGTATGTAGCATATCTCGAGCATCCATGGTAGCCTCGATGTCACTATGAGCTCATAATAGTGCACATTCTCTATAGCTAATCCTATATCTAAACTACTCTATGGGAATAGTACCTCTCATGGTCATCATCCCTCCCTCCCTAGTGATTTCTTTGGGCACACCACTCTCGACTCTCAGCCTAATATGGACCGAGGTCCCTAATATGCTATCTATAATCCTTCCTCTTTCTCCTATATTTATCACATGTTGTTTTAGTCTTGGTCCCTCTCCTAGTGTAGGACTAAGGCCTCCTCATCATTTCACGCCACCTCTCTCCTGTGTGTGTCCCTCTCTGTGATGCTAAATCTCATGCTCACACATGTAGATCCATCTCTGTGCAACCCCTTCATCATCACTCCTCATCACCCCTAGGTCCACATCCTCCTCTAGCATTTGGATCCTCCTCCTCATCATCACCTCCCTCGGGCCCCCTATCATCTACCATGAGCTACCCATTTCCTCATCATCCTAATCTACAAACCAATATCCAAAATTACATCATCATCATCATCCCATGGTTCCCCGCCTCCTCTAATGGGTCAGCCATATCAAGACTTGGAATATCTCTCTAACTCATCTCACCTATATCTAATAGGCTCTCTAGGAACCACTATCTTCACTACTCTAAAACTATCATCTGACCCTATCAAATTGGATGGCCCTCTATCATCTCGGGCCCTCCCCTACACCATCCATCATCTCATCTCATCAATCATCTCCCATATCTCTCCACTCAGGCCAGGACCGCATTTAGATAATCATAATATGGCTAAGCCATCTAACTCTACTCCACATCATCAACTATTTGCAATCTATATTCTATACCACTATACTCCTCTCTCTCTCCTTTCACCATGAGCTTGATTGGCTCGCCATCTCAAAAAAACCAAAATCCTAGCTCAATGTGATCACCTGTGACCCATGGGAGCCCTAGTGGCCTAATCACTCGTTATATGCTCATATGCCCAACAATGGAGTAGGAACCCTACATCCAATCTTGTCCTCCTCCTCTTAGTGTACATGCATAACTCATGATATATTTATGCTCACATGATTATGCCAAAAGAAAAACCATTGTCCTGTGATCAACAATCTATGTAACCACACTACCACTATCCATGGGAAATATCACACCCTTGAATCTGGTAGTGCATAGCTAGAAATCACCATCATCACTAAGCATATCAATCTATTCTCCTAGCTACACCCCACTCATATCATGTCTCTATGTGAAATGCCCTAGATGTAAAAGGTAATCAATGGGCATCATCTCCAAAATAATCATGTCAAAAACCCAATATCTATCTACTATGATGGGTTGATGTATGGGCTCCCCCTATATAGGTAACCTCAGGATGCGGTATACATCCTCAAGTGTGACAATCATCTCACCCATCCTAAACCAAAATGTGCATGTATGCACATCCCACCTATCCACCAAATGCAATCATAATCCAACATCTCATGGAATCTATTTGGTAATGATGGAATCCACCCAATCTAACTATAACCAAGTGGTCCCACTCAACATCTGTAACATCTCCCTCGATTTGATCATATAACGTCCATGGCACTCTATGTCTCATGATATAAAGGTCTCTTGCCTGCAAAACCAATCAAACATGCAAACATTAGATTCCTCATCATCCAAAAAAAATCCAAAATTAATTTTTATTATCCCTAGTCGATCACCTAGGTTGGTTGATGCCTCTAAGCATGGGTCGATGCCCTTTTAGGCTTGATCGATGGTGACTATACCAGTCATCGTGAACCCCTTTTGCCAACCCCAAAATTTGAAAAAATGTAAAAAAATTAAACAAAAACATAAAAAATGCTTTAAAACAAAGCTAGGGTTTAGGAACTTACCATCCTGTGAGTCCTCTTGCACTTCCTCACTACTCCTCCGACCTCCATTTCTCTCAAAATCTAACTTTCTCTTTTTAGCTCAGAGCTCTGATCGTCACTTCACACCATAGTGTAAATGAGCCTAATTCGGGTGCCAACCCAGGGGGCTTATATAGCCCACCGACCCTAGTCACCATCAACCCCCTTGGGTTGTTGTCACTTCATCCTAATCACCTTGTGACTCGACTCTACTTAGCCATTTTCCGTTGACCCAATATTATCCTTTTTATCAATCTTCCTCTTGTCTCTTTTTGATCAATCCTTCCTTTCAAATTATATTTTCTTCCACTTTTTCCTTGAGTGGTCTTCATATCACATATTTAATGTGTCCCGTGGAGGCATATTTATTTTCATCATCATCTTTATTTTCCTACATCATCTCACCTTTCAACCATCTTTGTGTTCCCTCTTGGGCACCATTATTTTACCTCCTTTTTTCCCACCCCGAATGCATCTTTTTGATTCCTCTTATATGGGCAAGGACATCACATTCACTTTTTCCCCCCTATCCTTTTTCATGACCCTTATCTCGACCATTTTTGCATTTTTTTACACATATTTGATGTCTTCCTTTGACCCATTGGTCCCACGACTTACATATCCATTTGAGTGATTCCCTTTGGATTCCCTCCATTTTATAGTGGTTTTTTGACTCATAGGTCCATAGGACATTGTCATCATCTCCATTGAGGTCGTACTTTGTTCCCTACCAAAGTGATTTCAAAATCACGCCATATTTTTATTTACCTTTTTTAGTTTTTGTTTATCCTCATCTAGGATATCTTATCTCCCCATCTTTTTTCTCATCCTTTTCATCCTTCTTCATCTATCTCTTTCAAACTTGTGATCAAATTCCTTTCATGTCATCAACCCCTAGTTTGAGGGGGAACACCTCATCAATCATCTTTTCATCTCTTCTCATTTTTGTCTCATGGCTTGCCTAACGCAAACCACTCAAAAAAGGGAAAATGTAGACACCAATTTTGGTATCTCTACCCCTCACCTCGTATTCACTCTCTCATTTTCTACATACCATACCTCTCTTCCTTTAATTTTCCTCCTCATAAAATTCATTTATCCCACCTATCATTATTCATTATTCCATTAATCATCCCTAATCATGTTTAGTTAATTCTAAACACCTCATTTAATTTATTTCCTCTTCTTAAATCTTCTATTTTATCCTTTCTAGGCCATCATTTAATGATTTCACCTCTCTATGGCCTTTATTTAATATTTTCCACCTCCACCTACCCATTTACTCATCCTAAGCAGCCCTAATTCATCCTAACCCTTCAAAACCCTAATCCCACCTCTTATGGGCTCTTTGTCTTGATCTCACCACCTTCCCACTACCCAAATGGATGGATCCCCACAATCGGTGGTGACCCATCTTGGTCATTGTCAACCCTATAAAGCCATCCCTACCCCTCCTTTTCTTAATGATGAAATTTTAGAGACCTTATCTTTCTTGTGATCTTTCTTCCATCTTGTGTTTTCTCTTGCATTTATTATCACCCTTTTGTAGGTCTTGAACTTCAACTTGGGAGATTTGGATTTCTTCTTCATCCTTGCATGCTTTGGCCCTTTTACAATTTTTTCATCATTTTCTTCCACCATCGAACTTGTGTAAGTTTAGTTATTTCAGGAGCTCTCTGTCTTTATCATTCTAGAGCCTCATTTTTTCATTTACGAGGTCTTCGTTTCAACCCATCCATTTTCAACCAACCCTAAATCACTCCTAGTCATCGTTGACCCTATCCATTAACGTCACATGACCATCAAACGACCTCCATTGTTTTTTTCCTTCTAGCATTTAAATCCCATATTATTATCCCTCTATTTCACATCCACCCACCACTAGATCTTTTCATTGTTCGCTCTTTATGTCATCCTAGATTTGTTTTTCATCCTAGACCGTCGACTCCCACAGTCGTCATCGACTAGACATGTCTTTAGTGAACTTATCATCATTTTTCATAATTTTCTTGCATCATTTCTATTACATCCAGATCCATCATGTTTTGCAGTGTTCCATCTTTAGCTCAGATCCACTTCTAGATTGATATCAACTTCAAATACAACTACATAGAGGTTTTGCAAGCCTGCATTTTTTCTAAATTTTCTTCTCATCTTTCCTCGGTTTCCGTTAACCGTGATCTGCAGAGTTGGGTCTCACAACCAACCTAGGTTTGATTTACTTTGCATACATTTAGATTATATCTACGTTTTTATCTTATATCTAGCATTTAATTTTCTATTTCATTTCAGGTTCTACATTTTTCTGCTACATTTAATTTATCAATATCTGATATTATTTATCTTTATCAAAAATGTGGGTGACATCCATCCTAGGAAATTTTAACTTCTTAGGACTGAATTTTTAGGTAACCACCCATCCATCTAATAATCCAACCTTTTTTGTTGAGCTCTCTTGATTTGTAGGTCACTTAGCTCACTTGTGTAAGGAAGGATCTTTCATTTGCACCCACATCCGTTATCATCCCATCTCGTGGTACCTTAAACCCTCACATATTTGGAGTTACTTATTTTATTTAGTACTAGTTCACTAATCTAATAAAGAACGAGGGAATTTGGTCAACATATACAAATAAATATATTTCTAAAGATCTAAATGAAGATGTACATGATTTTGTTTCTACTCATCATCAATATAAATCTAAATATTTCTCTCACACTTCTCTTGTTTCGAAAATGTTTCTAGTGATTACAATTATATATCTCATCTAGCTCTCCCTACTTACTTTATATTTTGATGATAGTCTAGAAGAATTGATTGCTTGTGAAAATTTTGACTGATAGTGATATAGATTATATTTCTGATCATGAGCATGCTAGTGAAAATGTTACTTCTCTCAAAAAAATTGAATGCGAATTTTCCACCCCACTTTCTTCTACTTCTGAGATTGCTTCCAATGTCATACATGATGATTCTACTCCTCTCATTAGTCCACCTCTCATTGTGACTCCTAAGTCCACATCTAGTTTTTATATCAAGCCTCCATGTTCTTCGCCTCTTGTTTCTATTCCTTCCATCACTTTGCTCCTCTCATAGTCTCATTGGAAGTTCCATCTCGCATTCCTATAGAATCTCCATTTTCTTTATCTCCTTCCACATCAACTATTCCTTCTCAAGTTCCAATGATCACTCATAATGGAAAGATTCAACCACTCAATGTGCCTCTTCTTTCACCTACCATTCCATCACATGATATATTATCACTCATGCATGTTTTTGGTCAATTGCAATCTCAGGTCCAATCTCTCACTCTAGAAATAAAATCCTACTATGTGTCTATTGATAATAACTCTCTTCATGAAAATCCTATTCCAAAGAAAATTCATAATTCATCTTTTCCTAAGGATTTTATCATGCCTACCTTCTCTTGTTTCGATGGTACTTGGTAATCCTTATTTACATCTCAAACATTATCATCTCGCTATGGATTCTTATTCCAATGATCGATTATTACTCAAAGCTTTTCATCATAGTCTTGTCAATGATGCTCTCCAATGGTATACACATTTACCTTTTGGGTTTATTAGCACATATTATGATATGGAAGATGCTTTTCTTAGGATATTTATACTTAACAATGGTCCTATAATTACTCATGATCGCTTACCTAGCTTGCATCAAGGAAAGAATGAACCTATATTAGATTATATTTTACGCTTCAATTCTTGTATGCATCAATTATTATTTCATCCTATTGATTTAGAAAATAAATTTATCTTTTTCATGGCTTTATTCTTGTATTTAAATAACAATTGCAATATGATACATGTGAATCATTTATGCTTTTGTGTTATAGAGTTATTAATCTAGAACAAGATTTGATTGTTGCATGTGTTATAGATCCTCCTTCTATTGCTTCTACTTCTTCATCTTCTAAATATTCTTCTACCCTTCCATTGTTCACAATTCTTCTAGGTCTCCATCCCCTCCACCCCCATGAGCACATTCCATCTACTCCACCGTGTAAGCATCCTCCATCTCCTTCACCGTGTAGGTCTCCACCAAAGACTTATTCTTCTCCTACTCATGAACCATTGCAATTCTCACATGCTTCTAAGCCTTGTGATGTTTTGTGTTCCTTGCTCGATAAGCGCTTAATTTTCTTTCCATCTAATTAACATCATCCTCATCATTGCTTGCATCACCACAAAATTTCCCATATTGTAACTTTCACCACATCAATGGCCATTGAGACAATGACTATTGTATTGTTATCATGAGTTTTTCCAAGGAAAAATCATACCCAAAGCATGACAACCATACCCTACTATGAAATATTTTTCTTAAAGGTCATCCTGAACCCTCCTCCAAACCATCGAACCCTTGTATCAGTCATATCTCATCATTTCAAGTGGTCTAATGTTTCATGTATTCATTTACATAGGTTATTTAGTGATATAAATTCCATTTAGGTACTTCCAAGACAAGATTCATCGAGACAATCTCTTTGAGTAGTTTTGGAAAGATTATTTCCCGGCCTTCCTAAGGTTGGTACACACCCCCCAAAAAGGGATGAAAGGATAAAACTCATCAAGGAGGTGTATCAGAGAGATAATGACATTTTTCAAAAAAATAAGAATATTCTAGATGTTTCAAAGGTTTTGGGACGGTTTCGGGTCCTGGAGGGTGAAGAAGTGTACAGTACAAAAACACCCCCTAAGCTTCGGGAAGTGATTATGGGAGCTCTGTGAATATTTGGAAGTAAAAATAAATATCATCAGAAATATAATGCATATCTCTAGAGGATGTTACTCGACATTTTTCACAATACTTAGGAAATTCTATCCACATGGCCTAATTTCAGTATGCATAACCTTTGATCCCAAAGAAAAATCCTATTTTTAGTGGTTTTAAGGAATAATAAAGGTATGAGACCCATCCCATTATGTTAAAAAGTCATTTCTAGTCAATTTCATATAAATAAGTGTGGTAAAATTCATCTAGGAGCTCAAGTTATGCCTCAATCAAGTTGCTCCCCAAGGTATAGTTTAGGAGTTAGCCAATTTTCAAGCTGGAAAAATGGACCAATCAGAAAGTGGCACACTTTTTTGCACCAACCATCCAAAACCTTTGAGACATTTAGGACACAAAAGTGTGCCCCATCCTATGTATCCCCTAGAATATGATACAACCATCTTGGAGCTCCATTTTTCCATTTAAGCCCATGTGCACTAATTTCTCAGCCCCCAGCTTCATCCAACGATGGACCACCACATGGACCAATCAAAGAGGGGAGCACTTTTTTACACCAACCATCCCAAATTTTTAGGATGGTTAGGACACAAAAATTATCCCCCTCCAATTTTTTCTCTTGGTCACCCACATGACTTAGGGAAAATTTAAATGGTGAATTTTCATAAACTCACGAATATCTAGGTTTTTGGAAATTAGAAATGGTGAATATTCAAGCATTCCAATGCTACCTAGTTTTCTAGAAAAATTGGCCAACATTTCCTTAGTATGGGTCATTTCACCTACTATTTACACATATAAATGAACTTATGCATGTAATTCACCAACATTTCAAATCAACCTGTGCACATATTCGTCGAAGTATATTACTATAGCACCTAGGTATAATACATATATAATTGTCGAACCCTTGAGCCTTTTGCAATATTTTTCCCAACCCCAACCCATCCAACCTTTACCTTTCAATATTTTTGGTCATACTCCTAGATTTTCCACATAATCAAAATCCATCCAACCGCAACTGGTATAGTTCTTCGTCTGTTACAATCCGTCTAACTACAAGCATCCAATGTAAGCCATCTATCCCCCAAGCCATCCAATTGTAAGTTGTCTAACCTTGGTCACCCATTTTAGTCATCCATCCCCAAGCTCATTTGTCCTTGTTTTTCGCTCATACCTGTAGTTTTTCTTTCAATGATTGGTATCTGATATGTCCATGGATTTTGCAAAGTAGGGTAAGAAGGTTACTGCACCGCCTTGATTCAAAAAAGAGTAACAAGACATTATTTGGCTATTTTGGAAACTCACAAAAAACAAATGTTGTGTTAGGATCTACAAAAATATAGGTATGTACTATCTACTAATTTATAGAATTTTATTATTATATTTTTCATATTGTATGTTTCAAATACTCCTCTTTATAAAATTGAGTATTTACTCTATTTGCATTTTGTTTTATGTTTATTTAGTGGTATTAATAATATAAATAATTAATACTATTTCTATAACACTTTTATATGCATAAATTTCTCAAACACCTTCACAAACTAATGTGTTTCGAGATGTCGATGATCCTTTTGGTTTTAATGAAACTAATATTTTTCAAGATGATCCAATTAATGAAAACATTTGTTCCCTTGATGACATCAAACTAGGAGAAGATTCATCAAATTCTCATCCAACACCAACAATAGAGGAATATTATACTCCAATTTTTGTTTCCAGAAAAAGGAGACGTGAGGATCAAGATATTCCTGCTGAGAACCCAGATGCACAAGTTGAAGTCGAAGGAAGTAAAAAAATCTATAAGAAGAAAGAGGACAAACTGGACAATAGGAAGGACTTTCAAGTTTGACTGGGCAGCCAAATATCCTTTTATTGAACTTGTGGAGCCAAAAATGGTAATGATATTCTAACTCAATGTTGATGTAAAATATGTAGTTGGAAATAAGGGAAATATCACACAATGCAACTCAAACTAGACACCATTGAAAAACACTGTGGGAAAATATATATTTCCCAAAAGTAAAAGGATGGGAGCATAGTAAGATCTCATAAATGGAAAAATAGAAAATAATTCTTACATGTTAAGTATGCAGAAGAATATGAAAAAAAAAAAAAATTGAAAAATCTAAATGAAAAAGGTGGCACAATTATAGCAAAATTGAGCAAAGCTATGGAGACTGAAATGCATGCCAAAAGTATTCAATTTGCTACTGTATTCCATATATTGAAAAAGGAAGACCCATTTCAGATTTCTCAGAAAATAAAAAAATTATCAGGTTATTGGATTACAAAATGTTCCACAATCACATTGGTTAAATGGCAGTGGGTGGGAAATAGTAAAATATATTTCTCTAGTGGAAAAGGAGGATTTGAAAGAGGTTGTAAAAATGTAAAGTGTATTTCCCTTTCAATTGATGAGATTACAGCAGTGGACAATACTTCATGGGTTTGTATTCATGTATACACATTTTCAAATGAAGTAAGAAATCCCCATCTCTTAGTAGTTCATAAAATGAGTGAAAATTGCATTCTGAAAATATTTACAAATTGGTGGTGTCAAGTTTGAAATAGATTGCATGTATTGATGATTTTTCCATTACAACAAAGTTAGTTTGTGTTGGAATAGATGGTAAATAAAGCAGATAATGTAGGGAGTCATAAATGGTCTCTACATATGACTACAGACAACTATTTCCCCTATATGATTGTAATTCATTACATGGCTCACATAATGAATCTAGTAAAATTGTGAGCACATTCAAAAGTGTTGCCAAAGTGGAGGAGTTAATGATCTACGATTTGCATGCATATTATTCAAGTAGTCCAAAGAGATTTTTATAATTTCAAAAAATTTCAATTGGATTGAAAGATGGGAAAAGGCTTCTCAAAGATGTATATACCAAATGGATTTCAATGTATGAGCTTGCTTGTAAAATATTTGAAGAATATCCTTCATTGATGGTTTTATGTATAAATATCACGGAAGTAGATAAAGCTAAATATTTGTTATATTGTCTAATAGATATTGAAACTTTACTTACACTATGTGGTATTTTTCCAATTTTTAAGGAGCTAAATGTTTTGACAAAGCATGTGCAAGAGCGTTGCATCTACATAACATACTTCATAAGACTCAGAAAATGTGTGTGCATGAGTCTAGATAATTTATATTTGTCAAATGGAAGTTTTCAGAGGTCCTATTTTTGAAAGATGGAATGCATTAACAGACCTTAAGAATCCAAGTTGCTTCTTAAAATTTAATATACATGATCATATGTGTATAACAACACATGGGAAAGAGATACCACTTCATACTTTTCAGAGAAGATAAGATTTGGTTGGGTCAGAGATGGAAGAAGTAAGAGTGACACACAATTTATATGAAACAATACTAGGTGACACTTGAAATAAGTTGAAAAATATTTATTCATATTTATCTACAAATATTCGTTAAAGATTCAAAATGATAAATTACTTGAAGCAATGGGAGTTGTCAATCAACAGTTTTGGAATACATCTAGAAACATACCTGAAACATCAAATAGTACTTTATTTATCAAGTACATGACTATTTTAATAGAATATTTTTGTAAGCTTGAAGATATAAATGGAGTTGTTGTTGAAGGTATTTTACAAAATAAGTTATTGAGTTCTCAATCACAGGATTTTGCCACCACTATATTAGAGCAATTTCGGTTTCTGGACAAGCCAAAAGAAAATGGTTCCATTAGAATACTTTGGAAGAAACTTTACTCGAGTATTATTTTATGATATTATTTGAGCGAGTATATTCAGCTATATGAAATTTTTCAAACTATGATTCTGGGATCTATTGAAGATGAGAGGGTATTTAGTGCATTGTCCTTTGTAAAATCAAAAGTCTATAACATATTAGATAGAAATTTAGAAAGTTATCTAAGATTGTGTGTCCAGTTACTCTATGGAAAATTTTCCTTATGAGAGAGCACTTGCATTATGGAATTCACTTATAGAAAGAAGAGGAGTCGGTAAC
The DNA here is from genome assembly GCA_018340775.1 of Taxus wallichiana var. yunnanensis. NCBI lineage: Eukaryota > Viridiplantae > Streptophyta > Pinopsida > Cupressales > Taxaceae > Taxus > Taxus wallichiana. The sequence goes on from CM031237.1 coordinate 471,378,880, forward strand.
ATTCTGACTGATCTAGGGGATTCGAACACATCCACCAAACACGCTACCAATTTAGTAGAATTCAGGACACAAATGAACGGGTTACTCCAGGACTATTTCAATTGTCATAGTTCTAATTTATTGTATACATTATTGATGCTATTGACAATGATTTGATATATTGATATATTTCATATTGATTAATGATAATCAATTGGTCTTAATAGATTGTTGTTTTACTTGTAACAAATTTTTTTATATTTTGTTTTATTATTGAAATAAAGATAGTGATTTATTTGGATCCATTTATGTGATTATTGATTAATGTTTTATCTCTGCATGAAACATAAATGATAAATATTTTCAAACAAACACACACTAAGCATCTTAAACCATGCTTTACATCTCCAAATAGTAACATAAAAACATTCATTGTAAGAAGAAATCCAATTACAAGTTTGCATATTAAATTGTTGAAAACTTTCAATAAATGTGATACAACAAGTAAATATAGTTCCAATTCAAAATTAGTCTTGTATTCATTCTATCAAGAGGTGGATTACTTTATGAAGACATGTTTTCATAAAGCATTGTCGACCAATAAAATTACAAAATGATGGGTTGTCAATTGTTTTCAAAGATTTCAAGAAAGTTTTGTCATATAAGAACACATTACAAGGGAATCCTCTTTTCTGCCTATGATTCTGAATCATAGTTTTCCTTATGTCTACCACACGGAATAAAAAAGAAAAAAATTGGTTGGCCACTATATTTTAATTCCTACGCCAATGTCGGAATTGTGACAACACACCTGTCACATGATGAAACTAACTACTTTTTTTAGTTTTTTGTTGCAGGGGGAGCTTGATATTTTTCTTAAACAAGAGGATTTTTCTCAGTTTGTATTGCGCTCTCTAATCAAACTCGTGATGCCTATAAATCCTACATGCTGCGCTATTGATATTTTGAAGAATATTTTTGCTCATCCCAGCTAACATATCCTGATGACAAAAGTGATGGATCAACATCTGTATTTTCTTTCAGTAAGATATATGGATCCATCTTATGCTCCTTGATTATCCTTTTCAATGTATTATTTTGTTATTTAATAATTAAATTTTTCCTTCAACTGTATAAATGCATTCAATATTTTGCGGGCATTATTCAAATGTGCATCAAATACAACTACTTATTTCTTTAAATTTTCATATTTTTCCTGCAAAATAGAAATAAAAATGTATTAGTCTATTAGATAAGTCTAAATAATTTATTATAATGCTCATAATATCACGATTTTGCATGTAAAATATGACCTACCACATCTTTCTCTTTTTTTGCATTTGTAATTAAAACATTACTTTTGTCTCTAGCCCATTTGTTGTAGTACGTATGGGATTCAACATTAATATTCTCCAACCTGTTTAACATTATATCAAAATATCATCATCATAATCATTATTATACAAAATTATTCTTAATTGATCTTTGTTTAGCAAAATGTCAAGCCTTGTTGGTTGGTTCTCTACGACAGTGAACAATGAATGCCTTTGAGCATGATTATGGTATCAGGTATTTATTTCTTTGATCAAAATTTTGGCCCTTTTCTCCCAAGTGTGCACTAATGCCAAATTAGATAGAATAAATTCTTGAATTGTGGCCTCCATAGATATTAGTAGTTCAAAGGAAAAATCTTTTTTATCATCTATGAGTGGAGTTTTACTTGGTGGAGTGGGAGATTCCATTATTTCATGTATAGCTTGGTGTGCTTGTGGATGAGGAATTAGAGTAGATTGTATCATACCATGCATGTTGAAATAGTTACCCTTCTCTGTGTCACCACTATTAAATCCCAAAAACTCATCGTCGAGCTTGATCTGGTTCAAAATTTGGGTGCTCCATTGTACTGAAGACACCACCTAGTAAAAAATAGGTAATTCTGAGGTTACTGGATGAGCTATTCCTGCAAAATCTGTAGAAAACCTTATATTCTTACCTGAAAATTTCCTTGTTGTTTGTACAGTATGCGTCAATGGTATCGAAGGAATTTTTTGAATCTATTATGAAGGTTTGTTAACTGCAAGAAGGAAACTACAAATTATTAAAAAACTAATCATTATACCCTTGTAAATTCTAAATAAAATATTTTCAAGTAAACAAAAGATGCTAAACATTATACATTACCTTGCATGCTCGAAGACATGACCATTTGACCTTGAGATTGAGAATGAGTTTGATCTAGATCGTCAAACTCGAACATTTTGAAAACAAAACAAAATGTAGAAATATTAATAATTGTACCACTTACAGAACAAAGATTGTTTATGGTTCCTCTAGTAGCTTAATTATAAATAGTAATATTTATACCTATAGAAAAGTGTGATGGGATAGGTGGTGGTAGTGGTGGATCTATCAACCCCTAGGTTTTTTTTTACGAGAAACTTTAATCGGGGTTTATTCCGATAAATCCGTATCAGAATCACCGAGAGACCTCTCAGGGGATTTACCTTGAGAAATAACTTTTTTATGAGATATTCCAGCTATAATTATTCTCTATAAAAGATAAAATTACTATTATTATTACATTCAAAAATAATTAATTGTTATAATGTTAAAATTAATTGTTACATGTTGTTCTTCAAGTGTTATTGAGAGACCAATCATTTTCTCATTTATAGCTTGATCATAATTTGTACATTCTGCAATGGTGGAAAGCTTCATGATAGAAAGAAAGTAGATAATTTGTAAAATAGAATACAATATTGGATTTATCATATGTATTCATACGAGAAAGGGCATTGTTAACATTTGTTTTTATTCGATTGGAAAAATATGTGCACCAATCAATTTTTTTCCTAGTTCTATGTATAATATATACCAAACCGCCTAAAATGAAATGTATCGTAGATCTACCCTATAACACAATCCTAGCTTAAAATAGTGATATCACTACATGAAAGAATTTGTTTGTAATACCTTGTATAAAAATTCCTCTTGGAATTTGATTAATACACTACAATAAGAATCAAGATACAAGAAAAGTTAGATGCTTGGGTAGTCAAGTAATATTAAAAAACAAAAAATTGAAATATTATTGAAATTTGAACTTACCATCAACCTGCACATTGTAATGAGACTCCAAAAAAATTGTCTTCATCAGTTAGGACCGCCTTTGTAGTCATGGGCATCTAGTTTTGGAAAGGTAAGACATTTAATCTGTGAACATCATGGGTTCCACAATGATAGAAAATGTACAATCCATCAAGGGAATGGAAAATTGGTCATCTTCTTAGCTGTAATAAGTAATCATATAATCCGGGATGGTAGTATCTATTTTGAATTGGGCATGTGGACAAGCCCCATGAATTTTCATTTTTGCATCCATTCCTTAGGTGTGTCTTTGAGTTTTATTAGTGTTGTAATATGAGGGCACATGAAGTTTTTGTACTGGAATTTAGAGGCAAGAGTAACTATGGTGCTTGACATTGTTGAAAGATTTGGATGTAAAGTTACAGTAGAAGGAGTGGAAACCAAAATACTATAAATGTATATTGGTCCAGTAGAAAATTGCAAAGCTCAAAGCACTGTAGATTTGTAAAAATTTATGGAAAAATTGAAGAAATGAACCTCGTAGGGGTATATATAGGGAGTTGGTTCACAACACTTTGGACACGTGGCAATAAAAATGTATTAGTGGAGAATTTTGAGGCAACATGTTCCTTGGGACTCGTGCACATGTTTTTCATCCAATTGGCAGAAGAGAGGGCTGGCCATCATGAGGCATCCAACAAGAAAAAAACATCCTACAAATATAAATAACCATCCAACATGGATAGGATATGTGTGTAATGCAACTCATCTAATAAGAAAAGGATGGATGTTCAATAATAAGAGACAGACACCCAACCACAAGAGATGAATGACCAACCATAAAATATGTGATGTGTGTCATCCAACCAAGAAGGGGTAGCCATCTAATTCGGCAATAGACGGACGACCAACCAAAAGAGACATAATGGGTTCCATCCAACAAGAAAGAGACGACCATCCAATTCAAAGAGATGGTCATCCATAATGGGGTCCATCTAACAAGAAAGGGACGTTCATCCATCATTTGCTAGGCGTGCATCTAAAAATATTGAATCTTGTAGAGAAGAGATGATCTTCCAATATACGTCCATCTGTATGAAATCACTAGAAAATGCACCCTGTCGAATCACCTTTGTTTTAAAACAATTTTCCAGAATTTCACCATCATTTCACAAGTCCATTTCAAAGATTCACCAAAAATTCTATAATAATTTTTCAAAGGGGATCTTAAAATGAACCCTACATGACCCCAAAAATTGTTAAGGCCCATTTTTCTAGCCCCCCTCTTTTTCGCCTTGACAAATCATTAGTTGAAAAGTGGACCAATGGGAAGGGGCACAATTTTTACACCAACTATCCCAAATATTTGGTATGGTTTGGACAAAAAAGTGCACCCATGCTCATATTGAAGAAATTGAAAAAATTTAAGTTTGTGCTTCTTTGTTTGCACTTCTTCATGCACGCATGCACGAGAAACCCTTGCTATCAATAGAATTCACTTTCCTCCATTTTTTTCTTCCATTCCTTCACCATTTCTTCCCTCATTCATTTTCCATCCTCTATTGTTTCCACAACTCAAAAAAACCCACTTTTTCAGTTTTTACCATGCTCAATTTTTATTAGACACTTGTTATCCAAAACGAATAACTACTTGTATCTTGCAAACCACGAAGCAGAATTCAATGAAACTTGGAGCATCTCTTCCTCTCCAGGCACCTTGATGCTATAAAAAACTAAATTTCCATAAGCATCTCAGATTTTTTATAGAATCCATTTGAATATTTGTTCCCTAAAATATTCTTCTACCATTTGTCATCGATCCGGAAAGCGAGTAGAGCTAAAAAAATTTCACGGAGCATCCAAAACAAAAACCCAAGACAAAGAAGAAGATTTTTCATCGAACTGACAAGGGAAGACCAAATTATAAAAATATTAAGTGCCACCAGTCCAAACTTACTATTTATAGTAATTTTACCAAAACAGTAAAAACCCTCAGAGAATCAAACATTGAAAATAACCAAAATGGAAAACTAGGGTACACTAGCCGAAAAAGCAAAAAAAAAAAAAGAAAAAAGAAAAAAAGAAAAAAGTAACTTTCTAAAATAGAAAGTGCTTGAAGTTGGTCATAATAAATCTATGAACATGCTCAAAACATGGTGATAACCCCTCGGTATTGATGTCAGGAAAAAGACAACCTTTCTGAAATAGTAACTCCTAGATCTTGGTGGCTAAAAATAGAAAGTTCCAGTTTTGAGTACCAAAAGTTGTAGTAGGTTCCATTTTCAGTTGTCTTGCTACTTTTTTTTCATCTTTAGATGGTTTCATATCTCAAACGAGAAATTCCATCCTTCACAGAGGTCTTGAGGCATCAATTTGTGCCGGGAGCAAGATGAAACTTTGTAAGGTGCAACAAGTAAAACCCAGGGACATTATACAATCTGATAAAAATTAAAAAGGGGTCAAAGGATTCAAAGGTAATCATTTCTAAATCATCGGTTGGGCCAAGATCATTTACTATCCCCTCATCGAGTTGGTTTGAAGCGAGCTAAGTCGGTGAGCTTGATGGGTTGGAAGAAGCTGGTTAAGTAAACTTTAGAGAGTTGGTTGGTTTAAGCTTCTTATGATAAGAAGAGGTGATTCATATCAGCATTTTTATTTGTACAAGCATCCGGATATGTCTTCTTAAGGGTTAGATCTCCCCAAAGTGATCAAGATTTATCCCCATGACAAGCTTCGTAAGCACTCGGTGACCACCATTGTGGTGACTTCCAAAGATTTATTTCCATGGATTCAATAAGTACTCAAAAGTGGGCCAAGAACAATGTAACTCGTTAACATTCCTATTCCTGCAAAAATATCTAGAATGTTGAAGTCCAAATAAAGAAAGAATTCCCGAGAAAAACTTCTCACTTCTTCAATGACACCTCAAGTAACCAATATGTTGAAATTTCTAGGCCTAAGACTGATAATCCCATGGAGGAAATGACTCCATCTGACTATGAGTTGACCCACATCTCATTGGGTCAATCTTCTCACGAGGGTGATACTAAACTCTTCAAATAATACTCTTCTCATCTTCTTTCTCAAAGTGAAGAATACAATCGAACCATTATACAATTGGAGGAACATGTAAGAGCTCTCAATGCATACATTCAACCCTTCTTAAGGCCCGAATCAACATCTCCCCTTCCGATTGAAGATATCCCTCCAATCAGTAGTATTGACCCCAAGGAAATCAAGAAAGCACAAGAATACATGATGTGGGGGAAATCCAATGAGAATTGGATTGAGGAAATCATTGAGCAAGGAAAGGCACTATGTCAAACCTCATTTCCCTCATCAAGTATGCTCATGAAACATTGTCTAAAGTAAACAAGATGAAGGAGGAGTTTGCAAAAGAGGTCATTCATTTAGATGAGATACTCCCATTGGTATCCGAAATGAGTTCCTTCGACTCTCACACCCTTGTGAGAAAGGAAGTGTTTGCATCAACTGCTGAGGACTTGTCTCAAGTTTGGATCCACATCATGGATGCACGGTATGCAATTCTTAAGAATTCCATATCCGAATTAGACTCCTACGGATGACAGATTTTTGAAATATTAAACAAATTCAACCCCTGTGTTAAAACATTTGAGTTTCGTCCACTCACTCGGGACTCATCATCAGAAGAAATCATCATTACAATCTAGGATATGGTCAAGAAGGAGGCAGGTGACTCTCTTTCCTTCAATAAAGACAATTTAGAGTCCTTAGCTAGTATCAGAAGTTGCATTGCCATAATTGCAATGGATCACAAAGAATGGCTTCATCAATGTAAAAGGATTAGTGGTGTCCCTAAGACATGGACCAAGGTTTTGGGTTGTGTTTTCATTCCAGGGGAAGATAAGTTGTGATTGCGATAACTCAATTTAACAAAGAATTCAAAGAAAAGGAACCTTCTCTAGATATCCACTACTAGGAGGCATGATTTAGTAAGGTTCATC